>JALGBA010004292.1:6902500-7561806 GCA_023970755.1 Azemiops feae | reverse complement strand
TTTAATATTTATTTGCTATGTATATGTAGGGATGTGGGTCTATATATATGTTGTACATAGTATGTTTAGGTGTGTGTCATGTATATGTTTCACTTTGAGAGCGGGCAACTAAATTTCATTTTTTTATGTGTGCCATTGTGCCCACAATATAAAAAAATGACAATAAAGGTTATTTATTTATCTTTATTTATCTATGATTGGCAGCCAGTAAAAAGTGCTAACCTCTGTTATTTTGTATATGATCCATATTGACCTAGTAAGATGTTAGTTGGACTGGTCGCAGTTGCCTTTAATCCAAAGCAAGTGCATTAAGGCAAATTACAGTTCCCTCTTAAGATTGTGAAGGCTTTGCCAAGATACAATGGTTGTATTAATGCCTTCTAAGAGAAGGAACAACATCTGAATCTTTTGGTATATTCTATGTTCTACTACCAATCTTGCAGGCAATAGTAGGTGGATGAAAGAATTAAAGAAGTACCACTGGAGAAACACTTGCATCTTGCATTGGTCCCTCAGAGCTTTTAATGTTATAGACACAATTTCTGGATTAGTGATTGACATCCATTTATTTTCAGATGCATAGCCTGCCAGATCCATAATTCAGGGGTTTTGATAAAACAAAATGTAGGTAGTCCTTGACTTACAACAGTTCATTTAGTAACCATTCAAAGTTACAGCGGCACTGAAAAAAGTGACATGTCCGTTTTCCACACTTACGACCATTGCAACATCCCCATGGTCACATGATCATACTTCGGATGCTTGGCGAATGATTCATATTTATGACGGTTGCAATGTCTTGGAATAATATGATCAGCTTTTGTGACCTTCTGACAAGCAAAGTCAATGGGGAAGCCAGTTTCACTTAACAATCATGGCACTTAGTTAGCTGCAGTGATTCACTTAAGAACCATGGCATAACTCAAGGACTACCTGTAACTTTTTTTAAAAAAATATATTATTTTAGAACACTGTTTACCAGCTTAGTCATTCTTGAGATATTTGCATGTGTAGATATAGAATTTCCAGCAAAATAGGTATTGCTTAGAATTCTGGAACTTGAAATATCAAATATCTGGAAAACAGTTTAAGTTGGGAAGGTTTATTCCAAAACAAACCCAGTTTTGTTATTGTTTATTTAGCACAATATTTATTTTGTGACAAGTTGAGTGTTTCAGAATTCAAGTTGTCAGCAGTTTTAAACCTAACAAGAAGATTCAATATGGCTTCAGTCCTCTGTATCTGTCACAACAAATTATCTTCCAGGATGGTGCTCAAAGTGCTAAATTTACCAGTGCTGGAGATTTTGCTGGCTTTACTGCAACACATTAGAAGATAACAAAGTAGGGACATTTATTTATTTGTTAGATTTATGTTCTGCTTGATCTTCAGGGGCTTGAGGTAGTGTCGCTAGCATTCCATCCTCCCATCTTTCCCAAACAAAACCTTGTTGGATTGGTTGGACTGAATGAATTGTGTTACTGACCAGAAGTCATCACAGAAGTAATTTTCTTTGAGGGTAAACTAGAACATGGATGTCATGACCTGCTTGATGATTCAGATTTTGAAATGGAGGAGCAGGGCCTTCACAAGTTCTGAACTTGAACTCTCAGGCACCAGTTGGCTCTCTAGAATCTAGCAGAGTATCTGACCTGCCACCTTAGCCCTCATACACAAGGAAAGATCAAGTGAATAGAACAGAGACATTTAGTGAGGCTCCTCAAAATGACTCAGGAAAAATGGGCTTCCCTGTGTCATTCCTGTGTTACTGTGAGATTTATAGCTGCTATAAAGAATTCTGATCTAAGTTCTTATCTTCTGTGCTTGTAATTGCTGGTACAGGACTGTAAGGTTCCCTTAGCCATTATACCATATTGGCTCTCATTTCTGGATGGATGTCAGATTGGGGAAGACAGCAGTACGGTTGTTTTGGTATAGTAGTAATGACCTGGCATTTCATGTCTTTCACTGTGGATAGTTGGCAAATCCAAGTGTTGCTTTCCTTCTCTTGTCCTTTCCAGTTTTTTTAAAGTTATTTTTTATTTTTGCCTTGATTCATGGATCTTACATTCCAGGTTCCTATGGGAAAAAAATCTTTACAGCATTGGACTTTCCTTTCACCACCAGATGCATCCACAGCTGAGCGTCCTTTCGGCTTTGGCCCAGTCGCTTCACTCTTTCTGGCGCTACTAGTACTAGCCCTCTGCTCTTCCGCAGTAGCATATTGGACACCTTCCGACCTGAGGGGCTCATCTTCCAGCGTCATATCTTTTTGCCTTTTAGTACTGTCCATGGGGTTTTCATGGCAAAGATACTGGAGTGGGTTGCCATTTCCTTCTCCAGTGGATCACATTTTGTCAGAACTCTCTGCTATGACCTGTCCGTCTTGGGTGGCCCTGCACGGCATAGCTGATAGCTTCATTGAGTTATGCAAGCCCCTTCGCCACGACAAGGCAGTAATCCATGAAGGAGTTATTTTTTATACTTCCAAGGAAATAAAGAAACCAAATAGAAAGCTGGAAAAAAATAGAGATGAAGATGATTCCTTTTAATTCCATGTTTATGTTTCTTTAAAAGGACGAAACATAAATCTCACAATTATTTCCTATATTGTTTCAAGGAGTCAAGAAAGTAGGATAGAAAAACCACCAACATCCATTTAAAACAGATTAAGGTCAGGGCTTTCAATTGCAAAGTGGTCTAATACGGATTTTTTTTTCAGAGAATATTTTTGGAATATTGGAATTATTATGTACTAGGTGATGTGAGCTCACATAGTATCATGGTATGAAGTATACACTGTGTACATTTGCAATTTGCAATTAATTGGAAATGAGTGTAGAGCTAATATATTTGATGATTCAAATACCTTCTCTTCAAATATGCCATTTTACTCTTCTTCTTTTTTTTTGGAACAGCTCTGTCATCCAGTGCATCTTTCCAAGAAAACCAGGAGAAAAGATGGTTTGCACAAATAAGCTTATGTGGCCAGAATTACTTTGAATGAATTCTGAACAGAAAAGCAACAATGTAAGTTATTTTTGTTAAAATTACAATTTCATAAGCATATGTCCAAAGGAGAGAATTTTGATTGGTTTTTCTCAGCATTTTTAAAGATATTTTTTTATTTCACCTTTATTATTTTTATAAGTAACTCAAGGTGGCCAATATACTTAAATACTCTTTCCTCCACCTATTTTCCATACAACAACAATCCTGGGAGGTGAATTAGGCTAAGCGTGAATGACTGGCCCAAAGTCACCCAGCTGGCTTGCATGCCTAAGGCAGAACTAGAACTCCCACTTTCCTGGTTTCTAGCCTAGTTCCTTAACCACAAGACTAAACTACATTGTAGTACATAATGAGGTAAAAATGAGAATGATTCTTCTCATATCATATTTTCAATCAACTGGGCATCTATGTAACTGAAGTGAAAAGGTGGAAAAGACTGTCCAAACTTGGTTTAAGAAGTAAAGTGTGGAGTTCTTTCATGATGGCTTTACAAGTCAAAGTGAGTAGTAAATGGTTGTAATTATGTGGAGAAATAAATACCAGTTAACAAAAGAGCTCATTCCAAGGATTATTTTCCTGATTTATATATAAAACATTTCTATTTAAATTAAAGTTGTGGAACTGGAGGCATTAGGATTCATCCAAACCCTTTACTTATTATATGAGATACATTAATATATCAAATACATTAAAATATAATCCTGGTATATGTTAGAACACATATAAACAGTTTTTAATTGCTTTCAAAAGCTAGGTGTTGCATTAATCAGTACTGAAATGTTTGTATGATAATTCTTTTATTTTTCAATTATTTGAAAGGGCAGGAAAGCTTGTATAAGAATATAAGACATATCTACTAAATAGGCTATTATTGTCTCTAATGAGGTTAGATTACTGCAAGTTTAGACCTGGGAAAGAGCTGAAATTTTCTTTGTTAATGTAACTATAACAATTAAGCAATATCTTGTCTTATATGGGCCCAGAAAATTCACTAATATCCTTCTCCACAAATCATCTTCCAACTCTACAGACTGGAGATGTTACGTTCATATGTGCCAGACCAATACATAATTTGTTTTGGCTCAGTGGGTATATGAATCCAGTAGCATTAGATACAAACTATGCTGGAATTAGTAATTCAGCTATATCTAAAAATTATGGATTCTCCAACTTTAATATAAACAATGATACTGTTAATAACAGAAGTAGCTTATATTTTCCAGCATGATTCTGTTTCAAAATTTATCTCACCTGTTTACTACAAGGATGAAATGTGAATGCACACTGACATCTTTGCAAGGCAGAAGTACGATGTAAATATGAGGTAAATGTAAGTCACTTTCAATCAACTGGACAACCACTGTCACTGATTTTAAAATCAGCTGAATGCTGATTTTAAAAATATGTTCCAGTGTGTGTTGGCAAAGATAATAATAATAAATAAATAATAAATAACCTTTATTGTCATTTTTTATATTGTGGGCACAATGGCACACATAAAATAATGAAATTTAGTTGCCCGCTCTCAAAGTGAAACATATACATGACACACACCTAAACATACTATGTACAACATAGATATAGACCCACATCCCTACATATACATAGCAAATAAATATTAAATACTGTCCATCCTTTGAAATATGATAACCAAGGAGAAGTTTGAGAGTTCGCAAAGAGTTAAGTTCTGGTATGGATTGAAACTATGGTGAATCTGGATGTTCTGCTACGGATACCACGTAGCCTCCTCCCAAAGGATAACAGGGAAACAGTTGTGAAGAGTGATGTGTAGGTCCCATGAAATACTTGTGCGTGCCCTGCTCACCCCCCCCTTTGAGTGCCTTAACCACTAAACCAAACTGGCACTCAGTCATCAAATATAGGAATCCAAATTTAGTTTTTTTTTTAAAAAAGAAGTTAGTCAATTTCGTCAAAGCAAACAAAGGGGTCTGACTTGCCACTGGGTTAAATCAAATTGGCAACCCCCGATATCACACTATATTTTGGGAGATTTGTGGCAAAGGAGGCCTATTGCCTCCATCCTCATACATCAGACCACAATGAAAAACTGAAGATGCAAAATATATCTAATAAGAAACCTCCCTGTCTTCGCTTTTAATTTAAGGCTAGAACTACACTAGTACTTCAGATCTGGCTTCAGATGGGCACAAGGAGATACAGAAAGCTCTAATTCTTTGTTGCCCATAATAATTATTTGTGTAGACCACCTCTGGTAACCTTACCTTTTTCTGAATAGTTTCAGAAGCCGGGAATAGTTCTGTATTTCAGTAAATAAGGAAAGCCAACTCCAATCCTGAAAGGATCTCTAGAGGTCCAAATTACTTGTTAACTTGTGAATGGCCAAAAGACCCTAGTAGTGAGTAGACTTAGTTGTGGTAATAGCTTGGGAAAACTGGTTTTAAATCATTGCTTCTTGTTCTAGATGGGCAGAAATTAAGACAATTGCAGATGCTGGAAAAAATGCTTCTTGGTGGTTCGAGAGTGAAAATGGAAGCACTATGGAATTGCCCTAAATTGAACAGCCATTTTAATTTCCCACAATCGACATACTAGGGGAAAACCAGACATGTAAAAGATTAGTAGATCTAGCACTATTACCACAACTAAGTCGACTCACTAAGGCAGGGGTCTTCAAATTTGGCCCTTTTATGACTTGTGGACTTCAAATCCCAGAATTCCTCAGCCAGCGTGCCTGGCTGAAGAATTCTGGGAGTTGAAGTCCACAAGTCATAAAAGGGCCAAGTCTGAAGACCCCTGCACTAGGGTCTTTTGGCCAGTCATGAAGTTAACAAGTAATTTGAACCTCTAGAGATCCTTTCAGAATTGGAGTTGGCTTTGTTTAGAAGTTCGCCAAAATGACTGTTCAATTTAGGGCACTTCCATAGTGCTTCCATTTTCACTACCAAACCATCAAGAAGCATTTTTTTCAGCATCTGCAATTGTCTTAATTTCTGCCCATCTAGAAGGACAACAAGCAATGATTTAAAACCAGTTTTCCCAAACTATTGCAATCAAACGGAAACAGTAGCCTGGCATTATGCCCTTTGCTTGGCATTGTGTGGAGTGTTTAACATAAACAAAAATACATACATACATACAGGCAGGCAGACAGACAGGCAGACAGACATTTCAGATATCAGCACTAGATTCTGCTATATATTAGGAAAGAAGTATGGTCTTTTTTTTTAATAGATAAGGCCTATACCTTAAATTACTATTATTTATAATCTGTTTTTCCAAGCTCCAAGAACTACAGGGAACAAAGTGGTGACATGGTGATGGGCCCTGGAAGGGATGCAATTTCATTCTTTAATGCCTTCAATTACAAGGATCAGGTGTCATGTCACTGGGACAACACCTGCTGGATGCCTTGCAGAGCTACTATCATTCAGAGCAGACAACAGGGCTAGACAGGCAGTCTATCTCTGAATATCAGAGGCTAAGATCAAACACAAGGAGGCCATAATTTCATACCTAGTTGGCAACTTCCTTATCAGATATGGATTAATTGGACTTTAGCCATAGTTACTAGGGCAATTCAGAAGTAACCGAGAAATGAATTGCTAAAGAAGCAAAACAGGTACTGATCGCAATCCTAATGGCCCCGCCTCTGGATATGATTATCAGCAACAAATTGAATAAAAACTCTACCAACCAGTTTGGATCCATCTTTGGAGCTTTTTGTTATCCTATTCTAAATCCTGTGGATTTCCTCCTGTTTCCAAGGCTGGGTTTCCTGAGCTCCATTGGGAACAACCTTGATCTCACTGTCCATTGTTCTGCTAGACAATTATTATACAATCGGGTAGCACATCATAATCAAGCAAACGGAATCCAAAGCATACTGTCCATTTCAACTGTGGTCATCTCTTCCGCCGAAACCTTTTGTTACTTTTTCTTATATCCCATGCATCCACTCCTGGTGAGATAATTGAGTCTACTTCCCATTATATCATTATAGTCTTGCTTGGTTGGTTAGGCTGAAAGATCATAAATAACCCAAGGCATTATAGTGACCTTCAGGGCTGGAGGATAACTTGAATTCTTGCTATGCTCAGGACAAGAAAATTGTGGCTCTAAAGTTGTTGCTGAACTGTCGCTCCAACATTCCTTTTCCTTGGTTATCCTTTTTATAACTGCTAGAAGTTGTGGTTCTATGACATTAAGAGCTCTGTGACATCTATCACATTTAGAATAGAATAGAATAGAATAGAATAGAATAGAATAGAATAGAATAGAATAGAATAGAATAGAATAGAATAGAATAGAATAGAATAGAATAGAATAGAATAGAATAGAATAGAATAGAGCTGGAAGGGACCTTGGAGGCTTTCTAGTCCAGCCTCTTGCTCAAGCAGGAGGACCTATGTCTTATACCAGGGGTAGGCAACCTTGGCTCTTTTATGACTCGTGGACTTCAACTCCCAGAATTGAAGTCCACGAGTCATAAAAGAGCCAAGGTTGCCTACCCCTGTCCTATACCATCTCTGACAGGTGATTGTCCAGTCTCTTTTTAAAAACTCCCAGCGATGGAGCGCCCACGATTTCTGGGGATAAGCTATAGATAACCCAAAGTGGCAAACATATCCAAAACACCTTCCTCCTCCTATTTTCCCCACAACAACAAGCCTGTGAGGTGGGTTGGACTGAGAGAGAGTGACTGGCCCAAAGTCACCCAGCTGGCTTTCCTAGCAAAAGTGGGACTTGAATTCACAGTCTCTTGCTTTCTAGCCTGGTGCCTTTGTTAATGACTAAACCAAAAACTGGCTCGGTGCATCAACCTCCCCCAAATTAGCCCATTCCAGATGTGTTCGATTTCAACTTCCATAATTCTCAGCCAGCTGAAATCCAACTGAGATTCGTATTCGGCTTGCATCTGGTTGGAGGAAGCTGCAGTCCACGATATTGTATCAGAGATAAGTTGTCAGCTCTAGAAGGCAAAGCATGGGGGGAAACTAAAAGCCAAACCCATCGGCATAAATCTTTATTCCCTGGACAATTTTGGGTGGCCAAATGTAATAAGAAGGAAAGGTCACCGTGCCTTTAAAAATTGCGTGGAAGGGAAATTTTCAGTCAGGGATTAAAACTAAAGAGCTCTGCCCATTTTTGCATCGGGCAATTCGAGAGCAAGTTTTGTGAAAAATTTTAAGGATTGACAGGAAAATCCAATGTGAACTCTCAGAAATAAACCTAGGTAAATTCAGTGGGATTAAACACTGGAAAGGATTGTGCCAGGCAAGTTAGAGTATCTCAAAAGAAAGCAACCAGAGTCAGGAAGTTTATTTTTAATCAGAGTTTTTTTATTATTATTTTCTGATCCAGCTGTGGAAGTGGATTTAATACCAAATTTTACTTAGGCTTTTTTTGTTGTAGCAACAAGCACAGTAGTGTTCCCTGGAAAATAACCTGCAAAGGGAAAACCCACAAATATACCAACGACAGACCTGTTCCCTGCAGGCTTGTATTTGTTCTTGCTGTTTGCAGACACTGTGTTCCCATCCAAAGCCCTTCTATAGCTGGGTTTGTGAAGCAGAGAGACAGCTGTGACGACAATGGCTGCAGAGTCGGCTGCCTGCTAACAAGGGCTTGTTTATTTCTTGACTAGGATACACACATGGAGCAGAGAACAGGGGTGGAGCTGTTCCCACAGGTTTCTAAGAAAGGGCGAGTTAATGTGTTCCTGCTGGAGAGAGGCAAAAACAAAAACAACAGAAAACAAACACAGCAAAGAAGATTAACAACAAGGCAGAGCCAATAGAGAAGGCCTAGGGCAGATAAGGAGCAACAGAGGGAAAAAACACACATTAAAAGAAGGAGAATGAAATGATTAAATTCAAGGAGAACGTAGGTTCAGTGCCATCAACCAGCATGCAAACTTTCTCATACAGCAGCTCTCTAAGATTTCAGCCTGGAACACCTGTTGTTACCTGATCTTTTGGGGGGGTATTGCACAGATTGAATCCGGGATTCTCCATACCATTTCTCACACTAAGCTGTGGGTCTTCCTCAAACAAGACAACCAATTGCTTGTGAAGTGAGCTGTCTAGGCAGGAACCAGGAAACCTGTATCTCTGAGTTCCATCTGATTTTGGCCAGAAGAGAAATCTCTTGTCTTAGCAATTCTTACAAAGGCTGCTTAATAAATAAAATGTGAACCACACATTCATGTCACATATGAAGTCTGATGTGTGGTGTGTGTTGTTTGCCACACTTGGAAATACACTTAACATTCACTGCGAGTGATGGTTGCATATGTGCAGGACGTTTTGGTCGGTTTGACATACATGTTGGTGGGGACTGAATGGCAAGGGATGATGAGAAAGATTTTTCTACTGTTCCTTGTATTCACACAAACTATCAGGCAATTAAATGAAATCAGTTCACATGATCAGAAAGCAGTCACCTATTTGTCTGTTATAATAATTTATATATCAATGGGCTATCAGAAGTCTAATATCACAATTTACCTATTACCACATATGTCGTATTTTTCATCTGACGTTCACAGAGCCAGTGGGGTGTAGAGGTGAAGGTGTGGGGTCCTTGTATTCCCTGAGCTTGGTTGTTTTCTTGCAGACATTTCATTACCCAATTAGATAACACCATCAGCGTTAGAAGGGAGTGGGATTTGTAGTCTCTGTTTATATACAAGTGGCTTGCTCTGTCCGTATTGGTGGGAGTGTTTTCCTCTTGGTAGTTCCTTGATTAGGCTATTGTTTACTATTTCATTGTTTGTCTTAGTTGGTAGCTCCTTGATTGGGATTTTGTTTACTGCGTGTAAGACCAAGCCCCATTCCTTCTAACACTGATAATGTTACCTAGCTGGGTAATGAAATGTCTGCAAGAAAACAACCAAACTCCAAAAGTACCAAGGATCCCACAGTTTAATCCTAAGCTACAAATATTCTTTTCTAGAGATGAAGGTATTGGAATAAGAGCGGAGACACCCAGTCCACTCTTGGTTGTGTTCATGTTGTGGTTATGGAATTAAATAATATGTAAACACACTACATTTATATTAAATCTGCAGAATTATTTCTCAGGATATTCAGCCTGCTTAAAAGGTTTAATGAATTGCATCCAACTTTCCAGCCAAGATTGGCTCCCGAGCCATCTAAAACAACTCCTTCAGAGAAATTGCAATGAAAACTTCCTTCCCCTGAAGCGAAAGCAAAATTCTTCCTGATGCCACTGGGACCTTTCTTTAATAAATAAGAGGAAATACAGGTTCTCTTCTTTCAGCCTGGGATAAAAAAACAGGCAAATGTGGAAACTTTCCTAGCTTTTGCAGAGTCCTACTCTGGTTTCAAAGCAATACGCTTGCCATTTGCTCTCAAAACCTCCACTAAACTGGCAGTACAGGTAGTCCTCAACTTACGACCACAATTGAACCCAAAATTTATGTTGATAAACAAGGCAGTTGTTAAGTGAGTTTTGCCCCATTTTATGGCCTCTCTTTCTATGGTTATTTAAGTGAACCTGGCTTCCCCATGGACTTTGCTTGTCAGAAGGTCACAAGACACTGCAACCGTCATAAATATGAGTCAGTTGCCAAGCATCTGAATTTTGATCACGTGACCACGGGGATGCTACAACAGTCATAAGTATGAAAAATGGTCTTAAGTCCCTTTTTTCAGTGCCATTGTTATTCCAAATGGTCACTAAATGAATACAGTAGTTGTAAGTTGAAGACTACTTGTACTATAACAAGAATGGCACTAACGGTCAATAAGGGCATTACTAATGAGATGAAGTCAAGGTGTTGGGTATAGGGCTTAATTTGCACAGTTGCAGCTGCCATCTTGACTTTTTTGACTCTGTCTTGTGGGCATACCTGCTTGACCCAGAACTCTCTGGGAGTTGCTCCTAATCTGAGGGAAGGTAGTGAGTTAATCAGGTTATAAGACTGAAATTAAGCATCAGTTCCAGCCTTTAAAGTAAAGCGACGTAATATTCTGTTTTTTTGACTGCCTTGCTAGGCAATCAAAAGGTTTCCTAGACTAACAAAGGATAAATGAAATTAATAAAAATCTCAAATTGAAATGCTGTTCAAATCTCAAGACTGACAAGCTGGAAAATAACAGAAATAACACTAACCACAAAAGTCTCCCTCAAGTACAGCTACCCATTGGTGATTTCATGGACACATCCGTGTGATGGATTTTGGCAACAATACAAAAGTGGTTTGCTGTTTCCTTGATTAGTATTGATGATGTTACCTAGTCTGGGTAATAAACATCTGCAAGAAAAAAATCAAGCTCAGAGAGCACCAAGGACCCCTCATTTCAACCATGAGCTACAAATATTCTCCTTTATTTGTTATTTTCTTCTTTGGGAAAAATTTTGGACTTCTCAATCTAGTCTGCAGTGCCCACCCAAGTATATCCAGATCCAACTTTGCTTTGCTTTTTGAGATTAGCCAACATTGGCTTGAAGCTGCTACTAGTGTAACATCAATAATAATATCCCTCATTTAATTTTCTTAGTTAGTTTCAACCCCATCACTTTTGTCTGGGGAAAAACAATTGTTAAATTTCAAGGACGTCTTTCATTGTTATCTTCCACTGTTTGTCATGTAAGATGTCCACGGAGATTCTCAGGCATCCAGGTCATGGCTGTCCCAAAGGCCTTTTTTCAGGAGGCACCTGGACTTTCTTTGTTTTTCCTTGAAGATGTTTCACTTCTCATCCAAGAAGTTTCTTCATTTACGACTGTAGTAACTTAGTTGTCATCTAAGGCCCTGTCACAAACCCTCCCTGTCATACGTAAAAAGTTACACTCGCTTTATTAGGTGCAGATATTCCTCAACTCTTGTAAAATGTAGATCCTCTGGGAAGAAAAGATTCCATGGGGGGGGAAATCAGTTAATCTTTGTAACAGAATGACAACTGAAGATGGACATGAAAACTGGTACAGGAGGTCAACTTATTCTCCAAAGCTCCTGAGGATAGGACAATAAGCAATGGGTGGAAGCTTGTCAGAGGGAGATCCAACCTGGAAATAACCCCCGATCCGTGGACTGGCACATGCCAGCAACTGGGCCGCACAAACAAGCAAAGCCCCATCTGTGGGATGCAGGCAGTACATGAAACCACACCCCCTCTGGTCCACAGAAAAAACCTCTCTCCACGGAACTGGTCCCCAGTGCCCAAAAAGTTGGTGACGTCTGTTCTAAACAAGCTTTTAGAAAGATCTGAAATATCTCTGGGTGGTCAACAAAGCCAAAATGTCAATCCTAACCATGCTATCGAAGCCTCAGCCTGACACACACACAAAAAGCATGGTTGTGCTGCCATCTTGACTTCTTTGACACATACATCCACACACCCTATGGACACCCCTGATAATGAGTGCCAAATCCTGCATAACCCCAAATTCAAATGCACTTGAGCTTTCATTCTGAGATAAAACTTTTGCTCTGCCAGTAGTTTGCCGAGGCAAGAGAAAAGCCATAAATCATTTCTAGTTTACCACCACATGCTGAACTGAGAAATTCCTAGAAAACAGCATTTCAGCCCCCACAATATTTTCACAAATACCAATGTCTAGTTCTTGTTCTTGCGGATTATTCCTTTTGGCAGAGAAATACATATTCAAAAGCATCCTGATAGTTCCTTGAATACAGCCACGTTGGTAATTCTCAGAATCCAGACAATATCTGGGCCATGTAAAATGTACTGCCAACATAAAGACTTCTCAGCCTAGTTTTAGATGTTCTGCCCTTAATTCCTTCCTACACGATTAAAAAACAAAAGCTGGCTTCCTTCCAGCAATTCTTGTTCCCACTGCTCCAAAGAAAGGAAAAGAGACAGAGATCCCCTTTCAAAGATGAGTCAACATCAACACAGAAGGCACCGCCATTTACAACTCAGATGGAGATAATCCAAGGCAACCATTGCCAACATATCATTTGTTCTTGAAAGCTTTTAGATGAGATTTCTTTGAAATGTTCATGCCTCTGAGGTTTGAAATGCATGCCTCGTTGACGCTTGATTGATTGGAGTGGATTTCTTTAATGGTTGAGATGACACTCTAAAATAGCACTCAACATTAACATCAGAAAAGTAGGATAAAAAAAAATAGCAAGCAAGACAAATATCAAGCAACATAATGGCAAAAGATATGCATTGTTTATTTACTGTATTTCTGTCAGCCCTGAAAAACAAAATTAAAGAAGGAAGGAAAAGAAAGGAAAGGGAGAAAAAGATTAGATATATATTCTTTTCACACAAAGTTTGATCTTAATACAGAGCTATGGTCCATTCCAAAGCAGATTATCAGGACTCAATCCCATATTTTTGATGTTTATAGAACACAGAACACTACAGAAAGAACAAGACTGCACCTCATTGAAACTTGCAACTTATGTCAATTGTTCACTCTGACACAAAAGCATGGAGAGAAGTCAGCCAGATTATGTTGTGTTTAATTAGGAAACCTCTGTAATAGACTCTGGGAATGCTGTAGATATAATATATCTTGGCTTCAGCGAAGAATTTGATGAATACCCCATACTAGCATGCTGATGGGTCAACTTGGGAACTATGTATTGGTACCATGATAATGGCAGAGAGATATGGCTCACTTGAAAATTGTATAGTTTCCTCGTATTTTAATTTAAGTAGGACTGAAGATAGGAGTGAAGAATAAAGCTCAAGGGTGCAACGTGCTAACCCTGAAGTTATTTTCTGTGTAAGAATTTGTCCCATACAAATCAGCTCACCCCCATTCCCTCAACTCCTGTCTTTCATGAAACCATAATGACTTTTTCATTCAGGACATTTTTAGCTGTGTCCATTCAGAAGACAGCGAATCAAGATGGTCATTAAAATACAAATGCTGGAGGATGAAGAAGCAATTTCAGATGAAGCAGAGTTGGCCAACCTTTGTGTTACGTTGATATGAACTATACTGTATTTTTTTCAGTTGTAATAAATTAAACTGTAATCTTGCGAACATAATCTGGGATATGTATATCTAAGAATGAATCCTTTGGACATAAAGGAAGTTACTTCTCCACAAAGATTAGGTTGTATAGCAGTAAGAATTAACTTTTTCTCACCTTAAGCTATGAGGCTGATGGCAGTTGTATTCAAATTATCTGAAGGGCATTAAACAGGAAAAGTCTAGCCTTTTTCCATAACTCAAGGAAAATATTTACATTTGGTTGAATCCAGTCTCCTTCTTGCACTTCACTGTCATTGAAATCAATGAGACACATTTATTTCCTATTGATCTCAATGGGATTAAAGTACAAAGAACAAAGTTGACATCCAATCCAAGCTACGGATTTTAAGACACAATGAAATAATTGCTATTCTAAATAATAACAGTAAAGTACTTCAGTAATCTTTAAATACTGAGATGAAGGCTTCAGTTATAAGAGAAGAGAGAGGGGATGCCAATATTTAAATTTTTGTGACAACCCTCTTAGTTCAAGTTCTCAGATGAATCTAGAAATCATCTAAAAAATTTTGGGAGAATAACAGATCCTATTCACTCCCTCAAAACCAAAAGGACAGAAATACAGTTAGACTCCAACTCTGCTTTTGGAGGCATAGCATATTGATAAAAATAAGACTTTAAAAAATCTTAGTTTCTAATAACAGCACAAGACGCCAGTGAAATAGGATGGGAATCATGGCGCATTTCAACCTTTTCTCCCTTCTTCAGCAATAGGTGCCTAATCGGCCTGGAGAAATGTGGAGTACGGCTCAGGTGACTGACCAGCCCCATAGCTCTTTCCCAGTTGGATGGATCCACAGCGGGGTGTGTGGTGTGCCTGCCACGCTCCTCACTAAGCCTATAATATTAAAAATTGGGCCCCACAAAGAGACCATCAGTTTCATTGTAGGGCTGGGCATGACTGAATCAATGATGCTGGGGCTTGCTTGGCTCAAAAACTGGGATCCCGCCATTTATTGGAAGCGGAACACTTTGAGGATTCGCGCCAAGCACTTCTCCTAGAGAAGTCACCACCAAGAGGCCACAGGCTGCCTCCTAAGAGACTGAAAGGTGAAACGGTGGCAGCAGCTAGCTAAAGGGGAAGAGCCTTGGCTGGAGGCTAAAACATATGAAGAACGGTTGCAGGAATTGGGTATGTCTTGTCTAGTGAAAAGAAGGACCAGGGGAGACATGATAGCAATGTTCCAATATTTGAGAGGCTGCCACAAGAAAGAGGGGGGGGGGTCAACCTATTTTCCAAAGCACCAGAAGGCAAGACAAGGAGCAATGGTTAGAAATTAACCAAGGAGAGAAGGAACCTAGAACTAAGGAGAAATTTCCTGACAGTGAGAACAATAAAACAATGGAACGGCTTTCCTTCAGAAGTTGTGTGTGCTCCATCACTGGAGGCTTTTGAAAAGAGACTGGACAGACACTTATCTGAAATGGTATAGGTCTCCTGCTTGAGCAGGGGGTTCGACTAGAAGACCTCCAGGGTCACTTCCAACTCTGTTATTCTGATGCTCTGTATCCCACTCTCAATAATCTATATTCAACCCCCAGATCTCTGCAAACATAGTTTTGCTCCTTGCTGGGAGATCTACCACTAAGCAGAAATTTAATGGGTGTGTTTCTTCCATCAGTAAACCTCCAAGCTATCCATGACCCCCTGATACCCTTCTGTCTGCACGTTGCAATTAAAGGCATCAGAGCCTTGCTGAACAGCAACAGGCAGCAGTTCTGCTATGATGTCAGCCCATTGTTTTTAAACATTTAGCTATGATTAAATTTTAAACAGAATTGTTCTGCAGGTTAGCAGGAGGCCAATAAATGGTGCCTTTTCCGAGGAGAAGACAGCAATCCTAATTACACAGTACGCGGAACAATAGTAAGCCTTCCAGAGTCTTGTCCTTCATACCCATATATTAAGCTGCATTCGTTCTTCCCTCTGCTCATTACCAGAGTTATCACAGTGTCAGAAAGCTGCATCTGGAGAACCTGTTCTTCAACTGGGAATTATATGGTTTTGTCTGACTGCAAAGTTACTGCAATTAATTGCAACCAGACTCGGCGCCTGAACATTTGAAAATGTGGGCCATGTGACATTTGGCAATCTCCAGGATCAGTTGCATGTTAAAATCCTTGATTCTTGATAATTCCTCCTTTTATACCTCTTCTCTCCCCGTCAACCCCTAAGACAGGGGTCTTCAAACTTGGCCCTTTTATGACTTGTGGACTTCAACTCCCAGAATTCCTCAGTCAGCATGCCTGGCTGAGGAATTCTGGGAGTTGAAGTCCACAAGTCATAAAAGGGCCAAGTTTGAAGACCCCTCCCTAAGATGTAACATCAATGATAGGGAAATCACATGGGAGAAAGAGGGGAAGGGAGCAGAACAGAAATTATGATTGAATTTAGAAACAGCTAATGCTAAATGTTGGCTTAATGGACTTTATCAACTCTCAGCATTTGAATTAGCTTTGTATCAAGAGAGAGGCAGGACTGGAGAATATCATTGCATATGGATGTATTCTGGGAGTTTGTCCATTTGAGGTAGCTTGGTTCAAAAATGGTTTTCCTGTGATGCATCATTTGGCCCAATTTTAGGTTACAAACAGACACAAGAGTTTTAGTAATGTAGAGATGATAGTTAACATTTAATGTTTTTGCAATTTAAATATAAAGGAAAAATCACTATTAAAAAGTAGAAATAAGCAATAATTAAATATTTATTTCACGGGTTTGTCCTTGACCAATAAATGCTGGTAAATTAATCATTAATCATACATAACTATTATTTCAAAACTAACTTCTTTAACTAACTAACATAATTTCTTTCAAAACTAAAACAGATTGAACTGTAGGGAAAAAAACTAATTGAAATGATGCAATACAACTAGGAGCCACATACAACTTACATAGGTCCTATATATTATTCCATAAACAAAAGTACATTTAGTCTTTTTTGGGTGTCCTCAAAGATACAAACTACTTTTGCTCAATCCACAGCTAATTAGTTCTGAATCCCGAGTAACTGCCGTGAAATGACTTTATCCTTGGTGTGACTGCATTCTCTGTTTTTTTCCCCAGCCCCTGAGACATACCATTATTACAAATATAAAATAAGGTAACTCTGACATGTTAAGTGATGTTAGACCTTAAAAATCACTAGCACGGTCAATATTTCAAAATATGTCTTCCCTTACTAAACTCCAAGTAAAACGATGGATATATTCATGATCATATCTTGATTCAAAGATTGTATTTTAAAGAAATATTTGCACTTTTCAAATATTTAAGTGCTGAAAGAAAAAAATTCTAGAACTGAGAAACATTATTATCTCTATACATTTTGGAATAATACCAAAGAACAGGATATAAATATATACATAGATAGATGTTTATTTGAGGCATATAGTTAAGTATTCATCCAAATTGCCATTTTGCTTCCTGTATTCCCAACAATCCATTGCAGGAATTATCCTGTTTTTTGGTGTCGGAAGGTTGTCAGACAACGCCTGAAGGCTGAATCATTGCAACTGGACTAATATTTTTGTTGTTAGTTTGAGAGTTTCACTGCCCATCCAGGCAGCTTCCTCAGTCAGAGCAAGGCAGTTAGGCAGAGAGTCTAATTCAACTTTCAGACATCCTTCTGACAACTCTACCTGAGTGATTGAGAAACTTCGTCAACCAATGTTTGGTGAATTTTGGCTTAGATGTTTGCTGGATTAATTTTGAGCCAAACCACAAACCAAGCATTAACACACATATTTACATAAATACTTGTACACAGAGATACCACTGTAGCGATAAAAATTAGCTGCACTGGTAATATGAAACAGATTTCTTTCCACACTAATTTGGAAATTTGTTCCTGTTATTTGTCACTGCTGGATGCTCTGTTCAGTCCTCTAAATATAATCCTGGTGTTCAAATGGCAATACCTTAAACCTGATGTTTACATTGTTGAGGAAAAAGAAAACCTGTTAAAGCGTGTCACGCTTGTTCTTTAATATGATGTGAAATGCAAAGGGCAAAGAACAGAAGAAATTCAGATAATGCAAGTCAGACAGAGGGCTAAGGCAAAGCAAAGTCAAACTTAAGCTAGCAATGAGACGTCTGATGCAATAATAGAGACCTCCAGATGGGTATCAGCGATTGCAGCCAAGCTGCTTCCCAGGATTTATTGGGGGTGGGGGCAGAGCAAGAGAGACTGCTCCACATTTGAAAAAAAAAATGTCACGTAGCTCATGTCTCACATGGAGAAGATGAAATGGGGGAGGAGGGGGCTTGGAGGAAGTAGAAGGGTTAGGAAAACCCAGCAGCACAAGCTCAGTTGCAGCTGGCCAACGCAAGAAGAAGAAAACCACCGAGTCAGCAGATACAGTTCAGATACAGTGGGAAACTCCAGAGGTTGCCAAACGAATTCCTGCTTATTCAAAGACCCTAGAGAAATTTGGGAGGGAGTGGGGCTCTCTGCAGCTGCTCACAGAGCTGCCTGGAACCCTCCAAGACACAGGCCTTGGCTGAGGTCCACCAAGGATGGGCAGCTTTCATTTGCAAAGCCTGCAGGGGTTTAATAGCTCTACAAGCAGACAAAGCAAAATGTTGGCTATCAGTGTATCTCAGCTTGTATTATACTGAGTCCTGGTGTTTGTACAGGAATAAAAACATGGAGGACATATTTTTCAGGCAGTGTATTTCTTTACATACCAATAGCTTGGAGTGATTCCTTCCATCCATGGAGGGCAGGTATCAAAAATGTCAGGATGATGGCCACAACTGCACAATGCCAGCCCGACTCATCCCCCCCCCTTTTTTTTGGGCAAGCATTTTGAAATGCAATGCAGCTAAAAACGTTGGGGCCTCAACTGAATAGCTGTCACCATCTTCTTCACTTTTTTTTTTTTATCCTTTCCTGCAGGTACTCTTGCTATCTACAAGGCTGTACAATAGATAGGTTAAAATATACAACCTGTGCCTTATAGGTTGGTAAGTAGGTAGATAGGTAGGTTGTTTGGTTGGTTGGTTTTCATGGTGGAATAGCAGGAAAGGCATTCTGAGGTTTGGATGGGAGACACAAAATGTATTAGTGAGGTAATCACAGTATCCTTCCCTAATTACAAGGATGCCAAAAATAACCCAATATGCCTTATGATATCAGAATGCAAGCTCTATCCACGGGTGTCAAACTCAATCGTGTCACGTGATGTATTGTGACGTATCACGATGTTTTTTGCCTTTGCGGATCCGGGGTGGGCGTGGCCTGTGCGTGACGCATCCAGCCTGCGCGCCGCCAGTTTGACACCCCTATGCTTTCAAACTGCATTATGACATAGCACACAAGTGTGATGTATGTTTTGTCTTTTGCCTCTCCTTGCTTCTCAAGGACACCTATGAACCACGATGGTGGAAGCTTTGCTAGGTTCACCCATTCCCCTCCTGTTTTTAGTCTTTGTTTTAATTTTACTAAGGAGTAACTCTTTGAGTAAATTTACTGTTAACAAAAGGAAGAAGGAAAAACACAACTCCGGAAGGCTAAATTCGCAAGTGTTCCTTAGTGGATTGCTGATCCCAGAATTCCTGATGAGCATATGGGTTGGCCATTCTGGAAGTTGTAATCCTAACATATTGGAAAGAACTTGATTGGGGAAAGTTGCTCCAAGATTTTGATTGCTTGGCAGCCAGGTATTCAGTCCTAAGTCAGTCCTAAAAATAGTAGACTGATTTATAGGATTGGTCTCATGCTGTGCAGAGTTTGTGAACGTTTATATGTACAGGCTTGATGCTATCTAACCATTCAAAACACACAGCATGTTGTACAGTTACAAAATACCAGTTAAAACTATCCAAAGCAGCATGCCACTATTAAAATAAACAATCTCAAAAGTAAAATGGAGCAAAAATATTCTGCATGACATTTTGGCTGAAACTCAGGGACTTTAATGGTCTTTGTAGGGCTGACTAGAGAGCTGAAATCACAGACACACAGCCTGGAACACCTGTCCAGTTCTGTAGTTTTTCATCTTTTAAAAGTAAACTAAATAAGTAGAAATACTGGCTGGCTGATGTAAAGCAAAGTTCCAGCTCCTGGTGCTGTCTTTACTTACAAAAAATGCCTCTAAGTCCCATCAAGGCCCCAAAGGCATTCTTAATACTGGAGGGGAAAAAGCAATTTGGCCATAATCCAAGGCTTTTATATGGATGGGTGCCCAACAGAAGGGGAGGTAGAGGAGAAAGAGATTAGCAAAGCCCCTCAGTGGAGGCTAAAAGGAGTGATGAGGATAATTCTCATCAGTTTGTAATCAAGTACTTAATGGATATATGGTGGCTTGATGTACCTCCCGTGGCAGCCATTTTGCAAACAGACATGCCTCCCCCTCATGACAGCCATCTTTTGGGAACCCTCAACAAATGCTTTTTAAGCTCCATCAGTGTGTCCATTAATCCAAAGAGCTGCCTATTCCTGGTCTAAAGGAACTAGATGTTAGGTGAGATTAGATTCTTGGACCATATCTAAGAATAGTTGAACCATCAATTCAGGGAGTCCTCAACTTATGTCCAGTCGCTTAACAACTGTTTGAGGTTACAATGGACTTCAAAGCTGTTTCTGACCCATTTTCAGAATTACAGTTGCTGCCTACACACACACACACAAACACACACACACACACACCTGCAATCACCTGAATGCATTTTGGGCACTTGCCAACCGGCTCAGCTTTACGGCAATTTGCAGCATCCCACAGACACGTGACTGTGACCTATGACAATTTTTGCCAGTTTCCAGTGTTTACTCCTGGTTTCCTGCAAAAAATGCTGATTGAGGGAAATGGATTTACTCAATGACCACCATGTTCACTTAGCAAACGCAGCACTTGCTTAATGACCATTGTATAAAATGGTTGTAACTTCAAATCCAGTCATGTGATGTCTCAACCTATGACCGCAATTCCAGGCTCCACTGCAGCCGTAAGACAAGGACTACTGGTATTGAAGAAAGAGGAAAAGAGAGGAAGAAAAGAAATGGGAAGGACGTAGCAGTCAGTGACTGGTTTCCATCTGTCACATTCTGGTTCTGCAGTTTTGCGTAAGGAAATTGGGGTGGGGGGAAAAGGAAGGTGTCCTACTAGGCTAAGCTTTCCATCTTCTCTCTCCATAATCCCCTCCCTGTCAACACAATTAAACTTTTAGATTCAGGGCTGACAGTTAGCCAGACACACAATTCTACACCCTTTGCTGCTACATGAACCACTGGAAAAAGATAGCCCAAAGAACAGCATCCCGCCCGAATCCCCAAGAGACATTTCTAAGAAAGAATTAGTGGAAGCTCAGAAATAAAAGCACTTGTGTTACAGAACACCATCACCTTCTTTACTGCAGCTCCTCAGTTTTCTCCCGTCCATTACTCATTCTATGTTCCTACCATAGAGCAATCAGTGCTCAAATACAGTGCATAACAGAATCTTCTGGGTCAGGTTTTAATTATTTCAACAGAGTTTGTTAATCGAGTCCACCTCTTCTCCCCACTCCCCTCCTATGAGTATCTCTCAGCTTGCAGCTTTGGCCAACAAGGAAGTGTATTTTACTTCAAGGCACCTCTATTTCCTCCCTTAACAAAGGCAGGTCAGAAGTCTGCTTCTCCACCCTTCCAGATCATGCCAAACTGAATGTTCCTAGGGCCGTTTCCTGATTCATATCAGCCACTCCACTGTCCTTCATTCAATCAAGATCTGAAGCTCTGGGCTTCATGAGCCACTGGAGGTTGCAATACCACCAAGACAAGAAAAATTAAAAGAGAACCAAAGACTTCTCTCGGAATGAAATTGTAGATTTCTGGACTAGCCCTTGGTCACTTTAGTGAAGGGAAGTCAGCTATTTAAACAGAGCTGTAACAAAGGCATTGCTGTGTTCTAAATGCCCACAAAACAATTTCTTTTGGTGATTCTTCCAAATCCTTTACAGTTATTCTTTAAGATTTTAATTGCAGGTGATAAGATCTTGAGAAGAAATAGCACGGCTTTCAATGATTATGTTTTGTTTTGCTGATTGCAATATTTTTTATCTCCACATAAAACAAAATATGCACAAAGAAAGAATAAGCCCTTCTTTCTACGAGGAATATTTCTTTCTTTTTTTTTCTGGGTGGAGCTCATAAATAGGAATAATTTTTAGGGAGGATGCAGGGAACATATCCTTCCTGGTATTTCAAAGTTTCCCCTTTGTCCCCACCAACACTTGGCCAATGTTTGTGGTGCCTGCAGAAGAAATCCAGCAAATAGGTACAGGATAGAAAAAAAAATCTCCATATTTACTTGTGAGTACGTACTTTGAAGCCTTGATCATCAGCTATGAGAATGAGACTACTACAAGGCAGGCTATTGTCTTCTGTGTCTTCATCAAGTTGTTTAGTCCACACCTGAGACAACTATGAATTACCCTTAGCTTACTGGAGATAACTTTACTGACCACCTGGATCATGGTGCACCCAGGTTGTCCTCTAGAGCAGTGTTTCTGGACCTTGGCAACCTTTAAGATGTATGGACTTCAATTCCCAAAATTTCTAGCCAGCCTCTAGTCACCAGTTCAGCACACCTTTTAGGTTTTGGGGGGTGCACATCCCACTATCTATTTTCTAGGCATTTATTAGCTATTGTTCAACACACTGGAATAGTACTAAATCTGTGCCAGATGGAATGCCAACTATTAGTTGAACTTAACAGATGATCAGGCTCCTTTTGAACTTATCCCACAAAAATGTTTGTACAAAACCAGAGTGAATTTTGAAAGGTGGCTCAATTTGCTAATCTAGACACCTGTCAAAGTCTGTTTCTTACCCACCCCCTATCTCATTTTAAGATAAGTGATTGCTGGTGACATATGTTGAAAGAAGAGGGAGCAACTGGGACAATTTATAAACCTCTGCCTTTAACATGCACACCATAAATAAGAACCTACCATTTGTTGGCATTGTCCCTGTGGGTTCAAAAATGTGGGGAGTTGTAAATTATATGTCGCTGTGGTTTTCTGTTGGTTCAAAGCATGATAGAGACCATTTTAGTTTCAGTTGCAAGAGAGAGCACTATCTCTATCCTACATTGGAAATAATGAAATTTGGTATGGTAGTAATAATCCTTGTCCCTCACTTATATTTCCATTTTGTTCTTCTTCCTCAGCTTGGTAATTCTTGATCCTTGTCACATCATATTACTTTGCAAACAAAAGTTAGAATATCATACAATAACCATAATTTAAGTGTCATTGTTGTTTCAATCACAGAGGTTTATTTGTTGTTCAAAATAAACAACAATTAACCATCTATCGGTCTCTACTGAGGCATTTTCCATTTTCCATTCTGTTCCGATAAATAGTCATATACTTCAGAATAGCTTCCTGCTCTACTTTCTATGCAATATCTATGGCAAATAATATATGGCAAAACATAAACTTCCCACCACTGTGTAGGGTTGAACTTGAATTCTTTCAATATCTGGTCAAGCTTGAGATGTGTCTTCCTAGAGTGATGTTCTAAGTATCTTCATCTCCTTGAATGTGGTGGATCTTTGAAAGGGGAGAGGCTGCTCTAGTGCAATTTGATCAAATGTCCTAACCACCTTCTTATTCCAGTGTGCAGCCTGGGTCTCAACTTCTCTAAAACTCACTGGTCAATTAGGCACTTAGGGGAGATTGATGCAACAGGGTCTTCCCCACTGTGGATCGTTCTGTGAAGCTCCACAGAAATCAGAGAGATTGCTCCATGACTGGAGGCTAACTTTGATGCTCTTCACTTTCAATTCTTTTTGTATCTGTCCTGATACAAGGTGTGATCCCTTATGTATGTTGGGCTCTCAATAAATCGGGTCAGGTCCATGGTTCATGGTCATGAACTCTTGAGTCACTCTAGACTCCTTACCCAGGAAAGGTAGGTTGAAGTTCTCCAGAACCACCAGTTTGAGGAAACTTCACCCTCACCCGCAGCAATTAGGCTGAGCAGGCCTGGCGGGGATATTGCTATGCAACAGAGGAAGTGAACAAACTGCCCCTTCAGGATCACCTGCCAGTTAGGCTATTTTTGGACAAAAGTTTCACAGTATTTCAGAAGAAAGCTGATTGATTAGTAGCTAAACAGGTCATTCCAAGACCCACCTACAAGTCCGCTCCACACCTCTTAGGGAGAGTGATTCATCTGCATACTGTTTCCTCCTGTAATATGCAGCTGGTATATTTTTTTTCCTCTAGAAGAAAAAGGAAATAAAATGGCTTATGTTTGATGAAGGGAGGGGAAAGGGGGAAATCAATAAATAAAAAAGACTCGAGGAAGCCACTTTTTGTAATTGGTTCATTAAACAACATTTTATTCCATGAGCTTTGGGGGAAGAGAGACACTGGACACCGTAAAAGTGGCCCCTAGACTTTAGTTCAGGTACAACCACCTGTCTTCAACTTATTTAAACTAAATTGGCCAAAGGGTACAAGGAAATGTGTGTGGTAATGTAAGCAATTTGCACAATGTTGACACAAATGAAACCAGCACAAGGGTGGTAGTTGTGTGGTCACAAAGGATGAGACACACTGCCGCATGAATAAAGGCACAGTAACTACTTTCATATCTCTGATCACCCTGAGGAAACCCAGAGCTGAAAGCACAGAGGGAACAAGAGATGCTTCAGAGTATTATGGAATCTTCTACTGGAGTGAAGAGAGAGGAGGCTAAATACCTCTTACTGTTTGAACAGACAGTCCTTGACTTACAACTATTTGTTTAGTGACCGTTCAAAGTTACAGTGGCACTGGAAAAAAAGAGACTTATGACTGTTTTTCCACACTTAACGACTGTTGCAGCTTCCCCATGGTCATGTGATCAAAATTCGGACTGTATTTATGACGGTCGCAGTGTCCTGGGGTCGTGTGAGCTTCTGACAAGAAAGCCAACGGGGAAGCCAGATTCACTTAACAACCCTTGTTACTAACTTAACAACTACAGTGATTTACTTAACAACCATGGCAAGAAAGGTGGTAAAATGGCACAAAACTTTCCTAAAAACTGTCTTGCTTAGCCAATGGAAATTTTGGGCTCAGCTGTGGTTTCAAGTCGAAGACTACCTGAGTTGCATCATATGGGGCTTGAGGATAGCACAGAGGTTAAGACACTCCCCATAAATCATTCATGAAGTCTATTTATATGAAGTGCTACAAAATGCTTCAGGATAATGTCCAGAATGTCTATATAATCTAAAAGTGGGCGGTGGGTTGTAAACTCTTTTAAGCTAGTCTCTGACTTCACTGCCAGAATTTCAGAATATAGGCAAGTAACCTCTACAAATCTGCTTAAAAGCCTCCAAAAGAGAGCAGGCTTATTCCAGTGGGTCACTCATGGCATTGTGAAGGATCATTATATCAATATATTCCATTTTATGTTCAGGTGAAGCTCACTGTAATGTAACTTACTGTAAACCCACTTCAGATATCAGATAGTTAAACTCATTATTATTATTATTAGTTTTTGCTTTCAGGTAAGGCATGTAACTTCAGAAAAACATCATCCACTTTTGCTCTTTAAAATGCCAATCTTTAGTAGATCGCCATCTGATTTTCTTTCTTCACTGTTTCCCCACGCAGCTGCTGTTCAGTTGCTTGAATTTTTGTGCAGGGGGCGATGTGTGACATATAATGCTACTTCTCCCATATTTGTTCTATTTACAGGTAGTCCTTAACTTACGACCTTTCACTTAATGATGGTTTAAAGTTATAAGGGCACTAAAATGTGACTTATGACCAGTCCTCAAAGTTAGGACTGCTGCACCACCCCTGAGTTTGGCGACCTTCTCAGTTAGCTTCTGAAAGTCAGTGGGAAGCCAGATGTGCTTAATGACCATGGTGAACATGGTCGTAAAATTGGGTCTGGTCAAATGATGACTTGCTTAACCACATCACTTAGTGAACAAAATTCAGGTCCCAACTGTGATCATAATTTGAGGACTACTTGTAGTTACGTCCTTCCACTGCTACATTCCAATTTGGGGAATCATCCCATCAAGCTTCAGTGACTCCTATCATATGCAATTTCCAACAGGGATTACAGCTCATCTTTTTTCCAACAGTCTTGCATCAGAGTATCAATATCTCTCAATTATTTTCTTCGAAAATTTCTAGATATCTGTACATCACCTTAGTTTCTCTTTTGGCAAAAGCTGGGTTTTCTTCCAGGTGGAGTCTGCAATCTATCTTCCTGATGGGCTAATCGGCTGCAGGAAATATTCCAGTAATGTCACTAGAGGGGGCCTAGGCAAGAGTATTTTGCCCCATTTTTTCCATGGTGTATTTATATGTGTGAGTGGAGGTAACCATCATTTAGCTTTAGAATTCTCTCCTTACAGTCCTCTTATCATTTATTTGTTGTTGTTAGTTGCGAAGTCGTGTCCGACCCATCGCGACCCCATGGACAACGTTCCTCCAGGCCTTCCTATCCTCTACCATCTTCTGGAGTCCATTTAAGCTCACGCCTACTGCTTCAGTGACTCCATCCAGTTTGCCTTGATTCATGGATCTTACATTCCAGGTTCCTATGGAGAACAAATCTTTACAGCATCGGACTTTCCTTTCACCACCAGATGCATCCACAGCTGAGCGTCCTTTTGGCTTTGGCCCAGTTGCTTCACTCTTTCTGGCGCTACTAGTACTAGCCCTCTGCTCTTCCCCAGTAGCATATTGGACACCTTCCGACCTGAGGGGCTCATCTTCCAGCGTCATATCTTTTTGCCTTTTAGTACTGTCCATGGGGTTTTCATGGCAAAGATACTGGAGTGGGTTGCCATTTCCTTCTCCAGTGGATCACATTTTGTCAGAACTCTCTGCTATGACCTGTCCGTCTTGGGTGGCACTGCACGGCATAGCTCATAGCTTCATTGAGTTACGCAAGCCCCTTCGCCACGACAAGGCAGTAATCCATGAAGGAGCTTATCATTTATATGCACACACAAACACCCCTACCAGGTCCATCACCTTCCTCTTCAGGGTTTCAGTCAGACAAAACACTTTCATAACAACACCTGGAATATTACTCATTTCCATGCAATCTAGTGAATATGAATCATGATCAATGAACTTGACAAGCCTCAATAATCTGTTTATCACATTCTGGATCCATAACCTGGGCAGAGCGCACGTTTTAACAGTCAACATACCCGATAGCAACCTCTTTGGTATCCCAGGAAGATACTCCAAAATTAATACATATAACTTTGTCCTTGGAAGGTTAAAAGTCTTGTCTATACATTCTGGAATCCCCTTTGAGGCACTATGCATAAACACTGCTTCTCTCCACATAATTTCTAATAAGAAATGCCAATCATCAGTTCCAAAGGTAGCTTGTAGGTTCCATCACCTCTGCAATATTAATTTATATTCCATGGCAGTATTAACCATTTGCTTGGTTGGAAGCATGAGAGCAATCTTCTGTGGTGGGAATCACCTCCCTAACTATGTGCAAAGTTACAATCTGTTGCCTCTGGGATCTCTGGATTCTTGGTATCATTAAGAATGCTAAAATATTAGGATATATTGTGGTTGAAATGGTATCAGTATTCTTCATTAGGTAATCTTGACTGTCACTTTCAGTATACAGCATAGCAGCTTTTCACAAATAAGAGCTTCTAAGGCTTATGTTATTTGGATCAGCAAAACACTCAATCTCTATGGATTCTTGTAAATACGCTTTGCCTATTGTGGAATCCATAAATATATTCATTACTAAAAATAAGCACCAATTCAGTTTAAGGGCAGCTGCCGGAATGAACCCATCATGGCATTTGGTGAAACGACTCTGCTTTGCTTGTAGGGCGACACAAACACTAGGGGCAAGCTTTCATGTTATAAATCTTTATTTATAGATGTACAATTATATAATTAAGAAATACAGCCTTCTTCAATATCTTTCAAGACCTATGCTTTTTATTGCACGTTGCTCTTCCATCCCCGGCTATCTACTTAAGAAAATCAAAAAGATCTGATTGTTATGGCCTGGGGCTCCTGTTGCCATCTCAGAAGCTGGTAACTTTGTGCTGCGCAGCTGGACAAGCGATCCTTCAAAATGGCTGGAGGGATCACTGAATGCTAATCAACAGGGTTGAGGTTTTGAGCCACGATCTGCTCTCCGGGGACAGTGGAGGGTGGAGACATCTCCTTGGGACTGCAGACAAATGGAGCGGATCTGCCCATCAAGATGGCCGCTTATGACAGGAAAAACTCTGTTCAAATCAGCATCCATTTGTCAATGCCAAAGAAATGACACAATTATTAGACCATCCCTAATCCATCAGCTCTTATTTGGTACTTGAACAATTCTGAACAAGTCTTTAGATGGACATTTGCCAACTAAATAATATAAAACTTTCTGGACAAAACTAACAGCAACTTAAAGAAGATTCCAGTGTGAAGTAATTAACGGTAATGCTACTTCCTTGACATAACTAAGTCATTTCTTAACATATTACTCTGATCCTGAGTACTGATTTGCTTTGATGGTAGGAGTTGATCCATGCCTGCAAAAGGAATCCTTGTTTGACTAATGAAAACACAAAACCTCTTGCAGGAGTGGAAGCATCTTCAGATTACTGCTAATTCAAGATGATGAGGCTTATTGGAACTAGAAGCATTAACTGTTAACTCTGGTGAATGGCTCAGCTCTTTGAAGTAACTTCTCTTAAGGCTCTTCTGACAGCATTGTGTGGACTTAAAAGATAAAAAAAAAGTCTGGCATTGTATAGCATTTTTTTTTTCAAATGAAAGTTAGACTTCACAGCCCAGTCAAGTAATAAGAATTAATCTTTGCCTCTTTCAGTTGCTTAAATAATGGAAAGTAGCAAAATCATGTTGGACAAAGATGGCCCATTCTCCTGAGGAAGATTCTCACCAGAATCTACAAGCACTGTTGCTGCACAGCCTTTCATTGCTCTAGAGCAGGGGGGCCTCACATTTGGCAACTTTTAAGACTTGTGGACTTCAACTCCCAGACTTCCCCTTCCACAAGTCTTAAAGTTGCCAAGGTTGGCCCCCCCTGCTCTATAGAGAAGGGCCATCCAAGTCGCACCAAATGGAAAAGTACATAACTGCATCACTGCTTGGTAGGCCACGCCAGCGCATAGCAGGTTCCTGGAATGAAATCAGCGGCAACATTTTGTCAAAGAAATACTATTTTGTAGAGCAACAGGAAATCTGATTGGGAAGCAGGGGGAAAAGACAGAAGGAGACATCCCTTGGGGAAAAAACAATAGCACGCCTCTGGGTAGCAGAACGAACCCTGATTGCAAGGCAAAAAGTGAAAAGTCTGCAAAACCTAACAAAATAAAAAAAAGTCCACACAGCAAAAGCCATCTTGGTGAACTGAAAATCGTTTGAGACAATTTGTTCTCCATTTATTAGGAAGAACGAGTCGTTCAGCAAAAGCCGCCATACATTGCAATTCCAAAACTGGGTCAGAATGTGTCCATAGAAAATATATCTATTGGGCTCAGTATTTCACATTTAAAAAAGGAAACAGTTTCAGGGTCTGTGAATTTACTTTCCCACCCCCCACCCACCCCAGAAAGTCCAAGCCATTATAAAATATAAAACATTTGTATTGTCAGATAAGATTGCCATTGATAGAAAACAGGACATTGGGCCAAAAAAGGGAGTGAGGGCCCAGGCAGGGAAAAAAGAAGCTAGAATTCAGAGATACTGGATTATGAAGTTCAGCAAAAAAAAAGGAAAAAGAATGAAATAATTTAATTCTATCCCTGCATAGTTTAGAAGTACAACATATTTACAATGGTAAGTTAAATTCTAAATAGTGTCTTTTAAAATTAATTTTGTTTTAATTTCTAGCTCTTCCAGTTCCTCCCTTGCTCTCTGAAGTGACTAGTGCAATTGCAGAACTTTCTCCACTGCTCCTGATTTTCGGCAGATCTCGAAAGGAAACCAAAGCAACTCCACAACTGTTCCCAGGGGGAGGGGATCCTTTGGAGGATGGGAGAGGGAAGAGAGGGGGAAAAAAAAAAAAAAGACCAGCCGTCTTTTCCCTCCTTAAGAGATGTTCAAGTCTAACGCTGGACAGAGAAAGAGAGGAGAGGGCAGTTGTGCGTTGTTAATACTCCAATGCCATTTTAATTTAAGGACTGATTCTTTAAATAGAAAGTCTGTCTTCTTGGCTCAGTGCACTTCCCCCAAAGTCTTCAGGCATTTGAAGAGTCTGAGGAGAAAAAACAGCAGAAGCATCAGTCTCCAGTCAATTACAAGGGTAACAGGACCGGCACTTCCATTTAAAGAACAGAGTGACATAACTGGAAATGTTAATTTAGAAGCTGATTCTTACTTTTTTTTTTTTTGTCTTTAAACATTGAAATGAAATGCATAACAGGGTATCTGCAGGGTAAGGTAAAAAAAAAAAAAAAAAAGGTCAAGATGGCTGTGACTGCACTGAATGCCTACAAAATTTCATTTTTAATGTGTGCCATTGTGCCCACAGGAAAAAAAACGGCAATAAAGGTTATCTAATCTAATCTAATCTAAAAACTGGAGCTGATTCAATCACACAGTTGTATGAATTTCTGCCATCTTGACTATTTTGCTCCCCTTTTATGGGTGCCCCTGAAAAGGAACACTGCTCAGTGAAGACTATCGCTGCAGACAAGTGCAAGACTAAATACTCTGTAGAAGGCTGCTCAGGTGTTCTTCAAATGTTTGTCCCTTTGTCCTCAGACACACATCCACATCCAAAACGTTGTTCTTAGGAACAGACGTCTTACACAAAAAGTCACAGTGCTTTGCCTGCAGCAGCCTCAGATATCTAGGGTGCCTTAGAAATAGAAGTCTGTTAAGCCTCTCTACATTTCTAAAAAAATGACTAAAATCTTTTTTCTCACCAAGGAAGGCGAGCTATGGCTGGGATGGTTCGCCTGAAATTCAAGTCAAACCTGTTCCAGAAAAAAAGGGGGAGTGTGTGAGTGCGTGTGTTCAGCATGGAAGACCATTATGTCGAATACATCCCAGTTGCATCCTAACTCTTCCTGTGCCATTTTCTCACTCAAAATAAAACACATGCCATAGGAAGAAAAAGTACAAAAAGTTGTGCGAGTAAAGATTAGCTAGTTTTTAGTCTGGTTACACCTGATCCATGGTCATCAAGCTGGCTCAGTTCTAGCTGACAGGCAGGGAGGGCAGAGCCCTGGAAGATTTCAGTAGAACAACTGCCTCTCGTGCTGCCTAAAATCTTGCAGGCCTTACGAAGCACCCAACTCATAAGTGCACCTAAACCACCATCTCAATCCCATTAACTAGTGGGGTTAACATCCTAGAGCAGTGATGGCGAACCTTTTAGAGACCGAGTGCCCAAACTGCAACCCAAAACCCACTTATTTATCGCCGGGTGCCGGGTGGGCGTGGCCCACTGGGTGGGCGTGGCTGTGGTGGTCATGGCAGACTGGGTGGGGTGTGGCCAAGGTGGGCGTGGTCACATCGATGTTGCTCATGGGGACGCCTGTGGGGGCCGGGCAGGGTTGGGGGAGATCCAGGGGGTCTCTGGTAGGTGGGGCGGTGGGCAGGAGGCTCGTCCTGCGGGGTGAAGCGAGGCGAGACGAGGCAAGGCGGGGGTGCCATTGTTGCGCCAGTTCAGAGAAGCCGCCTCTGAGTTGGACGACCGGCGATGCAGTGGGTCATGCCCGGGAAAAGGAAAGCATGCAAGGCCAGGAGGGATGGGACGGGGGGAGGGAAACCAGCTGTGCTGGGATGCATCCGGCCACGTGGGACCTCGGTGAGTTAGCGGGTGGCTAGTTGAAGAGGGACGGTTGCCATCTCCGGGCATGGCGTGTGTGCCCACAAAGAGGGCTCTGAGTGCCACCTCTGGCACGCGTGCCATAGGTTCGCCACCACTGTCCTAGAGAGACTTCCATTTGAGGCTTTCAAAACTTAGATTCAGAATGCGAGTTTCTGGAACCCCTCTCCCCCCCAAAAAAAATAATTGCTTCTGGGGTAGAAAAATGCAGTTCAACGGTGTGCATGTTTGTAATAAAATGGTGGCAAACCAAATTGACACAGTGTTCGCACAACCGCAGGAGGCAAAAAAAAACTACGTTGCCTTCCATTGTGTGAACAGTAGGTCAATTTGGTTTAGAGACTGTTGCTGGAGAAATCAGTTGACCTTGGATTTCAATGTATTATTTTTGCAGTGCTTAAAATGATTTTTCATATTTTGATCACTGGGCCCTATATGAAGTGTTTGTAGATTGTTTCAACTTTAGAAATATCCACATTAGCAAGATGGTATGTGTACTGATTTGTTAAGCAACTATCCCAAAGTTTCTGCTCATTATGTAATTTGGATGTTGTGAGTTGCTTTGAGGAGAACTGACCCATATTAAAATGGAACACAATAAACAAACAAAGAAGGGTGGTGACAAAGACGACAGCTTCAGGTGATAAAACAATTCTAACTGGAAAGCTACAGAAGCATCATTTCCCTAAATCAGTGGCTGTGTATCTTCCACAAGTTTTTATTTTCTTTAAAGGCATTTAACTAGGGCTAAATGAAGCAGATGTACTCATGTCTTTGAAGCTGCTTAGTATTATTTCAATGCTTACATTTCTAGGGCCAAGTATCATTATCTCTAATAAAATTCTCACTGTGAAAGGGACAAATCATTGTGATTCTTTGCAATCCAAAGGAAACTACATCCAATGCTACATTTTTGTGGTAGGTCCATGAGGCCCAGCTGAATCTCTTTTCTACAAGTTGCAATGGCATGGTAAATTCATGTATCAATACTAACTTTTCAAATGAACTATAGTGTCCTCTTCCAAATGTCAAATACTGTGATATTATGATAAAATTGGTTTTGACTTGAAGAGTAAAGCAAGCTGGCTAAGCACATATGCGGGGGAAGTGATTTAATTGCTTCAATAATTGTGAAGAATCGCAGAATCCTTTTAAGCCACATTTGAAACTGAGTTTGCAAAAGTACGCAGTATTTTAACACTACTGCAACAATCCAGAGCTGGCTGTCCATTTGATTCTTGACATTCTACTTTTAGTTGAAGCCACTGATGCTGAAAAGCTTATCAGTGAGTGCTTCTAAAAAGATGCTCACCAGTCGTTGTGCAACAGGCCCCTCAGCCTCCCAATAATTATTTCGGCACCAAAATTAACAATGCTCTGAGAAACAGAAGGGACACCCAGTAATGTTTGCAGAGAGGGGGAGGCCCCTCAAAATCAGCAAGATAGCAGACAAAGCATCACAAAGCACTTTTATGTGTGTGAACAGTGCATGTAGAAAAGGGGTGGGCCTTGCACTGCAACACTCCATCTGCCATCTTGCTCATTTGACAGCCACCCACCAACCAGAGGCACTGCTGAAAATAGGAAAAGTGCAATTATTTAACTTAAGCTATAAGTCCTGGCAAAGAGAGGATGATCAAGAGCACATGAGCATCAAGAGGAACCAGTGGGCATATGGGAAGTCACACTTTGGGTTGGTTGTTACGTAGTGGACAATCACTTAAATATGAGCCAGCAGTGTGCTGCAGCTGCCAAAAAAGCCAACACAGTGCTGGGCTGCATTAACAGAGGGATAGAATCAAGATCACGTAAAGTATTAATACCACTTTACAATGCCTTGGTAAGACCACACTTGGAATACTGCATCCAGTTTTGGTCACCATGATGTAAAAAAGACGTTGAGACTCTAGAAAGAGTACAGAGAAGAGCAACAAAGATGATTAGGGGACTGGAGGCTAAAGCATATAAGGAACGGCTGCTGGAATTGGGTATGTCTAGTTTAATGAAGAGAAGGACGGGGGGGACATGATAGCCGTGTTCCAATATCTCAGGGGCTGCCACAAAGAAGAGGGAGTGAAGCTATTCTCCAAAGCACCTGAAGGCAGGACAAGAAGCAACGGATGGAAACTAATCAAGGAGAGAAGCAACCCAGAACTAAGGAGAAACTTCCTGACAGTTAGAACAATTAACCAGTGGAACAACCTGCCTCCAGGGGCGGTGAGTGCTCCAACACTGGAAGTTTTTAAGAAGAGACTGGACAGCCATTTGTCCGAAATGGTATAGGGTTTCCTGCCTGAGCAGGGGGTTGGACTTGATGACCTCCAAGGTCCCTTCCAACTTTATTATTATTATTATTATTAATTTGATTTTTTTTTATCTTAACATAAAAGGTTAATGAGGTCAGCGAATAAAAAATGGGTTTAGGCAATAAACCACTGAAACCATGATTTATGTTGGCTTTCAAACTACATCTATGGCTTAGCGTGACAGGTAAATAGGAGCATTTTGTTTATTCCCAGTTTGTTTTGTACCCAAACCAAACATGAAACTAATTCAGAGAGATGCAAAGGAAACGCTGCTAAGAATGGAGAGGATGATCTAAGTAAGACCAAAGAGGTATCTTTTTTTTTTTTTTTTTTTGTCTGCAAGACTAACACTTGCTTGTTTGGCTAACTCTGCTAAAACCAGCCATGATGTAGCATAAAACATGAAAATAGCTTTGGATTCTAAATTATGCTGGAAAATTAGTATTCCTAAACCAAATTCCTAGTTTCCAGAAATAGAAATCACCAGCTCTTACTTAGGTCTCTATGGACTGTTTCTGCAACAGCTATCCATGCATTGATGCTTGAACTTCAGACAGTCTGGTACAGCTGGGTGTGCCCATCTTTTGTGCTCTCTGATATAGATCTGAATCACCAAAATAACGTGCCCGGTAAAGTAAGCCTTCCTCTGTAAAAGAAGAGATCCAAATAATTAAAGTAACAGTCCAGACAGCTGCAACTTTTCTCTTTAGTTTCTACTGCATTTCTGATATGCTTTGTGGATTTCACTGGAGAGAGTATATGGTTCCCTCATTTTGTCACATCCCATCTTGAGCAGGGAGCTGCAAAGGAGTTGCGAAAAATATTTATCCACTGCTAAACCCTGCTCCAGATGTTGTAATTACAGTATAGCTTAAGAAGATTTTTCAGAAGGAGGTGAGTGCAAAGATGGAAAGCTTGGGAACTGTTGTTCCATTTGGATATTTTAAACTCTTAAGTTCGGGAAACAGGACAATAAAGTTAGGGCACATCATAATGATCAATAGAGCTGCATAAAGCATTTGAAAGGAGCACTTTGCAAGACATGTGAGCACAAGTCAAACATTCTTCCCATAAGCATAAATACATTGCATCCTCTAGAAGGCTCACATGGCTGTTTGCAGGGTCTGTTCGCACATATGTGCCCACATAAATAACACTTGAACTGCAACAGCTAAATTGTCAAAGGCATCTCATTTGTAAAGGTGGCTTCATTTTAACTATCAGTAACCCCTTTCCAACATCTTTGTGAGGCCCAATTTACAGGAATGGAATATAAATACAGTAAATAAGAAAGTGATAATACAGAATTTCTTGAAATGCAGTTTGCAATGCCGTGACCCTGTCTTAAAGCTGGGCTACTCACTCTGCTGTTTTTCTTTCCAACAGTTATTTCTGAGGTTTGCAATATAATCATCTTCCACGCTCCTCTCTACATTTTTAAGATTTGTGCCTGTGTATTCTTCTGCAAAGCTGTCACCTACATAGTAAGACACTTTCAAATGCTCAGTCGTTCGTTTAAATACATGGCCAACAGACCTGGAGGAAAGGAGGACAAAAGCAACGGTCAAAATTGCACACCTACACACAAAGGGAAATTTGTTTGGATAAGGAGACCAAAGCCCCCATACCAGCCAATCCCACCCAAAAGAAAACTCTTGATACCAAAATCTTCCTTTATCCTCTGCCATGCTGCTCCTGCAAGAACAGAATGGTTGTCAGTCCCTTTAAGGAGAATCAAGATAGATTATCCATAAACTGGGCTAGTGTAGATTATCCACACAATGTAAAGCTTAAGAGCCTGTTGTTTCCCTTCATGGGAAGGGAAAATTTAATGAGGATGGAATGAGCCTAACAGTGGATATTAGCGAACATAAGCTTTTGTAGGAGAATAATGAATGTGATTTGGAATGGAGGAAGGGGACCGCCTCAACAATCTCTTCATTATCTCAATGGGTTGTTCCTGAAAATCCCATTTTGTCACCTCTTTCCAATGTCCTTGACCACTGCTGACATCCCAGAGACCTGCTGCAACCATCTTCAATTTAGGCCTTTGGTCTGCAAGCTGAAGCATGTCACCAGTCAGGAAAGGTCTGAATGAACCTACTGCAGATGCTCGGAACTAGACAGACATGTTTCTGTTACATACAATTGTTTTCTTATGGCTGGAGCAACAGGGGGGCACTTTCGTCTCTTATGCCAGGGAGCCCGAAAGAAAAAGCTTGTGCTAACTTGAAAAGAGATCCAGCTCTCCTTATTATTTTGGAAAGAGAAAAAAGAAACCCGATCTCCGTGCTACAGGGCTAGATTAAAGTAATCTGCTGAGAAGACTCTTACTGAAAATATTCTGTAGTTCTCATGTTACAGAATGTCTACAGGCCTTTCCCCAGGTTTCTCCCCACTTGACGTGAGAAATTAGTTGCTCTTAAAAGGTGCACCTATGTTTAGTAAACACTTTTGTTTTAATGCATTCAAGGCTATGTATATGCCCTTGGGACAGACATGATAATCTAATCAGGCTTTGCAAATCACTAATTGCTTTGTCTTAATTGTCCCCCCCAGTTTGCGCCATGCAAATTATTCATTCTCTTTGTTTCAGATCAGAAGCCATGTTTTCATGCAAAGCTAGATCCAGTTCTCGGTATCTTAAGAGTACAGAATCCCTCCATTTCAGAAGAGTTAAGTGCTGACTCTCATTGTTACAGAAAAATGTCAAGATTATGATTGAGCGAGAAGTTGCAAAGATATTTCTTTTTACAGAAGAAATGTCTATCACTCTACATTAGGCTTAGTTCTATCTGTTTTTTTTTAACTCTTTATCATGTCTAATTTCAAGATATTTAGAGTAGTTTTTCTGAGAGAGGAATTCTTGCAAGTCTACTTTTTAGATTTTTTGGCTTTTAACAACGGACAGCAATCCACTGTTCTCAGATTCCTAGCCTAGTTTAGGAATTCCATTCAAAGCTACCCTTATACCTCATCTTCAACCCTGCAGAGGTAGCACTGTTTCAAATGATTGCTGTTTCCTCTGGAATAAGGTAAGCATCCATAAATTTTTATATAAAACAAAAATGTATTTGCTCCTTAAATCACTCTCCTGCATCTGGCGTACATGGTGAAAGTGTTAGAAACTGGTATTTTTTTTTCTTCTGCAACAGACATTTAAATCTCTGGTTGGCTGCCTATGTCTACATGTTCATACCCCACCTCCCCCATTTATGCCATCCAGAATGGAATAGTTTAATGCCCTGGGCCTTGTCAGAAGATGACCTCTTAACCCAAGACAGACATACAGTCAAGCATTATGCACGTGAATTGGAGACAAATCTTTTTTTCCATCTGATAGGTTTGTTTACCTGAGTGATAATCTAAACAGGGATTAAATCTACCACTTAATGGCTGAATTCCAGCCTTTTTAGCAGCATTACATTTTCCTCCTCCAAGACAGCCAGCAAAATCACGTCTCCTAACAGCCTTGTCTGCTTCAAAGAGAGAACCGATCAGGCAGCATTGCCCCCTCCTGGCTATCCATATACATTGGTCTATTGTCTGCTATATTCTAAAATGGTTGGTGCAATGCATTTATAATGTATTCAGTCGGCTCAGGCAGAGGATGTAATTGCTGCCAAAACTTTTGCCATTTGGTTGATTCTGCTGACTTGTTTGCGATGAGCCAGTGCACTCCATCCATTTGGTTTCCCTTTCAAGTCTCTACTGGGGAAAGATGTGGGGGCCTTACAAAAGTCACCTCACTTGAACAAGTTCAGACTCATTATTATTTTTTTTTAAAAAGAAGCATTCTGGGAATTGATACGAACACATCACCCCATGGGACCAGAGCAGAAACAGGTATCCATCCGCTCCAAGCATAGACGATAATAAAGTTTTCACCTGCTGACCGAGAATCTAATCAATGGATCCTGATAGGCTACCCCAAATATGTGTAGCAGATCAGAGAAGTATGGCTCAGCCCAATTCTGTGATTTATTAACGTGATTTCACACCCAATATTTACTCTCAACTGTCTGCCAGGCAAGGGAAATTTTTAATGAGGGGTCCTTGGTGCTCTCTGAGCTTGGCTGTTTTGTGATGGTGGCGAATTATCTGTAGCTCGGGTGTAGGTTCATTCTCCAAGCATGTGGGTTGGTTTCTGAACGTTTCGTTACCAGGCTAGGTAACATCTTCAGCGGAGTTTAGAGGATGTCAGTATTCCTCTGTTTATAAGGGTTTCGTGCGGTCAGTAGATTTTGTGATGGGGAGGTCACATGGTTGTTTTCTTGCAAACGTTTCATTATCCAAACTAGGTAACATCATCAGCACTGATGATGTCACCTAGTTTGGGTAGTGAAATGTCTGCAAAAAAAAAACAACCAAGCAAGCTCAGAGAGCACCTAGGACCCCTCATTTCAATCATGAGCTACACATACTCTTCTTTACTGGAAATGTTTAAATAGAGTCCCGGATACCAGTGTGCAAAATGAAATGGGAGTTATTGGCAAAGAAAAAAAAAACATGGTTGGCTAAGAAGAAAATTCTTTTTTCAATTCGAAAAATACCTATCAATGAGTTTTGACACAATTCTCAAGGACTATTCTAGAGCAAGATTTGAATTCCATGGCCAAATATGGACACTTCTATCACCTGCCATATCATGAGAGAATGTGTACATGCAGTGCCCCAGCCATTATATACATCGTTATTACATACAGTAGATGAGATTGCTCGTGTTTTGCTTGACTTGACATGCCCCTCTTAGGCTTAGGTACGTAACAGCCCTACTTGAAAGAACAGCCCACTGGGATCTGGATCTCAGATTGTCTTATTCCTTCCTGGGCTCTAATGAATACATTGTGAGCAGATCTGTCAAGTTTATAGTTAAGGCCATTGAGCTAAGAACTCATTATATCCTGTAAAGGTATACAGGAGGACCTGGACAGACTTGAACACTGGGTGCTATCTAACAAAATGAAATTCAATGGTGAAAAAAGTAAGGTTCTACATTTAGGCAAGAAAAACCAAATGTACAGGTATAGTATAGGGGGTACCTTGCTCAATAGTAGTAACTCTGAGAGGGATCTCGGAGTCCTAGTGGACAATCACTTAAATATGAGCCAGCAGTGTGCTGCAGCTGCCAAAAAAAGCCAACACAGTGCTGGGCTGCATTAACAGAGGGATAGAATCAAGATCACGTGAAGTATTAATACCACTTTACAATGCCTTGGTAAGGCCACACTTGGAATACTGCTCCAGTTTTGGTCACCACGATGTAAAAAAGACGTTGAGACTCTAGAAAGAGTACAGAGAAGAGCAACAAAGATGATCAGGGGACTGGAGGCTAAAGCATATCAGGAACGTTTGCTGGAATTGGGTATATCTAGTTTAATGAAGAGAAGGACGAGGGGGACATGATAGCAGTGTTCCAATATCTCAGGGGTTGCACAAAGAAAGGGAGTCAAGCTATTCTCCAAGCGCCTGAGGGCAGGACAAGAAGTAATGGATGGAAACTGTCAAGGAAAGAAGCAACCTGGAACTGAGGAGAAACTTCCTGACAGTTAGAACATTAACCAGTGAACAACCTCCTCCAGAAGCGGTGAATGCTCCAACACTGGAAGTTTTTAAGAAGAGACTGGACAGCCATTTGCCTGAAATGGTATAGGGTTTCCTGCCTGAGCAGGGGTTGGACTCGATGACCTCCAAGGTCCCTTCCAACCCTTCCAACTTTATTATTATTATTATTATTATTATTATTATTATTATTATTATTATTATTATTATTATTATTATTATTATTATTATTATTATTATTATTATTATTACTATTACTATTATTAATTTATCTGAATGTCTGTTCTTACCATTTTATTACTGTATTTTCTATTGTCTTTTTTATCCTACAACTAGATCCTACATTTACTTTTTCCCATTATGGTCCTAAGACTAATCATAAATTATCAAGCAAGCAAACTATTGAGGAAGGAGATATAGATTGAAAAAAAGGAAAGGTTCCTCGTGAGTTTCAGGAACAAGAGGACTTCTGCGTCTAAAGACGTAGAGAAATACCCTGGTTTCTTCCAGAGTATGACATGGAAAGCTACCAAGAGCTTGTATCAAATCTGCAGTCTTGCACAAGGGCCCATCCAGTCATGCCATCAGCTGATAAAAATCTATGGAAGATCACAGCAAGATGTTGCTATGAATAGCTAGAGAAGGAGGGAGCTTCAAAGAATGACAATGCAACACACAGTTTTTTAAAAACTGCATTTTAAAAATATTCAAATGTTTAAAATCCTTTATTCCAGGTGTTCAGATTTTAAAATTGAAAATGCACATCTTCCTGGCGAAATATTTCTTTTTATGGATTTTGGGACAAAGTTGATTGGGATAGTCAGCTTCCAGTTTGGGAGATTACGTTCATTCGTAAATTCTGCATTTCTTAAATGCTGAATTCCAAAGCCGATTTGTTGAGCCAGAGCTTTGAGATCTGAGTTCAGCTTTGGAATTAGATATTTAAGAAAGGCAGCACTTATGAAATTTGAACTCCAAACTAAAAAGACGGCTATACCAGTTTGGTTCAAAAACAAGTATTTTATCATTAAAATGTGCTATTTCAATTTGAACAACTAGCGTAAGGATGTCAAACTTGACGATTTAAAAATGCCAATTTAAATGTATAGTTTTATCTTTTTTTTAAAAAAAAAATCACCTTAAAATGGCACCTCAATATGGGAAACTCACACCTAACCACCTCCTTAAAGAATAGAATTTTTGTGCAGTCAACGTTTCCTAAAACATAGCTAAGCAGGGTGGCATCCTAACGTGCAACACAACGTACCAGAGTTATACAATATATTACTTTATGTCTATTAGTTGTGACTTGAGTGCCCGCATTTCTTTTCCTTCTGGCTGATTCAATGCCAGAATGGAGAAGGACCCAGAGAGAAATCAGATTATGCCTCAAGGTTCCAGCTTCCAACTCATCACTGAACTATGACAGCGTGGAAAGAATGGAAAAGCACCCACAGCCTTAACATCCAAAAATCTTGTCCTCGCAGAATAAGAAGTACTTTTTTGTAGGCAATATGTCCCACCTTACCTTCGTCAATCCTGCATGTCTCAATCCATCAGTAAAACTGACAATTGCACAACAACAGCCAGACTTCTGCCAGACTTAAAAATCACCCAAAGACCTTCATACGGTATAATAAGGGGGCAGCTCATTCTTACAGAAGATTCTTTCTTTTCTACTTTCCTTTTGGGACAATTTTCATGAATACGGCCCATCCTTCCCGGTACCATGAATACTGATTGGTAGGAACCTTCCCAGAATTCAGGGAGTTGCTTTTTCTGACATATATGGAAACTCCAGGGCTATAACCCTGCCCTATAAGGTAGGGTACACACTCAATGTACTCTGCCTTATATCCTCTGCTTCTGTCGTTGTCAGCATTTAGAGTGGCTAGAAAAATTGCACACTAAGGATTTCCTGACCCAGAAAATGGCAGCCAAAAGGCAACCATCTAATTACATGGTCAATATCAGGTATCTTCACAGTCAATCTGTGGAGGATTTCAGATGCCACAAAAATGCTTCTTTGTGAAATAGTACCCTTTATGAGAGACGATAGGCTGGGTCAGGTTTCAACTGAGTCCTACTCCCATAGATTGTGAAGTCCTATAATTTACATGTAAATGTTTGCCACATAAATACTTTAAGCAATCTTATCCCAGCAGGCATGGCGTGAAACCAAGAGAAACAAAGAGAGATGGGGAAAAACACACCAAAGAACACCAAACACTGGTAAATATAAGCTTTGCTCTTAAGTCTTTCCCAAAATCTTACCACCCAGGTTAACTATAGGGACAAGAATAATGGTCACTAACGGCCTGTGACTCAAACTGTAAGGTGGGCTGGAGACCATCATCTGGCTGAGCGCAGACACAATGATGAGAATGAGGATAGGCATCAGCTGGACAAAGAGCCCAAGGCCACCCTGGGAAGAAAGAATTGAAAATATCAATCGTTTGCATCCTCCAAATCATTTATCTTTGACAACTGTGGTTCAAATCTTGATTTTTGATTTTTTTTTCAGTAGCTCACAATGTGTTTTTTTACTTATGGCTTTTAGATGCCATGTGAATTTGGTCACATATGATTTAGTCAATACCACGTGGTTAGTCAAACCATGGCTTAGCAAGGTGCATGAAGACCAGCTTCTGAAAGGCTCTATGGTTTCATGCCAATTCAGCAAATGCTTGAAGTGTTTTGCATGTACTAGCTGTGTCTGTATTACAGACTAAGCCGTGGCATGATTTTACCATGATTTGTTGAATAAGCTATAGTTGGTTGGGTCCACACAATCTGGTAAACCAAACTCAACTTATATTATGGCCAAGCATATTGTTGAACCCAGAAGCTTTCTAAACAATCCTATGAAGAACTGAGCACAACCTAAAGTACTGTACACTTACCCGCTACAGCCTTTGGTCTTCCCTGAAATCTGTTTCAGAGAGAAATTAAATCCTCTGGGGAAAAACTGGAAGGAAGTGCAAGGGACTTCAGGTTAGTCCCGCTTTATGTATTCATTTATTTGTATCCTTTTATTATTTTTTAAAAACAAGGTGGCAAGCATATCCAACACACCTCCCTATTTTTCTCACAACAATTCCTCTGTGAGGTGAGTTGGATTGAGAGAGAATGACTGGCCCAAAGTCACCCAGCTGGTTTTCATGACTAAGGTGGGCCTAGAATCCCCGGTCTTTTTTTTTTCTAGCCTGGTGCCTTAACCATTAGACCTAACTGGCTCCCTATTTCCTCGTCTTGTTTCTATATGTTCCGTTCTTTGTTCTAGAACAGGGTGTCAAACTCGCCGCATCCCGTGATGTGTCGCGAGGTATCACAACTTTTTTTGCACTGCCGGAGCTGGGGTGGGCGTGGCCTAGGCATGATGCAACCGGCCTGCGGGGTGGCAGTTTGACACCTCTGTTCTAGAAGATTAACTTCTGGAAATAAAATATTCCTACCCTATCTGGATCGGGGCACTCCAGGAGAAAAACTGGATGATCTGTGAGTGGACTAGACATATCCCCTAATGAACAATCTTCTGATAGAAATGCAGCCTCGGGTTCCACCCATGACATTTGGCTTATTTTATGAATGGGTATGACTAGGAGGGTGGGAGTCAATCCTTGCCTAATGACTCTACTAGAGAGTCTGTGGTAGAGGCCGACATTGAACAAGTGACATTCTGTTTCATAGCTTTTATTTTCTGGAAGATGAGTCCGGTAACAGATAGCAATCAGAATGACTCCATGCTAACTCCAATATCAGAGGCAGACTGTTCCTGAATAATTAGGTGCTAAGGAAGATTAGTTGAAAGGCATGACTCTTTACTTTTCTGTTTGCAGATTTCCATAGGCAACTCATGGGCACCAAATGTACTGGTGAAAAAAACACATTTTCAAAGACAGTCAGCAGAATGCATTACAAAGCACAATAATGCTGTTACTTTGGCATTAGGCAGGAATTGTACTCCTACACATAAATAGCAATGAAAACTGCCTTTTTGAAAACCAGAGTTAACTAAAAACCAAAAACCTAGCACCCTCCTGCACTTTTGGATTAGCAAAGGAAACAATGAACAGACCCATATGGGCATAAACAATATAGCAAAATACCATTTGACTGGAACAGATCTGTGCATGTTCTGAAATATTTTAATTTCTTCCTCTGCCTTGCTTCAACTTACATCGCCTTGATGTTCTCGTCGGTCTTGCCGCTGGTGGTAGGTATATCGCATCCTGCCATTGCTATATACATGTACATTACCTGTGAGAGAGAGAGACTTTTTAAGAATGGTTGAAGACCATCCACCAAATATCATAAGAGAGAAGCTCTTAATTGTCCCTCTTTAACTGGGTGCTTTCAACTGAACACAATCCAGTTTAGCATATTGTCTGCGAACTGTGGATGGTGTAGCTACAAAGTTGAGGAAAGACAGCTTAGAAGGTGATAATTGAATGGAAGAATGGTAACTATAATGATAACAAAGGCAGACTGGGTTCTTTTGGGGGGGCGGGGTTTTTTTAGCTAATTTGGACACTGGCTTTATAAAATGCTGAGCACTCCCGTTCCTGGCCGTGAAGCATAGAAGCCAAATTCCAATCACTGAGATTAAAGTAGTAGCCTCAGTGTTGTTTGACTCTATTTTCCGTTCTCCAGGAAGGCTCTTGGTGTCAGTTGTAAGCCTTTTGTTCAGGGAATAAAGTGGTGGTAGAAGTTGTGAAGTCCAGTGACTTTTATAGCCCTTTACCCACTCTCTCTCTCTCTCTCCCCACCACCTGCTCCACCATCTGGCTGTTAAGACAAGTAGCCTCAGATGGCTGCTCTGGGTCCCCAACTCCTTGGCTAAAGGGTGCTGATTCCCAGAGGAGGTTTATCTCACGCGATTCTCCCTGGCGTTCTCTCCAGGTAGGCTCCACCACTCTCGGAGGCTTTCTGTTGCGGACCGAGATGTTGTAATCGCAGCGTCTTCTTCCTTTGGGCTCTCTATTAAAGGTGGAGCCTGCCAGGGAGACTTAGGTTAAGTATGTCCCCAGCCTCTCAGGAAACCCCTTCCTCACGCCTTGAAAACCTGCGGACTGAGTTGCTGTGTTTTATTCCTTTTCTGTTCTCTTAAGTTGCTGATGCTTCCTTCCATTTCCCATCACTTGGACCGTGATCTCCATCTCTCCTCCTTGACCCTGGCTCCACTAAAACACCAATAAGCCAGACAGAACTTGATGAAACAAAGTTTTTAATTGGTTAAGTTGGGACAACCCTGCTCCTCCTGGAAATTTCTTCTACTCAGTTAGCAATCTATTCCACTCAGTAATCTAGCTATGAATCTCTCGCAATTCTATTGCTATAGAAGTGTTCACGTTTTAATAGACATCCAGTGCTTTCAACAGCCAAGCTAAGGCGTGCCATGCAAACTAGAAATGTTTAGGAGAGAGCCTAGCAACTCTGCTGGGATTGCAAGTGGAAGCCCGCAAAAAGTTATCAATAGGTTAAATGGCCATAAACCTGGAAAACGGAAAGTCAAAGAATATTATCTGGACGCTGGGCTTAGTTTTCAAGGTGATTCTGAAGCTGAAATCAGCACACAGCCAGCAGCTCACGGACACATGCAGTTCATGAGTTGCCAGCAATTCTGATTATAAAAATGCTCAAAGGGAGTGGAATTCACAAAATGCATGTTTGTCGATACTTGGGATATTGAACATAAATCTACACTGCTGTTCAACAAGTATTTCTTTGTGGATTAATATTATGATTTGGGGGGGGGATTGGAAAATCATTGTTGTATACCACTTGAGCCTAATGCTGGGAAAGATTGAGGGCAATAGAAGAAGGGGACGACAGAGAATGAGGTGGCTGGATGGAGTCACTGAAGCAGTAGGCGTCAGCTTAAACGGACTCCAGAAGATGGTAGAGGACAGGAAGGACTGGAGGAACGTTGTCCATGGGGTCACGATGGGTCGGACACGACTTCGCAACTAACAACAACATACCACTTGACAGAGTGGAACTTCTCTGCAACACTGTTGATAAAAGCTGAAATACTGAGTACAAAACGTGAGAGTCGTTTACCAACATCAAAACAGGACATCTGTATCCTGGCTTAGATTCCACATAATGGTAAAGTTTGCAAAGACTTCTGAGTTTTTTCTTCTATTTTTATTTCCACTCAGTTGCAATCGAAAGCATCCGCAAATTGTTCCAAACAACTCAAGCAAACAAGCTCGCTAAGCCACATGCTACAAGGCAACCTCAACTGGACTCAACCACCCAAACCAGTGTTCTAGCCAATTTTACCCAAAGAAAAATGCCTTCTGGATCCCCAAAAAGCTGATCACCCATCCTCTTCGGCGAGATTAGACGAAAGCTATCTCTGTGTGCATGTCTTAAAGATCAAGAGCTCAAGTCAGCAAAAGCTTTGTTTTTCTCGACTGATCCTTTAAGAGTGAGGGATGGAACATTCCTTCTCCATAGCAAAGCACAGAACTCACCCAACGGGAGTCCTTTCCTGCCTATAGCTTCAATCTCAGCTACAACGGGTAACTATGCAACAGTACCACCACTAGCCTGAAGACACTTCGATCAGGTTACATTCCCAACGGCTGGGCCCGAGGAACAGGAAGTAACTTTAAAATACCTCTCTTTCCCAAACACCATGCAACCTGACCCATAGTCTCAGCAGATTCTATCTCTGATAGCCATTTTTCTAACAATATTGTTATCTGTCCAGCACGTGAAACCTATTAGAAACTTTCATAGCACTGTAGACCTAAATCAACATCCCCCACTTGGGCGATCTTTTGGAGGGGCCTGGTTGCAACTCCCATCAGGTCCAGCTGGATAGCCCCATGAGCCAGTTAGTGGTGGATGACAGGACACATGTATATTTATTTGTTAATTACGTTATCCAATTTCCATTGTAATTTTAAGGAAGTTTCAAAGACTGCCTTGTCAAGAAAGGCTGGCCTAGGCCTTTCAACCAGCACTGTTCCCCTCTGGCGTGACAAATGGTAATCTTGCCTAAAGGTATCCCCTTCTCTTTAGAGCCTGCCCTTTGCCAGCCAGACGCATAAAATTCACAACTTACTAGAGGGGAAACCACCACCAAAAAACATATTGAAGAGATCTTCTGGGGAAATATCTGCCTCAAAGCCTCGGTTGAAATCTGTATGACCATGTCGCGTAGAGCTGACTTTGGCATCTCCAAACTGATCATACTGCTTCCTTTTCTCTGGATTGCTCAGGACTGCGTACGCATTCCCAATGGCTGAAATGTAAGAAAGGAAGGAAAACAGTCATATTCATTGACAACAGCTAATGTGCTAACAGGGATTACGGGGGAACAAATCAGGAAATGTCCAGCGTCTTCCATCTTCCGTTCAAATCCATCACTCATAACCTCGTCTCTTTCAGCCTGTGGCCTCTCGCATTCTGAAGACGTTCATGCAAGCTATCCCAGAGGAAAGATTACTGATAAATTTACATTACGTATCTTGAGAATCTAGGAAACCATTCGAGTAACAAATAATGATAACCACGTCTCGTCCTTTTTCTGAAGCTCACTTCAGCTTGTTCAGTAAAAGATATCTCCAAGAGAAAAGTAGAGGAAAGAAAGACTGCATCCGCTGGTGCAAAGACTGGATCTTCTGGCTACTTTCTGGAGCTGTATTCGTATGTTCATTTTGTCACATGACCATCACTTTTATCAAGTGATTAGCAGTGCACAGTACTACTGCTCTTATGTTGTTTAACATTACTGCAGATTATGAGCACTTTCCAATTATTTTCAGACTGCAACTATGGATTGGAAGGTCTGAAACCTTCTCACAAGACTTTGCCCTTGGGCGTTACTATTAAAGTTGAGGTCCAGACAACTGAGAGACGTGATCTCTGTAGGGGTCCTGCTAATAACTTATGCCTTTTATACAAAGCTGTATTCCAAAATGAATACTAGTTAAAAGTGGAATCTTAGCATGTGTTGGATTTTTCTTATTACACATGTAAGTTGGCTTTTGGTGAATCTTTAAAAAGGCAGTTCCTCAGAAACAAAATGAAACACAGCTTAAGACTAGACCAATTATTGGGAATTAAGTGAGAAATATGAGGGGGAGGAACTCTTCACACTGATTTCAATGAGATTTCAGTGCAATTAATGAAGATTCAGACTAATCCCTTACAGTTTATTATAGCTCCTTTTTGATTCTTACTTTCCCTTTCTTCCTTTTCTACTGACCTTTCAGTTTGGTTACATCACTATGATTTATTTAATGAAGGGAATAGTCTTCCTTGGAAAAAAAATATTCTAGGAAACATCTTCATCTTGGAATAACTAGAAATGCAAGTGAAAACAGCTACGGGATAAAATAAATGGCAAGAACTGTGATGCAACCGAAATGAACTCAGGATGAATAAAATATCTTTAATTACCTGAAACACAGAAACTACCATCAACATTACTATTACTATGGAAAAATTCATTTCTATAATCGTACTGTTGTTGTTTGCTTTGGTTTCAGGTTCATTGCTAATATAAATTATATTTCTTTCCCCCTATATTTAATATTTTTATTCCTCAAATTAGTTCTCCCCTTTATACAAAACTGTCAACTTCAGTTCCCATCCATAATTATCAGATGTTCAGACTTATGCCTTCATGATTAAGCACAATATTGCTAAAACACAGTAACATAATACTGACCGTCTTGCAGCGTTACAAAAAAATAAAAAGCATAACTAGAAGAGGAATAAATTTGCAATAAGTTATAACCACAAACGTTAAAAACAGTCAACATGAAAAATGCCAGGGATTAAGTACCTGAAATTCTATGTAACATTTATTAAAAAAAGAACAAACCTATCTTTAAGAAATATGCCTACATTCAATGCATACTCATCTCATGTTTGATCTAATAGTTTTCAATGGAGTGGTAAGACTTATTAATTTTGTTTGCCTCTCAGTGATCAAGGCCATGGTTTAACTGGAAAGGAATTCTAAAAGGGAACAGAAACCCGAAACTTCAAAATACAATGTGCTAAAAATGTAAAATATGATATTTCCATTTTATCAAAGCTAGGTGCATTCTTACATTCTTGTTATTTATTAAACAATACAGCTATTGAAAACATGTCGAAACTATCTACGTGCAGAATTTGGCTTACATGGGTGCACCCTGCAAAACTAAGAAGCATGATTAATTTAAGCAAGGTCTAAACATTAAAATAACACCATTATCATCTGGCACTGCAAAATGGAAAAGTAAAGGATCAACTGACTTCAGTGACTGAAAAATATTAACCAAGCCATTTCCAGAAAGAGAATACTAAACTCTTGAAAGATTAACAAGAGGAATAAAACATGCTTAGCTAAAGATAAAGTGGAAGATGGTCCAGTAAAGGAGGCTAAAGTGTTATTTAGTTCACACATCACAGTTGTGATATACGGATCTTGGAAAATCCTTCAATAAACATAACAATATAAAGTCTACAAGTGAAGAAACCTGTGTAATGTTAGTTTTGTGCTAAATATACTGTGGATGTCTAGACAAGGGCAGTTTTAATCTGATTCCAACTAAAGAGTTGGAAGCTAAGTCTAAAACCTGAAAGGGAATACACAAGTCCAGTGCTGTGATCTAAATCCTGATACAACTTCGCAATTTCATGGCTGCAATTAACCCTTCAGTATTATTGCTCAAAAGGTACAGCCACTTTGGTCTAATGCAGGGGGTCTTCAAACTTGGCCCTTTTATGACTTGTGGACTTCAACTCCCAGAATTCCTCAGCCAGGCAAACAAACAAAAATAGTAGGTTCAGTCTGAAGGAATATATATATTCCTTGAAATTGAAATATTCCTTGAACTGAAATTCAATTTTAAAGCTGTGTTTTAATTTTAATTACTAATTTCTAGTTGCAACCCATGGCACTAATTAAGTATAAAGATCACAGAGGGATCATTTCAGCATTTTAATATTTAGGCATAATCTTAACTGCCACAGCAAAATGAAGGAGTTTGCACTAAAATCTCACGTGTAACTTTTCAGACAAAAAAATTCCATGGGATCAGGATACAGTCAGATTGATTGACAAATTATGACAAGTACATTCAGGATCCCATACTTGTAAATATAAATGCATCTAAGACTGTAGAAGAGGGTATCAGATTGCAGTCTTCGTCTGCCAGCCTGAACTGAACTGAAACTTTCAACCAGTTGGGTATATGTTTCTTTTAAGCACCTACAGATATGTCCAACTCTTCATTGAAATTATTTATGCACCAAATTACTAGGGATTGTAATAAACACCACCCACCCATTCATATGCTATGTAGATCCCACCGCTACCCTTTCTTGCAGCAGCTATAAAAAGCGATTGAGAAGTCTCTGTATCAAATGCATAAAGTGAGTAAGTTAATCATATGTCCATTTATTTTACAACTTAATTTTTACTTGATTTTTAAGAGCATTTAACATAGCAAGGGGCAATTTATTGTACTCTTTCCACTTTCTTTTTAATGATTACAAACCAACAACAGCCGCCTTTGGTGGACTTCTATCACTAAAAGGTACAATTTGCAGGGTGTAAAAGATACGTTTCTTGAAAGAAAAGGGGGTATTTTTACCTTTAAATGCTTCTGTGGCACCTGGTGCATGATTTTTATCAGGATGAAATTTTAGAGCTAATTTCCGGTAGGCCTTTTTCAGATCCTCATCAGAGGCATCCCGGCTGACGCCCAGAATTTCATAATAGTCTTTACATTGTTTCACCCTAAAAGTTGAAAAGACAGACAAAATCACCTCACCTGACAATCTATTCAATCCTGTGGAAATGGTGCCCCCAGGTGGCACATACCTATATTGCTTTAAAGACAAGAACTCTGCAGATTAAATATAAACAGAAGAGGAAAGCTTTTTTAAAACAAACAAACCCCCCCCCAAAAAAACCTTTAGACATAAAAAAAAAATCCAAAACCTAGATTAAAAGACCACTAAAATTATTGTCCTATTTAACAGCTATGTATCTTTCCACTTCAAAGCCACGTTCATTGTAATTTAAAAAGCAAATTATAAGAAGCCAAACAAACCATTTTCAAGGAACAAACACTTAACCAGTTGGTCTTTATCCATACTGACAGCCCCTACTTAGAAAATACATCCTGCCAGATGTCTTCTGAATTCCCTCTCTCTTCCCCAAAGACTGAGGCTGCTATTGATCAACATGCAGGACTGCCTTATGTACCCATTTAGTATGGCTGCATTTTATCCGTCTCCTCTTTTCTACTACCTTCTCTTATTGGTATCATTATTATAACTCTGTTGTTTTGTATGTACACTGACAGCTTTTGCACTGGAGACAAATTCCTTGTGTGTCTAATCACACTTGGCCGAATAAAGTATTCTGTTCTATCAGATCGCCGCTACATCCAGTGATGGTATTCAGCCGTTTCACACCAGTTCGGCAGAACCGGTAGCTAATTTTTTGTTGCCCAGGCCCAGAATAGACTTCCGGAAGCTGTATCCACACAGAGAACCAGTTGTTCACATATTTGAATCCCACCACTGGCTACATCCCACAGTTGCTCTTCCAGCTATGACCAACAAGTTGTTCTATGATTTTAACTGTGATCTGTTGGTCAGAATCTTAACTAAGGCTTACCTCTTCACAGCATCCACTTGATCCTGAGTGTAACCTTTGCTGGTATCACCCCCTGCTTCTCCATTGGCCGAAGCAAAATCCTCGGTCCTTTTTTGACTGCCGAGGTTGGAGGATTCCTTGGGCTGAGAATGGTCATCAGCTGACTGTTTGTTCTTGGTGAGTGAGTCGAACAGCGCTACAAAGAAAAACGTTCAGCATTGATCCAGTGGTTCCATTTTCGCACATTTATGTTCCCCACCCACCCCCCTCCATCATTGCCAAATGTTCTCATTCCACATCTCAAATATACTTTTTTGCTAGGCTTCACCTACTGCAGGGGTGTCAAACTGCCGGCCCGCGGGCCGGACGTGTCATCCCAAAAACGTGCCCACCCCATTGCCAGCAATGGAGAAAAAGCTCCGAGACGTCGCGAGTTTGACATGCCTGACCTACTGTATTTCCAATAATACCAGGCTGGCCGAGTTACATTGTACTGATACCCAAACAGAAAGAGTGTCACTTAATACGTGTAATTTATTGACAAATCTTTTCATTGCAACCAATCAATTGTTCCTTAAGCTTTTGTTTGGTTTCATTCAGAAGACTCCAGCAGTTTTTCCATTTCTTTTTGAGCAGCAAGTGTAAAAATCTGCATAATATTAATGAGCAGATTTCAAGAAAACATTAAAAACTCAAAACAGAAAGATTGCTTTCTGGTACCCTAGAATTTCTCGTTTGTATTAGAACCAATACAGCATTTTTCAGAATACTTATTCCTTTACAGTATGTTCTTGAAATGGGACACCTTTCAAAATTAAAATTGTATACATGTTATACAATTATATTATACAATGGCAAAATATAGTCATTTAATCCTTATGAGTATTTTTGCTGTGCCTAGAATTTTATGTGATTTTTATTACATTGGGGTTTCTGTGGATAGGGTGTTAGCTGCTAGAAATGTGTTTAGGATAAGTAACATAAATTTTTAAATCAATAAAAAACCCTGCATACTAAAAAATAGGAAATCAGAATAAGCAACTAGCATTCACCAACAAACAACACCTAAATTAATACTGCTGATAAGATCCTCATTTATCCTACTTCATGCCAAGAATTATGCGGTGTTCATACATAACAGTCATCAGGATCTTTTAAATCACATTTCTTTGAACAAACCATAATGATTTGGCTAACTCGTAACACTAAACTATCAAGAGTGAATTCCCCTCACATCAGAAACTAATTACATTTTGGCTTAATGTTATGAGTAAACCTTGTAAACGAATGTTTCAATACCATAGAAATGGTTAGAGGAATACAGAAGACACTTATCTGGGTGGCAAAAATCTGGATGACCACTAGAAAACAACAATGAGTCTTCTCTATCGCTATCATTTTTGCTATCATCTAGAGGTTTTCCGGATTTTTATAGGCTACATATGGAATGTCTAAAATAAAGGGGAAAAAGAGAGCGCATATAATGGAGTAATCGCAGAGGGAATATTAGTTACATCCATTTCCAAAACCTCAGTGGCTACCAGCTCTCAAAATGCACAAAGACCAGGTGTAATAGTCATTACATAGTAATTTAATTCCACTTTGGCAAAGAACATGAATCTCAAGAGTTTATAACAGCCCCATCTGATCCAGCTTTGCCATGATGTTAATATTCTTGCAGAGCCAAAACCAAAGACAACAATTAAAACAATTTTAAAAATTCATTTCCCCCTATTAATTGGCAAACAACAATAATCATGGCCCTGGTTAACATATAAACCAAAATCCTAGCCAGTCTAGATGAAATGGCTTTATTTGGAGACAGATCATCTAGTTTTGTCTATTTGGATTGGCTATGATTTTCCAGAGTTTTGGAGAGAGTATTTTTCCCACTTGATCCACTCAAACTAAGTGGTAGGTTTTGAATTTAGGGAGCCTACTATATGCAATCTATTTATCATTAATCTTTCCAACAGAAAGATTATGATTGCATCCACCTTACTGGGTGGATACTATGGCAGGATAGAGAAGCCAACAGTTTTCTATATGCTTCTGAATTACAATTCCAACATACTTTACCACTGACAATGCTCCCTGGCTAAAGGGAGTGAAACTATATAAAATGCACTTAGCCCTCATGATTTTTCCCAACAAATCTATCTTATGATAAAAACCAGATGGAACCACAAGTTGTGCAGAACTTGATTTGTCTACAGCAATTCTCCTATGAGCTTGAAATAACTGACACTGTTTTGTATTCTGCTTGGATTATTTTGTACTTATTGTTTTCACTGCACTGCTGTGTGTATTATCATACTTCAAAGGGCTATTCCACAACATTTCCAGCAAGATATGTTACTCGGTAGTTTACAAAGCAACAAGCATATACAAATCAGCTAAAGGTGGCACAATGCCATGGGGGGGAAAAAGCTTGCCACTTTCTTACTTTTCCTAAAAGAATACCATAGTTTTATGCTTTAAGCTTGGGAAGGAAATAACATCCTTCTTTACCAGTGGTTCCCAGTTCACAGGCTAGGGAGGTAACTGTGTTTAGGCTGTGAGAAAAAAAGATGATGTTCTCAGTTATGATCCATAAACATCTTATGCATTGTTATGTGCTATCACTCTGTTTCTGTTGTGACCTGCGAGTAGAAAGAATCAATCCACTCTTGGAAAGGAATTTTCCAGAGCAATATTAGTTGGAATTCAGGCTTAGCTTTTGAGATTAAACTGGCCTTGATTGGCTCTCATTTATTAGAACTCAAATTCTCAGCAACTTTTTATAGCATTTAAACCATGGCGTGTAAATGAACCATTTCTATGAATTGAGGATTTAGAGCACCATTTTAAAATCATTAGTTTTAGATTGGTGGCCACAAAATGCCACCTTGTCTGTAAAGCTATTTAATACCCACACGAACCTGCTGGAAACAGTCATTAAGAGATCTGGAGCTCACTTTCATAAGAATCCTCTATTTCTCCCTGATATAGGTACATAGTCCTCAAGTGATATTGGCAATTAGGATCGGAATTCCCATCGTTAAGTGATAACAGTCATAAAGCGTGACATCACATGACTGCAAAGCATGGTGACAATGATTTCTGGCACTCTCCATTGCTGTCATTAACCAAGTCCCACTGGTCATTAGGCAAGGATCCACGCCAATCAAAGCCAGTTCTGGCTTGGACCCTCTTGGCCTTGAGCCTCAGTTCTTTCAAGATAAGGGACTGCCTCCCCTTCAACTCCCCTCAATTGCTTATTCAGCCCATCTCTGCCCTTTTTGGTCGCCCCGCACCCCTTAGGGGCAGCAAGCAGCCCCAAAAACCACCTGGCTCAAGGGCTGCTTGCCTCACTGTGGCCCAGGAGCTTCTTGGCAAACTATAGCTTTGGAGCGACAAGAAGCCTCAGAGCCTCAGTGCAATGTGAAGCTGCAGCTGTTCTAGGAAGCCCTGACTAGCCCAGTACCATAGTGCAAAAAGTCCGACGCAGCCCCCCTTGACACCCTGCACTCCGAGGGTGCACTCATGCCTCCCTGTGCTCTGCCACCCCAGCTGATCTTCACCATTCTCTTGTTCCCATTGCTGACCAAGCACACCCAGTCTGGACCTTTGCAGAACGAATGGTCGTAACTCAAGGACTGCCTGTATACGAAACAGAAGAGGCCTTGTATGTTGACGGTCAGTGTCTGACAGGCTTGATGAGGGCTAATAAGGTGAACTGGCCAGAAACACATTTTCCCTTCTTTTTGGAACACACCCTGTTGCCATTCCATGAAAGGGGCAGCTGAGACTCAGTGATGCTTCAATTGCTAAGGATTGTAGGTGAGACCATTCTTAAGCATGGTCTAGAACAGGGGTCTTCAAACTTGGCCCTTTTATGACTGGTGGACTTCAACTCCCAGAATTCCTCAGCCAGGCACGCTGGCTGAGGAATTCTGGGAGTTGAAGTCCACCAGTCATAAAAGGGCCAGGTTTGAAGACCCCTGGTCTAGAAGTTACAATCACACATAGTCCTCAAGTTAGGACCACAATTGAGCCCAACATTTCAGTTGCTAAGTGAGACATTTACTGAGTTTTTTGCCCCCATTTTACAACCTTTCTTGCCAACAGTTGTTAAGTGAATCACTGCAGTGGTTAATTAAGTAAATAACATGATTATTTAAGTGAATCTGGCTTCCCCATTGACTTTGGTTATCAGAAGGTCACAAAAGGTGATCACTTGACCCTGGGACACTGCGACCATCATAAATATGAGTCAGTTGCCAAGCATCTGAATGTTGATCATGCGACCACGGGGATGTTGCAACAGTTGTAAGTGTGGAAAAATGGTCATAGGTCACTTTTTCCAGTGCCGTTGTAACTTCAAACAGTCATTAAACATACTGTTGTAAGTTGAGGACTATCTGTAGTGCAATGAGAAATAGCAAGAATACCGGTTCGTGAAATTCAGCCATTGCCACAAACATGCCAAAAACTCCTGAAAATACTGCGCCGCCTGTTGGTTTGGAAATGGGCAGGCTTCAAATTTTGATATTAATCTGTACAACCTTAAATAACTAGAAATTAGAATACCTGGAATGGAAACCTGTCCAAGCACTGTAATCATTACTACAGGCAATTCTGGTTCTGCCAGATTCTACAGGCTTTTTTTAACATCAATAATTGGAAATAGCACCCAAAAAAGGGGGACTGAAGGGGACTGAGATGCACAATGCAGGAGTTTTCATATCCTTAGAAAGTGATTTTAAATAACCTAGTTCTAAACATCTTGTAATAATGTATTATGCAAAGGATGAATCAGATTGCTTTAAATCTCTTTGTACTACGTGTTACTTCCAAAAGTTTCAACACTGGTTTTGTTTATTCAGAACAACATACCTCTACAGAATAAAAGTATCTTATTAAAGCCTTCCAGATGTTTGAAAGCTGTTTTGCCAACTGAGCAATTCTCAATTAGGCAAAAATCAATATAAAACTGCATGTTTAAAAAATATGCTAGAAAGCAGTAATAATAATTGGAGGAGGAGGAGGAGGAATCTAAGGCAGACTAGCAGCATATGCTTAGGACATTCAAAGCACATCAATTAAAATTCATTTCAATGAGCTATTATCCTTTTTAGAGACTACAGCTCTCCTGAATTTCTAAAATAAAATATTTTCTTCCAAAGAATCAGCACAAAACCCTCAACCCTCAAATCCTACAGTCATTATACCATGAACATACACAAAGAGAATGCAGCCATTCACAGTGTCTTCCTACTTTACTTACACCCAATCCAAGCACAATTTGTAAATGCACATAATTCTGCATGTAGATGAGCCTTCATAATTGCAAGTGGAAAGGTGACAGGAGTATTTTTCTTGATGGATTTTTCACCAAATCACTCTCCTTTGGGTAAGTATTTAAAGGGAATAAGTAAGGTACAAGAGGAAAGAAAAAAATGTAATTAAAGTGAAAATAGAAGTGATCACGTATTTCAAAGTAACTGACTAGAAAACATATAATCAGTCTGATCCCCAACTCATTAGGTAAATAAATAAAATAAATTGTTGGATTAGCAGCCTTCAGGTTTTTTTTAAAGAGTTGTAACAGCCAAATGTAACTGCTCTTGCAAATACCAGTGGACCAAAAAACATCCATATATAAGCCCATGTGATTAGAGGTTAAAGTGGGATCCAAGTTCTAGTCCACCCTTAATCACAGAAGCTCATTGACTGATCTGTGCCAATCAATGTCTTGCTGTCAAAGACCTATCTCACAGGGCACTGTATATCAACTTCAGTTCTTGAACTAAAGGCAGAATATAAATCTAACAAAAAAAGAATAACTATTCAGAGCACAGGCCCTTTTCTGGAGGCAGTTATCACTATCCTTCCTGAGGTATCTTGAGAAGTTGAAAGGCAGCATTTATACAATGCATTTAAATATTTTCTGATATAATGGTATTTGGTTTAATTATAAAAGGCTTCAAAGGTTAAAAGGCTACAATATTTTTAATTTTTCTATTATAGCTGTTAATCAGTTATTAAGTCTGCATTTATCACTGTTACGACAGCAAGCTTTATTTAGAGAACTAAGAACTTGCAGCAAGGGCTCTTTAGTTGAGGGATGGGGGCCGAAAAATAACTGTGCTCCAAGAAGTCAGTGGAAAATGAATAATTAAGCAGAAAGGTCAAAGAAGATGGGAAAGGGGGAAAATAAGGCAGAAATGATGTCACTAGACACTATTAAAGAGTGTTACGTTCAGAGGTTGTGGGTCGTCAATCACTGAAGGCTTTTAAGAAAAGAATAAACAGCCATTTGTCTGAAACAGTACAGGGTCACCTGCTTGAACAGGGGGTTGGACTAGAACAGGGCTTTTCAACCTGTGGTACGCGTACCACTTGTGGTACATTAATGAGTGGCAGGTGGTATGCAGCCCTGCCTAGCCAAGTGTAGTGGGGAAGGGAAAGAGCCAGCACAGGCAAAGACTTACAGTGAGAGAGTCCTCTGGAGCTGCAGATTTTACTTATGAATGGAGCCATTTGGGGAGGCTGCCTTAGCCGGCAGCCAGTACTTACATTTTTTTTTCTTCCTTAAGTGCCAGCTGGGCTCCTTACTTTCCTTTCTAGCCAGTAGCTAATTCTTAAAGGGGAAGTGCCTTTTTAAGCTAGTTCACTCAGCAGCTTGTCTTTTCTGTCTCTGGAGGCCTTTCCTTGTTTGATCAATATATGGAAGAGGGAAAATATGGGGGGGGGGGTGTCAAATTCTTCCTTCAGAAGGAGATGGGAATGAAAAAAAGGGAGGCAGGGAAGGGAGGGAGGGAAGGAAGTCCCGCCTTAGCAGTTGGCCACCAGCAGCTCTGCCATTGACTTTGCTTGTCAAAAGGTTGCAGAAGGGGATCACATGACTCTGGGACACTGTGACCATCATAAATATGAATCAGTTGCCAAGCATCCAAATATAAATCACATGACCCTGTTGCTGCAATGGTCATAAGTGTGAAAAATGGTCATAAGTCATTTCAGTGCAATTGCAACTTTGAACAGGTTTTTTTTTGTCACCAAGTTTTTGACACCTTGCTAGGTGGTGCTCGAATATTGCCATATCCTAAAAGTGGTACAATCGGTAAAAAGGTTGAAAAGCCCTGGACTAGAAGACCACCAAGGTCCCTTCCAACTCTCTTATTCTGTTATTCAATCTGCATAGAGGACTGAGGCAGTGAAGTAAAGGATTGATTGGAAGGAAGCAGCACATCAGAACATATATTTAAACTTTGGAACAAAATAATGTATTTATTTGAAATCTATCTACGGTATCTTCTCAAATCTAAGCTGCTTACAAATGGAGAGTCAAAATATTCCAGCATCCTTCAAATTGTCTCTGGGAAGCGCACAAGCAATAGCTCCCTACAATTACCCGTAACATCATGTACTCAAAAGTACAATATATTGTTTGGGATACCGAAAGCCCAATTAGGTTGACTCCTGTTGCGGGTTCCAATACTTCCCGAGTGGGATGAGAAGGACACTCAGGTGTGGGAGGGAGAGATTACAGTGATGAAATCCAAGCAGGGCCAGGCAACTGAGCACAAATTTTTGGACCCCAGTTCCCATTAGCCCACTTAGTGTGTGTATGGGGAGGGTAGCATCTCTAGCCAATCTTGGTAACCCTGAAACTTTCGTACAAGTTGGGAGAAGTCTGCCTGGATAGAAGAGTAGGAAAACAGCTGTAGCTACAGAGGGACATTCAAAAAATACCTCGGGAGAAGGGAACAGCGAACGGTTTCCATACTGTTACCATGAAAATTACACTGATGCGTCCGCCAGGGATCAAACCCAACTGGAGAGGGTCTTCCCTTACATAAATCCACCCAACTGCCCCGGCCAATGCCCAGCAGGCCCAGAGCTTAGTCCAGGTCATCTGAAAGGCTCCCGGGAGCCAGGGCCGAGGCTAAAGGGGGGGGGCAAGAGCGGCCACAGACCTACAAGCGGATCTAGGGAAGGGGCTGGCAAAGGTGGGTCGCAGATCCCCAGCAGAGAAGGCCGAAGGAAGAGAGAAGAATGCTTAAACCGCGCCTGTCCCAAACCGGGAGAGAAGCCTGAAGATGGCGGGAGGGGGAGAAGAAGAAGGTACACCGACCGGCAGGGGGGGAATTGCAATTGGGGGCAAAGGGAAATACTCCAGGGGCCATCACCTATCACTCAGGTGCGGGGTTGCCCCCTTCACCCTCGGCGCAATGCTCGCTGGGAGTTGTAGTCTCTCAGTTCCGCTCAGGGAAGATAACCGTCCTGGTCTCTTCGTGCACAACATAAACCCCGCTCACTGAGTCGGGTTTCCCCTTGTCCCCTGCGCCGGCCGTGAAAGTTCCCCCGAAGACCCCCTTCGCAACTTGCGTTTTTTCTTTCCAGGCGAGCGAGGGGACTTCAAGTCCCAAGGTGCCTCACGCCACCCTCGCTTCTGCTCACGCGCAATACGGGTGAGAGGTCAGACCGGCTACCCCAGGCCTCAGTCATCTAGGCCTCCCCCCTCCCTGAGTCCCGCTCACCGCGGACCCGCTGAGACGGGTACAGCCGCTGGGCCTTCTCCAAGAAACGGCGGGCCTTCTCAGCCTGATTGGCCTTGATTGCGGCTACCGCGATAGCAATACAACGCTCCGCTTCGTCCCTGTTGGATTCCATGGTGGCGGTAGCAGTGGAAGGCGCCGGCGCACGATGATACGGTCATAGCGTCCCCTGCTGGAAACTCCCTAATTGTCAAGCGGCAAAGTTTGCCGTATTGTTTGGAATCGCCGCGCCATAGCATGTCATAATCTCGCCAATAGCCTGGCAGTGCAAAGATAGCATCTGCGGCTGAAGGGGATGGAGGCGTCTGGCTCTGAAGTAGCAGAAAAACTGCATTGCTAAGGTCCGTGTTGATTTGCGGGGAAAGAACAGTTGGAAGGATTAAGTGTAGGAATGTTGTTCTTTTTCGGACTGTATTAGAAAGGCATGCAATCTAGTAGTAGCTCTCCCGGAACACGCTAGGCCAGTGTTTCTCAACTTTAACAACTATGGCTGAGGAACTCTGGGAGTTGCAGTCCACGCATCTTCAGAGCTGCCGATGCTGGGAAATTCTACGTCAAGGGTTCTTCAAACTTGGTCCTTTTATGACTTGTGGACTTCAACCCCCAGAATTCCTCAGCCAGCGTGCCTGGCTGAGGAATTCTGGGAGTTGAAGTCCACAAGTCATAAAAGGGCCAAGTTTGAAGACCCCCTGCTCTACGTTGATGTATTCCCACTTATCTGGATTTGGACAACTATTGCTTTCATTGATAATCACTGTTAGTGATCATCGATGCAATGAGCAATTCAAAGTCTGTGGATATTGGTTAATCTATTTTAAGATTTTAAGTCAATATCAAAGTTTCAATTTCTATCCCTCTTGATTTGGGCTGATACCTGAGAAGCATATGGGTATGTTGGTAGCCAAAGGCTCTAGTCCAGAGGTCCCCAAAATTTTGGGCAACAGGGACTGGCAGAACAGAGGGTGCGTGGTTTTGTGTGCTACCTGCATCCCACGGATGGGACTTTGCTTGTTTGTGCAGACTGGTTGCTGGCATGCTACGGCCTGGTACTTTCCATGGACCAAGGGTTGGGGACCCCTGCTCTAGTCCCTTCTAATGTTTTGCCTTGGTGCGGTAAGACACTGGCAAAGTTGAAAAGCATGAGGATGGTATTGCTGTAATTATATACAAGTAATATATGAATATTGTATGTATGTTTCGAAAGTATTCCTGACCCTCATTAGATTCTTGGACCGCAATGATTCTGATTAGCTTCCAACTTTGTTCAATATGAATTTTTAGATCTAAAATTCAATAACCCCTGGTATTTCTATAATCATAAACATATCAAATCACAAAATTAATATAGCATTTGTTTTGGTTTCTATCAAAAAAAGTCCAAATGTGGTTTCCATGAGGAAACACAAAGCTTTTCTTCAATCGAGGTAGTTAATTTCGCCATCACAGCCAGTTCCATTAACTCCATCATCCATTCTTCCATTGTGGGAATCTGTTCGTCTAAGGGTGATATAGGTGTATAAATAGATGTAAAAGTAAATCTACAAATAGATATTTATTTAGAAGATTTATATGGCCGCCCACTCACTCTTAGTGACTTGGGGTGGCTTACAAACAAGAAAAACCCAATATAAAAGAATAAAAAACAATATTCCCCCACCCCCTGGAGACAACACACAATCAAACGAGTCACTTGATGGGCTCCATCCACTCTGGATTCCCCAGACTGTTGGCAGGACCAGGTCTTCAGAGGCTTGTATAAGAGTTTTAAAGTGAGGGGCCAGTCTAATCTCTGCAGGGATGATGTTCCAAAGGGAGGGAGCCACCACGGAGAAGGCTCTTCTTCTGGGTCCTGCCAGATGTACCTCCTTAGGAGACAGGACCCGCAACATTCCTTACCTCCCCACTCTAGTGGGTCAGGTGGATGTAACCAGGAAGAGACGGTCCCTCAGATAACCCAGTCCCAAGCCATGAAGGGCTTTAAAGGTGATAACCAACACCTTGAATTGCACCCGGAAGCAAATTGGCAGTCAATGCAGCACCTGCAGGAGAGGTGACACGTGCACACCTGGGTCTGCACAAAACCATGCAGGCCACTGCATTTTGAACCAATTGAAGCTTCTGGGTGCTTCACAAGGGCAGCCCCATGTAGAACGCATCCCGTGGTCAAGACAGGAGGTGACTAGGGCATGAGTGACTGTGAGCAGGGATTGTTGGTCCAGGAAAGGGCATAACTGGCACACACCAGTACAAAGGCCCTCCTGCCACCAGCTCTTCAAGCAGGAATCGTGAGCCCAGGAGAACCCCCAGATTACGCACTGGGTCTGTTTGGGGCAGTGCCACCCCATCCAAGACCAAAGGTGGCAATTCTATATGGACCAAAAAAAAACCCACTCTGTCTTGCCAGGGTTCACTTTCAGCCAGTTGTTCCCCATCCAGCTCTTCACAGCCTCAAAACACTGTGAGAGGGAGGTCACAGCATCTATTAACTCAGGGGTCTTCAAACTTGGCTCTTTTATGACTTGTGGACTTCAACTTCCAGAATTCCTCAGCCAGGCATGCTGGCTGAGGAATTCTGGGATTTGAAGTCCACAAGTCATAAAAGGGCCAAGTTTGAAGACCCCTGTCTTAACTCACCATGGGCCAAGACATACAGCTGAGTGTCAGTGGTGGCGGATGATCTCACCTGGCGGTTTCATGTAGATGTTAAACAGAAGTGGAGAGAGAGAGTACCGAGTCTTGCAGAACCCCACAAAGCAGTGGACAAAGGCTAAACTTCTTGCTTCCCATCAACACCGACTGAGATCAGTCATGGAGGAAGGAAGTGAACCAGGACAACAAAGAGCCCCCTACTCCCAACCCCTGAAGCCATCCCAGAAGGATACCATGGTCAATGGTATTGAAGGCTGCCGATTTAAGGGTATTAAATAGGGTAACACCATGAGTTCTACTCCTGCCTTGGCCGTGAAGTCAGCTGACTGACTTCAGGCCAGTCACTTTCTCTCAGCCCTAGGAAGGAAGCAAGGGCAACCACACTTCTGAAAAACCTTGCCAACAAAACTGCAGGGACTTGTCCAGACAGGCTCCGAGAATCAGGCATGTTTGAATAGGAGAAAAAAAAAAGGTGTTTAAAAGTCAAAATAGGCATATTAAACCTTTTTTATAAAGTTTAATACATTTTTTATTCCTTACAGAGAGAAAAAAATGAGAACATTTGGCTGTTTCCTATCAAACTGAGGTGGATACAATCTTGAAAATCCTTGGTTTCAGTGTGGCACGGCAGTGCCCTCTGAAGCATCTGAGCAATTGAGCTTTGGGATAAAGAAGTAGAGGTCAGCTCATGTGACCCCCTCCCCCCCCAAGCATCTTTTCGTAGGGTTATTCAGTTCGAACAAAACATGTATAGAGTGGAATATAAATCTCAAGGTGTGCCTCCACTATCAAGATAAAGTCCTGTCCATCCATCCTCAAATCAGCAGAAGAACTATATCGGCAGGAAGTTTACAATCCTCATTGACAATCTATCTTCTGTCTTTTTTTCCCCCCCTCTCTTGTCAGTCAATGCAGATTTCCTTCCAAGGTAATAGGTGGCAAAGCCCAGCTGATTTTATACACCTTCAGCCTGACGGTCAATATCAGGAGGAGAAGATTATTTGTACTTCTAAGGACAGCTGAAGCTTCTTTTCATTCATGGGCTGGGGGTGAGGAAAATTCAGTGTTCATGGAAGCACCAGAGAAAAAAGATATTAATAATAATAATAATAATAAAGTTGGAAGAGACCTTGGAGGTCATCTAGTCCAACCCCCTGCTCAGGCAGGAAACCCTATACCATTTCAGACAAATGGCTGTCCAGTCTCTTCTTAAAAACTTCCAGTGTTGGAGCATTCACCGCTTCTGGAGGCACGTTGTTCCACTGATTAATTGTCCTCACTGTCAGGAAGTTTCTCCTTAGTTCTAGGTTGCTTCTCTCCTTGATTAGTTTCCATCCGTTGCTTCTTGTCCTGCCTTCAGGCGCCTTGGAAAATAGCTTCACTCCCTCTTCTTTGTGGCAGCCCCTGAGCTTCTATAGGCTGTAAGCCTCAGAGATGTCAATTCAAATTAGGTGATCAGGTTCAAAGGACAGAAAAGTAGTAATTGGGTCTCACCAGCAAATTTCCTCTGCTAAACCCTCTCACAGTAGGCATGCTTAGTCAACTCTTGTAACTCCCTGTGCTTGCAACAGGCCAGAGGTAATTGCACACCTTGGATTAGCAGCTGTTGAACTTAAGAGGTGAATTAATTCAAAGCTGATGGGGTTCAGAACCTATTCAACTGAATTAAATAGAGGCCAAATGGCAAATCAGAGAAAGCAAGGCTCTTGTGTTCCAGATTTAATGAGGACTTGGCCACTTCAATGCAATGAGGATTTTTGCAATTCATTTCTGGCTGTGGTGATACAAAGTCATAATCCCTGTATTTGAAAGAGAAATTCAAGAAGGCTGATTTAAGCAAAAAAAAAAAAAGTCAAAGAATGTGTGGAAGTTAAGGTATTCCCACAATAGGACTGAATAAAGATATTGGGCCTTCTTGGGACTCAAATTAAACCCCAGCAAGTTTACTGATAGGTCAATTCATCCTTTTCGTATTTGCACAGCACACTGTCCCTCTCTTGTCTCAATTATTTTGGGAAGGGTGGAACAACCTGCCTCCAGAAGCTGTGAATGCTCCAACACTGGAAGTTTTTAAGAAGAGATTGGACAACCATCTGTCTGAAATGGTATAGGGTTTCCTGCCTAAGCAGGGGGTTGGACTAGATCAGGGCTTTTCAACCGGTGGTACGCATACCACCTGTGGTACATTGGCACCTGGCAGGTGGTACCCGACCATCCTAGAAAAATAGCGGGGGAGGGGAATGAGCTGAACCGGCGCAGCACTGCACAAGCCTGAGCGGGAGACGGCTGGAGCTGCAGGGCTGTCAGGGCTCAGCGGAAGCACCAGGATCAGCGTCGCTTTCCAGCTGATCGGAGCTTCTTTGGGGCTGTCAGGACTCAGCGGAAGCGCCAGGATCAGCGCCGCTTTCCAGCTGATTGGCGCTTCTTCGGGGCTGTCGGCTCAGCGGAAGCACCAGGATCAGCACCGCTCTCCAGCTGATCGGCGCTTCTTCGGGGCTGTCAGGGCTCAGCGGAAGCGCCAGGATCAGCGCCAGGCTCCAGCTGGAGCTTGGTGCTGATCCCGGTGCGTCTGCTGAGCCCAGAAGTGCCGATCACCTGGAAAGCGGCACTGATCCCGGCGTGCGCGCTCACACACACACAAACATGTGCGCAGGTCTGGGAGAGGTGAGCTGAGCCAAGCCAAGAGGCAATGACGGGGGAGGGGAAGCCTTTGCCCACCACTGCCTGCCTGTTGCCACCTCTTCCCGGACCCTCTGGCAGTTTAAAAAAAAAAGCAGGGAGGGAGGGAGGGATGAAGGAAGGAAGGAAGGAAAGAGTCAGGGAAGGAGGGAGGGAACTTGGATATAAAAGGGGGGGAGAGAAATTTGTTAAATGAGCTTTACCCCATTTTATTACTTTTCTTGCCACAGTTGTTAAGTGAATCACTGCAGTTATTAGATTAGTAACATGGTTGTTAAGTGAATCTGGTTTCCCCACTAACTTTGCTTGTCAGAAGGTTGCAAAAGGTGATCACATGACCCTGGAACAATGTGACCATCATAAATATGAATTGGTTGCCAAGCATTCGAATGTAAATCACATGACCCTGGGGATGCTACAACGGTCATAAGTGTGAAAAATGGTCATAAGTCACTTTTTCCAGTGCCGTTGTAACTTTGAACAGTCGCTAAGCAAACTGTTGTAAGTCAAGGACTACCTGTACTTTATCACTTTTTTCCGTTTCTTTTTGGGTCATCAAGTTTTTGACACCTTGCTAGGTGACTGGTGGTACTCGAATGTTGCCATATTCTAAAAGTGGTACAATCGGTGAAAAGGTTGCAAAGCCCTGGACTAGATGACCTCCAAGGTCCCTTCCAACTCTGTTATTCTATTCTATTCTATTTCTATTTTCTAAAGAGCAATAACATAATCAAAAATAATTTTAAAAATACAACCTTTACAGACGCCAAAATAATACATGGTGTCAACACTCAAATGTCATCTGGAAACCAGTTGAAATTTAGATTACAACAGTATTGCTGAAATTTTAACATGCCATTCAGCATAGAAAATCTAAGATGTGAAATCCATTAAAACAGATATCGAGAACAACTAACTAACTCTAGAATAAATAGAAGAGAAGAGAAGAGAAGAGAAGAGAAGAGAAGAGAAGAGAAGAGAAGAGAAGAGAAGAGAATACTTTATTTGGCCAAGTGTGATTGGACACACAAGGAATTTGTCTCCGGTGCATAAGCTCTCAGTTTACATGCAGAGCAATAGAGTAGTAATAATTATTAATGAGCCATTGAGATTCTTTTTATAATTGAGGTGGGATAATACATCTGATTAATAAATAATATTTAAGAAATAAAAATGAGTCTTTAGTTGCATTAGATTTTAATAGAAAGCTGAATAATTGCAGGCATAAGAAAACGCTTATCAAGTGGCTGAAAGGATTGCAAAACAAGCACTGCATTGAAGAAATAAAATATGAAATATATGTAATTTGTAAATATAGGGGCGATTTACAATGTAACAAAATAGGCACAAATGGATTTTAAAACAGTGTGCTTCTTTAGTATGTTTGCAAACAACTGTGTAGTATGTTTGCAAACAACAACTTTTAAAGGAAGGCAATGTTACTGTTTTGTAAACTAGAAAGCTGCTGCTTCTCTCTTTCTTAAAAGTAATGCAAGCACCCCAAATTCTGCTTATTTTACCCTGTTTTTGAAAATTATTTAGACTGCACCATATCCACCCAGATTAGAAAGGTACCTTTAGTAATAGAAATGTGAAAGGTGCTTCTCCTTGGAAAAGTTGTGAAAATTTGGAACACCCCTGGGAGAAAAAACCAGAAACACCCTGTTTTTTTTTCTGGCCCTTCATATTTCTAGAGCTAATATGTAAGTCGGTTCTTGCATTGCTTTAGGCATGTTTCTTGCACAAATGGGGGAAAAAAGTGTCGAAATATTCCAGAACGATGTGGCACATTCCCATTTATTTGCCCTGGGAACTGATCCATCCCTACATTATAAGTAGTCCTCAACTTACACAACTGAGCCACAAATTTCCATTGCTAAGCAAGACAATCGTTAAGGGAATTTTGTCCCATTTTACGACCTTTCTTGGCACAGTTGTTAAGCGAATCACTGCAGTTATTAATTTAGTAATGTTGTTACATGAAGCTGGTTTCCCCCTTAACTTTGCTTGTCAGAAAGTGGCAAAACGTTATCACATGATTCTGGGACGGTGCAATCGTCATATATATATGCCGGTTGCCAAGTGTCCGAAATTGATCACGGGACCATGGGGATCAATGGTCGTAAGTGTAAAAAACAGTTATAAGTCACATTTTTCAGTGCTGTTGTAACTTCGAATGGTCACTAAATAAATGGTTGTAAGTTGAGGACTGCCTGTATAACCAAAGAAAAGAGATGTTGACACGAAAAGAGTTTGTCTAGCATTCCATCCCTTAGTATGATTGATTCCTGCACGATTATTTTGAATTTAGTTTAACTGTTCTGCTTCGTTTGCTTCTGTTTTTCAGCTTACAAGTAATAGATTTTATCAAAGAAAAGCATTAAACATTTTAAGATATCCATGGTTAGCTGTAATATTTTATAACATATATGCCTGGTCTAGGGTATACATTTCGTTAAAAAGAAAGATTACATTGAGCCATAACAGAAATCACAGTATGTTTTCATGGGGAAATAAGCCTTCATTTGATAGCTTAAGCTTCAGATTCACATTTGGTTGGTTCACGAAGTCAGACACACTGGGCTCTTCCATATCATACTCAAAACCCGATCCTGTCTCAGGATCTGCTTCGTTGCCGGATCCTTCTTCATCTCCAGAAAATGGCAAAGTACTGGGTTGGTCTTGAAGTATCTCTCTGAAATACATATTTTTAAAAACAATCATTAAGTCTTAGCTACAGCGTTTAGATTTTCTTTATTCCCTAGCTGGAAATAGGTAATGTATAATGTATAAAAAAAGTAAAAAAGATGTCTGATCTATCTGTTTGTTTGTTTTAAAAAAAACAATTGGCAAATTTATATGCAGAGCAGACAAAAATAAAATATGCATTTTTCTGTTTTTATGGTTTTTCTCTAGCCTCTTTCAGATAGTTGGTACAGTTTAGCTATCCACACCTTTTGCTTTGCAGATGCACCCTCAAGTGCTTTGGAGAATAGGTTGATCCGCTATTAGTTATTATCATTATTAGCTATTAGTTGAAGATTTGATTTCCATAATCCCTAGGCCAGGGATAGGCAACCTTGGCTCTTTTATGACTTGTGGACTTCAACTCCCAGAATTCCTGAGCCAGCCATGCTGGCTCAGGAATTCTGGGAGTTGTCCACAAGTCATAAAAGAGCCAAGGTTGCCTACCCCTGCCCTAGGCAGTATGGCCAAAGGCTGATTCAGATAAACAAGACTAAGCTCACACTGCTTTGTAACAAAAGCACACATGCACCCTTTATATTTTATACATAAAATACTAACTGCACAAACTTTCATAAACAACACATACCTCCAAGGGTTTCTGGTTCCCTCCCTATTATTCAGAGCTGGCCAACTAAAATGTTAAAGTAAGGAATGAGGGAAACAAATGAAAACTGAGCAAACCTGATTTTTAAAAATATTTAGAAATAAGGGGTTAAATCAAAGCATCAGCTCCAAAAGCATGAGGGAGAAAGAAAAGGATTGAAAATGTAGTAAGACGACCTATTCTTTGTACTTATGCAAAGCTGTTGCTGTAAAAGAGATGACACACAAGATAAATCAGAATTCAACCACATGAGAAAAGTGTCAGTTTCACCTTTCCTTGAATCAAAAGCCACATGAGAGATACAAGCTTCTAGATCCTCTAATGCAAATGGGCCTCATTGAGAGCCAGTCCCTTCATCTAGTTTCCATCTCTCAGTGAGATGTGCTTGCATTGGTGGGCTGGAATCCTGTGTCTCTCACAAGGCTTTTCCTGATCAGGAAAAAAAAAAAAGCTTTGCCCAATGAATCCGTATTTGTTAAAAAGGTACTGCCAGAAAAAAAAAAAAAAAGATAAATTCACATATACAGGTAGTCCTTGACTTACAACCCGCCACTTAGCAATCATTTGAAGTTACAATGGACCCTCGAAAAGCTCCTTGCAACCCTACTTCAAAGTTACAACATCAACTTCCCCCTCACGGTCACATGACTGCATTTTGGACACTCGGCAATCAGCCCACATTTACAGCCGTTTGCAACCCCTACGGTCATGTGACCACAATATATCATATTTTTGTCAGTTTTTAACTTCCAGTTTCTGGCAAAAACTGGCCCATAGCAAACAATGGGTTTGCTTAATGGACCAGTGCAAAAAAGTCATAACTGGTGACCCACTTTACAACCATCATGACGTATGACCATAATTGCCAGGCTCAGTTACGGTCATAAGTCAAGGATTACCTGTATTTTTAAAGTTCAGGTTATGAAGATACAGATCATTACAACTTGCATTATACCAATTTATATATTGCTAAATATTACCGTATGTTATTTTGTAACATCACTGCTGGCAGTATTAATTAATTGATTGGTTTTATTTACTTCAAGTAGTTAGCGGCCTCAGTCACCAAGGCGACTTTCGGCAGTGTAAAGAAAAAACAGGATGAAAAACAGAAATATATGAATATATATATATATCTTTTATTATGTTATAAATATATGATTTTTGCATAAAGGTCCTGAAAATATCATAAATTATGTATTTATTTATTTATTTATTTATAAATTTATCTGCCACCCATCTTGTCACAAGGTGACTTTGGGCGGCTAGAGACCATTTTGCTTGCTTAGACCAGGGGTAGGCAACCTTGGCTCTTTTATAACTCGTGGACTTCAATTCCCAGAATTCCTGAGTCAGCATAGCTCAGCTTGGAAACCTCTCCCTTTCCCCTCAGCATGGCTGGCTCAGGAATTCTGGGAGTTGAAGTCCACGAGTCATAAAAGGGCCAAGGTTGCCTACCCCTGGCCTAGACCATTTTCAAGATTCTAAAGGACAACGAAGAACCACCCATGAAGGTTTATTTTATCTTACCGTGTGGGGTTTTCCTCAAAGAGGATCTTCCCATTCTCCTCTGTCATGACAAAACTTGGCCCCTTTTCTTCAATGCAATTGGCAGAACTGGCATCAGGTTTACATCGGACCCACATGTACCGGCCTTTCTGAGGAGCTCCTGATGAAAAATGGTATATAATGTGTTGAAATCAAGTTTATAACTTATTAAACATTAGTACGACAGCTTTGTAATGTTGGTATTGGAACAGCATTGCCGGTTCAGCGCACCCATCATACTCTGCAAAAATAACAACAGAAAACTCTGTAAACCGTGATAGCCTTTGTCAAAACCTGAGGACAGGCATCTTGAGATATCCTTTATTTATTTATTTATTTATTTATTTAATCAGTTTAGAGGCCACCTAGACCTCTAAAGACGGCGTGCCACTGGAAAAGCAAGGAAACCAATTTTTAAAAAGTGAAAACAATTCTGCATGTCAGGAAAAAGAGAAATATTTAATTAAATTAAAGTTCCAGAGGAGTTGGAGCCACACTTCCCCAGGTTCCGGAGGATCAGGTGGGTTTTTAGTGCTTTTTTGAACAATATCAGGCTGGGAGACAGAGGGATCCCTGGGGAGATGCTGCTTCGTGGGTCCCAATAGATGGCACTATTTGATTGAAGGGAACACCACACAGCCTATCTTACAGGGCAGGCAGAAATGATCAGAGATAGATAGTCCCTCAAATAACCAAGCCAAAATGGTTTTCCTTTCAGAAGAAAATTCTTGCCAAGGGGTTTAAAATTTAATATTACATTTTAAAACATCTTAGTCAAGAGAGACTAATTAGGAACAATAAACCTAAACATGATGTCTGATAATAGGCAGCTTACTCAGCAAATATTTTGCCCCATTTTTATAGGTTACTAGCTTCAGTAACATATTGAAAAAACTGGTATAAAGGTATAAACAGAAATACATTTATAAGTAATAAATGAGCAATTTTCTCCAAACTGTAGGATTCCAGATAAATGGGAAAATATTCCTAAATTTCCATTGGTTACATCCGTTCAAAATTCTTCGAACTAAAATCTAGATGCATCTGGTGGGCACAAAACTGGGAAAGGCTATGTAATGATGGTTTGTCATAAAAGCCCTAAACACACTAAGTTGAAAATGGGTAGCGAGCACCTGAACACAATGCCTAACACTCTAGAACTGTCAAGTACAAACTCATGTTGTACCAATATAATCTTAACACCATTGATAATTTGAAAAATCTTTCAGCCATAAAATCTATCATAGGAAGTTCTTCTCTAATTTAACAGAATGAGAGAATAAAAGAGTTGGAAGGGAGCTCAGAGGTCTTCTAGTCCAACCCCCTGCTCAAGCAGGAGACTCTATAGCATTTTAGACAAATGGCTGTCCAATTCTTCATAAAAGCATCCAGTGATGGAGCACCCACAGTTTCTGAAGGCAAGCTTTCCCACTGCTTGATTGTTGTTAGTGTCAGGAAATTTCTCCTTAGTTCTAGGTTGGTTCTCTCCTTGATTTGGGGACCTTAACTTAAAACTGTTTTTAGTTGTCTATAACAGCTTAACAGCCTGCATGTATCCTAAATGGATCTATAAAATCCTGGTCATACAGTACAAAGTTTAGCTCTCCTGACTTTTTTGAGAGGTAGCACAGAAACAGGAATTCATAGGACACAGGCAAACAGAATCAGACTCAAAACATTTGCAGCATTCCAAAGAGGAATTGTAAGGCATTTGGGAGGAGTGTGCTGAGCAAAGGCTCAAAGGAAGACTGAGAAATACAAGGCCTACAATTATATCAGACGTTCTAGCAAATACTGTTCAGGTTGAGGTAGAAGGACATATTAGTTTTTAGTCCACCTCCCAAACCAGGTGCTTTCCAGATGTGTTGAAGTAACTTCATCATCGCTAGCAAGCACCAGGTTGAAGAAAGTTGCAAACATCATCCTTTTCAAACGGTATAACAGGCCTGGCCAACCTTGATATAAAAACTCAACCCATTTCCTTTCTCTCACCACAACATAGATAACTAAGTTTCCATGACATGGCTGAGACAATCATCTCCCCTAGTTAAGTGACTCACTTCACATCTAGGCACACAATCAGGAATCGCCGCATCAAGGGAGAGGAATCATTTTCAAAAGTTTCAGAATGTGAATTTCTGCAAATTCCAGTGTGAACGAACTTCATAGGGCTTCTGGGATAGGTTGAAAAAAGTTCCTGGTATTTATGTTCCCACCACAAGAGCAGAACTGGAAGGTCGTGCCAATGTACAGTTTAGCTGTGGTGTAATTGACACACTGCAAAGCTATCATTCATCCATCCATCCATCCATCTGTCTGTTCATTCAGCTTCAGATCTTTTAAGAGAAATTACAAAGCTCGTTTAATGGCTTTGCAGTATGAAGATGTCAAGTGTCCAGTCCTGTGGAATAAGAGGGCATTTTTACTGTTGCTAGTTCTGAACCAGCTCAGGGCGAAGAGATGACTTTCACAAGATCAGAAATCTAGCAAAACAAAGGATGGGTGAAATCATCTCTCCCAAAAATCAACTTGGGTTAAGCCAATTGTACCATAAAGATGTCCACACTGATTGAAACCTTGATGTCACTATAAACGTCACCGGAATTCTTTTGGAATGGCTTACAGAATACAGAATAACAGAGTTGGAAGGGACGTTGGAGGTCTTCTAGTCTAACCCCTGCCCAAGCAGAAGATCCTATACGATTCCAGACAAATGGTTGTCCAATCTCTTATTAAAAACCTCCACTGATGAAGCACCCACAAATGGTTCCACTGATTAATTGTTCTCACTGACAGGAAATTTCTCCTTAGTTTTAGGTTGAATCTCTTTTTGATAAGTTTCCATTTGTTACTTCTTGTCCTGCCCTTGGTTGCTTTGGAGAAAAGATTGTCTCCCTCTTCTTTGTGACAATGTCTCAAATATTGGAACATTGCTATCATGTCACCCCTAGTCCTTCTCTTCATTAAACTAGATATACGCAGTTCCTGCAACCGTTCATAAACTTTCTTTTGACAATAAGCCCATTTATCAGAGATTTCCCTCCTTGGATGCCTACTGACTTCAGCTTCCAGTTCTAATCTTGTAAAGGCAAGGCTGACACCTTGTCACCGTTTCAAACTGCCAGAAGTGAAGGCAATTATTTCCCAGATTTTGGGAACTGGTGGGATAAATGGGATAGAACTGACTTAAAAGTAAGCACTTCTAGTGGCCACAATTGGGATCAGGCTTGCTGTTGTAAGTCATAAAGCGAAATGTCATTGACCACACCGATTTAACCCTGGTATAATTCCTGCAGTCCCCATTGTGGTCATTAACAATCACAAGTTGTTAAGCACGTATCCACTTCAATCCAAACCATTCCAGGCTTGTTCCTTCCCAGCCCAGATCTTCAGTAAGCTAAGGGTCTGCCTCCAACTCCCCCCCCCCCATCTCCTTTCATCTCTGGCAGCCCTGCACTCTGCAATGTGGGGTTGCAAGCACCCCAGAACCACATGGCTCTGGGGCTATTTGCAATGCCCTGGGAAGCCTCAGCCACCCCAGTAAGCATTCATTCACCCAGCTGTTTTCTCTTCCAGTTCCCTGCACCACCTTTTTGCCTTTTGTGCCCAGTCACCGTCACCAAAACAGAAACATCTCACTGTTTTTGCTGTCTCCTTTTTGGACTCAGCTTCTCCATCAAACATTTCCTATATGTGGCTCTCAAGAGTTTTTGTAAAGGTGCAACATCTTTGTAAAGCATTCCGACGGCAGTGCAGCTTTACAAAGAAAGCCCAGGTAAAAGGTCAGGGCAGGGAATGGAAGTGAAGGCAGCTGGGTGGATGAATGCTTGCTGGGGTAGCTGAAGCTTATTGGTGGTTCTGGGGCTGCTTGCCACCCCATAAGTCAGGATGTAGGGTGGCCAAAGGGCATAGATAAGGGGAGGTAGGGAGCGGGAGAGGGAATTGAAGCCTCCTGCAGTTATAAGTATGGCCAGGCTGCTAGGCATCCAAATTTTGATCATGTGACTGGGGGGGGAGCAATGCAATTGCCATAACTTGGGGCATGGTCATAATTCCATTTTTTCAGCATGGTTGTAGCTTTGAATGGTCACTGAATGGATGGTGATAAGTCAAGGACTACCTGTAACAACAACTGGAAATAGAAGTTTTTTTTCTCAGTCAATTTTTTTTTCCCCTGTGCAAATCCAGATGTTCTCGTCATGGTAAATTAGAAAAGGGGGAGTTAAGAGAGTCTTTTTGTACAGCCAAGTAATGGATCATACAAGAGAGATACAGCGGTTAGCACACTGGCCTTGGATCATGGTAGCTTAGGTCAAACTCTGTTTCCGATTGCTTTAAGCCAGCGGTTCTTTCTTATTTTAATCACTTCTACAGTAATTATTATAGGTAGTTGTAAGCCGAGGACTACCTGTAATAATTACCGTAGAAGTGATTAAAATTGGCTTAAAATAATCAACAAGAGAGTTGTTGACTTACAACCACAACTGAGCACAAAATTTCTGTTGCTAAGCGAAACATTAAGTGTTAAGTGAATTTTGCCCCGTTTTACGACCTTTCTTGCCACAGTTGTTAAGTGAATCACTGCAATTGTTAAATGAGTAACACGGTTGTTAAGTGAATCTGCCTTTCCCATTGACTTGCTTGTCAGAAGGCCGCAAAAGGGGGTCATATGACCCCCTAGAACATTGCAACCGTCACAAATATGAGTCCTTTGCCAAGCGTCTGAATTTTGATCATGTGACCATGGGGATGCTGCAACGGTCGTAAGTGTGAAAATGGTCATAAGTCACTTTTTTCAATGCTGTTGTAACTTCAAACGGTCACTAAACAAACTGTTGTAAGTCGAGAACTACCTGTATTATGGGGAGCCAAGTCATCTGTCCTAAAATCTCTTACTCATGTTCTTCTATTTGATGTAAGGTGGATTGTTCATAATTCTGGCATAACTTAAGTTTCAATTAATGACATCATAACAATGAACAGGTAGAGCTGAAATACCATTTCTTTGTGGACACAGGAGGTGTTATTCTCACATTTACCCCAAAACACAAACCTGGTAAATCAAGAAATGCACAAAACCTGAAAGGATCCTGGGATAGTTTTTTATGAAGAAAGGAGAAGTGAGTAAACTGCATTTCGTTTTGTATTAATTTAGGTTGGTGAAGAGCTAGAAGAGAGGTGAAACTAAAAACTAAGTGAACTGTGTATGACAAGGAATTTGTACGGCTTCTTTACAATTTCTCAGCAAATAAATTATTGCTAATTATTAGTGGGCCATACATCTAAATCATAACATTATAATGAGAGTAAATCCTGGCTTAGTAAGCTAGAAAAAGGTGGGATACGATAGACAACAACACCATCAGATGGATCTGTAGCTGGCTGACAAACAGTACTCAGCAAGTAGTCCTCAACGGCACTACATCCACCTGGAGAGAAGTAAGCAGTGGGGTACCACAAGGCTCGTTCTTAGGCCCAGTACTCTTCAATATCTTCATTAATGACTTAGATGAGGGAAGAGAAGGGGAACTCATCAAATTTGCAGATGACACTAAACTGGCAGGAATAGCCAACACCCCAGAAGACAAGTTCAGGATCCAAAAAGATCTTGACAAACTTGAACAATGGGCCCTATCCAACAAAATGAATTTTAATGTGGAAAAGAGCAAAGTTTTACATTTAGGCAGGAAAAACCAAAGGTACAAGTACAGATTAGGCGAGACCTGGCTCAAAAACAGTAACTGTGAGAAGGACCTTGGAGTCCAGCAGTGTGCAGCAGCAGCCAAAAAAGCTAATGCAATCCTGGGTTGCATAAACAGAGGCATAGAATCAAGATCATGCGAAGTATTAGTACCGCTTTATAAAACCCTAGTAAGACCACACCTGGAATACTGCAAGCAATTTTGGTCACCATACTACAAAAAAGATGTTGAGACCTTGGAAAAAATTCAGAGAAGAGCAACTAAAATGATCAAAGGCCTGGAGACTAAAACATACAAAGAACGGCTGCAGGACTTGGGTTTGGCTAGTCCATGGGTCGGCCAGCCGAAATATCCAACGAGCCGCACGGACCCGTTTCCCTAAAAAAAAAAAACCCTGGGAGCTGCACCCGCCCGCGCATGCGCGCCCGCCCGCAGCGGAGGCTCCGGAGCCGCAGGTGATCCCTCAAAGAGCCACATGCGGCTCCGGAGCCGCGGGTTGCCGACCCGTGGGCTAGTCTAAAGAAAAGAAGAAATAGGGGCGACATAATAGCAGTGTTCCAGTATTTGAGGGGCTGCCACCAAGAAGAGAGGGTCACGTTATTCTCCAAAGCACCAGAGGGCAGGACAAGAAACAATGATTGGAAACTGAACAAAGAGAGAAGCAACCTGGAATTAAGGAGAAACTTCCTAACAGTGAGGACAATTAACCAGTGGAACAGCTTGCCTCCAGAAATCTTGGGCGCTTCATCACTGGAGATTTTTAAACAGACGCTAGACAGTCACTTGTTTGAGATGGTTTAGGTTCTCCTGCTCGAGCAGGGGGCTGGACTAGAAGACCTCCAAGATCTCTTCCAGCTCTATTTTATTCTAAATGAAAAGAAATGAGAATCACTACAAAGCCTTCTCAGATCAGCCCCTCCCTTTAAAGGGCAACAGTTCAAGTTTCTCTAGAGAGCTTCCATAGAAGTCTATTTTGCCTGGAGAGGAGGTGAGGTGGAATGTTCAGTAATGTAGAAGGCCTTGGTTGGGATAGGCTATCTTGATGTAGCACACACCCAAGTGCAGGAGATGGGGAGATTTAGCAGAAAAAAGAGATGATGGGAAAAGGACAACTCAGCTTTTTCAATCTGTTGTCCATCAGGCATGCAACTATAATTCCAAACACACCTCCCATCTCCAGAGTATCAGACTGGATAGACCCTATCCCTATCCCCTAATGCCCCCCCACCCAGCCACCCCTCTCAGTTAATTAGGAACATGGTACATTCTTACATCTGCTTATCAGTTGTGGGAAACGGTGGCTGCAGATGTTTCCTTGATATTTTATGATTTAAGTGATTGAATCATTTTTAAATCATTTAACCCCTTTTCTTTTTTTAGATTAACCACATTCCCTTGAAGCTTTTTTCCTTCTTCTATTTCTGAACAGAAAGAAGCCTTTGAACTCCTGCTGAACAATTTACAGACTTAACCTTTCATTCCTCTCTCAGAAATATTAGTTGGTTATAGAGCAGACTTTTTAGCAGTGTTCGGTCTTCATTGCTGTTTTTACCCCAGTCTCACTGAGCTTTTATGATAGCATCTTTCTGTTACATTTCCTTCAGTTTGCAATATTAAATGATTTCCCTATTCTTCTGAGAGTCACCAGACTTCTTGTCAATAAAGCAAAACTAAGGAAAACCATTGGAAGTTGATCTCTTTGATTAAAACTATTAATCCATGTCTTCAACCATATCTCCAGAAAACTCATTTATACTAGCTATGAAGGATAATTTTTGTCATAAGTACTAGCTGATTAAGAACCCAAATGGATGACGCTGGCTCCCCAACCTGCAGGATCTTACATCATTTGTCTTTCTTCAGCAGCAGCCTAATTGTAAACGTGAAGGAAGTTACAAAATAGAGGTGGGCTATGCCTGTCTTTCAAACTGACAGAGAGCAGGAGAGATATGCTGGATGAACACTCTTGTATCAAAAGCCATTCTCTACGAGTTGAGTGAGTTGAATACAAAATGGCACATTATGACATTAGATATGAGAGAGACAACATAAGAACAGGAAGAGTTCGGCACGTAGCCCTACTTAATTGCACACTGCACCGTATACAATTAAATAAATCAAACTCATAATTAAATTCGCTCAACAGTGAAAGTGTAACTCAAAGATTTGCTGCATCAGAAATGTATTTATTACCAGAAGTATCAATAAGATTGGTACAAAAGAGAAAGTTTTGGACAGTGTGCTAGCCTTTTTCATATTTAATACTGGGTGCTTTTCTTCAGGGTTTCAGCCAGTCAACCATGCCCTTCTATTCTGTCCAACCCCCCACAACATTAATAAATTTTCCACACTTACTATTTATTGAGTGACTTTGGACCTAGTGATTTCTAGCATCGTGTAGCATCACTCAGCTATTTTCTCATAGCCACAGATCCCTGATGGAGACTTCATCTCCAATAGAAAAGAATATCTATTGCTAAGGGTTGAATTGTGGAGTTCTTGGTACTCTCCGAGCTTAGTTGTTCTCTTGTAGACACTTCATTACCCAACTAGATAACATAATCAGCCATGGGCAAGCAAATATCCAAGCTCAAAAAGCACCAGGAATTCTAGACTTTATCTCATCAGGATAATATAAATTACAATAGTTGAGTAATGCTATATAAATCACTGATGAACAAATGGCCTTGAAATTCTCTCCCTGGGTTGCTCTTTAAGGGTGATTGTTCATGATACTTTTGCACATGGTATGACCTTACTATTGTCACTGTCCTATGTCCAGAAGCATCCCTGACTGAGCAGAGAAAAACCAGCATTTTAAAAATGAGACTGGGGTTAGAAAATATGATATATTGGGATAACCTGTGATTTGTCTTTTAGCTTTTGAACATTGTACTCATATATCCAGCAGGAATTTAGCTCACTGAAAGTGGAAGTTTGTTCTGAGCAAAAGCATCCTGTGTGGTAACCTGTAAAGAGCAGAGACCTCAATTGCTTCACACTTACATCAATTTCCTTTTGCATCACAAGACAAACCTAATGTTCTAACAGGGGAAAAAAATAATGCCCTTTTCAAATATCTTGCTAGGATGCCAAGGGAGCTGCTAATGTTGTTTCTTAAAAGATGCCAAGCAGAAAGAAGAAGCAGGGCGAAAAATGGGTCCTTCTAAACTGTGTGATTAAGGGAGCATGATTGCCTGCTAAAAGTCTAACGTGTAACTTCCCAGTGTACTCAGAGTTATAATTAAGTCCCAAAACAAATCACCATTTGTAAGCCAATAGCAAACACTGGCTTAAAAATCAGCTTTATTCTTGATAAGCATTGTAACACAAGTCTGTTCCTAGTTGGTTTGTCTTTCCTCACAAGGGGGGAAGTGTGAAGCCATATCAAACTGGCTGTGTAGAGTTGTATTTTTAATCTAATATGGTTTATTGCACCACAATCCAGGCCAATTCCACAGGGTGTAGAGTGATAATAATGGTCCAGAAAAGTGTATCACACTGCTGCCATCTAGCAGACATAAGGAGTTTCGCAGCCCAGATATCCAAGAACTAAAAATGGATAATGTCATATATATTTTTTTTCTAATTATCATTTTGAATTTTTCTCTACATAACTGGCACAAAACAAATGTCTTGGGAACGGAACTAGCAGATCAATCTTTGCAGCTTTGTTGGATTGTTGCCTTAGACTGCAGCAGCTAGTTCAGCGTAAATCATATTAAATTCTGAGTAAACATGTCCCAAAGGAGGTTTTCCAAAAGGCAACTGGACCTTCTTAGTTTTTTTTCCCTTGAAAACATCTCACTTCTCATCCAAGAAGCTTCTTCAGTTCTGTTTGAATGGTAGGGGAAACCATCCCTACCATTCAGCCAGAACTGAAGATGCTTCTTGGATGAGAAACAAAAATATTTTCAAAGAAAAAACCAAGAAAGTCCAGTTGTCTTTTAGAAAAGCATCTTTGGGACAACCATGACCTGGATGATTGAGAATCTCCATAGACATCTGAGTAAACATGTATATAATTGGCTTGTCCAGTACATTCTTGTTTCTGGATACATATATAAATTTAAAGTGCCCTCAGGTAGTGTCACATTAAGCTGCTTTTTGGAATTTAACGTTTCTGTATTTTATCACATGCATCATATTTTAAGGTGCAGTTGCCAATTGTAATAGAATATGCACAGAATTTTTTTTATAATGGTAAAGCTGTATGCTTTACTCCTTCCAAATTTGTGTAGTTAGTTCTGTAATCCGTCTTCCAGAGATTATAATTTGGGGGGGGGGGGTGTTAAAACTTTTTATTATTATTACCTTAATATTGTTTGTATTACTGCTTGCAGGAAAATAGGATCCTCTTTAAGACAATCATATTTTTTAATTGCATAAGGAACTGTACCTTTTTACTCAGCTGTTGCTCCCAACGTTTATGATTAAAGCACCTTCCCACTATAAAATGGAACTTGTAAAAAAAAACAAAAAAAAACAACAACCCAATCCACCTCCACCTCCATTGCTGCTATAGACTCTGCATGGAATATGGTGAGCTGCTACGGCACCCCTATGGACACTGATCATAAATGAGGGTGGGACAGTTTCCTCATCCTGCTCAAAAACAGAAGAGCCCTTGAAAACATTTAAAGACAGAACAACAAATAGAAATATTAAACGCCAACAGAATCATAAAGAAATGCTCCAAGACTCTGTTTATGTTCCTTTAACAAATTCATTTTTGTTGTTCTTATTAAGCTTCAGGGATTATGCCTTTATGTCTGAAGAATGCACATCTTTTTTTATTATTATTATTTTTAAAAAAAACACGTGGGAACGGCTATCCCACTTTTCAGTCCACTCTAGTTATGAACCTCCACATTCCTACTTGGAGAAGGGATATGGCTGTCACTTTCTAAGCGTTAATCTCCAGGGAGATGGACATCTTCTGCCAGAGCCCAAGATTTTGGAGCTATTCTCCTCCTCATTTCTTTGGATGTAAGCCCATCTGTACTCCATGGATGCCTATTCCTGAATCAACATGTACAGAATTGCCGTGCAAATCTCGTATTTGTTAACACATCTTATCAAGGAGATTAGAAAAAGAACAGCCAGCGGAAATTTTACCTTGTCCCGGGCATCCCAGAAAGAGGATTATACCAAGAGCCACAAAGATCCTCCCAATAGGTTTGACAATCATCTCCAATTTGGCTTGGGCACCTCCACGCTCTGCCAACCGTCACTGCCGATATGGAAATGAAACAGGGGCCGGCGAGTGGCTGCCTTTACAAAAGGTTTCCAAACCTCAAACCCAGCCCTTTCCTTGCATCACGACTTCCTGAGCTCAGAAAAGGGACACCTCCACTAACAAAACCTAGACCCTGATTCTACGCTCTTGGTCTAATTGCCACAGGAAACCAGTGTTTCCTCTGCAAATAAAGAGTAGAAGGTCTACTCGGAGTAAAATCTTACCAGGTTCAATGTTACTCCCGAAGAACAAGGGCGATTTGCAGTGTTGGTTTCAATTTTGGGGAAAAAAAATCATTTACATAAGAGTAAATCCTACTGAATTTGGTATACATTGGCTTGCATAATATGAGAAATGTAGCAGTTAAAACATTTTGGAAGTTCTGCTCTACCAGCAGCCAAATTTCTATGGACAATATTTATTATAAGTTAAAGCTATCATTCCTTATCATAAATTTATCCATGTCAGAATACATTAAAATAAAGTAACACATATTAATATAAAATTATACTAGCATGACATACAGGTAGTCCTCGAGCTATGATCTAAATGGAGCCTGTGCCTGTCCATTATGGTCACAAGTCATGAGAGTTGTTAAGCAAATGCCCTATGCCAGGGGTAGGCAACCTTGGCTCTTTTATGACTTGTGGCCTTCAATACCCAGAATTCCTGAACCAGCCATGCAGACTCAGGAATTCTGGGAGTTGAAGTCCACAAGTCATAAAAGAGCCAAGGTTGCCTACCCCTGCCCTATGCCCTTGTGATCACCTCACTTAATGATCCTTTACCACTGCTGTCCCTGATGCAGTCATTAAGTGACTACACAGGTTGTTAATCAGAGCACAAGGTGTGTGTAACTCATACATCAATACTGTCTCTGAGTTTGTCTCGTGAATCCTTGGAAACAGTGTGAAGACGACTTGTAACTGGCTTTCCTTCTGCCATACGAAAATTCTGAGAAGAAAGAGCAAGTGTTATAGGTTCTGGCACAGCGGAATCCCCTCCCTGCCATATCATTTTTGCGGCCATGATGCTGAGCCATCAATAATGAACTTTGGTTTCCCGGTCATGGGAATGCAAAGGCCTGCTTTCAAACCAGTACACACTTTATGTGGATCCTGTGACCCAAACTGGTAACAAACAAACCCCAAAGGCATCAATCAATTTTTATAAAGAAATGTTTTTTTTTATTATTGATTCAATTTGTGGGTGCCCAACTCCACAGCTACTGCAAGTGATTTACAATTTAGAAAATTGAAAAGAAGATGCATCAGACAAAAAGGATATAGATCACCAGAAGTCAGAACCCAAGGGGCTCAACCACCATCCTAACCTGGAAGAAAATCCTAGCCTTTAACCATTTGCAGAAAATTGGAAGCATGGAAGAAGTATGGACCTCCAGAGTAATACCACTGTGCATGTTCTTTAATCTTCTACAGATATTGCCATGGGCTTCTTCTTCCATCTCAGCTCTTTCATTTGCTACTTCAATTATGAAACAAGGCTTGATGAAGACAGTTTCAGAGTTTATTGTTCTTATTGATACGAGGCTGAAATTCAGCTTACCAATACATTATAGCATTCATGTGCATATCATTAGCTATAAAAGAATTGCTTCAGAAAAGATGGCCTTCAAACCATCTGCTATTGTAGCTGGACCTCTCTGCCTTTGTCACTTCAAATGAAGACATAACTGCATCAATGCAATTCTCATTTTACCATCATCAGAGAAGCATGGCTGCATCTCTGGAGGAACAGCTGTTTTCTTGATCAAGGAGGAAAAACAAACAACCAATCATCGGTAGTCCTTGGCTTACAGCCACAATTGGGATCAGAATATCTGTTGCTAAGCAAGGAAATTGTTAAGCGAACTCATGTCCAGTTTTATGACCTATTTAGCCAGAGTTTTTAAGCAAATCCCTGCAGTTGTTAAGCAAATCCGACTGTCAATGCTGCTAACATCGGATGTTCTTGCTTTGACAACAGATGAAAATGCAGCCATTTTCTTTATGCTTTTAGAATTAGTTGGTGCTGGGAGGGGTGATTGGGATGAGAGTTCAGTTAGTCATAATAATAATAATAATAATAACTCTGCCGTGGGAATCCAAGGACAAACTGGGTCCTGAGCTGATAACGTTTTGGCGAGCTGGGGAGCTGGGGAGAAAGCCTGCTTGCGCTTCAAGCTAATTGGGGAATGTGCTTTATGACTGTTTATTGGGGGTGGAAATTGTACTTTGTTACTTTGTATCCAGGGGAGGGGAATTTAGTTTTTGGGTTCAACTATGTAGTGCCAATACTTTGTTTCCCGAATAAAAGATTCTTTAAGGTAAACAACGCCTCGAAGTTCTTTTGAAGGGCTTCATCTGTCGGAACCATGACACCGACTTTGCTTATCGGAAACCAGCTGGGAAGGCTGCAAATGGTGATCACGTGACCCTGGCATGCTGCAACCGTGGTAAATACACGCCAGTTGCCATTCTTCTGAATTTTGATCATGTGACCATGGGGAAATGCTGCAGTGGTTGTAAGTGTGAGGAACGGTGGTCATAAGTCAACTTTTTTCAGTGCTGTTGTAACTTTCAACAGTCACTAAACAAATGATTGTAAATCAAGAACTACCTGTACATAAGTGATGGGAACATTACAGATATGTCCAAGGAATCCTCCAAACATTTATAAAGCCTGTCAATCATGTGCTCTGCTACTGATGAAACTTAGGCAGTGTGCATATCAAGCTTCTCTCTGTATTATTATCTTTTTTTGAAATTGACATTTTATTCTTACTGGAGCAAAAATCTGGTGTTTGAATTTTCCATTGTATTCTGGCCTTTTGCTAGGATTTTGGCTTTCATACTTGCCTCTGGGTGCATATAATCTTTTATCTATATCTATATCTATCTATATCTATCTATATCTATCTATATCTATCTATATCTATCTATATCTATATATATCTATAAATCCTATAAAAATTATATATATACATATACATATGTGTGTGTGTGTGTGTATAATTTTTATAGGATTTATAGGATTAGGAATAGGGTCGGGGTTAAGGTTAGGGTTAGGATTTTTTTAAAATAACATTCTTAATATTTAGCAAACAGCATGTTGTCTGGGTTCATGTATTTAAAAACAATGAATAATAATTATCATAAACAATATGTTAATTAATCGCTCAATAGTCTTCTTCTTATTAATGTATATTCAATGTCACATATCACATTCCTTTCTCTCTAACTCGTTTATCTAGCCATTGATAAAAAATTATCTCATTTTCTAAAATACGCTGAGTCGTCTTTCTCTTTTATCTTTAACGACAATCTGTCCATTTCTTGGGTGCATATAATCTTAAGAGGAGTTATGTGTGTTGCAGCTGAGACCAGAAGTGCCTTGCTCTAAGTTCTGGGCAAAGTTTTCAACCTTTTAGCATCGTTGGGTTGCCTTTGGTAAATGGGATTCTGTGACTGGTGTGTTCACAAGGGCAACATCAATGTGTTTTCAGAGTATGGACAGAGTATCTACCAGCTCAGAAAAGATGAAAGCAGCCTATTCTAACAGACACTTATATAGAAAAAACCAGCTCATGTGTCTTTATGATTCTAGGCCAGCAGTTTGAAAAGCATTCATTGGAAAAATTGATATCATTGTCGAAAGAACATTTTGTGTAACATAAAGGAAGTTGTGCTTAGCAATGTGCATGCCACAGAGTCATTCTACCCAGTTTATTTCCTATTGATGCTCTTTCTCACCCTCTTAACCTAACATTTGTTAACAAAATAGGAAGTGATAATTACAGTAGTCCTTGACTTACAAACATTCAGTTAGGGCAAGGGTCTTCAAACTTGGCCCTTTTATGACTTGTGGACTTCAACTCCAGAATTCCTCAGCCAGGCACGCTGGCTGAGGAATTCTAGGAGTTGTAGTCCACAAGTCATAAAAGGGCCAAGTTTGAAGACCCCTGAGTTAGGGACTGTTCAAAGTTACAGCGGCACTGAAAAAAGTGTCATGACCAGTTTTCACATTTGCGACCATTGCAGCATCCCCCATGGTCACGTGACCAAAATTCAAGCACTTGGCAACTGGCATGTATTTATGACAGTTCCACTGTCCCTGGGACACGGGATCACCATTTGTGACCTTTCCAGCTGGCTTCTGACAAGCAAAGTTAATGGGGGAAGGCAGATTTGCTTAATGACCACATGATTCACTTAACAACTGCAGTGATTCGCCTAGCAACTGTGGCAAAAAAAGGTTGTAAAATGAGGCAAAATTCACTGAACAACTGACTTGCTTAGCAACAGAATTTTGGGGCTCAATTGTGGTTGTAGGTCAAGGACTTGTACATTAAGTGATGTGGTCTGCAGATCTCAGAAATATATTTCACATTACTTGCTTTCGTAAACCTGTTGAATCAGAACATAATCTAAACCAAGGGTCTTCAAACTTGGCAACTTTAAGACTTGTGGACTTCAACTCCCAGAATTCCTCAGCCAGCGTTTGAATTGAAGACCCCTGGCCTAAACAATGTGAGTATGCACACAGGTATTGTAGCTTACATCAGTGGTGGGATTCAAATATGTGAACAACCGGTTCTCTGTGTGGATGCCGCTTCCAGAAGTCGGTTCTGGGCCTGGGCAACAAAAAATTAGCTACCGGTTCTGCCGAAGTGGTGCAAACCGGCTGAATCCCACCACTGGCTTATATCCTTTTCTTTTTAGGAAAACTGTAAAAGCTTGGAGTGAAGGGAGACAGACCTTGATCCTCCAAAAAGTGACTGTGGGCTACAGTGATGTTTGCTATGGCAATGATGGAAAGACTTCTGCCTGATTTGGTTTCCTCTCTAGTTCAGCGCTGAAAATTATTTATTCTAAATATTTTATTGTCCCATCTGACCTGTGACATACTACAATTGCTAAGGGGTTGACTGAGAAGGGAAAGTGAAATTAACATGTTTCCACTCTTTGAATGCTTAAAAGATGATAAACAATTTTACTGTCCATGTTCAAGTTGGGAGGAAAAACAGGATTGCATTCTAAGTCTATAAGGTTTTCCTATATGGCACCATTTTAACTACTGTCTAAATCAACTGGCAACTTTAAGGCTTGTGGACTTCAACTCCCAGAATTCCCCAGCCAGCATACCTCTTGCTAGGGTTCTTTCTAGGAATCGGATAACACAATATACTTTTTTCTTCTGGAGTATTTAAACTGCTTGTCCCAATCTCTCCATAACTAAGATATTTCTTAATACATCCAAACCATTCTTGTTCAGCAAGCTGTTCTTTCAAAGGAAATTGAACCCTTGCTAAGGGCCCCCCAGAAGTCTCAGCACAAGATCCTGTTCAGATAAAATTACATTATTCAGCAAGAAGAGAAAAATGTGATTTGCAGAATAAAGCAGAATCTGTACTCTGTAATTACCTTAATTGACACATCCACAAATTAAATTATATATTGTATCCAATACATAACAGCATAGCCTAATGGGTCATTGTCTGCACAAAAGCTGACAATTGCAAACAGTGAAGGTTTAAGAGACATCTTATCCCTCCATTGCTGCCTCCTTCCAAATAATTCCAGGAACTTTTACTATGTGTAAAACCGTTTGTCTGGAATGTAATAGGGTCTCCTGCCTTAACCTAGGAATTGGATTAGATGACCTCCAAGGTTCCTTCCAGCCCTATGATTCTATTATTTTTTCTCCAAGAATTCTAACACAACATTTGTGATTAGCCTGTGGTTTGACTTTAACAAAATGCATTAGCATCTCTGGTGCATTGCATTTATCAGAGGTCAATATTGTTAAGTTCAATAGGAAATGCTTAATAGAAATAAAATCTTACCATTACCCACTGTAATTTTTTTATTGATTTAAGCATAAACCTTAGGACAAGAAATAAAATGAGTCCTTTAAAAAGATTTGAAAGAGCTGCTTCTATGGATGCATATTGAGGTCTGCTTTCAAAATAGCTGCCAGACAAAATCTGATATGAGTATTGATGATAATAAATGCCTCCTTCGAGGAAACGGTCTTGCTGGTTTAACAGTAATCTTTTCATAAGTTTAAGACTGCCTCTCTTTGTCCTAACCCCTTCTCCAGAGTCTAATTCTGTAGCACTTCCACCCCAAGCCGTTTCTAATTCTAGATTCTTCTTTAATCCATTAATTTGGAGCTGACCGGGAGCAATCTTTCATTCTGAAATGCAGAAAACAAATAACTCTGAAATGCAGGAAATACACAGGGGACACAATAAGGAAATCAATGCTGCAACTCTGTAGAAGACTGTCAAAGTCAGGCCATCAGCATTTCATCTCCTGAGTTAGTGCCAATCCCACTATAGCAAAACTCCCCTCTATATGCCCCCCCAGGAAATAAAATACATTCTAGTGGATCCTCAATCTAAGTTCATGTTTTTAGTGTGTTTATGAAGTTCTTTGGTGGTTTGCAAAACAGAAACAACAACTGAGCCTTTGCTATTCAAGGAAACTTCCCAGCTACCAAGTGACCATTCCTCCATGCATGCATCTCCATGCCACAAAGAAGAGGGGATCAACCCATTCTCCAAAGCACCTGAAGGCAGGACAAGAAGCAACGGATGGAAACTTAACGAAGAGAGAAGCGAATCTGGAATTAAGGAGAAATTTCCTAACAGTGAGAAACAATCAGTGGAACAGCCTGCCTCCAAAAGTCGTGAGTGCTCCTTCACCAGAGACTTTTAAGAAGAGATTGGACAGCCATTTGTCCAGAATGGTATAGGGACTCCTGCTTCAGCAGGAGTTTGGACTAGAAGACCTCCAAGGTCCCTTCGAACTCTTGTTATTCAGTTATTCTGTTAAAATAATAAAATGATATTTAATGGTAAGGTGACCAATCGTCCTCCTTTAGGGAGGACACTCCTTCTTTTGTAAGTTCTGTCCTCTCTCGAAAAGTGTCCTCCTACATGTCCTCCTTTTCGATATTTGAAGACTAATCTGTAAATCTCCGTATTCGATCGATGCAGAGCCGATCCGTTACATGTGATGTGATGTATTTGTATTTGACATGACGATTCGTCAAGGCTCGGTACAGTGCAGCGAGACGTGATTATGAGACGCATGCGCTCCGCGCAGGAGAATTGTTTTGAGAGAGTGCGTCGCACGCAAGTGGCTTTGTTTACTTCTTACCGAGACACGGCACACACGCACGCATTAGACTCTTCAATTTATTTGTGTCCTCCTTCTCATTGTTAAAAAAGTTGGTCACCTTATTAATGGTAAAATGGTAGCACCTTGGCAACTTTCAAACTAGGTATTTTCCTAATAGTTATCATTATGTTGGCATGTTGATACTGCAGATAGGTTGGAGGGTGGGAGCATAAGACCTAAGGAATCGAATGCCAACAAATTATAGGAAAAGCAGGCACAAGATGGGTGGGTGGGAAGGAGAGTGTCATGGCTTCCTTTAGTCAAGAAGCTGGAGTCGGGGTGAGACACAAAGGACCTTCTATATGGGAACAGAGACTGCCCACAAGCTCTGCAAGGTCATTATGATTTAAAACGAAAACAAATCAAAACACATAAAAGATGAGTTGGGGTGGTGGTGAGTATTTCAAATAGGCCCAAGCAGAGTCAGAAAAGAAGTAACTCAGTTGGCCGAAACAACACACATTGTGTGATGAGACCAGACGGGGGGCCCGTTTCTAAAGTGAAGGGAATGAGTCTTAGCACAACATGGCATTACTTCTTGTTCCTTCTTGGAAAGCCATAATTATTACGACTAGAAAATGTCATATTATTATGAGACGAGAAGTGTTGTTGGAGACGTTTGGCCATTTTTTTGCAGCCCTAGAGCCCCACCTTTTGAGACAGAAGACAGAAACCGTGTTGATCAGCTCTCCACTTAACAGAGTGCAAAAACAAATACCAGCCCAGGAAAAAAGAAGAAACTAAAGATTTCAGCTTCCTCCCAGGCACAGGACAAGGCTGCCTTCTCATATTTTCTCCACCTACTGTGGGTCTTGCCACTCTGCCCAGATGCTAAGGGTGGTCACCAGCAGTTGCCAACCTCTAGCGCTAATCCAAAGTTAAATTTGGATAGGCTCTGATTCAGCAAAGAGTTGGTGCAATTCACCATATGAACCACGAAGGAAGCACGGTTTCTATACGCGTGGAGTGAACATAGCCCATAATTCATACATAAATAAAACTGGGGCTTGATGTGACTTTTTTTTTTCCTGAAAAAGTCCCTATAACCTGTCAAGATGAAATGATAACAGGCAGGTGATTTTGCAAGGATTGTGGCTTTGGGATGCTATAGTGGCCGGATTGGAGGAGAAAGGTTGAATACAGGTAGTCCTTGATTCACAACCTCCACTGAGCCCAAAATTTCCATTGCTAAATGAGACAGTTAAGTGAGTTTTGCCCCATTTTATGACCCTTCTTGCCACAGTTGTTAAGTGAGTCGCTACAGTTGTCAAGTCAGTAACCTGGTTGTTAAGTGAATCTGGCTTCCCCATTGACTTTGCTTGTCAAAAGGTTGCAAAAGGGGATCATGTGACACACCCCCCGGGACACTGCAACTGTCATAAATATGAGTCAGTTGTTAAGCATCTGAATTTTGGTCACGTGACCGTGGGGATGCTGCAGCGGTCGTAAGCGTGAAAAACATTCATAAATCACTTTTTTTCAGGTGCCATTGTAACTTGAAATGGTCACTAAACAACAGTTTGTAAAGATTCATTCTGTCTGGTGCCTGTATGGGGAGACTTCGATGGCAGCTTGAATACTGGTGCCAGGAAGCTGGTTGAGGCAAGAATTCCTAGCCAAGGGGAGACTGAGCACCCAAAAGGACTGTAAAACAACAAGGATTCAAAGAAAATGACCAGCTTTGCTCCAGTTTCTAGTAAACAAGAGCAGAGTCAGAAATATAAGAATTCCTCTCCTCTGATCAGCTAGCCTGAGAACAACCAGGTTCAGAGCCAGTCCTGAAGTGATGCAAAACCCTGGTGTGTAAGTGTACATTCTGTCCAACGTTACTGTGAACCAAACAAGCAACTACAATTAGATATATATCTCACTGCCCTCATGCTCTGAATGGGTGGTCAAAGCCTTTGTTTGATCACCAGATCTACTCTCTCTCCAGAATCAGAGGTGGCCTTTCAATACATTGGCTTTATGTGTTTTATACTCCATTATGTCTTGAACATAATATGAATCATATCTATATCTAATTATCTCTATATCTAATCTATCTCTATATCTATCTATCTATCTATCTATCTATCTATCTATCTATCTATCTATCTATCTATCTATCTATCTATCTATCTATCTATCTATCTATCTATCTATCTATCTATCTATCTATCTCTAATCTATATCTATATCTAATCTATATCTATATCTATATCTATCTATCTATCTATCTATCTATATATCTATATCTAATCTCTATCTATCTATCTATCTATCTATCTATCTATCTCTATCTACTGTATATCTATCTATCTATCTATATCTATATCTATATCTATCTATCTATCTATCTATCTATATCTATATCTATATCTAATCTATCTCTATATCTATCTATCTCTCTCTCTCTCTCTCTCTCTCTCTCTCTCTCTCTCTCTCTCTCTCTATCTATCTATCTATCTATCTATCTATCTATCTATCTATCTATCTATCTTTAAAGGAAAAAATATTATTAGAGTAGAATTCTGGCCTTTGGGATGCATCTGATTCTCCTTCCACCACAAGGGCCCCTTGTCAGCATTTTGTCTGTGCGTCTTTCAATAATTGAAGTGTACACAGAGTAAGAGATTTAGGTTCATGATGATTTCAGCTACACTGTATATAATGAAGGCTTAGCAAAATGAGGTTGCCATAATAACATACTGAGTTGGTGCCAAAAGGCACAGTAATCACTATTAAGTTCTTCCTCCTGTAAGTTTACTGTTCTCTAGGGAGATTGTCCGGAATGGCACAGGGCCTCCTGTTTGAGCAGGGGCTTGGACTAGATAGAAGACCTCCAAGGTCTCTTATAACTCTGTTATTCTGTTATTCTGAGATGTGCGTGAAGGGATTTTATTGTGCTTATGATTTTACTATGCTTAAGCTTGACATTAGTAGTGTTGTTTTGTAGCCATTTTATATAATTTTTTCTATGCAAGCAGCCTCATAGATAGAAGCAAGTGTTTTATGTATATTGAAAAAGTAAATGTCTCGTGCTAAATAGACAGGAGATTGCTTACATGAAAGGAGCAAGGTAAGGTTCAGTGGTCCAAGAAATAGGGAGGGGGGCGGTGAGTTAGCCTGGATTGATGTTTTTCTGGAATTTGTTTTTCTGTGCTTTCTTGCTCCTGGTACAGAGACCGAGATCTCTTTGTTCTGAAAAAAGTATAAAAGGTGGGAGAAAGCTCTCCTGGCCATTGCCTTCATCCCTCTCAGCAACCACGAAGAGGGAGAAGGTCACCCAGCTCTGTTTTGAGTTGTTTTCTTGCTGAAACCTCAGCTCAGGAGTTTCTTTGGCTCTTCGAAATTCCTGAGTAGCCCAGAGGAGTTTGTGAGGCTAGGTGGAAAGCCTTACATGTTGATTTGGAGTGGTAAAAGAATCTTCATGTCGAACGATGCTGGCTTTAAATGAGTTTTTCACAGACATGGAGGGGAAGTTTGAGAGACTAATTTAAAAAAAAAAAGATATAGCTAATGTTAATTGTGCCATTGCCAAATTTGCCAAGTTTTAAACAAGATTTCCCAGCCTACTCTGAGCAAAAAAAAAGAGGAGAAATCAGCTTTAGGGATTGGTTTGGTAGCTTTCTAGAGACATTTGCCTGGCCATTGGTGTTTGACCTTTGATAGGATGCCAAGGGAGGAGGCCTGCCATCTCCTTGGGAATTCTGATGGCTTTATGACCTCACCCCTGCAGGCTAAACTGCCAGTTATTGTCAGTTAGCACTTAGCAGTTATCAGAGTGAAGAGGCTTTCCAAGAGGTAAGCTGGTTTTCAGAAGGGCTCCTGAACTTCCCTCTTTTTATAACAAACTCTCAGGGGGGGGGGGTAAATGAGGTTGAGGATGAGAGTGAAGTTGAGGATCAGGATAAGGAGATGGAAAGGAGGAAGGCCGATGGAGGAAAGAGGACAGAGAGGGGAAGGGAGAAGGGAGAAGGGGAAGGGAGAAGGGGAAGGAAAAGGGAGCAAAAAGCAGAAGAAAAGGGAGGGATGGAAAGGGGAGGAGGGGGAGAGAAAGCGATGGGGAGATGGGGAGGGGGAGAGTAGAGAGAAAGAGGGGGGAAAGAGGTGTAGGTGGATAGGGAGGGGGAGATAGACCATGAGAGGGTCAAGGAGAGGAAGGGAGGGGAAAGGGGAGAAGGAGATGGACCAAGTGAAAGAAGGAGAAAGGGAGGTTGGGGAAGAGGGAGAGGGGAGGGGAAGGGAAGGGAAGGGAAAGGCCAGAAGAGATGATGAGAGAGACTGGGGGGGAGAAGGACAGGAAGAATGGGAGGGCGAAAGGTAGGGAGAGGGAGGGGAAGAGGATGGAGGAAGAGGTAAGGTAAGAGTAAAAAAGAGGGGAGGGAAGGAAGACGGGGTGAAGGGGGAGAGTGGGGTGGGGAAGGATATTTGAAGGAAGAAGGGTAAAAAAGGAAAGTGGATATGAGGGGGAGAGTGAGGGAGTGGGAGCCAGAGAGAAGGAAAGGGAGGGGGATAAAGAAGGGGAGGGACTATGAGAGGGTGAGGAGGGAGAGAAAGGGAGGGAAAGAGATTGAGAAGAATGAAGGCAGAGGGGAGGGGGAGGGAGGGAGGGGAGAGAAGAGGAAGAGGAAAAGGGCAAGTGAAGGAGACAGGGAGGGGAGAGTGAAGGAATGGCAGGGGGAGAGGGGAATAGGGAGCGGGAGATAGACCATGAGGGGTTTGGGGAGAGGAGAGGGAGTGGAAGGAATGGGGGGTGAGCACAGAAGGAGATGGAGGGGTTTGGATAAGGGAGGATAACAGGGAGGGGGGATAGGGACCCAGAAGGGGACAGGGAGGGAAAAAGGGAGGAAGGAAGAGACAGAGGGTGGGGGGAGAAGGGCAAGGATGCAGAGTGAAGGAGATATAGAGGGGGAGAGAGGGAGATAAACAGTGACAGGTTTGTTGAGAGGAGAGGAAGAGGAAGGAAGAAGGATGAGAGAGAGGAGAGCTGGACAGGGAAAGGAGGGGAATGGAATTGAAAGGGGGATAGGGAGGGGAGAAGGGGAAAGGGGAAAGGGGAGGGGATGGAGACAAGGGGAAGGGGTGAGGGAAGGAAGGGAATGGAGAGGGGGAGAGGAGATGGACCATGAGGTGATTGGGGAGAGGGGAGGAAGAGGGGAGGGGACAGGAAAGGGAGGGGAACTTGGAGGGGAAGATGGAAGAACAGGAGAGCAAGGGTGGGGATAAGGGAAGGGGAAGCAGGAGAAGAATGGGGAGGGGGAAAGAAAGGGGAAGGGGAGAGGGAGGGGAGGGGTGAGGGAAGCAGAAGGGAAGGGGAGATGGGAAGGTGGAGTGGGCTGGAGAGGGGAGAGGAGGGGGAAGGGGATTGGGGGAAGGGACAAGAAGGGGAGTGCAAAGCGAATGGGAAGGAGAAGAGAGGAATGGGGGAAAGGGAGATGCTGGGGGGAGGGAGAGAGAGGAGAAGGAGGGGATACCATTTCTCTGCATCTCTGAAGAGCGACTGATAGCCTTCTTGGGCTTCCTACAGCGCCACCAGGACCTCCAGGTGACTGCACAGAGGGAATATGGTTTTGAATGACATCAGAGAAGCCCCTCCCCTCTTCTATACACCCCCCCCCCAGCTCTTTGCCACATTTGAACCCCAGGGCCCCAGGCCAGCCAAAAACAGAGCCATACTCCTCTGAGCGGACGAGATCCAGAGCCACTCAACAGTGGGCAGGAGAAACCATGTCATGCTGGCCCAGGATACCCAGGAGTGGTGCCCTCCCTGGCCTTTCTCTGTGTTTTGTGCCACATGGGATGGTAGTTTTGCATTTTTCATGAACAGACATCTTCCCACATGAAAGGCAGAAGGCACAGGCCACCAAGAATGGGCCACCAGGCTGCCCAGCCATGCTAAACCTGAGACAGCCACATACTCATGAAGGGTCAACAAGTGGCCATTGTGAATGGCCGGTTGTTGAGGGAAGGAAGTTGTTGTGTGCCTGCTTGTAAAGCCACCAGCTGGTGCACACTCCTTTTCTGGACTGGTCTGCTGGCAGATGGATACTCCTCGGGGTCTCTCCTGCTCCTGGCCTCTCCTTCTACCCCTTCTTTCCCTGCAGGGGGATCTGGTCTCAGTTGTGGCATTAAGAAGGCTGTTCAGGCAAGTGTGGCCACTTGGCTGCCAAGATACGGGTGGGAGAGGAGAAAATCATGTCCCCCCAACTCTCTTGTCTGGAATCTGAGCTCTTTCTCGGTTACCCTCTCCTCACAGAACACCTCCAAGGTGTCCATGGTCCTGCTCAATGGGCATCAGGTGGAAGACCTTCTTGTGCCACCTGCCAGGCACCAAGGCCTTCCCCAATTCCCAGGTTTGGTAGGGAACCATTTGCATGCCACAAGAGTCTGTAAGAGCCTCCACCCCCAAGCCACTTCATCTCCACAGGGGGCTCACGGGGGAGGGGGGGGAGACTGACTGATGGTCTTTGGAAGGCTGGTCTTGGAAAGGGGAGGCTGAGCTAGCTGGATGTTATTTTCCTCCGGTCAGGACTCAAGAGGCACAAGAGCAAGTCGAGGAGCAGCACGGCTCTCACTATGGGGCAATTCTCCCTCTTCAAGGAGAAGGAAGGTTTGGCAATGTGTCCAGTCAGACGTGTCATGCCCAAGTACAGGCCGGTGGGGGGGGGAGGAATTCTCACTTGGCAAGCCTGGCCAGGCTGGCCAGCTCAAGCACAAGAGCCCCATGGATTGCTGGAAAGACCTTCATGGCTTAGAAAACAACATAACAACACTGGCAGAACCTTTCCAAGCAATCCTCCCTCTCCACTCAAGTCATTCTCCCTGGCACAGTTAAGGGGCAGGTGCTCTGAATTTCCTCCTAATGCTTTCCCCCTCTTCCTCAACAGTCTTGGTTCTTCTTCCTCCATGTTCCCCAGCTCCTGTAGATATCCCATCCTTCTGGCCTGTCATCTGGAAAGGATATCCAAGGGCAGGGACCAGCAGGGACCCATCTCCTCCTCCTCCTCCTCTCCTCCTCCTCCTCAAGTCTCCGTCCCTGGCTTCTCCCCTGCTCCACTGCAAGAATCCAGATCGCTGTTTTCTTTCTTTCTTTCTTTCTTTCTTTCTTTCTTTCTTTCTTTCTTTCTTTCTTTCTTTCTTTCTTTCTCTTTCTTTCTTTCTTTCTTTCTTTCTTTCTTTCTTTCTTTCTTTCTTCGGTTCTATTTTTATTTTAGTCAAAAAAAAAGTTAAAATGCAAAACTCCCCCAGAAATTTAAAAAAAACACAAAACACAAAACAAGACAAAAACAGTTCATAAAAACCTAACACATATACATATATTATCCCTCCTAGTTGAATGCTAATTAATACATTACTACAATATTAGTTTCCCACCCCTTGTGAAATAGCCTCTCCAATGTTTAAACTACTAAATCTATTTGCAAATTATTAACCTGTCATCTATATACTCTATTAATGACAAAATAATTAAGAATAACAATAAAAAAGGCAAGATTAAAGTTTCAAAACCCTCTGTTAACAAACTGTTATTGTAATCAACTTGCAGAAAATTTACTATGGCATTTTATCTATCCCAAATCATCCTAAGAGTTTAAAGTAATTTGTCCTGGATCAAATATCCACATTTATTTCTTAATACCATCTCTTATCGATTGTTGTCTGGTTAAATATAATAAATTCAATTTCCAAAATTGGTCTATCCTCCCAACAAAGTCCAGATGAAATTGGTTCCCGATTGTGATAAATCCATTCCGCAATCTCCAATTCTCTGAGGGAAAGCCAATTTCTCAATTTTTTACACATTGGAGAGATATATGCAATCAACTCAGTTCTAAACCTGTACAGTCAATATTTCTTTCCAATGGATCTGTTGCTTTCAAGTCACATTGTTTTTGTTAGTCTAATTTATCCAGAGCTACATGCATCTGAATATTTTCCACAACCATTATCATTTCATCAAACTTTTTTTTAAAAAAAGCTTTCGACTAAGAATTGCATGTTAGCAAACCTCTTTTTTCAGATATCAGCCACCTTTGCTTGTCTGTAATCTGATACATTGTGTAACTTAGCCAGGAAGCAAAAAATGCTAAAGCAAAGTGAAGAAATAAATAAAGAAGCAGGGAAGATTATTTTCTGAATATTTCAATCCAAAATTAAAAGAAAAATTAACAACAAAAGCTCCAAATATTTTGCAAATTAATAAAATGCAAAAATTGTGGTGAGAATCCAATACTGATGTAAATCAAATGAAAGCACTTTCACCATCCAAGAACACGCTATGTTTCTTTACAGAAAAATGAAAGTTGTTCAAAACAACAACATAAATCAAAAGGGAAAAGAAAGAAAAACACAGATAAAGTCCAGCAGGGGTTAAAATAAATCAGCATTCAACCAACTGGTCAACTTGTATAGATAAAAAGGAAAATAAAACAGAAGATTCAAAAACTGAAGTTGAAACCTAGGCATGCTTAAGACAATGAACTTCGGAGAAGATGGGTTGCTAGTGACTTTCCAACTGCCCCCCAGAGGGAACTGGAATCCTCAAGACTCCCCTTCCCAGGTGGGTCTACAGCCATCCAAAAGCCATCTTGGATGATTCCTAAGTGCTCCCATTCAAATCCAGGGAGCAACGCTGACAGAGAACCAGCTTTGGCAGCAAAATCAGCATATCATCAGCAAGAAAAAGAAAGATCCCTACCATTCAGCAGCTCAGATGGGTGTTTTCTTAACTAGCCACCAGTGTTCAGGCCATGGCTGGTGGAGGGACATCCAAGGACAAAATGGTGATCGCAGAAGGGTCTGAATGCCTAAGCATCCTTCTTTCCATGACTCCCTCAAGGAGATACCGGGTTTCCCTGAAAATAAGACCAGGCCTTATTTTTTATTTTATTTTTTGCCTCCAAAAGAGGCACCAGGTCTTATTTTCGGGGTAGGCCTTACCTCACCTCCGGCACCGACAGCCCCACCCAGCTGGTCAAAGTTCTGCAGCTGCATTCGGGCCTGCATTTTGCAGTCAGGCCTTTCCAGAAAGCCTAAGCAGCCGAGTACCTCGCTACGGATTGAATCCATAGCTCAGTTCTTGGCTGCACAGGCCATTCGGAAAGCCCTGTGACTGAGAAATGCAGGCCTAGCTGCAGAAGAGGCCTCAGAAGAAGAAGTGGGCCGGCAAGGAGAGGCCTGGCTGCAAGGTAAGTGGGTGCGGGGTGGGTGGGGCAGCTCCACCCCTCCACCACCACCCTAGCTTGATTTTTAGGTGTGTGCCTCTCCTCAAAACTAGGGCTTATTTTTGGGATAGGGCTTATATTAGGCCCACCCCCAAAAGTCAAGCTAGGGCTTATTGTTGGTGTAGGCCTTACTTTCGGGGAAACACAGGAGGGAGGTAAGCATTTCCCAAATGGTGGAAGAGTCTTTTCAAAAAGATAGCCAAGTGCCCCCACCATGAGCATGGCTTGTTTGTAAAATTGCTGGTCCTTATTTTGTAAGCAACATCCCCTGACACTTCTGAATGCCTTCATCTTAAGGGGCTGCACCTTGCACTTTTGGCTTTAGCCATTCTATTGGGATGCAGAGAGCTTTGGATCTATACCTTGAAATATATTACTATAATTTTCAGGTTTCAAAGAAACTCCCATGGGCCCTCCAGGCCTGAGAGAGGTGGACACCAGTGCCTATTCGACCAGGTAACTGCTACCATCTGCGGGATTCTTAAACCTCAAGAAGATGCCTGCAGTAGCATCCCAAAGAAAAGTCCCTTTTTTTTTTCATCTCAGGGGATGAAGATGTTATGGCAGCTTCCCCAGAGGAAGAGTTTGGGGCATTGGGGCCTGCGCAGGCTCACTTGTTTCCAAAAGGGTGAGATAGCAGATTCCCCCCCCCCTTCCATTCTGCTCATTTCTGGGATTTTTCTCCGAGGATCCAGAAGACACAGAGACAGGCTGCAGAAGAGGCATTGAAGGCCAACATCTCCATGGGTAAAGAAGGATGCATTGTTTTCTGTTGGGAAGGGATGGGAGCCCCCCAATTTGTTTCTCATAGCCTGAATGTACCAGACACCTTAGCCCTCACCTGGAGGAATCAGCCTTTCAACACCCCCCCCCCTTCCATTTCCTTTTTCTTTCTTCCTTAGCTTGCTTTGTGCCATTATTAAGCAGTCTGTGCAGGAGAGACTCTGCTTTTTACAGATCCATGATTTAAAGGCATCTCTTCCTGTCAGTTTTAGTTTATCCAGCTTCTTGTCCAAACAGTACCGGTACTTGTAGTCTTATGTCTCTTAGGATGACCTTGCTATACTTGTTATCCACAGTTCTGGCCAAACTGCAAGCCCCTGTCCTTGTCTGGAACTTCTCTTTCTTGATTGCCCTAACATATTGATGGATTTGGTTTGATTTATATCTACTTTTATTTATACAACTTGAGGTGGCACCTAAAATGCTTCCTCCTCCTTTCCCCCCCCACCCCCACCCTGTGAGGTGGGCTGGGCTGAGAAAAAAGAGCAACCACCCCAATCTCACCAAATGGCTTCAAATTCACCCCCATACTTTAAGACAGGACTGGATCCCATAGTCTCCCAGTTTCTAGCCCACCAACTTAATTGTATCGTATTGAATTAAAAACAGACAAAGCTGTCTCCGAATGGAGAATGATGGCACAAGCTTTCATAACTCTCATCAAAAATACACAGGTAATCCTCGAGTTACAATAGTTCATTTAGTGACCATTTGAAGTTACAATCGCATTGAAAAAAGTGACTTATGACCCTCTTTTATACTTACGACTGATGCACCATCCCCATGGTCACCTGATCAAAATTGGGATGCTTGGCAACTGAGTCATTTTTATGACAGTTGCAGTGTCCCGGGGTCATGTGATCCCCTGACAAGCCAAGTCAATGGGAAGCCAGATTCACTTAACATTCACTTACAAACTTAACAACTGCAATGACTCACTTCGCAACTGTGGCAAGAAAAGTCGTAAAATGGGGCAAAATTCCCTTAATAAATGCCTCACTTAGCAATAGAAACTTTGGGCTCCATTGTGATCATGTCAAGGACTACCTGTAGATTACTTGAAAAATGTATGCCTACTCAGATCCGTAACACCTTTTCCCATCCAAAGTTAGCGGTGATGTGTGATGAAGGCTGCTATTGCATGTCCCTAGACATCATAGTGCTTCTGGTGGGCTTCAGATGTTTGCACGATTGATTTATTTGTAAAATTTATTAGCTGCTGTCTTAGCCCACGGCAACCCTGAGAGAGGTTCATGAGAAGTTAATTGTCTCCGCTGCAAATGCTAAGGAAAGAAACATGGATTGCTACATTTTACAGACACCCACACACACACATAGTTTGCAGACAGTTCCCCTATTTATGGTTTTGAGGTTTTACCTTCCCTTTTAAAGAAGAAGAAGTCAGTTTGGTCTAGTGCAGGGGTAGGCAACCTTGGCTCTTTTATGACTCATGGACTTCAACTCCCAGAATTCCTGAGCCAGCATGGCTCAGCTTGGAAACCTCTCCCTTTCCCCTCAGCATGGCTGGCTCAGGAATTCTGGGAGTTGAAGTCCTCAAGTCATAAAAGAGCCAAGGTTGCCTACCCCTGGTCTAGTGATTAAGGCACCAGGTTAGAAAGCAGGAAACTGTGAGTTCAAGCCCTGCCTTAGCCATGAAAGCCAGCTGGGTGACGTTGGGCCAGTCCCTCTCTCTGTCAGCCCAACCTACCACATAGGGTCATTGTTGTGGGGAAAATAGATGTGTTGGATATGTTCGCCGCCTTGAGTTATTAAAAATGATAAAAAAATGATAAAAAATACAAATAAATACATCAAGAATGAATGGATTTTGCATCTCTAATATATATACATATATATATATTATATATATAAAATCTGTTGGGTGAAGCACCCGGTTTACCAAATATACCGGGTGCTTCACCAACAGATAAGATATATATCCTCCCTGGTTTCTGCTGACAGGAGTAAGGGGGAACCCGTGGCTCAAAAGGGTAATACAGCTGCCTAACATGCCAGCTGCCCAGGTTCGAATCCCAGAAGGGTATGACTAGCTGATGAGAGCTAAAGAGCTTGAAATAGCTATATTTATTTTATATAGCTTTGTACTAACTCTTTGTCAGCCACAAAATTTTGAGTGTGTGTGTGTGTGTGTGTGTATGTATGTATTGGACTATGCCTCAGGAAACCCTCAGAACTGGAATTTACTCTCCACCTCCAAGACAGATCCTTCCATGGACCTTCTTTACACTCAGATTTAAATTCAGGCCTTATAGCAAGAGGATATAAATATATATTCATTGAGAAATAGCAGTATCAAATATAATCAAGGGACTTATCATTCCATTGCCGACTGCCAGCGGTTCGATTCTGGTTGGTAAAATGAGCACTCAGATTGTGGGGAGCAACATGCTAATTCTGTAAACTATTTAGAGAGGGCTGTAAAGCACTATGAAGTGGAATATAAGTCTAAGTGGTATTGCTATTGAATGGAACTTAGAGTCCCATTCCTGACTTTGCCAATGTGGTGAAGGAGACATTGAACACCCAACATGTTTTATTATGCTGTCCATTTTACACAGATTGCTAGTTCTGCATCTACTTAAAATCCTGGCCACTCTGATCAGATTTTTATTTAAAATTTTCCTTTCAGTTGAAGTTGTCTTGAAGTATGGTCAAATTTTGTCATGTTATATGTAGAATTATGTAATTGGTTAATATCAGTTTCATGTAGGTGAGGTGTTTTATGGACTGATTATTGACCGCAGTCATCTCCTCCTTGATACCATTAGAGTGATAGGGCTGCAAAAATCCAGTTGATCAGTAGATGGCAGCAAGGAGCTATGGTTTTATATATTCCTTCGCTGCCCCCGGTGGTGGTCTACATATTTACAGACTGATCTCTTAGCCCTAGAAAACATTAGCCTGTCTTCTGATAATTACCGTGTTTCCCCAAAAGTAAGCCCTACCCCAAGCCCTAGCTTGATTTTTGGGGGTGGGCCTAATATAAGCCCTACCTCCAAAATAAGCCCTAGTTTGGGGGCGAGGCACACACTTAAAAATCAAGCTAGGGCGGGGGTAGGGGTGTGGATCTACCCAACATGCCCTGCACCCACTTACCTTGTAGCCAGGCCTCTCCTTGCCAGCCCACTTCTTCTGTGGCATCTTCTGCAGCCAAGGCTACATTTCTCAGTTACAGGCCTTTCCGGAAGGCCTGTGCAGCCGAGAACCGAGCTATGGATTCAATCCATGGCTCGGTTCTGCAAGACTTCTGCAACCGAGGACTGAGCTATGGATTGAAAGGCCTTACTGCAAAATGCAGGCCAGAATACAACTGCTCCTTCGGCCCCAGAAGAAGTGGACTGGCTGGGCGGGGCTGTCAGTGCTGGAGGTGAGTAAGACATCTCCCGAAAATAAGACCTGGTGCCTCTTTTGGAGGCAAAAAAAAGAAAGACCCAGTCTTATTTTCGGGAAAACACGGGTAGCTCTTCTGGGCTGGATATTATTTAATGTAGATGGAATTATTTAATTTTATGAATCTCATCAGCATTTCTGAAGGATCTAGTCCACCTCATCTGTTTTTCTGGAAAATAAGCCTACTCGTTCAGTGAAGATTTCTGCATACTTCTTTCCGGGCCTTTGTGGGTTAACGGTTAATGGGATGATTTCCTCAATTCCTTTGTTTCTCATTCAGATTGCTTCATTCTGAGGCTACAGTGGACGTTAAGCATACATGTTGCAAAGCCGTGCAATAAATAAAAACACTGCAATAACCACTTGCAGCCTAGTTTAGGCACCTTTATGAGACTCTAAAGTACATACAGAACATGGAGCTGCATTGCGACTTCTCCTCTGCAGTGAGAACTTGCATCATCTCAGAAATTGCAGTTCTGTTAACTGCAGGCTACAAAGCAGGGTGCTGGTCACCACTATCATCTTTACTTCCAAGAATAATTCCAAATTTGAAACGGGCACCGTGAGCTTTCTTAAATATTTGCGGAGAGGTCAAATAAAAATGATCTATTTTAAGATACATGCATATACAAGTAGTCCTTGACTTACAGCCACAATTGGCACCAGAATTTCCATTGCTAAGCAAGGCAGATGTTAAGTGAGCCATGCCTGATTTTATGACTTTTTGGGCACATTTGTTAAGTGAGTCACTGCAGTCATTAAGTGAATCCAGCTTCTCCCATTGACTTTGTTTGTCAGAAGCTGGCTGGGAAGGTGGCAAAAGGTGATTATGTGTCCTGGAACTCTGCAACCATCGTAACTGCAAGCCGGTTGCCAAGCACCTAAATTTTGATCACGTGACCATAGGAATGCTGGGATGGTCATAAGTGCGAGGACCGGACTTAAGTAATTATTTCCAGTGCCATTTTAACTTTGAACAGTCGCTAAACAAATGGTTGTAAGTCAATCATTACCTGTACATCCATATAATGACATTATTTAAATCGTATTGGTCATTGATAATGTTTCCCCATGCAGCCATTTTAATGGGTAAGCTGTCCCTTGCAACCACACCATAGTCTTAGCATAATTGTGTGAATTCACAAGGCCTTTAACTGGACACAGCGACTAAAAAACATCATTCTGAATGCATTCCAAGCTGAATTTGTTTCTTGTCCTGATCAGCAGCCCATCTCCATGTCCCCTCCATTCCTGCTGACATCACTACAGCCTGGAGAGCAAACTGTGCTTGGCAGCTGTTGTTCACGTTTTCTGCCCTAACAAATTAAGTATTATCAGACCATCTTATTTTTTTTATTTTTTTTAACCAAAACAGTCCTTCCAAAAATAGCCTAAGAGGCCATAGTTATGGAGTGTAACATTTGTTCTTCACTACATGAGTTATACGACTGTTAGGACAACCTACTTAGGTCATAAAATAGAATTCCAGTGTTTTATGTACCATGAGAGTGGAGGTTCGTTCTCCGAGCTTGTGGGTGGGTTTCCGAATATTTCGTTACCAGGCTAGGTAACATCTTCAGCAGAATTTAGGGGATGTCAGTGTTGGTGTTCATCTGTTTATAAGGGCTTTGTGTGGTCAGTAGGTCTTGTGATGGGGAGGTCATGTCAGGTGAAGGTCTTGTGATGGGTCACATCCGTTGAGGGTCATTGGAAAATGAAGTGCTGGTTGGGGAGTTGCATGGGTTGGTTGAGGGTGGGTGCCATCGCTGGTTGGCTGTGTGGATGATTTGAATTCTGAGGGATTTATAGGCTGGTTCTAAGTCGATGTGTCTGTTGATGGAATTGCTTGTGCCATTTTATGTATTGGCTAAGATAGATAAGCTAGACCAGTGGTCCCCATCTTTTCCAGCTTTACGGACCAGCGGGGGGGGGGCAAGAGGAAATGGTTTCATGTGAGCAGCAGGCGAGCGCATGTGCATAGCTCCATTTGCATGAGTGGCGGGCACTTGTGTGCGCACGTGAAACTCCATTGGGGACTCCTGAGCCAGGATATTCTATCGCTTCCAACTCAATTCCACTTTTGAATCTTTGGACAAAGTTTTGGATTATAATCTACAACCCATGCCAAACTAATAATAATAATAATAATAATAAAGTTGGAAGGGACCTTGGAGGTCATCGAGTCCAACCCCCTGCTCAGGCAGGAAACCCTATACCATTTCGGACAAATGGCTGTCCAGTCTCTTCTTAAAAACTTCCAGTGTTGGAGCATTCACCGCTTCTGGAGGCAGGTTGTTCCACTGGTTAATTGTTAACTGTCAGGAAGTTTCTCCTCAGTTCCAGGTTGCTTCTCTCCTTGACTAGTTTCCATCCATTACTTCTTGTCCTGCCCTCAGGCGCCTTGGAGAATAGCTTGACTCCCTCTTCTTTGTGGCAACCCCTGAGATATTGGAATACTGCTATCATGTCACCCCTAGTCCTTCTTTTCATTAAACTAGACATACCCAATTCCAGCAAACGTTCCTGATATGCTTTAGCCTCCAGTCCCCTAATCATCTTTGTTGCCCTTCTCTGCACTCTTTCTAGAGTCTCGACATCTTTTTTACATCGTGGTGACCAAAACTGGATGCAGTATTCCAAGTGTGGCTTTACCAAGGCATTGTAAAGTGGTATTAATACTTCACGTGATCTTGATTCTATCCCATGCATACACTGCTGATATTTTTAAAAATGCTAAGATACTATTACTTAAAGGATTGGGTCAGACAGTGGAAATACCAGTTACTATAGATGTGAAGTTTCTGAAGACATTTATTACTCATTAGAAAGCTAAAAGAGCAGGGTTTTTTTTAATCAATCAAGTATTTGAAAAATCCACCAATCTTTTTATATAAAATATATAACCTAGACAAACATTCCAGGATATTCTATGATCTCCAACTCAATTCCAATTTTGAACCTACGGGCAAAGTTTTAGATTATCATCCAGAACACATACTAAACACACAAATGCACACATTGCTAATATATTTTTTAAAAATGCTAAGATACTATTAGTTGATTAAAAAGGATTGTGACAGTGGAAATACTAGTCACTATAGATGTGAAGTTTCTGAATACATTTATTCCTTCTGGATATAGCAACTTAATTCAGTGCAACTAGGAGCATTAGGATATGAACTATTTTATGCTCTTCGGATTCCCCTCTACTTTTTCACACCATGATCTATTTAAAATTTTCAGAAAACAAAACAGATAATATAGATGCAGGAATTAGTTCATATCCCCATCCAAAATTTAAAGGAAGTGTTGAAAGAAAAAAAATCTTCATCAGGGTCCAGTCCAAGCTGGGAATAAACAAAATGGAGACTGCTTTAGAAAGAAGGTTGCAGTTTATTGAAGAGGAGAGCCAGACAGAAAGATGGCTCTGGGAAAGCTGACCACATGTAGCTGGGAGTGGTGGATTTTTATACCTTCTGGGACTCTTGAGGTTGTTTCCTGTTCCTGTTTGAGGCTTTGTATTTCCTGTGTCATGAACTTTGACTTGAATCTGAGTGTACCCTTTTGGTATTGGTGGGTTAATCCTATTATGTTTCCTGTCCTTAGAATTTGGGTGTGGGGGTGTGTAGATTTTAGGGGTCTTTGTCTTCCTAATTTCTTCAGTTTCTAGCTGGAAGGCTCAAACCTTTCTGAAAGGATTATTGAATTTGCATTTCTAAAAGCTGGCCTCTGCTGAGTTTTCTGCTTGGGGGAGAAGGGCTGGGGCTGGTTTCTGTCTTTTTTTAAGAACTTCTCTATTATTCCTTTGGGGAAATATATTCTGTCTTTTTAATATTCCCCAAAATATTTCTTTCTCTGGATTCTTCCCACAGAAGAAACAGTGAGCTTCAATCTATTTGGAGTTTCAAGGGCAAGAGGAATGACACGGGGGGGGGGGAGGCGTTTGTTAGACTATTTGAACTAAGGGTAGTGAGTACTTGTTACAGGAAAGGAGGGGGTTTGGATCTCAAGGATCAGTTATGTAAATACAGATGAATTCATGTATAAATTCATAAGAAATGAATGTATTTGCTTGCCTTTTCTGCTTCTAATTCTTAATATGTTTCAGAGGAGTATGGAGAGTAAAATACCAGAAAAGAGAGAGTGGAAAGAACATAACAAATTTAGATCTGGGGCAGTTTGAGCAAGATAAGATAATGGCAAAATGTGAGATAGTATACCATATGCCAGAGTTCAGACTTGAGATTAGTTTTCTTATGTAAATAAAACGGAGGCATTTTGCTGCCTTGTAGTGTACTCTGGTGTAGAGTAAAAAGTTTGGTTGCTATTGCACAATTCAGATGTAAGATTATTCAGTGTATCATGGAGGAAATCTATCTGTGAGGTGCTTAAGAGTTGACACTGACTTGATGGCACATAATCAATCAATAGATGAGTATGAAATTCTGTGCTGAAGTTTTATATAAGTTTCTAAAATCGTGTGTGTGTGTGTGTGTGTGTGTGTGTGTGTGAGAGAGAGAGAGAGAGAGAGAGAGAACAGTATATATGTTGTGGGACCCCTTATGTCACGGATGTCACACTCGATCACATCACGTATTGTGACCTATCGCAACTTTTTTGCCATTATGGAGCCGGGATGGGCGTGGCCTGTGCATGACACATCCGGCCCGCAGGCCGCCAGTTTGGCACCCCTGCCTTATGCAGTTATTTCAGGAACAGGCTCGCTCTTGGTAAGCCTCATTGAATATTATGAGACTTATTTCCAAGCAAACTTGGAAAAAATGCATCACTACAGAGTAATATGAAAGTAGGAAGAGTGTTCCAAATTTTTTCTGAATAGATCAACCACTAAATACTAACATAGTTCTGTTTTTAAAAACGCACAGAATGTTGCAGATTAAGCTGAACAAAAGTACTTGATCACCAATTTTACTTTGCAACAATAAGGGTCAGAAATCCATGATTTAGTTGCTAGCTATAAAAAAAATTCAGAATGTAATACTGTACAAAATTAAGACTGAGAATCCTGTAAGTTTCTAGACTTCAGAGAGAAGATTCACCAGTTGTAGTGCTGCAGCTTCTGAGGCTTATGTGTCTTATTTTCCCCTCTCAGCAATTTGGCTTTAGAACGGGGTTTCCCAATGCAGACATCTTTAAGAAGTGTGGACTTCAACTCCCAGAATTCCCCAGTCAGCCATAGTTTCCCCAGCCAAGCTGCCAGCTATGGGGTCCTTAGTGCTCTCTGAGCTTAGTAGTTTTCTTGCAGACTTTTCATTACCAAACTAGGTAATATTATCAGTGCTACAAGGGAGTGGGGTTTGTTCTTATTTTTATATAGTACTATATTTTTATATTACATAAAAATATAAAATATAAAAATAAGAGCAAGCTCTAGAATTAGAATAGAGCTGGAAGGGACCTTGGAGGTCTTCTAGTCCAGCCCCCTGCATGAGCAGGAGAATCTATACCATTTCAGACAAGTGGTTGTTCAGTCTCTTCTTCAAAACCTCCAGTGATGGGGCACCCACAACTTGTGAAGCCATTCCACTGGTTGATTGTAATCGCTGTTAAGAAATTTCTCCTTAGTTCCAGGTTGCTTCTCTCTTTGATCAGCTTCCAACCATTGTTTCTCATCCTTCCCTCTGGTGCTCTGGTGAACAACCTGACCCCCTCTTCTTTGTGGCAGCCCCTCAGATACTGGAATACTGCTATCATGTCTCCCCTATTTCTAGCACTGAAGAGTTTATCTAGTAGTTGATAACATCTGCAAGAAAACAACCAAGCTCAGAGAGCATCAAGGACCCCACAACTACAGATGTTCTCTTCTATCAAATTGCCAAGGTTGGGAAACCCTGCTTTATAAAATAAGAATTAGCACATAGAATCAGCAGAATAACACTGGAGAAGATGTGAACTGCTGGGTTGAATTTAATGTACTTCTTATATTAAAAAATACTCAGTTTAGTCCCTGTGCATATGTGATCTGATTCATAGACCACATCAAGCCATAGTTGGCTCAAGGATTGTTTTCTGAATCAATGTCAGTTGGTGCTATGTGTACAAGATGCTAAGCTATAACCATGGATTACCAAAAATGGCTACCCATACAACTTGCTAAACCACAAAGAAGATGTTGTTGGGGTTAGTAAGAAGTATGTGTTTCAACCATTTCTCAAAAGCAGCAATCTTTTTTAACTGTGGCAGTAGTGTTACTATTGAAAATGCCCAATGGGAGGAATTTCCCCAATATCTATGCTTGAGATTTATGTGACATCATGATAACCAGAGACACTGTACACTTCTGGCAAAAACTGAACAATGAAAGGCAGGAAGTTACATATTTCCCATGACCACCTGCTAAATAAATGCAAGAGCATCATAGTGACCCCATAATGCATCTACAATTCTGTTCCCTGAAAGAAGTACTGAAGCAAATTATCAAGTGCAAGAGACTTTCTCTGCCTAACATAATTTTAAATAGATTGGGTGGATGATGCTAGAGATATACCTGAATTGTAGGGGGGGGGGGACTTGAGAATTACCCATCAGAGGAGAGTGGGTTAGATACTTTGATTTAGGATTGTTTTGTACTGCAGCTTTCCAATGTTTGTCTCCAAGCTCTTCCTGCATGAAATTAAACTGGCCTAAGAAACCTGTTTCTGGATTTCAAGCCTTTCCTCCATTTCAGAGACAGAGATGCCCTGCCTGGCTTTTTCCCACCCAAGCCAGGTAAGCAAGGACCAATTACTTCCCTTTCTATAGGTATGTCTTTGGAGGTCTAGTAGGGGGAAATGTCCAGAGTTTGACATTCTTCTTTTCCCTGGAAGGAGAAATTTGACAGAGGTCTGGTCAATTTCCCCCCATTAAAAGAGGGGAAAAGGATAATCCAGCATGGAATCTTCCTAAGATTGATCAGTAATGGAACAAAATGTTCCAGTGAGATCTGAGCCTGACAAAAACCCTAAACCAGCTTCAATTTCTAAATCATCCTGAGGGTCAGTTGCAAATAGACAATCTATGTTCTTCAGGGCTCTCTCAGCTTGATCAGCCATTACTCTTTTCCTGCCATTTCTCTCAAACTGGAGCTTTGGCTGGCCTCTGTGGCAACCTGGAGCTTTGCTAGGAACAAAACAATAGGTGGCTTCATAAGAGCAAGAAGGGCAAAGGTTTTGCGGGAAAATCTTTTGGTGTCACCAAGTCCCCTTCAAATATTTAAAACAACAACAAAATCCTGCCTTCTAATTCCAGGGTGGCTGTTCACAGACCTTGATCTGTTACTGAAGAATCCCAAAGCGCATCAGCCAAAGACCGAAATAATACCAGTAGGAGACAGAAATTACAGAGAAGTTACACCAAATAATGTGTTTTCCAGTTATAATTTACTGCCTCATGACAACCAACATTTATCCGTGAAGTTGCTATTAACTTACTGTTTAAAAGCCTTCCTCTCCCTTGTGTCCCATTTGAATATAGTTATTGTGCTGGGTTAATGGACCGGAATGCACTTCTGATGGAAGAGGGACAGTTAAGAGCTGGATGGTGAATCCCTTCAGGTTCACCCATGTGTCCCTTTTCCCCATACTTATGATGAGGGAATATGCAAATTTGAATGCTTGGCAAAAGCGTGAAATCCAGAATCCAATAAGTGGATCTGAAACACACCAGGTTATATATTTGTGTCTTCAATCCAAAAATCAGTGGATATGTACTGAGGGCTTCATTTTGCCTTGGTTTCTGGAGTCACCTCTGTGTTCCTGCATTTTCATGCTTGTGATTTATTGGTATCCCTCTCAGAGATACGAGATGCGTTATCTAAGCTGATGTGATCATCCCTTCTTCAGGCTGATTTAACCTTGAGGTGAAACAAGGCAGCCCAGCCTCAAGTGTAAAAAAAAACTGTGTCTACTACTATGGAGATGTATTTGCTGGCCTCTAGATTAGTGTTTCTCAATCTTGGCAGCTTTGAGATCTATAGATTTCCGTTCCAGAATGCCCCAGGCAGCAGAAGGAGAGAGAAGAGGTGGGAGCTTCAGGAAAACAGAAGACTTTTATGAGCCACTTAAGCGCTCCAGGGAGCTGCCCTGATGAATACTAATAGCCTCCTCATGGGAGGAGAGACAGCTGCTCAACAGCAGATGAGGAGATAATAGAGGGAACCAGTTAGGTCCTGGAGACATTCCAGCCTTCCAATCAGCCTGCTTCTTTGTCACTTCAGGTAAGTGGACAAGTCACCATAGGTCACACACAACAATTACCATGCAAATGAAAATATTGCATCAAGAGCAAGGCATTGAGAAAAACAGAGAAAGGAAAGAAGGCTGCTTTATCTAAGTCAAAAGTCAGTCCTCTGAGATACTCAGACAGAAATGTTCATACTGAGCCTTCTAGTCAGCATGCAGTTGACCTGGGCAGCTACGACTGCACAGTGGTTCGGCAGACTCTGCCCACTGCCTGGAATTCGATCCTAATCGACTGAAGTTTGACTTAGCTTCAGAGATCACTAAAATGAGGACCCAGATAGTGGGGGCAATATGCTGATTCTGTAAACCGAGAGAGTGCTGTAAAGCACTATAAAGCAGTATATAAGTCTAGGTGCTATTGCATCGGAGAATCTGTCTAGTATCCCCCTTAGGATAACAAATGGAGACTAAAGCTTATATACTCATAATTTCAGAAGGTTGTTGCTTTTTTTTTTTTTTTGCAAATTCTTCAGGTCTAATATTCTATTCACATAATATTCTATAGCAGGGGTCCCCAACCCCCGGTCCATGGCCCGGTACCGGGCCACGGCATGCCAGTGTTGAAAGAAAAGTCTTCATCATGATTCATCCAAGCCGGGGATAAACAACATGGCGACTGCTTTAGAAAGAAGGTTGCAGTTTATTGAAGAGCCAGACAGAAAGATGGTTTTGGCAGGAGAGAGGAGAGGGAAAAAAAAGGCTGAGCACATGTGGGGAGTGGGTTTTTATACCCTCTGAAGCCTTTTGTTTGAAGTTGCTTCCTGTTCCTCTGTTGAGGCTTTGTATTTCCTGTGTCACGTATTCTAACCTGAGTCTGGGTGTGCCTTTCTGGTATTCCGATGGTGATGGGTTAGTCCTATTATGACCAAAGGTCATATCCTGCTTCCCTGGTGCTGGGGCTAATGACTCTTAGAGTTTGGGTGGGGTATGCAGATTTTAGGTGTCTTTGTCTTCCTAAGCTTCTAGCTCCAACTTTTCTGAATGGTCTGCATCTGCATTTGTACAGAACTGGCTTCTGCTTGGGGAAGGGGGACCTGGGGCTATCAAGGAAAAACTGGGCATGCCTTTCTGTCTCTTTAAGATCCTTGGAGGAAATATATTTTTCTGCCCTTTTAATATTTCCTTCTCTGGGGGGCTGACTTCCAACACCAGCAACCGGTCAGTGCAAACAAGCAAAGCCCCATCCGTGGGATGCAGGTAGCACACAAAACCACGCCCCCTTTCTCCACGGAACCGGTCCCTGGTGCCCAAAAGATTGGCAACCTCTGTTCTACAGGATGGGAAAAAGTTAGGCTAGCGATCTGGGAGCCACGAGAAGGCATCAAATACGCAGAAGCAGCCCAATTTTCAGTTTCAGGAGAAGATTGCATCAGAAGGTCTTTACCAACAAAATGTTCTCAGAAGGTTCACTGCCACCAGCCAAACGCTTTTATTACCCAAAACCTAGCACTGGACCAGCAGAATAGAATTTTCCTTGTGGAGCAGTTTGAGGTTGCACTCCAGGAAAATCTGAAAGTCATCAGTCATGTAATTTCACACACCAGAGACTTTGAAAAACACTTCATACTGAGATTATAGTTTATAGCAAGGTAACTTAAACAAAGATTGTGCTAGGTCTGTAGTCAGCAAGACATTACTCTGTTATTCTGGACATCATCTCTTAACAATGAAGGAATTTGAATGGTTCGTTTTCTAAAAACGGTGCCTAATGAAACATTTCCTTGCAATGATGGTTGTCAGAGACAGATCCAAACGCTAAGTCTTCACCCTTTTCCCTCTTTCCGTGCATTCAGCAGCTTCTGGCATTTTAGATGCAATTCAAAGCACGTGTGTGTTTTGCTCTACATTGATGCAACAGTGTCAATTTTTGAAATGACATTGGAGAACACCCTTTTCATTCCGAAGCAACTGGGTGCTGCAGAATAAGAAAACTGGAGGCTATGATGCCTATCAAAGAGTAAATTGGGGCAATGATAACGATGCTGCCACATTTGCCATTATGGGGGACCATGCTTCAACACGAATTATTCTTGGGAAAACAGAGGGAAATGGAATCACCAGAGGCAATACATAACTTCCAATTTCTATGTGGCTCATATTGCCACACATACCGTTTAAAATAAATGTTGTAAGAGACTACAAAGTTGTGTTTTCGAGATGAGAGGTTTCAAAATCTTTGAAGCATTGTAAAAAGAATGTTACAAAGAAACTATTTAAGAATATCAGCTTCAACAAAGAAAACATTTAATTAGGAGACATGTGATACCCCCAGAGAGACCCCACAGAACAATTCTAGGTGCTAAATTGTGCAATAGGTTCTGTTGAAGAACATGTTATGGAGCTCAAGGAACCACAGCAGTATATTTTGGGATGTTGTATGATACAGTTATTCCAAAATTTCTTACTATATCTGATGATGACCTACATCAACAGTGCAATTGACCCATGATGCTATGTGGTAGATTAACGCAAGTCATGTATCAATATATTGATATAGAAAGTGGTTATTAGACTTATTATCAGAAATTGATGGCTATCATATTATACTAAACAGTGAGCATTAAAGTGGATTATTATCTTGTATTAACTGTTATTTTAACTTACAGTTTACAATATTTGCCAGGGGTCAGTTTAGAATAGAATAGAATAGAATAGAATAGAATAGAATAGAATAGAATAGAATAGAATAGAATAGAATAGAATAGAATAGAATAGAATGGAATGGAATGGAATGGAATGGAATGGAATGGAGGAATGGAATGGAATAGAATAGAATAGAATAGAATAGAACAGAACTGGAAGGGACCCTGGAGGTCTTCTAGTCCAGCCCCCTGCTCAAGCAGGAGAACCTATACCATCTCAGACAGGTGATCGTCTAGTCTTTTCTTAAAAATCTCCAGTGATGGAGCGCCCACGATTTCTGGGGGTAATTGTTCCACTGGTTGATTGTCCTCACTGTCAGGAAGTTTCTCCTTAATTCCAGGTTGCTTCTCTCCTTGATCAGTTTCCAACCATTGTTTCTTGTCCTTCCCTCTGGTTGTCTGGTGAACAACCTGACCCCTTCTGCCTTGTGGTAGCCCCTCAGATACTGGAATACTACGATCATGTTACCCCTATTTCTTCTTTTCATTAGACTAGCCACACTCAAGTCCCGCAGCCATTCTTCATATGTTTTAATCTCCAGGCCTTTGATCATCTTAGTTGCTCTTCTCTGAATTTTTTCCAAACTCTCAACATCTTTTTTGAGATATGGTGACCAAAACTGGCTGCAGTATTCCAGGTGTGGTCTTACTAGGGCTTTGTAAAGCGGTACTAGTGCTTCGCTATGTCTCTGTTTATACAACCCAGGATTGTATTAGCTTTTTTGGCTGCTGCTGCACACTGCTGGCTCATTAGTCAAGTGATCATCCACTAGGACTCCAAGGTCCCTCTCACAGTTATGGTTTTTAAGTCAGCTCTCGCCCAATCTGTATTTATTTATCTGTTTATCTGTTTTGATGTATATCCTAAACCACCCATGTGACCTGTCGGGTCATCTTTTCAGAGGTATTTCATTGCCAGATTCCTCAATGCCTTCAACAATGGTAGAACTTCTAATGTACTTGAAAAGTTCTTAAAAATTCAGAGAGATAATCAGAGTTGAAAGTAGTCCATGTTGAACTCCATAGAAATCAGACACCTGAGTTGACCACAGGAAATGTTTTTTGACATTTTATGTCATAAAACGCTTAATGATAATTTTATGTCATAAAATGTTTTATAAAATTTGCCAAATATCAATTCTACAAAAGTCATGGATTTTGGACACATTCTGTAAGTTATGCATTTGAGGTTCCTTGGTTGAAAAAAAAAATTAAAGTTAAAGTTAAGAGTTTTCATAGTATGCAGATTCTGCCACAATCAAAACGAGCAAGACGTTTGATTTCAAATTTTAAATTTTAAAATAAGAAAAACAACTGTGATATTTGCTTCATTTTTTAAAATAATGAATTCAGAATTGGCGTTTGCTCACATTTAAATGTTAATGTTAATTGTACACCACAGTTTTGTGTTCATCCTACCGTCATAGCTGAAATTTAAACCTTTCAATCGTAGTTAAAAAAAAAATGAGGTCAAAGGAAAATGAAGATTTGGTAAAGTTCCTCCTTCCCTGTTCCACCAATGGAAATGATACATTGGATCAAAAGCTTTTCTCTTCAGAAGAATGCCACCTGTTTACAGAAAGTCAATAAAACAAATGTGCACATAGCTTACCCAAAAGTAAAAAATCTGGAAAAAGTTAATAAAGGAATATTGAACACTAGTCAAAAAAATCCCCCCCCCCCAGCAGACAGCATAGCTGCCCTTAAATATCTTTTGATTAACAAGAAGTGCATGTGTTATGCCTGATAAACTATCACACTTATCTACTGAGGAATAGTGTGAGCAAACAGGAAGTGGGCAAACAACATGCTAGAGTCTATCTATGCTACTATGGGGAGAAACTACATGTAAAGTAGCTGTTCATTGCTTTGAAATTTAGACATCAGTGCAGATTAGTTTGATGAAAATTCTGAAACAGGCACAAAAGCAGTGTGGTGTTGATTCACTGGGAACTCTTAAGATCTGGGTTAGTGGGTTATATATGAATTATTCATATTGACTTTACCTGTAGATCATAGATTAAGAAATGTTGATTTCATATATATATATATATATATATTTGTTTTCTGAGGTTTTCACGGGTGTTTGTATGTAGGTCTTTGGTAATTCGGGTTTTCTCCCGTGTAAAATTGAAAGTGTCTTGGCAACGTTTCGACGAAGTCGCATTCGTCATCTTCAGGCTGGTGTCTTCGGCTTCGGCTTCATTGCTCCTAGAAGCACGAAGCCGAAGACACCAGCCTGAAGATGACGAATGGGACTTCGTCGAAACGTTGCCAGGACACTTTCAATTTTACACGGGAGAAAACCCGAATTACCAAAGACCTACATATATATATATATATATATTGCCAAGTGAAAACATAATATCCTAAATAATTAAAACATATCATGAATTCGACAAAATGTGTGAAAGATTTGGTGATAATACTCGGTTGCAGCTTCTTGAGTTCTGAACACTCAAAGCTTTGATGAACATAAAAGGCACCCCCCCCAGCAGTAGGGGCACACATAAAACAGAAAATGCATTCTGTTCTAAATCTGAAACCAGCACGTTCCATATCAGAAGTTCTGTCCAATTGTTTTAATTCAGTAGTCAGAAATAAAACCAGTGGTTGCTGCTGTTCTAGATTTTAGCCAAAATAAAAACTAGAGTTCCTGAAGGGATTTCACAGGAAGAGTAAGGCAGAGCCTCTGGTCTTTGCTCTTCCTCTTTCCTTCTACGACGGCCACTATTACCGCTGCCATGGCCTATGTCCCTATTCCTTGATGGTCTCAATCACTCCGAGCATGTCAATCTTCCCAGTACTTCCATTGTCTTCCTGCCTTCCTTCAGTCATCCTGCTGTCCCCCTTCCCCAATCCACATTAATATCACTAATGCTTGCTGTCACCAAGGAAACCTTCAACCCTGTCTTTGTACCGCGCTTGTAGAAGTTTGCCTGGAACCACCATTTGCAACCAGGAGAAAGCCACATTTCATTCTCCATCCGGACCAAATTTTCATATTTCAGTTTGGAGGCAAGGCATTCCAAACCAGGTATTTCGCGCAGACAACTGGTTGTATGTGAATCATTTTGTGCATCCCTGCTCAATCGGCTGAGCACGCATGAATACCTTTAGAAAAGGAATAAAAATCCTTCCTAGCTACTGAGGTACTTTTCACCTCCCCTGGAAAAAGTTAAGGCATTATTGTTTCCGCTCCCTTAATCTATAGCATGTGGGCCCCTTGTTCTTTAGGTTCCCTGAACTAAAGAAAACATCTAAACACTTGCGTAGTACTTGGTTGGAGAATGTTATCTTTTCCGAGGATGATCAGAGTCCCCAACCCCACATTTGCCGATAGTCAGCAGCATCTAAATCTTAGTAGACATCCAAGCTATCTGATACAAGGCTAGAGATCACACAAACGGGCGAATTAGCTGTCCCAAACTCCTCCCTTCTGCAAGAGAGAAAAACTATTTGTCTTTTGAAAACAAGAGGAAGAGGCGGGCAACTGAGAAAAGAAACTGGGTTTGTTCCATCTTCGTTAACAGTCTCAGAATTGACTTGGCTTACTATTGCAGCCATCAGACGACCATGAAGACGTGGCTCTTCCATGCTGGGCTAGGAAGGGGGTGGCATGTTAAGTCAGGAGGCTAACAGTTTTGGTTGCCCTGGCATCCGGCGGGAAAGGTTGTTTTCTTTTATTCTTGTTTAACATCTAATACATTTTGCCTCCAATCTTTATGTTCTCAGAACCAGCACTTTGTTTTATACAACTTACAACTCTTTAGAGCAGAGCTGCTTGCACAATATAGGAGCAGATGAGCACTATCTCATGGCCTGCCAGAGCCTTGGGACTCTCCTTTATATTTCTCTATGGAACATCCTTTTACATTGTTATAATTTGAACAGATCTGTATTGTCCTCTGCTTTTGTTTGTCACTAGAAAGAGAGATTTATATATATATATTTTCTTTTTTGAATTTTGTGTGTGTGTGAGATCAGTCTTTTGCAAAAGAGAAGATATACATGGGAAAAATAGGTCTCACCTCTTGTTACTTTGTTTGGCAGATTATAAGGGGAGACATGAAAAGAAATGAAATAACTTGCACAGTGCCATCTCTTACCCAGTAGCACCGAGGCATGTGGCTAGGTGAGAAATCTGCTTCTCGTTCTCTTTCCCTTATACCGTAGAACCTTCCACGCATCTATATTAGAGTTAATCAAGGTTTTATATTTCCCCAGGGTGTTTGCATTATGGGCTAAGAATCTATTACTCTTTTAACTTTAGCATAGTCGGATATCTGTGCAAGATAAGCATTTGAGCAATAAGATCAATTTCTAGAAAATTGGAGTATATATGTATCACTTCTTATGTATAGAAAGGGCTTTAAATATGTGAAAAACATCTTAACTTGAAATGTAACTACACAATATAAAACTCTATACTCCCACTTTTCTTTCCAGCATTGGGAGGGTTTATAAATCAATAATTTATCAATTAAAAATGAGATTCCTGAGGATCTAAGGTGAGGCTTTTTCCAATCAATTTCTCCCTCCTTTAAATATCTTTCCCTTGGATAGAATTATGCAAAACGAGAACAAATGAACAATTATTTGTAAATTTTAGGGAACGGTGAAAAAAGGCCCCAACCTATAGTTGAAGAGAATATTAAAATCTCAATGTGGAGGGGAAAAAATCAAGAAAGAAATTAAGAGGAGGTTTCCGTTGCTGTGAACAGATTAACTTGCACACAAAAGATGCCAAGAGAATTTGCCATCAAGTATGTTTTATTTATGGATTCCTCTAAAAGGGGATAGAAGGACAACATATACCAAAATGACACAATTAAATTAGTGATTTGTTAACAAAAATCTTAAATCTAAATCTCGATCAGTGCCACACAGCCAAGTAAGTGCCTAAGTTACAGTGATAGCTAGGACTGTACAAAACGTTCCCTAGTATAGGAAACTGCTGGAAAACAACACTGCAGCTGGAAACTGGCCATGCAGTGGAAGGAGAAAAATGTAAGGCAGGAAGGCTTGCGTGTCAGAAGGGTGCAAATAGTACAGAGCATCAGTTGACCACTCACTGTATATTTAATATTGAAGTGTGGGAGAGCAACTACATTGGACAGTTGTCAGTCTGAAACAGGTTCCATGCTGCCTGTCCCAGCAGGTATTTGCAAAAAAAAAAAGGTGTTGGATTACTACAAAGAAACTGTCGTAAGCGACACTCTCTCTTTAGACAGACATCGTGTTAATATTGCACACTGCCATGGAAATAAAAGAAGTTAGGTGACAGTTGAAAGCTTTGCTCTTAGCCTTTCCATTCTGGTTGGAAGGAGACCAACCATTTCTTTACTCAGTTCTAGCTCAGTTTCAATAGCCTGGACGGCATCTGTGTGCTTCTCGCAGTAATCTACTAGAAATGAGTAATATTCCAAGGAGGTCTGCATATTCTCCAACTGCTTTTTACCATCTGCAGTGATCAGCTTGCCATAAAGGCGTGCAATGTGAAATTTGGCCACCATGGCAGGGCGGAGAACATCTTCCTCAAGGATCTCTGGGAAAATCTTATCGGGGTTCCTCAGTGAATCTAAGAAGAGTTCATAGAATTTTATTGCCATCTGAGCAAGTGAGTTTATTTTCTTCACTGTGTGGGAATCAAGCTCTTCTAGTTTATTGCCAAGGGCTACTTTCAAATCCATCATCTCGTAATAGGTATCTGCCAGTTCAAACTGAAGTTGCCTACTCAGCAGCAGATAGTACTGAGGATTTAAGCCTGAGTACAGGGGCTCCAGCATATCGACCCTACGCTTATGCATCTTGCAACGCCTCTCAAAATCTTCTTCAAAGAAAGCCAGCACTTTAAACAAAGCACTGTGGTCTTGGACAATTTCAATATGATCAGTGACATACCCATCTACCTGAAAGAACTCTTTTGCTTCGTTGACATAGTTCTGACCTACTAAGAAGACTTCTCTGGCTTCTTTGAAGTCTAACAGAAACACACAACTCACTTTCTCCTCCATGGCCAAAATAGAATCACACAAATCACTAGTTCCAAAAAGAACAGCCTTCTTTCTTCCTTTCTCCTTCTCATCCTCCTCTTTTTCCTGCTGGGCTTTCAGTTCCACTTGCCTGTCTGGATCCAGCTCACCGATGTTGTCCTAAAATCGGCAGAAATGATTTTTAAACAATGGTTTGAATGTCACAAAACTGATGAATTAATTCCTTAGTTCTCAGTATGATAAAGACCACTCCAATTGTTCCTAATTTCAATTAGACTAATTCCAACATTTTTTTTTCTCTTCTCCTACAAGGAGTTTCCTACCTTTTCATTTGCAATTTGAAAGAATCGACAGCTAAGCTTTGCAACAATTCTCTATGTATTACAAGCTAGTTTCTCAGACGTCACTTGAATTACCATATATGACAAAATGGATGAATTAAAACTTGTAATAGATTACATCTAAAGGAAAATCTCGTATAGCAGTGCCCTTCACATTTGCAGTTTATGGGAATATTTGTGAAATGCTGACATGTTCACATCTGCCAAGATACCTGGAAATACATTTTGGTAGCCTGACAAAGTATCCATCCTGCCTAAAAAGAAATTAACAGACAATTATGAATGAATCCTGCCTAATGCCTGCTGATTTGGTTGTGCCCCCTGGTTCCACCTGAAGCCACAATGTATTTATTGTGTTGTATGTACTAGATCAGGGGGTCTTCAAACCTGGCCCTTTTATGACTTGTGGACTTCAACTCCCAGAATTCCTCAGCCAGGCATGCTGGCTGAGGAATTCTGGGAGTTGAAGTCCACAAGTCATAAAAGGGCCAAGTTTGAAGACCCCTGTACTAGATATTCAAATATGACCTTTTCCCAATCTTTCCAATTTTTCAACAGAAATAATCCAAAACTTCTCTTTTATCTGACTTGGGAAAACAAATCACAGAGGGAACAGTTGTTGGCTATGCCTGCTATTAGCAGGTGCCAGGAAAGCAATCCAAGCAGTGTGAGTTAGTATGGTAATGGCTGCATCGCCATTTTGTACAAACATAGCCAATCCTTTAATAAGAAAGCGGTACTTTTGTTAAGAGTGATTTGCTTTAGGTGCACATAGCAGAGTTATACAATCTCGCAGCCCTTTAGGCTTGTTTTTCAATTTCTAGATGCATATTTAGACACAGAATCAGCCAAGCATAATAGCCCATGAAGAAACTGTGTCTAATTATTTGGGTGAAAGCAAAAATAATTTAAAATATCTCTTTAAACTCAAAAGTAATAGAATGGGCAAAATCTACCATCACACATTCGTATTATTTTTCTTTTAACTGTACTCAATGCTGCCTTTTTTGTACTTGACACACAATCAAGAGCTTGATATTGAAAATAAAAGCCCATATGTAATTTTAAAGGCCACACTTAGTTTCCAGCACCTGACAATTAGCTCCTATTTTTGTAGATGTAACAGATACCTCGGAGATGAGCAATTTGTGGCATACAAGCATCCAAAATTGGCCCATAGCCTCCCCTTATTGTCTGCCTGAGAAATTAGGCTTGGAACAAGCTTCTTAAGGAAACTAATAGGATTTCCCCTTTTTTAAAAAAAACAACAACAAAACCCTAACATTTACTTCTGCTCCACTGATATCGCTTCCCAAAGCAAACAAGTTTTTTTTGTAATGTCTGCTGCGAGAAGAGTTTTGAATGAGAAGTTTGTACTATTCTTAATAGCAGCAGTATATTAATATGCATGTAAGATATGAGAAGAAGCTTCATATATGAGAAAAACTGAATTCTACATTCACATTTTTGCCCCTTTGTCCTGACCCACCCACTGGTACAGAACTACTACCGAAAATTAGTCTTAAAGTAATGTAGGGCTAGGATGAAATAGGCTCCTTCTCTCTTAAGGTTTCAGTTTCAGTAAGAGATGTGCAATTATTTAGGGTTAGTTACAACAGTAAACGGCAACAATAAAAATCACAGTTATTTGCACATGTTCCCTTTCATACCTCAAGCAGCTTTCGGGCCCCCTGTAATAGGTTCAAACAGTATTTAATCCAACATCTTGCAATCTCAGCTTTTTTCTGTCGAAGATCTTGCTGGTCTTGTTCCGATTCATCTGATTTAAAAAAATATAGCATATGTTAAGCTAGCTCCCAGCTAGACCTGGAAGAGATTTCTCAAGAAAAGAACAAGTTATCATTTCAAGTTTCCAACTTTCACTCTTAATAGCTATATAATATTTATAAAGAAAGGCTAACATGTAGCCAAAATCTGAAGCTATTCCATATATTAAGATTGATCAATTTCATTGCACTTCCTTGGCTCTGCTAATTTCCATTTGGGAAAGCCAGGATATAAACACAACTTAGAAGTGAAACGTAGTTTTCCTAATAGTATGAAAATAATTTAAATCGATTTCTATCTCAACACTCCTCCAAGTAAAAAAATAAAAGGAGCAGAGTGTATTGCAAACAAATTATACTAACAAAGGAACCTATCAAATGTTTTCTTCCTTCTTTCTGCCTAAAGGCAACACAGCAAAGCCATTTCCCCCTTAACATTAGCCTGGTAGTAACCTAAATCTATGCCAAAACCTTCACAATGATATAAGCATAACATTGAAAATAAAGTCTTATTTGGAGTACTTATAACCAACCTTCTTAATGTACCTGAATATTTAAAATAGTCAAAATTACTAGGAAAGCCAAAAGCATATACAGTATAAGTTTCCCTTCACCTCAGAGGCTATCCTGTTACTTAACCTCTGGGCCATGGAAGATTTCAGAGGAAATGGCCGCTACCAGAGCAGGTCTGGCTCATGTGAAATTTCCTCTCAAGTTGCTACTGCTCTCTCTGTTTTTACTCTTGCTGGCTGATGCAAGAGAAACAGTAGAGGCAAACACATTTATAAGCTATCCATAGAAATTTTAGTTTAGTACAAGAAGAGAGATATTTCTACTTTTTTTTCTGAACTGAAACCTCATTTTAATTTTACAAAAATCAAATGGATAGTGAAACTGACTGGATTACAGGCCAGAATGAAGGGGAACAATGACTGAAGCAGAGGTCTTCAAACATGGTCCTTTTATGACTTGTGGACTTCAACTCCCAGAATTCCTCAGCCAACGTGCCTGGCTGAGGAATTCTGGGAGGTGAAGTCCACAAGTCATAAAAGGACCATGTTTGAAGACCCCTGAAGTCATGAAAAGAAAGCAAGGCATTTAGCATTGACACCAAGCCAAAATCAAAATCACCCCAGTTGAAACTAGAATGAGGTTACTTACTGTCTTCTGCAGATGGCACGTGTCCAGCTTGGCCAATGATGACACTGGCAGCTGCTAAACAATGCCTAGATTCCATGAAACATTGCTGTGGGGAAATGATATAACAGTGCTTGTTTCTGGGCCATAATACGCTCCTAGTTTTCATTTAATTATAAAACACTTAAATATTAGTGTTCTGAAATTGGATGACCTACTCTGTGGCTTGACCTTATAGCACTGAGTGCTAAAAAAAACCAAACAGCTAATGAAATTTTGCCTGCATAAATATTGCTCCAAAAGAGTATATCATCCAAAAATGAAAAAAGTACTTCTTATATGCTTGTCACCATCAACCTTTTGTTACTTAGAAGTTATTGAGTATAACTCACTTTCATAAAAGCCAGAGACTCTAAAAAGGCATAGCCTTACATTACAATCCTATAATTGCCTAGAAATAAATTTCACTGTGTTCCAATGAGACTCGATCATAGATAAGCACTATGCTTCAGCCTTACAGCACTTTTGCCAAATATCTTTATTATGGTCTTTGACTAGTCTTTGACCAGTCTTTACAATAAAAAAAATACAGTAAAAGAAAGAATGGTTTAATACAACATTAAGAAAAGGAAAAAAATAATGGGAGAATAAAACAACATGTCTAATCAAAAAAAATTGCACAGCTGTTTTGCTTGTTAAAAAAAATTGGCCACCTGATTTGTAAGTGTAAGTTTAGTGTCCCTTAAAAATAATACACACAATCTGCATGGCCCTCTTATTTGGAAATGATTGGTGCAATCCAAACATGTCTTGGGGCATCATAGAAGGGGCACCATATGTGAACTTGGGCAACTTGCAGCCATTTTTGTCAAGGGAAGTGTATATAACCGAATACAGAATAAGAGAGTTGGAAAAGACTATCGTTTCATCTCTGTCAGTAAGAATTAAGTCCTCTGGTTCCCTTCTCTAACTTTTGGGAGATAGAACATGCTTCCTGAATCCTAAAATTTAAGATAATTTCTGTAGCAATATTTTACTGATCCGTGTGTAAGGGTATGTGGACATAAATACGTGCGTCTATTCTTATATCACAGTCTTAAAATAAAACCCACTACACTGACATATCCTTTAATATTTGTCAATTTTAACAGTAAGCAAGTGTGCTAAGGCTGAAGGAAACTCCTTCTCAAGAAATAAAAATGAATAAAAACAGCATGAAACCTATTTGGGGATTTCATAGCTACTTGTTGAATATGTCTAATTATTATGCATTATTGAATCAGCTTTGTTCAAATGTAGATCAACAAGTTATGTAACTGAAAATCAATGTCAGATCTATTTGCTTGACAAAATAATTTTAACAGCAATCCAGTTCAACCAGGTGAGTCCACAAGGAATCTAATGCCTGCCAATAAGGATCATTCATCATTTCAATAGTTTGATTTAGCAAATAAGATACGCAGAAGAAAACACTGAAATAATTACCTTGGTGAGATAGTATTGAGACAAAATGGCCGCATTGAGGGCCCATTCTATTGGGTAGTAACCACTATACTCAAGCTGCCGTTTGAGAGTGGTGTGGCAATACTGTGCAGCTTTCTCAGTCATTTCCAGGTGTTGGTAGACTTGGGCCAGATAATACAGTGTATGTGTATAGACTTTCTCAAACCTGGGGAAACAGTGTCTTAGTTTTAATGATAAGAAATAAACTCTTTCACCAATTTCCATTGTATGTTCACCCACCATTGTATGTTCACCCACCTTTTTGATCGTTCTTGATCTGAGAGTTTCTCGTCTGTCATGAAATGTTCGCTGGAATCAAATGGAGGATTCCCATTCTGCAAAACATAGCAAGTGCTGAAGGTAGTATGTCTAGCAAACTTGTGCTCACTCTGCTGGCTGTATTTGGGTACTACAGCAAAACCAGTTTATAACTAGGAGACACTAAGGCAGGGGTCTTCAAACTTGGCAACTTTAAGCTGGCTGAGGAATTCTGGGAGTTGAAGTCCACAAGTCTTAAAGTTGCCAAGTTTGAAGACCCCTGCTCTAAGGAATCATTCCAAATGTATAACAAAATGAAACAGCAGAAATTAAAGACAATTCAATTGTTTCTTTTCAGGAGAAAAATATTATTTCAATTTATATGACTGCCCATCTCAAATTCATGACCCTGGGCAGCTAACAATAGTTAAAGACACTAACTAAAACACAAATCAATTTTTAAAAAAACAGAGAGAGAAAAAACAACATTGGCTCTTCTACCCATGACCCTGGGACACTGCAACTGTCATAAATATGAGTCAGTTATCAAACATCTGAATTTTGATCACATGGCCATGGGGATGCTGCATTGAACATAAGTGCGAAAAATAGTCATGAGTCACTTTTTTCAATGCTACTGTAACTTTGAACTATTGTAACTCAAGGACTACCTGGACTGATGAGTTGAATAACATAATGTTGATTAAAGTACATGGCTTGGTAATCCACCAGAATGAAAGGCAGGCTGAACATTTGTAAAACAAAAGAAAAACAGAAAGGTCCAAATGGAATGCTTTTTTAACCTTACTAGGGAACATCCAATCAGACATGATCCTGTTGAACTTGGATACACTTCTATGCAGTGGAATGACATAAAGATAATAACAGATCTGGTATGGAAATGACCACTAATGAGTAAACTCAAGTAAAAGATGAAGCCTGGCAGAGAACCCATTAAAACTGTAGTTGAAGAATTGGTGTGTTACTTCTAGTTGAAAGAAAATTCAGTTACATAAAGACTGAACAATAACGCAAACCAAGTGAAATATTTTCTACATTCATATGCATTCATTCACCAATTTTCTGCTGTCTGAAAATGTCTCCTGGGGTAGCTCCATATATAAATAGAGCCAAAGATGATTATAACAATAGGTCCATTGTGCTAATGCAACAATATAACAAAATCAACTGCTTGTAATGCATGGTGAGAGTGGCCCATTTGAAAGTGCTTTATAAAAAAAAACACAATGAAATTTGATTGTTCTTTGTAGCATTATAGCCACACAACAATACTAGAATATTTCAATACAATGGTAAGATTGTTTTGGAAATGCTTTAATAGCTAAAATATTTAAAATGTTAATACAATTTAATGTTGCACTGATCCTAATATTCTAAGCATTTTTTGCACCGATGATTAAATGCCAATAATTTTTGTAACTGCAACATTTGATACCTCAGCTAGGTTCAACTATCAATTTTCAAAAGAATGACACAAGAGGAAAATGTTTAAAAATCTTTGCACACATTTTCACAGAAAACTCAATCACCCACATAACTATTCAAGGAATACCACAAAATTATAAAGTAAACTCATTCACATATTACCTCTTTCATGTACTGATTATATAAAGCCTCTGCAGATTCCAGATAAATCTGTGCTGTTTTAATATCATTTCTTTCTGACCAGAGGATACCCAAATTATTCTACAAAATATAAGGAACAAATGGGTTATTTTTTTAAAATGACAAATGGAACAAAATAGTTAACCTACAACTGAAATTACATAGGAGTGATATTGGGTCATTTCAGAAACAAACACTGTATGAACTGCACTGAACAGAAATTCTAGAATCATTTCAAGTTCTGGAAACATTTCATGCTTTATTTAGGGGCAACTCCTAAGATAATGTCAATTTTACCTACTAGGAGCAGTAAAAACTTAAAAGTTATCTAAAATATTCATCAGATATTCTTTTCAATTCTATAATTTTAAGGAAAATACTGGGTAGCTGGAGGCATAATTTAAAGAGGACATTACTAACAAGGGCTCCTATTGCTCAATAATGTTATTTGGCAGGAAATACCAAAATAAAGGAATTTTTAATAGTGTAATGCATAAAATTCCTGACTGCCCAGAGTGATCCGGTGAATAACTGAACAGGCAGAACACAAAGCTCATTCAACTCTGCCTTCGACAGCACAGGATATTCCTAAGCTGCAAATGGAAATGATGCTTGCTTCCAACAGAGCAGTATGTACTAGTTCCCTCTATTGCCAGTCTACTGTACTAGATAGAACAGCTGAACTTCCTTGATGACTAACACAAACACAGAATTTATGACAGCAAGCAGACACAGCATGGTAGATTGTTACCATTCCCCCCCCCCCATCCCCGTCAACTCTCATATTGCCAGAATAGATATTTCTTCTGCAGGCTTCCAGTATGAAATAGGGGAAAAAAATAATTCTAAATGGTAAAGTTCTTGTTTTGGATGCAAAGGAGCCAACCCCCTTCACTGGGTCTCTTATTAGCAAATTCCAAAACTCTATCTATCCCACTGGGGAATTGATCAGGTAATACCGCTTTCTGGTCAACGTTTACAACACATCACTAAACTGTGAAAACAAGGCGTCTGTCAACCCTGAAACACCATCCACATTGCAATATTCCGCCATTACCAGCTCATACAGACTAAAGTCTATTACCCAAGTCTCAAAACTTTGCATCACTGTCCAGCGCTGCCTTTTGTCACATTTTCTTTTTGTACAGCGTCCTCAACATGGCACACTCCTCCAAACAGGCCTTCCGACTCCACAAAAACTCACCAATTGGGAAATTCTGGGAATTAGTTGATACATGTAAAAGCGACCCAAGTTCCCGGGTCCGACCTGGCTGGCCAAGGAAAAAGCTTGCAGAATACAGCATCTCCATCCCGTCTAACTGTATTATCACAAGAGGTCTTCAACCTTGGTCCTTTTATGACTTGTGGACTTCAACTCCCAGAATTCCTCAGCCAGGCACACCTGGATGAGGAGTTCTGGGAGTTGAAGTCCAGAAGTCATAAAAGGGCCAAGGTTGAAGACCCGTGGGATAGAAGATGCTCTGCTCCGACCACAGCTCCCCCCCGCCCTTCCCCAAATGAGCAACGCCGAGCTTTGTACTATCCCCGCCCGCCTGCCTATGCCTTGGCGGCCTTCCCCAAGCGGGGCTCCCCCCAGATGTGCCGGGCGACGGTCCCATCGGGTCCAGGCGGGCGGGCCAGGATCGGGGGACCTTCCCGCACCTGGGCCTGGATGTAGAGGGAGACGCACTCGCGGGAGAGGCGGTGCCGCTCCAGCAGCTGCAGGCACTTGGCCAGGTGCTCCTCGCCGGCAGAGCACTCCTGGGTGTCGGTGTGGTTCACCCCCAGCTCGTACTCGACCGCGGCCAGCCGCACCGCGCGTCGCCGCCGCTCGCCTTCGCCCGCCTCCTCGTCAGGGCCGCTCGCGCCTTCGGCCTCTCCGGCCTCCCCGGCGCCGAGCAGCTGCTTGAGGCCTTCGAGCAGCTCCCGCGCGCTGTACTTGGAGCGGTAGGGCTCGGTGTCCGGGTCCTTCTTGGACTCCACGTAGGAGAGGTTGAGAGCGCTGCGGAAAGTTTCGCAGAGCGAGGCCCACTCGAGCGCCGCCTCCGCCATTTGCTCGCTTCACGTTTCTCCTCCGAGGCCGCCGCTCGTAGCTGTAGCTTCTCCGGGCTGGCGTCGCCGGACCCCCGCCCCGCGCTCTCTGAACTACTCCGCATGCGCGGAGAGATTCACTCCGCGGCTGGGTTCCCTCAGTCAAAATGGAAGCTCCGCCGCGCTGCCGCGGTGGGGAGAGCGAACTGTTGCTCGTGGCAACGGTCGCTGGGCAACCTAGGACTCTATGAAAGACCTTCGTTCAAAGGTCGCATCTAGAGCAGGGGTCTCCAACCTTGACAACTTTTAAGATTTATGGACCACCTCCCAGAATTGGCTGGGGAATTCTGGGAGTTGAAGTCCACAAGTCTTAAAAGTTTCCAAGGTTGGAGACCTCCGATCTAGAGGGTTGCCCAGCTCCTCTTGTCCAGGTGTAGTTTTTCTGATACCAAATTGAAAGGGGTTTTGCGATTGCTTTTTTCCGTGTTCTTTTTTACTTCTCCACTAAACTACAGCCCTGCATTTCTTTGGGGTCTCCCAGTCTCCCGCTCCGACTGTGGTTAGCTTTTTCCAAGTTCGCTTCCACTTTTAGTAATAGAGTTGGAAGGGTCCTTGGAGGTCTTCTAGTCCAATCCCCTGCTCAAGCAGGAAACCATATACCATTTCAGACAAATGGCTGCCCAGTTTTTTTTTAAAAACTTCCAGTGATAGAGCACCCACAACTTCTGGAGGCAAGTTATTCCACTGATTAATTGTTCTAATTGTCAGGAAATTTCTCCTTAGTTCTAGGTTGCTTCTCTCCTTGATTAGTTTTCATTCAGTTTCTTGTTTTGCCTTCTGGTGCTTTGAAAAATAGGTTGACCCCCTCTTTCAAATATTGAAAAATTGCTATGAAGTCACCCCTTGTCCTTTTCTCTAGACTAGATATGCCCAATTCCTGCAACCGTTCATGTGTTAACCTCCAGTCTCCTAATCATCTTTGCTCTTCTCTGCATTGTCTAGGGCAGGGGTCCCCAACGCCCAGTCGGTGGACCGGTAACAGGCCGTGGCATGCCAGCAACCGTCCGCACAAACAAGCAAAGCCCCACTTGTGGGATGCAGGCAGCACACAAAACCACACACTCTCTGATCCATGGAAAAACCTTTCTCCACAGAACCGGTCCCTGGTGCCCAAAAGGTTGGGGACCTCTGGTCTAGGGTCTCAACATCTTTTTTATATTGTGGTGACCAAAATTGGATGCAGTATTCCAAGTATGGTCTTACCCAGTGCTTTTTTTGTAAGAAAAAAGGTGCCGGAACTCACATCTTGTTAATCTTTTATTTAAAAAATTATATATTCAGTTCTTAGAAGGACCGGTGGTTGAGAAGTAATTAGTATTTTTTTTTTATTTTTAAATTTGGGGTCACACTTTTACACTAAAAATTTTTAAAAAATTCAATTCACCAACGATTTTTTAAAATAAATTATTTACCTTTCGCACGTAGTCAACGTACACACACCCAAACGTCAGTTGTGTAATGAAACATAACGGTCGCCACCTGCAGTAAGCACCCAGCGCGCGACTACACGACCAATTACACAGCCGAGCAGTGCCACAAGCCGAGCAGCGCCATCACAACCAGCGCGGATGAAGTACGCATGCATCGGACTCGACACACAAGCAGCCCGCATGCACCATTTTAATGATTTTGCCGCTGACCTGCTATGCTCGACAGGGCGATTCAAGTTCACATGGACCAAACATTAAATTTTCAAAAGTTACTTTTAAAACTTGGAAAATCCATCAAAAAAAGGTGCCGGAATTCCATTCCACTGCGTTCTATGACAAAAAAAGCACTGGTCTTACCAAGGCATTATAAAGCGGCACTAACACTTCACATGATTTTGATTGTACCCTTCTATTAATGCAGCCTAGTTCCACGTAGTTTAAAAATCACTCTAGCTCAGGGGTGTCAAACTGCCAGCCCATGGGCCGGTTGCATCATGCGGAGGCCGCACCCACCCCAGCTCCGGCAATGCGAAAAAAGTTGCGATACATCACGACACATCACATGACGCGGTTTGACACCCGTGCTCTAGCTGAAGAACCCTGGGAACTATAATTCTACAAAGAACGTAAGCAGTACAGACTCTCCCCATTTCAATTTTCATTATTTTAAAATTTAATTCACTATTGTAATTATCCAACTTTAGCCTCATTTAAAGCCATGGTAGGTTTCCCAACAGTGCAGTGCTTTTTAAATATTACATAACACTCCTCAGCCATTTGTAATATTTAGCATTTTCTTTAAAAGGATTGGTAAATGGATTTTTGCTTCCTAGATACTATATGAAACTTTGCACGTTTTTGGTTTTCTAGTAAATACACCACTAGCTTATTTTATAATTTCAGTTCCATCTCTGTAGGTTACACAAAACTTTGCTTTGGGTAAACTTATAAAAATATATATCTAAATGATTTTAAATGGCCCTAAACCATTAAAGGTAACCTTACTTTAAATTGCATTGCTATTGCAAATAGATTATTTTCAAGGAATATTCAAATGTATTAGTTGTTTTATGAGTAGAGCTCCCATGTTTTAGAGCAAAAAAAAAAAATGCAGTTCAGGGTTAGAGGAGCCACAGATGGTGTAGCGAGTTTAGAACAATTTTTTTCAACCTCAGCAACTTTAATGATGTATACTTCAACTCCCAGAATTTTTCAGCCTGCATGAAGTTTTGGCATGGATCTGCCCCTGGGCCCCTCCAGATGCACATTCAGAGGAGGGTGAATTTCGAGTGCTAACCTGATGAAGCAGCCTCAGCTGGGTCGATCCTACGAGCGACTGGCTGAGGGAGGTGAGCCATAGCTGCAAGTTGGCCAGGAGGCTCCAGGCTAGGACCGGGAGCAGCTGCACCAGGGACTGTTAACATGCTGAGCTTGGAATCTGGACCTGTGCGATGGGGATGTTTTCTGAGGACCTGTTTGGGGAGTTTGAATAAACATCTGTAGAACTCTTGCTGTATGCAGGGGGGAGTGGGGCAGCACAAGTCTGCACATCAGAAAGTTGCTGAAATTATAAAATAATGGTGTAGAACAGTGTTTCTTAACTAGCAACTTGAAGATGGATGAACTAACTGCCAGAATTCTCCAACCAGCCATTCTGGCTGAGGAATTCTGGGGGTTGAAGTCCACGCCTCTCTTAAAAGTTGTCGAGGTTGAGAAAAAACTAGTATAGAAGAATTCTATCTCACCAGCCATTTAGCACCATCTGATAATCTGGCACTTTTGAGAATTTGTGTGTGCTTCGAGTTACTATATATCCCACTGCATAAGCCTGCCTTCCCAAGTTTCCCTTGATGATAACAGTGGATTCCCCTACCCTTCTACCTTGGTTATATCCATATCCATATTGAGGATTCCCAAATAGGGATGGCTTAGCATTCCATGTACGCTATCATGACCACAGATCTGGTCCAATTGTGACGTATCCAGAATACATGCTGGAAATCTTTTTCAAAAAAAGCTTTTAAAACAATATGAGGGGCAGAGAAAGATCAAAACAATAATTTTTGATTTCAAGGGAATAACCTTAAAACCTTACTTCTATAGAACAAATAGTCAACTCCAAACTTGCAAGATCTAGTTTGCTCTTATACTAAACTTCAACAGCTCAGTAATTAGACAGAATTGTCCCCACAAATTTGAATACTGTAGCAGACATAAATAGAGCTTGCAAGCACTTTATCTCCAAATCCATTATATGGGCAGTTCCCCCTATGCTTTCTTCATTCCAGAGCAATATTATGGGCAAGCAAGGAATCAATCTGTTACTGCCCTTACACTCTGTGCAGTATTAAAAAAATTCTACCTTCTTTAAGCAAATCACCCAGAGAATTAATCAAATCTACTTTCATCCAACCATTTACATGAAGGGAATTTTAATTATTGGAAATTAGACCAGTGCTTCCGGGGTTCTTTTTTAATGGTGAACCGTGTTCTATTATCAAAAACCTTTGAGAGATATCGCGTGAGCCAGGGATTGGCATCTCTGAGCAGCATGCTATACACCAGTGATGGTGAACCTTTTAAGAGACTGAGTGCCCAAACTGCAACCCAAAACCTACTTATGCATTGTCGAGTGCCGGCTGGGTGTGGCCCATTGACTGGGCATAGCCCATTGGGTGGGCATGGCTGCGGTGGTAACGGCAGACTGGGTGGGACTAAAAAGTTCAATCAATCAATTCCAACTTTGCAAGATCTTTTTTTTCCCCGCGAGAAGTTGAAATTGACTGATTCAACCTTTTTTTTTTTCCACACGGCGGCGGAGGCCTAAAGCGAAAAGGTTTTGTAAAACCCAGCTAAAGGCCTAGGAGTGGGGCGATGGCGCGCGCGCCCACGCCCACAGAGAGGGCTCTGAGTGCCGCCTCTGGCACCCGTGCCATAGGTTCGCCACCACTACTATACACAATGTATCAGAAAGAGATCTGCAGGATTCCCAAATAAAATACAAATTCTATTTAATTTTTTTTAAATATCACCTGAAAAAGTCAAGTAACATCTTTTAAATAAAATAGCTAATATTTACTTATACCAGTAAAGGAATGTATTATAGAAAAAGTAAAACATGAACAATACAATTTCAACTTCTGCAATTTTGATTTAAAATGTATTTCAATTTAAGTTGAATAAATTGAGTGTCTCCTTCCTCCATGTTAGGGCGTATACAAAAAAAAAACCCCACATTGAATGCACTCTTCCAGATACATGAGCTTTTGTAAAAATGTCTTTAGAATTATATTCAGTTGCCTTTTGTCCTACTTCTGCCAAATAATGTCCTTGAAGTTAATTTAACATCCAAGGCACCTGCCAGACTCATGGCTCTGATTTAACTAAATTACGGTATTTTTTAAAAAAGGGAAGCCAACTGAATGAATAAATCTCAATTTCCAAGAATTGGAAATTCAGTATGAAATGATCCTCAAAAGCTTTCTTTAAAAGCAAGAATGGATGACTGTATAGATTCACTGTTTCATTAGAAATTCTCATTGGTCTGGAAAAAGTAAAGTAAGAAATAATACAGAGAATGGGGGAGGGGGAAAAAGCCATAGGGAGCATCCATGACATATTCTCAAAATTTCTAACATGCCATCAATCTCCAAAGATTTACTTGGGGCACTGCAACTGATTGTGACAGTGTAGCAGTCCTTGTGCTTAAATAATCTTTTCAACCTGAATTTTTGCAGCCCAAATTGGATGAATGAGACACATCCAGGCTAATAATTAAAACACAAATTGCCAGGCTAATAAATAAAGTGTAAATTAACTTTACTTATGCTAAAACAAGAAGTTCCAAGTCCCAATTTGATATATTAACAAATTATCAAAAAGCTTGGTTATAGCTCCGTTTTTGGCCCCTATTTCTGAATCGATCGTGCCTGTTGAAACCACCGTTTCGTCTTCCATTCCCGAATTCCAAGCCTGAATTTCGGCCTGCCTCACGTGGTAAATTTTCAAGCTCAGGCAATTCTGTCGCTACAGAAAGTTGCCAACGTCTTGTATCTTGCCATGTTTCCTAATTTAAACAACAAAACAAAACATTTATTATTCTATAGAAAGAGCAGAACTGACAAACTTGCATGCTGACCAATATTTACTACTCAAAAGACAGTGTTTTCAAAGCATTTCAAAACTTGGTATTTAAGATAACCCTGAGAAAACAGTGTTAAGTGAAGGTTGCTTTCACAAGTCGGAAGCACCCTTATAAAACAATAATAGAAAAGACAACTTATTTAACCCTTGAATAAGAAACAATCCATTCCTTAAAAAAGGATGTACAACCACCAGCAGCACACCCTCAGCCTAAGTTTAACATTGTGAGATTCTCCACAATAGTCCTAGGGGGTTTATCAGAGTGACAAAATGTGCATTATGATGTCATCATGAAGTTTTCATAATTTGCTCCTTGCTCCCCACTGCATGCCTGTGCCTACAGTGTAGATCAGGAGTCTTCAAACTTGGCCCTTTTATGACTTGTGGACTTGAACTCCCAGAATTCCTCAGCCAGGCATGCTGGCTGAGGAATTCTGGGAGTTCAAGTCCACAAGTCATAAAAGGGCCAAGTTTGAAGACCCCTGGTGTAGATCAATTAACATTCCAGTTTACTCTTATCTCCTATTCAGCTAGAAAAATACAAAAGGTTTAAACTAGGTGGTGGGATAAAACTTCATCCTAAGGTGATAAGACGAATTTTGTACAGTCCAAGCTTGGGAAGGCATGGCATAGTCAGCAACTGCCTCATGAAGGGCCAGGCCATGTGTGACTCATCAGCAGTGGGAGGAAGATGGCAAAGGTCAGCTGGGGGCAGGTGGAAAACAACAGTGGCACTGAAGTGCAGTACAGTTGGGGTGCAGGACATAGTGCAGAATGGCTAAATGGGCAGAGAGGGGGAAGATGGGTGGGGGGAATTGGAGGTACCCATGCCACGACATCACCATAATTTAGGAAACATCAAGCCCCCTCCTCCCATTAATATTGTATGCCACAGCAGTGTTAATTCAGTTCAATCACAATGGCCTATTGGTAATAAATATATGCCCCCGATGGAGCAGAAATCCCAGATTAGAGTCTCATAGGCTGAACTGGAAACTTACGCTGCTGATCTTATACAGTATTATTGCTGAATCCAAATTTGCAGACCTGGGAGGGGACTTCAATGCTAGATTTGGGTCCCAACAAACACACCCTCTATGCACAGCACGAATGACTCCTCTCAACCCTGGAGCCAATGGATTCCTTCTCAGCTGTTGCTCAAATGTTAGAAATCAAACTTTGCAAGACTCTGCCTGGCTCAAACAGCTTTCAGGCTAAATTTCTACATTTTAAACAATGCCCTTGAAAGTGCCGATCCAGCTGAATCTCCTACTTACCTATCTGGGTCCAGAATGACCGCTATTGACTGTATAATTGTCTCTAAGGTCCTCCTTATTTATGTCAAGACCCTAAAAGTTGTCTAAGTTCGACAACAATCACCTTTCACCTTCACTCTAGTCACTAGTCTTCATGCAAGAGACGCATACTGAGGACTGCTGCCCACCCTTCCTAATGCCAACTGGAAGAATGTATTGCCAAGTCAAGTGTACCCACCTCCAAATTAAATGATAGCTGAGCTATTGGCCTCAGATCGCCTCTAGTCAGCCCTGACGTCAGCTGAGCCTCCTGATGCATTCTTGGAGAATTGTAAGACCCTTACCCAAGAGCTCCACCAGCATCTAACCAGTAATAACAGTGCCCATGAGGCAACAACAGCACCACTAAAGTTTCACAAGGACTGTGTTAATGCTGTCAAAGCTCTTACTATCACTTACCAGGTTTATGTATCACCAGTGACAGAGATCAAAAATCTTGTGGCTCAACTAAGACTGGGGAAGGCCCAGGACAAGACTAATCCCTCCAGAAACCATTAAAAACAATATGGACCTCACTCTTTACTTGCATTGACACTTTATGGCTGAGTCCCCAAAGATTGGAGGGCTTACAATTATTGACCCTATATATAAAAAGGGGGGAAAGGTGATCCTACTGATTATAGACTAATTCGCCTCCACAACACAATCCATTCTGCTGGCAGGGTAGGAAAACCCATCGGGACTATGTGGCTGAAAATGTAAAGGAGTTTGACTGCCATCTTTTAAAATCCTTAAGATAAGAAGTAGCCACTATATACTGACAGCACTCAAATTATTTAAAGCCAAGACAATACAACTTCTTTATGGTGCCCAGCTGGGCCCTTTCTCCACTTGGGCTTCATGAAAGTGGAGGCTAGAGTGTGGGTGACTCAGATTATCGTTTTTACCCCTTGGCCTTTCCCTGTTAACTATGAGTGAAGATTTTCAATCCACATGGAAACAAGAACTAGCAACTAAAATTTCATCTTTGGGTTTCTCTTCAGTTCTTCTACTCAGCATGAATACAGAATAATCAGGCCAAAGCACTCATTAAAAAGCATGAAGCAGACACAGCGTTATCAACTGGATCTAACCAGGATCCAACATTTACTGCCAGTGAATCCAACAGGTACTCTGCCTTCCCTATGACATACCCAACCTCGCAATCCCTAATCACCTTTACTGGGCAAAATGGCATAACCCCGTTTCAGCTGTCCTTGAAAGATTCCTTGCCTGGAGAGACAATGCCCCTGTGACTCTGGACACACTGGAGGAGCAACAGAACATGTGCTCCTCCAGTGCCTGGGCTACAAAGACATTTATATTAGCCTTATCTCGCCATTAAAGCATATCCAGGATGTATTGGACAATTTTACATCTCTCCCTGCTGCTTTCAGCTATCAAGCCAGCTACAACATACGATGTTGCTGGATTTTGTGCAGCAGTGCTCAAAATTGGTTGGATGATGGGCTGTGCCATAAACTAGATTTAATGAGTATCTATTAGAATGCTCTGTAATCTGATGTGGTCTTCCATATACTAACCTTTTATGTTCCCCTACACCCATCTAATGCTCCTACCCCTATTTTTCGATTCTTATAGACTTTTATGTATACTTTCTGTTTAGTATCTTCTAGTTTTTCATCATTTTTTAACACTCTTGATGTAGCTTCCTTGCTCCCATCCTTTTTAAATGACTGTACCCCATCCTCCTTATATAGATCTTTGACTGTAATTAAGATTTGGTGTGACATGAAGCAGCGGCAAATGCAGCAGGCCAGGAGAAGCCTGAGATCCTGGCTTAATGAATGCAAGCAGGACCGCTAAAACTGCCATCGCAAAGTGGCGTGGTCACGTGATGTTTCACCTAACGACTGCATCGCTTAGCAGTGAAACTTCTGGGCCTAATTAGTATTGTTAAGTAAGGACTACCTGTACATACTTTTGAGTTCACTCTGGCATTTCATGAAGTCTCTTGCAATAGTGGACTGTGAAACAAGTATACAAGTAAATATATTTAAGATCATCCGAGTATGAATGACAGCTGAAGGGCATCCAATGGCAGGAGCTACTCAAGATTGATTCACGTTGGAAACTAAAATCTTACCTTTGTTTTATTTAAATCAGCTTTTGGAATATCAAAACATACGCCCTTAAAACATGAAAGAGACAGAATATCAGTCATGGAAGAAATTCAAAACTCTAAAAAACAGGATACTTGCATTAACATCCATGTTTCAAGCAACAGATTAGTCAAGCGACATCAGTATTTAATCCACTGACCTAGTTGTAATAGTTGACCCACACAGGAGTCCTGAATTGTAATTTGTTCATAAATTATAAACAACCATTCAAGTCCAGGTTTTTTTTCCATTTAAGTCCAAAACTCTTCTGGGTAAATGTCTATGGAGATTCTCAGTCATCCAAGTCATGGTGTCCAAAAGGTGTTTTTTTTCCACGAGGCAACTGGACTTTCTTGTTTTTCTTGGAGACAGTTTGCTTCTCATCCAAGAAGCTTCTTCAGCTCTGACTGAATGGTGGGGAATGGCAGAATGCAATGACCAGCTGTCTGCAAGGAGTATAAATCCTGCCATTCCCCACTATCCAGTCAGAGCTGAAGAAGCTTCTTGGATGAGAAGCAAACTGTCTCCGAGAAAAATAAGTAAGTCCAGTTGCCTCGTGAAAAAAGCACCTTTGGGTCTTCTGGGTAAAATTATCTAGCTATATAAATCTTCCACAATACCTTATCAACAGTGTATGTCTGACTTAAGCTTCGCTCATTACAAGATTAGACAGGAAAGAAAGCAGTTACTAGAAAAAAATTGTTAAGTAACACCTATAACCCGTATAGGCAGGGGAAAAAAAGTTTCTTACCATTTTTCCTTTGAGAAAACACATTCTGGATATTTTGTTGTCAATGTCGTCGCCCAATTGTTCTTTCAAACCCCTCCAAGCATAACCAATGGCATGCATTTCTACCGAGCACTGAAGTATCATGGTCACATAACCCTTTTGTTAAAAAAATAATAATCAGTGATACCCATTTATGATGTACAATTATTAGTGCATACACAAACACAAAAATTACTAAAACTATTATTGATCAAAGAATGTTGAGAGATCTGCTAAACAATTTTTTCAGCCAAGCAAGGGGTGACCCACTGAAAAATGGGTAACAGCAGGCCAATGGGCAACATAATAATCAACAAAAAGGGAAATATATAGAACATAAACCAGGGGTGTCAAACTCAATTTCATTGAGGGCCGCATCAGCATTGCGGTTGCCCTCAGGGGGGCCGAGTGGGTGTGGCCAGGGTGGGTGCAGACTACTGGCTGGGCGTGGATGGAGTGGGTGTGGCCTACTGGGTGGGCGTGGCCAGCTCTACATCTTTCGTGCCAAGGGGGCCTGGGCAGGAGTGGGACAGATCTGAGGGTCTCTGGCAGAAGGGGGTGGGACCAGGGCAAGTGCCAAGGCATGGTCCACTGGAGGAGCCTCCCCAGCATGCACCCAGGGGGCGGGGCCGACATGGCAGGGGCTGGTTCCTCGCTGTTTCCAGACGGCCTTGTGGAGCTAAGACTGAATGCATTTCAGCATAGATGGCCACCACAAAATTGTACATTGGCTCCCGGCCGGCCTGGGCCAGGGCCAAGGCAGCGGGGGCCGTTCCCTCACTGTTTCCAGGATGGCTTCGCGGGCCACATGAAACCACTTCGCGGGCCGCATCCGGCCCCCGGGCCTTGTGTTTGACATGTCTGACATAGACACATAGGGCTGGAAGGGACCTTGGAGGTCTTCTAGTCCAACCCCCTGCTCAAGATAGAAAACATTATACCATCCCAGTCAAATGGTTGCCCAATTATACATGTATATTATTACATGTTTGGACATGTCTAATGTACTAATGTATCTCTGAATCTACTTCATCAACAGCGTAAGGATAACAGTCAACTACTTTTAATTTACACTGGCTTTACTTCATGAAACACATTTAATACTTCTTGAGACTGAAATCATTGATTTGTAATATAGGAAACCCCAGTTCTTAATTGTAGATTTCTTATACAATATTCATATTTTTATAATTTCTTAAAATCTCTTTGAAATACATTCAAAATCACAGGTTTTAGAGGCAAGGAAGGCATTTAGACCAAACAGGAAACATATGAAGCTTTAACTGAATATATTGCCATTCGGTTGTTTTGGCACATTCCTTGTAGTTTTCAAAAAGTTTTAAAAGTATCATTAATAACTGATTAACTATCTTATTTTACCAAGTCAATTTTACATGAGAGCTAAGCTTAAATTTGAATTTCTTACCCTGTAATGACTAAATGTATCTAAATGCCTTCATTGTAGGAAATTATTAAATAACTTCAGGAATATTTACTTAACTTTGGAGACATAATGCTTTTTTACTACTTTACACTAATTTACTAGCTACAGTTGTACTTGGATAGTTTAGAATAATCCATGTCCTGGTAGCATCCTGCCAATTGCCATCAAAGTCATCTTCCTTACTCTCCACAGTACCCATGTACTGACTAAGCTTCTATATCCAGGAAGACTGGCGAGTCAAATCCTGAAAGATCTTGGTATTGACCTAGATCAGTGATGGCGAACCTTTTAGAGACCAAGTGCCCAAAAACTGGCCCCGCCCCCCACTCCACCCCCTGCCCCGCCTCCACCCCGCCTGCCCGCAGAGCCACTCACCGCCTCCAGGGCCCGCCACAGATCGCCCAGGCAGCCCAGCAGCGTCATGGCGGCCACGCCCTCTGCCCACACCCCACAGCATCAACTGTGCGCGATGGGGCGTGAGGGCAGAGTCTTGTCTACGCTGCCTGGCTGTCATGTCCTTGGCTGCGCTGCTCCGCGTGGGCCATGCTCAGGGGCGACTCCTCCAGGGGGGCTGCTGGTGAGGAGGGGGTCACAGGGGGAGGCAAGTCTGGGGCAATGGCACATGTGCTCACAGAGAGGGCTCCGAGTGCCACCTCTGGCACCCGTGCCATAGATTCGCCACCACTGACCTAGATATTCAAAAGCACCAGTGGGGAAATCACTGCCAAAGGAGCAAATGTTTATGTTTTCTTAATTGTGATTATCAACTGTACCTGTAAAGGCCTCTTTGAAAACATATATATAATGCATAAATTTTAAATGATTCCTCAGGCCAGATATTGCATTAGGAAAATCAGGATGTGCGTAAGTAACTATTAAACTCCGTGTATTTATTACCGCATCAGAGTTGAGCAAAGAGCGCTGTTCAATGGATGTAGCTCCTGAGATATGAGCCAAGGCTGCAGCCAGAGCTTCCACGGCCCCCTTTTCTTCTATCAGCTGTTCAGCAGATTGTCTGAAGTAGTCAATGGCAGATGGAGGAACAGAGTCCAAAGATCTGAATGAAAAATTTTAAGAATCGGTATTTACAAAACCACTAAAATGAAGAACGAACCATTTGTACTTAATGAAATGTTCAAACAGAAACTAATGTACGGTGGTAGCAACATCCATATAACACACATGAAAAAAAAAAGGGGGGGGGCTTCTGTCATAAAGCTGCTCATCTCACTTCAGATACTAACTTTTACTTAATATTTAGGATCAACATACCTGATTGCATCTTTACTGGAAGCTTTAATTATCTCTGTTGCTGTAGGAACACCTACACGTTTAAATGTAATGCCCTGAAAATAGAAGGCACACTGTTTCACTGACAAAATCTGGACACAAAACTAGTCCTAAACATTTTAGTCACAACAGTAAAAAGCACTTTAAAAAACTTATACGCCTTTTAAAAAAATTACAACGCAGATGTCATAACTTCCATTAAGAAATTCAGAAAAGAAAGCTAGAATTAGGTTTAAAAATGAGAGTTAAAACTTTATTTGACGGGTTAAAAAGGCTTTTAGAGATTTTGACTGAGTTAATACTATCGAGATGAAAACTATGGATTTGACTATGGTTGGGAAATCTAATATGGAAAAGGTGGTAAACAAAAAGTTAATAGATGAAGAAATAGAATACAGATTGGAAATGAAATAAGGTGTCTGGTGGAATAATATGTTTTCTTTTTATAAGTATAATGATTTTGATAGGATTTAAATTTTAGGTAAGGAGTTAAAAAGGGGTTTTAAAGGTATGGATTGATTTATAAAATATATATTTCAAATAGAAAATATATACTTGATAGAGTACAGGAAAGAGAATATAGTTGGGAAGTATTAAAATATAATAGTTTATATAATATGTATATTCTAGAAATAATTATTGTTTGATGGGAAATTGGGAGACCCGAAATGTAACTTATGTGTTCATTTTAGGCTAAAGTGGAAAATGGTAATTGTAAAATAGTTAAACTTAAAAACAGGATTTTGATTGATATAAGTGAATTACTATTAATATTCTTTTTACAATGATTGAATTTTATTTAGAAATGTATTAACACTAGGTTATAGCTTGAGGGAAATAGAGAAGGAACTTTTAAGGAATTATTGAATTATTTATGTTTGATTATATTGGGTTTTTTTTTGGATGATTGATCACCCTATCTCCATGTGGATTCTTAAAGCACTTTGATGTAAAACCAAAAAATATTAATAAAACTTATTTAAAAAAAAAAGAAATTCAGAAATAATTACCGCTTTTTGTTCTACTTGTTTCAGCTGATAATCTTCCCTGCGCTGGTAGAAACAGATACACAGTCCAGTCCGTCCAGCCCTGCCTGTGCGTCCAGAGCGATGAATGTAAGACTCCACATCCTTTATAAAGAAACATTCATATGATATACATGCTGCAGAAAAACCAACACTTTACTTACAAATATACAGAATATTATACTCTTTAAAATATAGCATTAACGAGAGCAGAAAGATGAAACGAAGCTATCTTTGTAAACCATGAATTGCCTCAACAGGAAATAATTTATATTACCATTGTGTGACATTTATAGTTGAGAGTTCAACAAATTTTAAGGATGTTAGAATAGATTAAAAAACAATCTACTTAGAAATCACTTGAATAGTAAGATGATATTTGAATAAATGTACACTATTACAGGTAGAATTCGTGAAGAATTATGAAGTATTCATGGATATGCCTGGAGTAATAGCTGCTTTAATGACAATAATGGAATCCTTGTAAAACATTTGGAAATTGGCCCGCCCTCAGACCCCAATATCCTGATAGACAAGATAGCAAGTTTTAGCTAGCAGTCTAAGAGACAGAATAAAGTTCTATTTTTGAAGAAATAAAAATAATTTTGCAACTTTCTCACTTCAACTGTGCCACATTTTCCAGTAGAAAAAGTAAAGCAACTCAAATGAGGATCCCAAGTCCTCCTTGCAGCAAGCTTTCAAAATGTTTTCTGTGTCACTTTAACTAAGCAACATTAAGCAGCACTTTTTGGTACAAAAAACTTTTCCCTCTGCCCAAAACCAGGTTTTGTTTTTTTACCTTTGGTGGGGAATTCTGTATTACCAGATCAACTTCTGGAATATCTAAGCCACGGGCAGCCACATTAGTTGCCACCAGTACTTCAAACGTTCCATTACGAAAGCCTTTCAAAGTAACCTCTCTCTGTTTTTGTGGAATATCACCATGTAAAGATTGTGCGTCCTGCATACATAAAAAAAGAAAGAGATTAAGAGAATTGTCCAAATAACAGGATTGATTCCCCCCAGTTCAACTGAAATGTCAAAATCTCTGCTTGACAGACTATATTAGAGGTACTCCAAATATTTTGAAGACTAAACTGCCTCAAGACAAAAACATTGCAGATAACATCATAATACCACATCTTAGAATTAGAAAAGGCTCACCAGAAGTGTCCATATTTTCCTTCAACTAATCTCCAGGATGTTATTAATTCCAGAGCAAAGCTTCCTTTTTCCTTCTCTTGATCTTCTTTTGAATGGTACCTGCTTATGCCTCATCTACTCCATCGCTCATCTACTGCTGCCAATCTGGGCCCAATTCCTGGCTATCAAGTCTGCCTCTTTCCTTAATCCTGACCCCTTATCTCTCCAATATGTGCAAAGACTTTTACTCCAATGTCTATGGCTGCCATCCCAGAATACCATAGAACAGCTGGACATCCACTTGGTGAAATTCCCCAAAAAAACATTTAGGGCATTTGGAAAATCAGAGACAAATGGTTAGAAACATTATTAAAGAACTGAGGTATATTAAAATAAAGGGGAAATAAATACAAGCCTCATTTTACTTGAACTCTATACATCAGGTTTTGTATTCAAATATATTAGGTCACAAACTGAACAAAAACTATATAGAAATGGAGATTGGTATTGGTATTAAAGCTATCCTTTGGGAAAAAAGATAAAAGCTTCAAGGGGAAGAAATCAAGCACAGAAGACATAAAGTCTCACTGAACAGCAGAAAAGTAAAGAATGGCAGATAAACAAGGAAAATTGTGTTCAGAAACTTTTGAGGAATCAAGAGGTACTGCAGTTATGGATCATAAGTAATCTTATAAGAGCTTAAAAAAGAAAAAGAGAGGATCAACCAGTTTGTGAATTTGAAAGTATTTTGAAACAAAATATTCTAATGAATATTCTCATATCTGAATAAGTTGTTCAACGCTCTCTGGTGTTCTATTCTATTTATTCTTTTTCATACTTTTGTGTCACTCTACCTGTTTTATTGAGGCATTAAGGGCCAGTTCAGTTGCTTCTTTTTTTGTTTCACAAAATATTATGGTTCGTCCATGACTCCCGCTGTAGACTTGAATGACATCTCCAATCACTGCAGCTCTTTGGGACCAATGACATTCAATGGCCAAATGCTGTCAATGCAAAGCCATATTCATTAGCAATTAACAAAGAGAAATGGATGGGGGTGACACACATAAAAAATGTGAAATTCCGATTGCACAGCCATGCCCGCCATCTCAACATTTTCTGCTAGGTCCTGCAGACACCCTTCGAAAGGGGTGTGTATGCATTCAAGTTTATGATTTCCATCCAGATGTAGTAACAGTGTTAGTCTTATGCTATTATAAAAAGTTAATTTACCTCTACAGTTGTAGCAGTTTTTTTAGTCTTCTTTCCAATTAGATCAATTTGCTCATATTTGGATTTCATATATTTCTTTCCTACACTGTAAACCCACTGAGGGCAAGTTGCAGAAAACAAGAGTGTCTGTGGATTATCTTCAGAATCTTAAACAAATAAATAACACATATCTTACAGACTTTTAGAAAATCACATACATGCTCATAAAAGAGCAAAGCAAGAAACATTTATATGATAATATCTAGAAATATACAACGTTTTTTGAATCTGAATGCCCTCCTTTCAGTTTGCATCATGCCATTTGAAAAACTAAACAGACTTCAGGTTTCAAACATTCCCCAAAGGAGCAAAGGAGCATCCAAGGATTTGAATTCAGTGTTTTGTACATCTCTAATCATTGCTATGTAAAATATAATCAACAAAAGAACTCATCTCAGAATAAAGGGCAAACTGATTATTTGTGTGCTGTCATTATTGCCAAATACTTTCAAAGTATTTTTGGTTGAGCCAGCAAGAAGTAAGGGAAGCAATTATAATGCTTTTAGTATACAGGTGATCCTCGCTTAACAACCACTCATTCAAACTTGCAATTGCCTCTGAATAAGTGGTACTTACGAACAGTCCTCAAAGGTTCTGGCTGTTGCAGTGTCACTGTTGCACTGGTCACTATTTGTGACATTTTTTGCCAGCTTCCTACAAGCAAAGTCAGTGGAGAACCAGTAGGGTCGCAGATGACATGATGTCCTTGCCTAAGAATGGCATGGGAGTCTCTTAAAGACTGCCAATTAGGAATCACTAGAACAGCTGTCGTTAAGCACTTTCCAAACACATCGCTTAGAGATTTTAATTCTACTCCCAATTGCCTTTTGATAACCTGTATCCCATGTAGTAGTTTTTCACGTTCTCACTGCTCTTCGTTACAAAACCAGATATTCTGATACAGGTTTTTAATTACATTCCATTTCTTTATATTCAGTCCTTATTATTTATTACAATTGGCCCCAAATTACATTTAACGCAAGAAGTTAAATTTGACATAGAATCAATGATTGAATGGATCAACTCGTTTTTCTAGACGTGCACTTAAATCCCTTACATATTCTCTGAGGATTAAAACCCAGGAACAGAAGATGCCAAAATGGAACAGATACATAGACAATATACTTACCTTTCTTATAAGAATTCACTAAGATTTCTTCTACTTGTTCAGCAAATCCCATATCCAACATCTGATCAACTTCATCCAAGACAACATGTTTCAATTTAGAAATGTCCAGTTTATTATTTTGGAGGTGATCTTTTATTCGACCAGGAGTCCCAACCAGGATGTCAATGCCATTTCTAATTAAATCCACTGGAAGGAATTTTAACATACTATATATTAAACTTAATGCTCAACTCTAAGAATTATTATAAGGCCACTGTTCTGAAATCTGCCAGCATTACTTATTTATGAGTTTGAACTATATTACTCTCCAAATGAGTTCCAACAATTTTCATCTTCGTATGTTTAATACATATTCTAAATAATTTTACAAATATAAGAATCTAAAGCTACAATGAGCATTTACTTTAAATTAAGCACCACTCTAAAGTATCTACAGCAGGGGTCTTCAAAATTGGCCCTTTTATGACTTGGGGACTTCAACTCCCAGAATTCCTCAGCCAGGCACGCTGGCTGATGAATTCTGGGAGTTGAAGTTCCACAAGTCATAAAAGGGCCAAGTTTGAAGACCCCTGATCTAGAGCATCTCACTAAAATGTTCCTTCAAGATTAAATTAATTTTTTTTCCACTTTTTGATGTGTGCGTTTCCAGCTATTTCAAATAGCACATTAAAATAACATTACAATTTCATCACATTTCTGGGTCCAACAAATGAACATGATGCATTACAATACTTTTTTAAAGTTTTATGGACCGATATAATGCATATATTTTTAAAAAACAAGTTTTTAAAAATGTATTTTTAAATTGAAATGTTGTATCATCAACAGGCAACTTGTACTTTCTTACATTGTCCATTATACGCCGTTCCTCCATAAAAACAAGCCACGGTAAGTTTCTTTGTAATATCTTTGAAGTCTCTGGCAACCTGCATTGCCAATTCTCTGGTTGGAGCCAGAACTAGTACCTAATTACAAATAAACAATTATTTGTGGAATGTGGTACAATTAGACAGCACTAAGAGAAAGTTGAATCATCCCCCCCCCTTTCCACCAAAAGTAATAAAGATGTAAGGCAAATAGATCTGCAGCCTACATGAGGAGAGCAGCAGCACTATGTACTTTTCATGTATAATTATATGAGTGATTAATGTATTTTTGTCCCCCTACTCAAGCTTGTAATTTTATCGTGACTTCATTACCTTTGGTGAACGGCCTCTTTTTCTTTCTTGTGGATCTCTATCAAGTTTTTCAATTAATGGAATAGCAAAGGAGAATGTTTTCCCTGTTCCTGTCCGAGCTTGGGCGATTACGTCTTTGCCTTCAAGTATCGGCTTGAAAGTCTTCACTTGTACTGGAAACAAGTAGGTGACCCCACGAGCTATGGGAGAATACCATTAGATTTTCTCTACAAAAATATATGCTTATCATGATTAGTCCTTAATTTTTCTGTAACAAAACTTAAAAAAAAAAAAGAAAATACACTATAGTAGTGATGGCGAACCTTTTAAAGACCGAGTGCCCAAACTGCAACCCAAAACCCACTTATGCATTGTCGAGTGCCGGGTGGGCGTGGCCCATTGGGTGGGCGTGGCTGCGGTGGTAACGGCAGACTGGGTGGGACTAAAAAGTTCAATCAATCAATTCCAACTTTGCAAGATCTTTTTTTTTCCCGCGAGAAGTTGAAATTGACTGATTGAACTTTTTTTTTTTTTTGCGCACGGCGGCAGAGGCCTAAAGCGAAAAGGTTTTATAAAACCCAGCTTGAAGGCCTAGGACTGGGGCGACGGCGCGCGTGCCAACAGAGAGGGCTCTGAGTGCCGCCTCTGGCACCCGTGCCATAGGTTCGCCACCACTGCACTAGATACTATGCTAGAGTCATTTTTACCAAATACTTTACAAATTACTACACCCAGTCACAAGGAGTACATCCAAGTCCAGCATTCTACCTAAAAGCAACATCATCTGCCAGATCTATGATTCAAATCTTCTTTTCTTCTTCTTCCTAGAACAGTGTTTCTCAAGCTCAACAACTTTAACATGTGTGGACTTCAACTTCCAGCCAACATAAAATTGAAGTCCACACATCTTAAAAGTTGCTGAGACTGAGAATGATCTGAACTCGGCAGAATGATTTTAAAAAAAAGTCTGGAGACAACCTCCCTACAGAAATATGCAAGGTATCAATTGTAAAAAGATTTGATGCTACTCAGGTGTTTGCACCAAGAAATTATAAGCTCTCATTTTTAACCAAGCTATATATAGTTTGCATATCTAACTGAAATGTTGTACGTGCCACCAAATGTATTATTCCCCAACTTTTATCTCTGAGCTTTTCCAAAGAAGATGAAATTTATTCATGCATTTACAGGATCTATAAGAGTCATAGTCACCTTAGAATAAGCCAAAATTTGACCCCTTACTTCCAAAAGAAAAGAATGACAAACGTATTTAGCTGAAAACCAAGTTAACTTCTATGCAAATCTTTTTCAGACAGTAACTCATCAATGAAGTTAGGAATATTTCAATTATACTGATTCTCATCTGCTAACATCAAATCCTCTAGTGCAGAGGTCCCCAACCTTTTGGGCACCAGGGACCGGTTCTGGGGAGAGGTTTTTCCACGGACCAGAGAGCGTGTGGTTTTATGTGCTGCCTGCATCCCACAGATGGGGCTTTGCTTGTTTGTGCGGACCGGTTGCTGGCATGCTACGGCCCGTACCGGTCCATAGACCGGGGGTTGGGGACCCTTGCTCTAGTGCAGAGATCATCAGGCTACCAGATTTAGAAAATAAGTGTAAATTTGCTTCGGGCTGAAAACATTCAATGGGTATACCTTTCAAAAGATCAAGTGTTGCTTTAGAGATATCAAAATTGGCAAAAGCACCTTCCTTTTGTTCTGCTGTTAATTCCTGTTTTAAATAAAAATAAAAGGCAGTTACAGAAAGTGTTAAGATTTTAATTCCCCAAAAGTATTTAAAGAACTGAAAGAAAAAAGCATCTACAGCACTCAATACCCACACTTTCAAATATTCCCAGGGATAAAAAATTAAATGCAACTATTGTTATAATTTATTTACAGAGTAATAATGTATGTATCTCCTTCATGGATTACTGCCTTGTCGTGGCGAAGGGGCTTGCTTAACTCAATGAAGCTATGAGCTATGCCATGCAGGGCCACCCAAGACGGACAGGTCATAGCAGAGAGTTCTGACAAAATGTGATCCACTGGAGAAGGAAATGGCAACCCACTCCAGTATCTTTGCCATGAAAACCCATGGACAGTACTAAAAGGCAAAAAGATATGACGCTGTAAGATGAGCCCCTCGGGTCGGAAGGTGTCCACTATTTCTACTGGGGAAGAGCAGAGGGCTAGTACTAGTAGTGCCAGAAAGAGTAAAGCGACTGGGCCAAAGCCGAAAGGACGCTCAGCTGTGGATGCATCTGGTGGTGAAAGGAAAGTCCGATGCTGTAAAGATCTTTTCTCCATAGGAACCTGGAATGTAAGATCCATGAATCAAGGCAAGCTAGACATGATCAAACAAGAGATGACAAGACTGAACATTGACATCTTAGGAATCAGCAAACTAAAATGGACAGAATGGGTGAATTTAACTCAGATGACCATCAGGTATACTACTGCGGGCAAGAATCCCTCAGAAGAAATGGAGTAGCCTTCATAGTCAATAAAAGAGTAGGAAAAGCAATACTGGGATACAATCCCCAAAATGACAGAATGATCTCAGCGCGAATCCAAGGCAAACCATTCAATATCACAGTAGTCCAAGTCTATGCCCCAACCACTGGTGCTGAAGAGGATGAAATTGACCGTTCTATGAAGCCCTACAGCAACCTTAATCGAATTAACAACCAAAAAATGTATGTCCTTATCATTCATGGGGGATTGGAAATGCTAAAGTAGGAGCCAAAAGATAACCGGATAAGGCAAGTTTGGCCTTGGATACAAAATGAAGCAGGGCACGGCTGATTAGAATTTTGTCAAGAGAAATACAATGTTCTAGCAAACAGCTCTTTTCCACCAAACCAAGGACGGCCTACACATGGACATCACACAGAAACGGTCAACACAGACCATCAGATTGACCATGTGCTCCTGCAGCCAAGATGGAGAAGCTGTAGTCTAGTGCAGTAAAAAACAAACCAGTCTGACATGTGGCTCAGATCATGAGCTTCTCGATTTGCAAAACTTTGGCTTAACTTGAAGAAGTAGAGAAAATCACTAGGCCACTCAGGTATGAACTAAATCATATCCTATGTATATCTATTAAGCGGTGACAAATATATTTAAAGGAATTAGATCTGATAGACAGAGTGCCTGAAGAAGAACTATGGACGAGGTTCGCAACATTGTACAAGAGGTAGCAACTTAAAACCACCCCAAAAAGAAATGCAGAAATCAAATGGCTGTCTGATGAAGCTTGCAAATAGCATGGGGAAAGAAGGGAAGCGAAAGGCAAGGAGAGAGAAAGATACAACACACCCAATGAATGCAGAATTCCAGAGAATAGCTAGAAGAGATAAGACTGCCCTCTTAAATGAACAGTGCAAAGAAATAGAAGAAACACAGAATAGGGAGGACCAGAGATCTCTTCAAGAAAATTGGAAATATGAAGGGAGCATTTCATGCAAAGATGGGCATGATAAAGGACCAAAATGGCAGGGACCTAACAGAGGCAGAAGAGATTAAGAAGAGATGGCAAAACTACACAGAAGAACTATACAAGAACGAGCTTAGCATCCCTGATAATCACGATGGGGTGGTCACTGACCTCGAGCCAGACATCCTAGAATGTGAAGTGAAATGGGCCTTAGGAAAGCTGAGCAACAACAAAGCTAGTGGAGGTGACAATATTCCAGCTGAGCTATTCAAAAACTTAAAAGACGATGCAGTAAAAGTGCTACACTCAATTTGCCAGCAAATTTGGAAAACTCAACAGTGGCACAGGATTGGAAAAGGTCAGTTTACATTCCAATTCCAAAGAAAGGCAATGCCAAAGAATGTTCAAACTATGCCCCATCACACTCATTTCACATGCAAGTAAAGTTATGCTTAAAATCCTACAAGCTAGACTCCAGCAGTATGTGGATCGAGAACTTCAGAAGTACAGGCAGGATTTCGAAGAGGCAGAGGAACTAGAGATCAAATTGCCAACATACGCTGGATCATGGAGAAAGTAGGGAGTTCCAGAAAAACATCTACTTCTGCTTCATTGACTATGCTAAAGCCTTTGATTGTGTGGATCACAACAAATTGTGGCAAGTTCTTAAAGAGATGGGAGTACCAGACCATCTTATTTGTCTCTTGAGAAACTTATATGCGGGTCAAGAAGCAACAGTGAGAACTGGACACAGAACCACTGATTGGTTCAAAATTGGGAAAGGAGTCCGGCAAGGCTGTATACTGTCGCCCTGCCTATTTAACTTATATGCAGAGCACATCATGAGAAAGGCAGGGCTAGGTGAATCAAAAGTTGGAATTAAGATTGCCGGGAGAAATATCAACAACCTAAGATATGCAGATGATTCCACTCTAATGGCAGAAAGTGAAGAGGAACTAAAGAGCCTCTTGATGCGGGTGAAGAAGGAGAGTGCAAAAGTTGGCTTGAAACTCAACATTAAGAAAACCAAGATCATGGCATCCGGCCCTCTCAATTCCTGGCAAATAGATGGGGAAGAAATGGAGTAGTGACAGATTTTATCTTCCTGGGCTCCAAGATCACCACAGATGGGGACTGCAGCCAAGAAATTAAAAGATACTTGCTCCTGGGGAGGAAAGCTATGGCAAATCTAGATAGCATACTAAAAAGCAGAGACATCACCCTGCCAACAAAAGTGCGTATAGTCAAGGCCATGGTTTTCCCAGTTGCAATGTATGGCTGTGAAAGTTGGACCATAAGAAAGGCTGAGCGCCAAAGAATTGAGGCCTTTGAACTATGGTGCTGGAGAAGACTCCTGCGAGTCCCTTGGACTGCAAGGCGTTCAAACCGGTCAGTCTTGGAAGAGATCAACCCCGACTGCTCTTTAGAAGGCCAGATACTGAAGTTGAAACTCAAGTACTTTGGCCACCTAATGAGAAGGAAGGACTCACTGGAGAAGACCCTAATGCTGGGAAAGATTGAGGGCAACAGAAGAAGGGGACGACAGAGAATGAGGTGGCTGGATGGAGTCACTGAAGCGGTAGGAGTGAGCTTAAACAGACTCCAGAAGATGGTAGAGGACAGGAAGGCCTGGAGGAACATTGTCCATGGGGTCGTGATGGGTCGGACACGACTTCGCAACTACCAACAACGTATGTATACATGTATGTATGTGTGTAAATAAATAACACAGACATGCTACCAATGTTAAATACAAAATGCACCAAAGATAAACATCAGAAATACAAAGAGTAGGAAAATATAAAATAATGGAGGATAAATACTAATAACTGTATTGTGATATGTTCTGCCTGGTAGCATGCACCATATGGAATATGACAAAGGAACACTGGTAATTCTAAAAGGTTGTTTTCAGGTATTAATATACAGAGATCTATTATTTCATAGCTTTAGGATTTGATTACTGCCTATGTTTAACAAACATCTGAACCTGCCTGTTAAGTTGCATCACTGGTCTACTGAGTTTAGTATTGAAGATTGGCAGTTCCTTAACCATGTAGGGAGTTGCTGGATCAATGGGCTCTGCTCACGGTCACTCATGCCCTGATCTCCTCCAGGGTAAACTACTGTAATGTGCTCTGCCTGGGGCTGCCTTTGATGAGCCTGCAGAGGCTTCAGCTGGTACAAAATGCAGCGGTGCAGGCAGTTGTGTGTGCTCCCAGAAAGGCACACACCTCTGCTCTGCAAGATGCATTGGCTGCCAGTCTGCTTCCGGGTCCAATTCAAAGTGCTGCTTCTGGCCTTTAAAACCCTTCATGGCACGGGGCAGGTTATCTGAGGAATTGCATCTTTCCAACTATATATCCCGTAACATCCGATCCAGCAGGAGATGCATACCCCAGGCTGTCTCCTAAGCCAGAGGTCCCCAACCTTTTGGGCACCAGGGACCGGTTACATGGAGAGAGATTTTTCCGCGGACCGGAGAGGGTGTGGTTTTGTGTGCTGCCTGCATCCTGTAGATGGGGCTTTCCTTATTTGTGTGGCCCGGTTGCTGGCATGCTGCAGTCTGGTACTGGTCCACGGACCGGGGGTTGGGGACCCGTCCTAAGGAACTATGTTTGGCAAAATCCAGGAGATCTTTTCTGCCATGGTACCCACTCTGTGGAACATCATTCCCACCCCGAGGTGAGATTGGACCCCTCCCTTAAAACATGGTTATGTCAACAGGCTTAGGGGGTCTCACAGAAGATTTAATGAGGTGGTTACATTGCATATAACATCTATGCTCTCCCTACCCTGTTTTTTGTTTAATATTATTTATGTTTTGATTTTAGAGTATTTTTGTAATTATTTTTTATGTTTTTATTGTATAACCACCCAAGAAAAGTCACATTTCGGTGAGATGCAAGGCAATAAATATGTCTTGTTGCAGTGTAGTCAGTCTTCAATTAGAGACAACTGGGACTGGCTACTTGGTCATTAAATGAAGCAGTCACTAAGTGAAACCATAACTGCACTGATGATGTTATTTCAGCTTTCCTTTGCTTTACAGACCTGTAAAGGTCATATATCAAAGAATTGGTCACAAAGTTACTTTTTCATCATTCGTCATAATCAGTCACTAAAACAAGGACTACCTATATATTAGTAAACATCGTAAGAAAGTGGCTCTATGTCGCAATATTAACATACTATATTTGAAATCAGAGAATGAGATATGCAGCCTGATTCTATGCTTACTTATTCAAACCCCCAGTCTATAAAATCATGTTTTTATAATCTCAAAAATACTTAATATTCAAATAGAAATGCACATAAAGATTACAGTCATGAGTCACCAGGATTACATTTTGCCCTGACATAGCTGTAAAATTTCTGTTCTTCTTCATAGTATTAACATTCTAAATAAGAGATATTTAGTATAGAGAATAAATAATCTTACCTGATCTTGATCACTTTCACATTCTGTATGTGAATCTTCACTAGAATTATTCTCCTTTTTTGAGTGCTTTACCCCATTACTCATGTGAAATATTGAATTGCATTCTGCAATTGCATCTTCATTTTTATCAGCCATTTCTTTCTTTTTTTTCGTTTTCTTTGGTTTTGGTGGCTCCAAGTCCAAATCCAGTAATTCAGTCTCAACTAATGTATGCTTTTTCAGTTTCTTCTTTTCTGCTTTATCTTTTTTATCCTTCTGTAAAGCAAGCATATTGAAGAAAAATATTCAAATTATTAGACATACTTTCTTCAAACCCCCACAAATCATTTTCCTAATATTTATTACAACGTTAGGAATATAATTTTATACAGAAGAAACTAAGCAGATCAGAAATTGTTGCCACAAACATGTTGCTATATTATTAGGGTAGACAGGATGCATAAAATGGAAAATGTGTTTTGTTTGGGATCTGAAACAAACGCTACAAATTGAATTACACGCTAGCTAAACTCAAAGATGGTGGTTCTGGGTTTTGGCTGAGACAAAACCTGTAAGGATCTTAGGGCATGAGCAGGGCGTATCTTGCACATCCCACCCCTTCCTTTTTATGGCCTATGTTCTGACTTTCCCAGGCCCTCCCTTACTTTTATGCTCCTCCGCTTGCAGTAAACCTGAATTCAAGTATGGCACATCTAACTGGCCCAGGAAACCTGCAACTCTTGCCTTTCCTTTACCAGTCAATCACCATGGCTGAATCCAAACATGGAATACACAGCTCACCCTCCCTCTCCCCCCATCTTCTTTTCCCTCATCTCTGCTGCTCCAATGGCCACTGCCCTGGTCCCCCAAATCCTACCTTGACACACATCTGCTTGGGACACGGGTGCTTTAAATTCATACCTAGACCAAATCCGTTTGTATCTGCTCTATGTCCAGATTATCCAGAACTGCCTGCTCTGTGCATTAAATGGTAATTAAGGGTCCATCCACAAAATGTACTATTGCCCTAGACATGAAAGACGAGATTTAAAGAGTGCATAATAACCCATCAGGTTTTAGAACAGCTATCCTTCTACTAATTAAACAAATCACATTTTTCCTTTTGGCATAGTTTTCATAATACAGTATATTACAAGAACAGTTTTAATGCATACTTCAATATAGTTAAATATGCAATGCATTTAAGTGATATTTATCAATTTATTATGTTCATTTTTGGGATTTCCTTTTTTTCTTTTTATTTCACTTGTTGCTATAACTTAATAACTAATCTTATGTTATTTAATTTAAAAATATACAAGGCTGCCCAATTCAACACCAATCTGTGCACCTTACAGTAAAAACAGAAGAAGCACAAATTAAAAAAATAAGACAAAGAAAAATGTTTTAAATTTTAAAATGTTATTTTAATTGGCTTATGTACATTGTTTTCTCTATTTCTTTTTTAAAACTGCAATAGAATTATTAAAAATATAGGAAACAAAAAGAGTGATTTCTTCAAATTATTCTTTTGTTCATTGCCAAAACCAACAATAATCAATGTTTCAGGAATATGTTACTGCTTTTAAGCAACCAAGTCTGACAATTAAAGCATTAAAATATATCCCCAAAGATGGATATTAAAGTTTAAAACAAGAAATTATGGCAGTGCTATATATTTAAATGAGACAATTATATTTCCTTCACCCGGATATTCCTTTTACTCAAACCTAGGGCCTTTCAGATGTATTTTGATTCCAATTCTTGGAATCAATCCCCTAACAGACACCCAAAATATGGATGCAACTCTCAAGACAGGAAACTTTATACAGAGAGGAAAAAATTAGCCAGATATAAAATGTTTAGAAATGCTGAAAATATTCAGAAAAAAAGTAGAAATATGTGGAAATGGAAATGTATAGAATACTGTTCAGGACCTTTTACTAACTCTTCGTTTTCTATAACAAAAACAAGACTTTCATTAAGAATACCTTAGTTTATACATAAAATGATCGTATTTAGTGCATTTATTGCCATGCATACTATTTATTTTACGTGCTAATCTATATAAACCTTGAAATTCTAAGATCTCTTAAGTCTGTCAGTCTGACAAGTTGGCCACTATAAAGACGGGTGAAATTAGCATTTAAATCAGTCCACAAGTCATAAAAGGGCCAAGTTTGAAGACCCCTGGCTTAGCGTTTTAAGAAAGCGGAGTGATGCGTTCCGGCCTTGCCGCTCCTCCACGTGTTCGTACTTTTAGAACAAGGACGAAGGAAATAAACAAGCTTGTTAGATCTGCGCACAGACGGCACGTGAAGCCTGGATTAGAAAACCCTTTTTGTGGGAAAGAAACGAGAGCAAAACATGAGCCCCTCGTCTTGGTATATCCGCCACTGGGGGTGGGGGAAGAATCCATTTTTGTACAGGAAGAAAGCCCAGGGCAGGGGATGAAAGACGCAAGGCCCACGACCAGAAAGAACTCGCCGCCGCCCCCCAGCCCCGATCCCCCCGCTCCCGGAGCCAGGCCAGGCCGACACGCAGCGAGCAGGCCGCTCGGCTCCCCGCGCAGCCGCGTCGTTTCCTCGCCCGCTGCCCCGCCTTCGGCCCCTCCTTCCCCGGCCGCTGCTTCAGCCGCTACCGCCACGAGGCTGGCCCGCCGGCCTGGGCGCCTACCTTGCTCTTTTTGGGGCCGCTGTTGTGCGGGGCTGCCTCGGGCTCCGTGGGGGTCTCGGGCTCCATGTCGTCCTCGCTCTGGGACTCGAAGCAGGGGGCCGCGGGCATTTCCTGCGTCTCTTCCCCGCAGAGGTGATGGCAGAAGCGGCTACTCGAGGCCGAGGCCGGCGTGAAAGGAAAGAGCTCCGCCCCGCCGGCGCTGCGGAGGAAGAGGGGCGGAGCGGCGGAGGCGGAGCGGCGGCCGGCAGCCCCGCAAAGCGCCTCGCCCGGGGCTGCAGGTGCGGCGTCACCCGCACCCAGATGAAAGGCGAGCCGGCAGGCTGCCCGCCGTGGCCCTCCGGGTTTCTGCGGCTGGAGAGTCCTCCGGAAGGGCCGCCTCGCCCGCCTCTGGGTTGCAGCGGGGCTGCTTTCGGCGCGTCCCGAAGGGGACGGGGGCGAGTGGATAGGAACTGGAAAACCTGATGGAGGGAAAGAAAGAAGGGCAAACCCTTCACTGCAAGCTAGAAAGCGGAGGGTTTGCAGAGTCGCTGCCAAGGTTTGCGCGGTCCGAGGTGAGAGAGAGGCTGGGAACCGGCTTACCCGGGGCTGGAGGCGTTTTGTCGGATGATTTTCTTTGAACTCAATTGTAGTTGTAAGTCTAGGGCAGGGGTAGGCAACCTTGGCTCTTTTATGACTCGTGGACTTCAACTCCCAGAATTCCTGAGCCAGTATGGCTCAGCTTGGAAACCTCTCCCTTTCCCCTCAGCATGGCTGGCTCAGGAATTCTGGGAGTTGAAGTCCACGAGTCATAAAAGAGCCAAGGTTGCCTACCCCTGGTCTAGGGTTATCTGTAATGGTATCATTTTCATCCTGTAGGTAAAGATGCTATGGAAGATACTTTCTGGTGAAAAGCAGTGGGGGGCAAAATGCACCCGTTTAACCCCCTTTTGAGTTTTGACCAACCTTGAGAGGGATCCTTGCATGTTACACCTAGCCTTGAGGGATGTTTTAGTATGTAAGACACGTAACAAATGGAGAAGCCTATGATCAATTTAAGCAGCTTCCAGCTTCTCCCATAGGTTAGTCCTGGTAACTGTATCAAAAGCTGCCTTGAGATCTATAAAGGTGGGGTATAATGATACAGATCTCTTTGATGCATATTTTTCAATCAAATGATGGAGGACTAAGCACTGATCTGTGGTGCCTCTCCCCTCTCTAAACCCGACTTGCTTTTCAGCAATCAAGTTCTCAAGATCCAGCCACTCCTTTAATTTATCTTGGAGGTGTTTGGTGTAGAGTTTGCTGATTATATTTAGCAGACTTATTGGTCTAATTAGCAGGGTCGTCTCTCTTTCCCTTTTTAAAAATTGGGACAATTGCGAAGCCCTAATCCTCTGGGACAATGACATGGTAAACTGGTTAAATAAATCAAATTACTACCCCCAAAAAATAGGTGATCGAAGCATTACCCCACTGCTCTACGCATAGGATGCTGTGATCCTCTCCAAGACACCCGTAGGTCTTAAAAGAGCCTTGTGAGCCCTCGTCCAGTATTGTAATTGCAATAAACTGGACATAAATTATCAGAAAACCAAGTTTATGGACTTTGCAAAAAGGCCAAAACTCTGTTCGTAATATCTTAATGGTCATAACATAGAGCAGGTAACCATCTTTAAGTATCTAGGTGTGATCATACATGCCACCAGTTCAAGAAAAGCACAAGGTGAATATGTGGCTGCCTCTGGCCAAAGATCAGCAAATGCTATTCTCAATTTTTTCCGCACAAAGGGAGAATACTATGTTCCTGCCACAATTAAACTCTTTCAGGCCAAGTCGCTAGCACAGCTTCTTTACAGGACCTTGCTCGAACCCTCAGCTTCATGTTTCACACCACTGCAAAAAGTTCAATCCAAATTTATTAGAACAATTCTCCAGATGCCGCATTGTGTCTCAAAAGCAGTTCTGCGCCTGGGAGACAGAATTGATAAAAGTCGAAACAAGAATCTGTATAGCTTCCTTAAGCCTTTGACTAAAGCTTAATTTTTTTCCCCGCAAGACCTTGCTTCATTAATTCTCCAAGACAAATTCTCTTCATGGATCAAGGCCATTGAGTCCAACCTTGCCAGCCTCAATACTTTTTTCCAGCCTCAATACTCAAGTTGAACTACAATCAAGCAAAACAAACCTTGCGGCAAAGGGTAGAGGACATTCAGAGGCAAGCGGACTTAGGGAAAGTTCCGTTGTTTCTGGCTCCAGACTGTATTAGATATGTTGTTACTCCTGCCAGCTATCTTAGCTAGTTGGAGATGGCGAACCATCGGAAAGCATTTTTGCTTTGACGGTCCCATGCGCTTCCATCGGCCATCCTGCATGGCAAGTATAAAAAGATATCATTGACTGAAAGACTCTGTTCCTGTGGCTCAGGAGACGTGGAGACTGTTGGACACATATTCCTTCAATGCTCTTTTTATAGAGATATTTGGAAAAAACATATCCTCCCAATAATCAATAAAAAGTAGTGGCCATACCGACACTACTTATCTCCAGTGGGTGCTTAAGGAGAACAAACTGTGATTACAGTGCAAGTGGCTAGATTCTGTGCAGCAGTACTGGAGATTTGTCGGAAACATGATTAATCCACCATAGCTATTTTACACAACTAATGCAACAAACCCTTTTGCATTACTATTCTTTTGCATTTTAGTATTTAATAACTAGGCCTCACAGTTTAAGGATTGATATTATAGTATAGTTAGGCCATGTTGTGTTTTGCCTCATATGTAACTGACAGATCAGATGCTAAATTGTAATTTTAATATAGATTTTATCTGTTATTTATTATTTTCTAGAATTTTTAACTGGATATTCCTTGAGTATTTTTAACTTGTTCTGGTCTCTGACTAATAAACTTACTTGACTTGACTATTTTCTGCTGTGTAAAATTGTTTTATTGTTATTTTTTATATTGCAGTTACATAGCACTGCTATGGGAGAAGCATTAAATACAAATTTTGTTTGTGATTTGTTTTGTGCTCGCTCACATTGTTCCTGTAATGGATGCAATCTTTTCAATTACTTGAATTGGACACCTTGCACTGTTTTTCCAACTGGCAACTTTAAGCAGGCTCAGTGGGGAATTCTGAGAGGTGAACTCCACTCATTTTAAAGTTGCCAAAGTTCAAAAACATTGGTTTAGTGCAGGGGTAGGCAACCTTGGCTCTTTTATGACTCATGGACTTCAACTCCCAGAATTCCTCAGCTCGTGTGCCTGGCTGAGGAATTCTGGGAGTTGAAGTCCACAAGTCATAAAAGGGCCAAGTTTGAAGACCCTGAACCAAATGGTTGAAATTTTTCAGTGGACTGGACCATATAACGCTAAGCTGTCACTTGGTTAGTGTGTGGATGGAGCGGGGGGGCGGGGGCCGAGCTCTTATACCAACATAGTCTGTTTTCCTTCCTACACTGACCTCCCCTGCAAACAAGGGTGTTTGCCAGGTGGTCAAAAAAAGTTAAAATGGCAGCTGCGACCATGCAGTTGAAGCTCTGCCCAATGTTTATATCAGGGCTGGCTGAGGAATTCTGGGAGTTGAAGTCCACAAGTCTTAAAGTTGCCAAGTTTGAAGACCCCTGGTTTATATGCTGGATGCATTAAAAATAGACTGCTTGCAGGTGGTCAGTTTCAGCACTCTGATCTTTTTTTGTGTGTGAAAGTTTTTATTGGTTTTTTTCCCCCATACATTCAGTAATAATTTTTCAACAAACGTACTGTCTGAGTTTACATTCGCTAATACATATTTAATTCCTAATCCTTTATTCTTTCCTCTAGCCAGCACTGTGATCTATATGCCCTTGAGCTTCTGTTACATAGACGGGCCCTGTTTCCCTTCCATCTCCCATATTTCTCCCTCAAAAACCTTTCCCTTTCAAACCACAATTTTGTAGTAAGGAGGGGGAAATCGGTTTTCTCTAGTAGTTAAGCCATCAGCTAGAAACCAGGCGGCAGTGAGTTCTAGTCCTGTTTTAGGCATGGAAGCCAGCTGGGTGACTTTGGGATCAGTTATTCTTTCTCATCCCAGCCCACCTCATAGGGTTATTGTTGTGGGTAAAGTAGAAGAATGAAGGAGTATAGGATAAGTTTGCTGTCTTGAGTTATTTATAAAAAAACTAATAAAAGGCAGGATAAAAATTGAATAAATACAGATCAGGTTGATCAACACTTGCTCATCTATTTATTATTCTGGAAGATTGAAGTGAGCCAGGTGTGCTGTGCTTTTCCCCTACTATCCCTTATCCTATTTTGTTCACAGCTCAATTTCTGTATTTCACTCTTCCAGTGGAGGAGCAATTTGGAGTCTCGTGTTTCACACAGCACACCCCTAGCTGGTGGTTAAAACTTTATAAACCATTGCCCGGAAGAAAACAGGTGCCCCAGTGCAAGCCAGTATTGGTGTATGACAGGCGTCTTCAAACTTGGCCCTTTTATGACTTGTGGACTTCAACTCCCAGAATTCCTCAGCCAGGCACGCTGGCTGAGGAATTCTGGGAGTTGAAGTCCACAAGTCATAAAAGGGTCAAGTTTGAAGACCCCTGGTGTATGAGGATGAGGCCACCATGTGAGTCTGCAGAGCCCATATTTCACAAGGTGGGTATTTCCAAATCTAAACTACAGAGAGTAAAATATGGGCTACGTCTGGGAGGGGTCTGGGTTCTCTGTCAGTCACAGTGAGAGGAGGGTTGGTGGGATCTGGCCAAAACAGACTGGCCAAGCCCAACTGCAGCCCAGTTCTCTGAAGATGTCTCCTTTATGTACCCTGGAAGGTCTTCTGATGAAATAGGTTAAATGCTGGTTTCATAGTGGAAAACATTAGATTGACTTCTGTTGCCTCAAGGGTGCTGCTGGCAAGACAACACAAACACCAAGTTGTGCGAAGACAACCATGAGAAATTGTTAGTGGGGCATATCTGCACTGCAGCAAATGGAATGTGTGGATGAACTAACCCACTGTGGCTCTTTTCGCACTACAGGCTGAACCACAAGCTACATATAGTCCTCCTTTAGTGATTGCCTGACAGTGACAGTTCACAATTACAAGGATGACTTTACGACCATTCTTGCATTTTAGACCTTGGCAGGTCTGTAAAAAGCAAAGGAAGATCATAAGCAGTCGCTCTTTCACCTACTGAATGTTTTGCTTAAAAACCGGGTTGCTGGTCCCAGCTGTAGTAGCTAAATGAGGAATACTTGTAATACTTTTTTTTTTGCATCTACTCTATACATATTTTCACATAAAGTTATATTTTTATTTCAGGAATATTCTTAGCAAGAACTTGCAATACTTTATCACTGAAAAATATGATTTATCCACCACCATTTTGTTGAAAGGTCTGGAATGTGATTCAAATGAAGGCATTTATATTTGATGGTAACTTAATAATAATAATAAGTGTTCCTTGGCTGATTATATGAAAGACAGCCAAGAACAAGCATTGATTCAAATTAAAACTGTTTCTTAATGTACAGAAAACAGAAGATGAATATCAAAATAATGTAATAAAAACACAAACAGAATGCTGACAAGGAAAAGCATTACATGGTCAATTACTACAAAGAATTTAGGGGAAAGTAGATAAAACCTGTCAATGGCTTACAACTGGAACATTAAAGAAACTGAAAGCTTGATTTTGGCTGCCCAAGAGTAAACTATTTGAATTAATGCAATTGAGGCCAGAATTGAAAAATTATCAAATGATTCAAAATATATATTGCGTAAAGAAGCAGAAGAAACATGGATCATATATGAGTTTATGCAAGATCATACAAAACTGATTGTAAACAACAATCTTAACACAGTCGCCAAAATTATTTACTGGAACATCTGTAAAAATTATGTAGTCCTTGACTTACAACAGCTCATTTAGTGACTGTTCAAAGTTATGTCACTGAAAAAAGTGATTTATGACCATTTTTCACACTTATGACCACTGCAGCATCCCCATGGTCACATGATCAAAATTCAAACGCTTGGCAATGGCATGTATTTATGATGCAGTGTCCCGGGTCACATAATCACCTTTTGTGACCTTCTGACAAGCAAAGTCAGTGGGGAAGCCAGATTCACTTAACAAACTTGTTACTTACTAAACAATTTCAGTGATTCGCTTAACACCTGTGGCAAGAAACGTCATGAAATGGGACAAAAGTCACTTAACTGTCTCTCTTAACAACAGAACTTTTGGACTCAATTGTGGTCACATGTTGAAGACTACCTGCAATGAAAAATTAGTGGGTTTAAAAATCCATCAAGAATGAGCAGATTAAAATATTGCGGGATTCCTAAATGAAAACTAATAAAGTCTTGGCTCATAACACATAACATTTAACTGGTTGAAAAGAAGACAGCGTGGATAATTGATGTGGCAATACCAGGGGATAGTAGAACAGAAGACAAAGAATTGGAGAAAAATCACAAAAGTATCAAGTTCTCAAAATCAGAGTTAAAAGATTACAGCATACACCAGGGGCGATGGTCCCAGTGGTATGGATGCCATACCAAAGAATCTTGGAAAATCTATACATTGACAAAATTTCCATTTGTCAATTACAAAAGGCTACAACACTGCTTGAATCTGCATGTATACTATGCGATACAATATAGTACAACATCCTAGGTTCTTGGGAAGAAACTCAGTGCCTATTAAGGCCAACACCAGCTAAAAAAACTGGTAGCTGTGACTTCATATTGTGTGTAGTAATAATAATAATAATAACCATCCTAATACGTCTAGCTTTATTTTAAAAGAAATGTATTTCACATAAACTAATGAATAAACACACTTTTTTTTCTTAGTTCTCCAAGAGTGGAAGAGATAACTAACTGCCTGAGTTGAAGAAGATTAGTGGGGTATCCATGGTACACTGAAGGGGCAAATTGGGCACATTCTAGGTGTATCTGAGATCTAAAATATGATTTGACTTTCTTAGGATATACAAATCTAACTTTACAATTTCTACTTGCAAATGTTTTGGTTTTTATATATATGCCTATGCTTTCTTCTTCAGGATCCTAACTAGCAAATAGTGTATAGTATTTTCTCTTCAAAGTTGTTTTCAGCTCTCAAAAATGTGAGTTCCCCTATGCCCCACTTTAAACATTGGGTTCGAATAATCATTCAGATGTGTAAATAAACAACAACAAAATAGAAAAAAAATCGCGAAAAGCAAAGTCAAATCATTACTGTGCCATCCCTGAAGTTACTAGGATCTGAGCTTATTGTTATCAAAAACAGCAGTAAAAAACAGTAAAAATGTTTATTACAAAGTATTCATACATTTTATGGAAGAAATAGCCAACATCTTACCTATATTAGCACATGTGTTAGTTTAAGACATTTATAGCAAATACATCAATTAGATTTACAAACGGGCTTACAAACTTGGTTAAAAAAGGAGGAAAAATTAAACATTCATCACTGGTGTCAACTGAAGCAAGGAGTTTGGGGTAAGAGACTTTCTGCTGTGCAAAATCTTCTCTATCTCTTCTAAGTTCTTGAGGAAGCTTCTTCTTTTCTTCAGTCCATACAAGATGACAGAATTAGCAGATACCATACTTTGTGTTCTGAAAGAATGGTATTTTTGAAACAAAAGATTCACAAAGAGGCTTATCCATAGCTGATTATTCATAACAAATGTTCTTAAAAAATATCAGACAACGCCAAAGCTTTTAGAAAAAATATTGGCTGTATGAAGGTTGTTCATCCAAAAATCCTTTTAAAAGTCTTTCATTTTTAAGGTTTCTTTATATACAGTCTTATAGTCATTTAACTTCCAGAAATGTTCACATATAGAAAGGTTATGTTTTCCATATTTACATGCTCTTCTATAAAGTTACCCAAATCCTTGGAAAACATACTGTACATACTTTTCAAAGTATTGGGGAACATAACCCAATAGGTTGTTGCACTGTAACCAGTTCATATCCATCCTGCCTGATCTGGTTAGTTTTCTGAGCCTGAAATACCAATTGCAGCCAAAATACTTGTAAATTGCCTCTCTCAAAGCTTGTTTTCCAGGTTGCAGAAACATACTCCCATTACCTACAACTAGCCTAATCCAGGCTTGTGATGAGAGCTACAGTATATATTGACTGATTATTTTAAGATAGCCAAACATACCAAAATCCAGTAACAACAATAAACCTTCCTATTTGTTAACGCAATGAGGGAAAAAAATCAGGAAAACAAGAGTTGCATATTGCCAGGAGAAGATGATATGCATACTATCAAGTCCTACATCCCAAATCTGTTTTTTCCAAAAAAACAACTGGACTTTCTTGGTGTTTCCTTTGAAAACATTTCACTTCTCACCCAAGAAGCTTCTTCAGTTCTGAACCGAAATGTTTTCAAAGAAAACACCAAGGAAGTCCAGTTGCTTTTTGGGGAAAATAGACATGGGACAACCATGCCCTGCATGATTGAAAATCTCCATAGACTTTCCTGAATGGCAAAAGGGATGGTGGTGACCTAATTGTGAGGAGAGTGTTGTTTCAAAGGAGGGACAATAACAGAAAAGGCAATGTATATCTTGTGATCCCTGACAGACAATTCCTCAAGATGGATTTGAAACATACGCTTCCTACCAGATATTATTGGACAAGCCTGGTCAGGTGTCAGGGCAGTAGGGCTTTAAAGGTGACAACCAACACCTTGATTTGCAACTGAAAGCCAACTGGCAATCAAAGCAGCTCTCACAATAGTGATGTTATCTGAGCAGATCAGTAGGCCCTGCTCTAGTTAATGAACTAAGTTCATGAGTAGGTAGAGACGGGAAAAAAATAAATTCAACAATTCAATGAACATTTTTTTCCCAGTTTGCCTAACTTTGAAGACCAGACTAAGTATAATAGATGGAGATGTGCAATAGAAATAGCACTCCCATGTTTGTCCTTACCTGGGAGAATCTATCCCACTATCTCCTGTTATACTCTGGTTTCCTGTGCCTTGTAAGTGGTTTTGGTCATGCTGGATTCCCCGATCTAGAGGAGCATCATCGGTGTTATCAAATGACTGTCGTATTCCCACAAGGTTTGTCTTGATTTCCCAGTCTTTGGATGACAACACCAAGGAGGCTGTTTCCATAGCCACTTGGTTTGCTGACTTCTCCCAAGTTCTGTTCTCTGCTTCTTGCACCTGGCTGAATTCAAGGACGTGCCTTTGGGTATTATCAGTTCTCTGACCTTGATCATAAACGCCCTCATTCTCTTCGTTGTTTTTAGAAGACACCTGATGGCACAGACAAGTTTCCCCTTCAAAGTTCATTTTATCATATTCCTTTAAGCTATCCTTTGATTTATTCTGACTACGAAAACCACTTCCTTCCTGTTGGTATGCATCAACAGTATCTGCATCATTTGGGTGGCTTGGAAAGGGAGGATCAGCTGTTTCTTTTTCCAATACTTTTGGACTCGTCTCTTCTGTTACGTTATTCCATTTTTCTGACTCCACTCTATGTCGGAGTTGATAAGATTTCAATTTGGATGGTTCAATTTCTTCTTCCCGGACAAGGCCATTATACAGAGGATTATAAGCACCGTCGTTATCCACTTTTTGATATTGAACTGGATCATCAAAAATGAACCCCTCGTCCTGCGGATTCACAGACTCAAGCCATGTGCTTGTGTTCTTGCACTGTATCTCACTCTTAAAATCCTTTTGTCTGTGTGCAGCAACGCCTTCAGCCTGTTTAAATTGGCAGATAATACCTGCATCAGTGGGAAGATAGCAATCCGAATGCTGACTTGGTAAATCGCACCTGTGTGCTTTGTCACAGTGCGTTTGAATAGATTCTTCTGGATACTTTTTCTCTTCTTCATTTCTGAATGTAGTACAAATGTTAGAAGCCTCTTGCATCTCCACTGTATTTTGGGAGTCTGTCCCTCTTTGCAGATTACACTTACAAGTGGCTCTCTCTGCCAAGGATCTGTGTGTGCCATTTGTTCGTAAAGCTTGGCATTGCTGGCGACCTGAGTGTTTCTTTTTCTCATCTTCAGCATCACGTTTCCCAGAGAGAGAGACTTTAGCTTTACAGTCCATGGTTCTTGAGGAATCTAAAGACTGGGACCATGAACAATGCCTCTCTGATCTAGCAGCCTTGGAGTTTATATCACAGTTTTTCTGACTTTTATAACCTTTTGACGACTTATTCCTTCTATTTGGAATATCTTGAAATGGATTATTAATTTCCCTTTTATATAAAAGGTGAGGCTCCACATCTAATGCACCATCAGCCAGCTCTCTATTGCAAACCATCATTTCACTTGTAAGATGACATAATGGATGTTCAACAGAGCTTGCCAAATTTTCATCAGCCGGTACCAATTCACTAGTTTTATACTTCCCTCGTTTTTCTTTAATATGCTGCCCCTTTCGGTGATACTTTGCTGCTTTATTCTGTTTTTTCCAACTGTGTGCTTTTGAAATATATTTGTGCTTCGTTGTTAGTACTTCCGTAGAGGTTCCTTTGCTGATATACTTCTTCTGTTCTTCGATTTTCTGCATTAGTGCTGCATGTTTAGTCAAGTTGTCAACAGTCAATATAGGATTGATGCGCTTGATGATTTCATGTTCAACATCCCGCGGAATGTTCTCCAAATTTTCTTCGTCTCTGACTGGCCATTTCTCAGGAGGAAACTGAGCAGAAAATGTAGAGTGGGCTTCCTTAGCTTTTTCTTTCTTGGAAGTATTGCGCCAAAAGAGGCTAAGGCTGAACTTTTTAGCCTTATCTTTTCCCTTCGCAGAGAGTACTGAGTGGGTGATTCCATCAGCAAGTGACTCTGTACTTGGTTTTGGAACTGAAGATCTAGATTCACAGGAATCTTTTTGACTTTTCCCGTTGGGCTCCTGGCTAACTAATTCCTGACGTTTTGTTGGTTTCACTTCATTGTGCCCAAGGAAACAGTAACAGGATCTACAATGCGATACAACAGGCAAAGGATCTGGTGTCAGCTCTGCAGCATCTTCCATGCTTAGCAGGTATGTGAAAGAAGGGTCAGGAACGCATGTGTCTTCCAGCAAGGCCCTCTTGTTGTTACTAGAGATAAAATAGGTATTTGGGGTTACTATGAAGTATCCTTCCCCAGTATGGTATATCTTTCGCTCTTTAATTAGCATCCCAAGAGTACTGTAGAGAATATCATGGGTGGGAGTTGCAATACCTAGAATAAGGATAAAAATCTTTATTAGTATTCATTCAACATTTAAAATATCTTAGATTCCAGCCATATATTTTAGATTCCAGCCATATTCGCAATCACAGTAAGTTATGAAAAAGGCCCTCTATGCTAATATAATCCTATGTCTTTTTCCCCAGAATTAAATGTCATTGGTTTCCAAGAGGTCTTCTTTATTCGTAAATACACATACAGTGTCTTTAGAAAATGAAAAACAAATCTGAAACCCTTACTGCACACAGATAAGATTCCTAATCAAAAAGACCAAATAAGAGTTTTTAAGTTGATATCATTCCCCCACTGTGTGATGGGCTGTAATTCCCACTGGCCATGCTGTCTATTAAGGAAAAGAATTGCATCATAAAGAAAATCAAATAACAGAAGGCTATGAACAAAATAGTATCAGAAAAAGATTGCTATTGCAAAAATGCAGTAAAGCATATACCGTAAGCTGTACTTTGGATCTGAATTCAAAAAGGTGCTTCAAAATGCAAGTTAAAGGTGCATTCACAAAGTTTCAAACTTCCCATAAACAGACGATATTCATAAATTACTAGCAATAATGAAATCTGGGCCCTTAGTCTACCTTTAGGCTGAAGGAGGTAACCCTCTCAGGAAGCTGATTGGGGATATGTTAAGTAACAAATTATATTTTCTGGAGGGGAAACAGACACATTCTTCAACTGGAGCATAAAAATGTCTTGAGCTGGCTGGAATGTAATTTCATTTATTGCAATTCAACTGTACTAATAGAGCTGATCTGTAATTTATATACTTAAGTTACATTTTGCATCTAACTGGAAAAAATACAAGGCTTTCTTTTTTTACACAGCACACCTTTTGCTATAAAAATGCCTAAATATAGGTAAAACTATCAGGACAATCCAACAAGCAATAAAGATACTCATTGCTTGTTGAAGACACTGAGTTTGACTACAGTGATGAAAAAAAAAAGAAAAGAGATAAATAAAATGGAGTATCTTGACCGGGATTTAAAACATAAAGCACTTCGTATTAAAATGTTGCAGATCCCTCTTGGATTGTACACTTTCAAGCTTTTATATGGAAACAACTGTATACTCAGGAGTCCAATGTGACATAGATTTTATCTTTAAACGCCAGTAGTAGGATGCTTTCTCCCAGTTGGACAATAGGGGGCAGCAAATACATAATAAACATTGCAAATGACCTACTGTAGGCAGACCACAGCTTCTTCCAATGGAAGCTTGTGATTAGTAGACCTATTCACTGCATGTTCATTGACCCTGAACTTCTTTTAAAAGTATCAAGCAGAAGAACCATAATACTTCACCACACAAGTTACTGGAACTGCTTTTGGGGCTAGGGAACAAAGTGCTTGGTCAATCCTAGGGTTATTATACTGGACTGCAGAAATCTGGGTGGCCATGAAAGCAAACAAAGTTACTCTCTCTTGTTAGAACTAAGAGGTTTTCTATTCAAAATATATTGGATGTATTCTCTGAGCTATCTGCTAGCCCCAAACTTGATAATTCAGTGACCTCTGTGTTAGGTAACATGTTTTCTTGACTTGACTTGAACAGCTGTCCATCTCACATGCATGACTCTAGGTGACTCACAACACTTAAAACCAACAAAAAGTAGAAATAAAGGCACAACTGCATTAGAACCACTATTAAAAACTCAAAACACAAAATGATCACAGTCGGCAGGTGAACACCTAGCGTACATCCTATTCAGTACGGATAGTCCTCGACATACAACGATTCCTTCAGTGGCAGTTCAAAGTTACAACAGCACTGAAAAAAAATGATTTATGACAGTTTTACACAAGACCATTGCGGTATCCCCATGGTCACGTGACCAAAGCTTAGTTGCTTGGCAACTGGCATATATTTATGATGGTTGCAGAGTCCTGGGGTCATGTGATCACCTTTTGCGACCTGACAAGCAAAGTCAAGGGGGAAGCCAGATTTACTTAATAACCCTGTTGTTACTAACTTAACAACTGCAGTGATTCACTTAAACTACTGTGGCAAGAAAGGTTGTAAAATGGGGCAAAACAACTGTCTTGCTTAGCAACAGAAATTTTCGGCTCAATTAGGATTGGTAGTCAAGGACTATCTCTATAATTACTTGCAAGGCTCACCACTGCTAACAGTTTTTCTTAAAAGTCAGGGGCCAATCTGAATTTCAAGGCAATGATGTTCCAAAGAAAAAGTGCCAGGATGGAAAAGAGCCCATCAGATGACACACCTTAACAGATGGAACCTGTAACATGCATCTCCTGCTGGATCTGATGGGAGAGGCAGATGTAACCAGGGAACGATGGTCCCTCAAATCTCAGTCTCATGCCACATATGGCTTTATATGTCATTACTAGCACCTTTTAGCAGCATCTGGGAGCACTTTGCAGCCAGGGGAGCAACTTTCTGGAGTCACTGCTGGGTACCTAGCTGAGAGAGGGCCAAACAACAGGGAGAGGAGAAAGATGCTGACATGTCTTTCGCTGGAAATGAGCTATTCTTGCCATCACAATGTGTGGGAAGAGGCTGCACATCTCCGTGTGCTCACTGGGTACAGAGGCACTATGTGTATCTTGGGAAGAGCTGGTGTCACTTTGAGGTTTAAGCTGCAAAAATGGCAGTGATACCAAGGAAGCTTCCAATGTGTATTTCCAGGTTTACAATACCACTCTTGGGATGACACAAAGCAAGTTAGAAGACTTTTGTTTTACATTTTGATATGGAAAGGGAATTAAAATGGCTTCCCTGTTCCCAGGCAGTATCCAGCATTTCACTCTGCTCTCTGCAGCCTGAAGTGAAAGTTTAGATTCAATATCCACAACCCTCGATTTAGCCGATTACCTGGGTAGTGTTTTCCCAACTGATGCAATAAGGCTTCCTGTGTAACTGTAATATGAGCTGCATTCATATCAGATATAGCACAACACAAGACTTCTGCCAAGGGAACAAACTGAGACTGGGAAATTGGATTCATATGCACTGGAGAGACATCACCTGCAATGGGGGGAAAAAAAAGGGGGGGGGAGAGAGACACAAGCAAAAAAAATTAATTTCTGTACTTTTGAATATTTTGTCCTCCCCCCTCCCCCCGTCGCCATTTCAAAAGCTAAGCTTTAAAGTTAGTCTGAAAAAAATGGACAGAAAATAGCTATAGGAATCAGCTATTATTGCGCTGAATAATAAAACTAATGATCAATCAAATATTAATAAAACCTGCTGCCAGTTCTGCAGGAAAAGACTGCAGCTGAGCACAACAGGAAGCAACATTTTAGAACGAGATTATGATGACATGTCAAAATTAAACATTCGAGGAGGGATAATTGTTTACATTTTTGTGAATTAATGTTAAGGGTAAGAATTGGAGTAGAAAGCCTCTTGAGTTGTCCTTGGTGCTCTCTGAGCTTGATTGTTTTCTTGCAGATGTTTTATTACCCAAACTAGGTAACATTGGCAGTGCTGGTAAGGAGTGGGGTTTGCTCTCAGTTTATATAACTAACATCAGACCAACAATCAAGAAGTAAACAATACCCAAACAAGGAATTGCCGAAGAAGGTAAACAGTAAACAGCCCAACTAAAGAAGACTACACCCACCAACACTGACAGGGCAAGCCAGTAGAACATAAACTGAGAGCAAACCCCACTCCTTATAGTAGTACTGATGATGATGATGTTATCTAGTTTGTGTAATGAAACATCTGCAAGAAAAGAACGAAGCTCAGAGAGCACCAAGGACCCCTCATTTCAATCCTGGGCTATAAATATTTTCCTCTGGTGGTACAAAGCCTCTTGGGGGCAAGCTACTTCCAGACCACAACTTACATAATTCTCAGCATGTGAAAAAAATGACCCCAAACTGACATTTTACAATTCTAAAAATGCCCATTTTTCAGTTGTACGTTTTTTTTAAAGGAGGGATTTCCATGAAGTTTGAAGAGCACGAATCGATGTGGCTTGACATTCAGAGACATGTCACATTCACTTTCATCCTTAATTTTGCAATCGGAAACAAGTTCCATTATTTGGGGGGCTGTCACAGAGAGGAGGGGTTCAACCTGTTTTCCAAAGCACCTGAAGGCCAGACAAGGAATAACGGATGGAAACTGATCAAGGAGAGATTCAACCTGGAAATAAGGAGAAATTTCCTGATAGTGAAGAAACTTCCTGATAGTGAAGAAAATTTCTTTTAAAAGAAGTTTTAAAAGCAGTTGAATATGTAGAAGGTTGGATTAAACAACATCTGCGGTTATGGGTAACTGTACAACTCTAAATCTTTTAACTTTCATTAAAGAAATAATGTAGGCAAATGCACTTATTCAAATCCTTAGCACAGAAGTGCATAGTATCTCAGATCTCTATTTATTCTGTTCATATTTTAAAAACACCCACCTGACAGAATCTTTCCTGAAATTATATGAAGAATCCAACCTATACGTTAGCTTAGAAATTGTTATAAGACCCTTTTCTAAGATAATGTAAGCAACATGATACAATTTGGAGTTAGAATTACAGCAATACTAATCTTCTAAAATAGCTCTCTCACAATTTACAGCTAAAGGCTTAAAAAAAAATCTCTGAGATCACTTTTCTTAAGTCAACAAAAAACAATAGTCCCTTTTGAAGAAGCTGTTAAACAGTTCTTGACCTCTGTTTTACCAATTGCTTCGCTTATGTTTAACAGAATGCCTTCAGAGAGCTTCCAGAGAATAACTTCCTCAGTGACGTTGCTAGGTTACTCCTACCAGGGATATAAATCAGGGTCCACTTGCTTTGTCTGAAATAGAAGCACGCACCCAGGAGTACATACACACACACACACACACAGAACCGATTATTGTAAACAAAACTGGTTTCACAATTACCTGGAAAGGACACCTTAAATGTTTTTATTCTTTCTGGATGATTTATTTTCTCAGTGCTGTATTGTAAAAGTTCCTTACATAGGAAATAACAGAATAACAGAGTTGTAAGGGACCTTGGAGGTCTTCTAATCCAGCCCCCTGCTCAAGCAGGAGACTCTATGGGTAGGCAACCTTGGCTCTTTTATGACTCGTGGACTTCAACTCCCAGAATTCCTGAGCCAGCATGGCTGGCTCAGGAATTCTGGGAGTTGAAGTCCACGAGTCATAAAAGAGCTAAGGTTGCCTACCCCTGCTCTATACCATTTCAAACAAGTGGCTGTCCAATCTTTTCTTAAAAGCCTCCACTATAAATTCTGAAGGCAAGCTGTTCCCCTGATTAATTGTTCCCGCTGTTAGGAAATTTCTCCTTCGTTCTAGGTTGCTTCTCTCCTTGATTAGTTTCCATCCTTTGTTTCTTGTCTTGTTTTCTGGTGCTTTGGAAAATAAGTTGACCTCCTCTTTGTGGTAGCCCCTTAGATATTGGAACACTGCTATCATGTCACCCCTAGTCCTTTTCACTGGTCTAGAGTCTAGACCAGGGGTAGGCAACCTTGGCTCTTTTATGACTAGTGGACTTCAACTCCCAGAATTCCTGAGCCAGCATGGCTCAGCTTGGAAACCTCCCTTTCCCCTCAGCATGGCTGGCTCAGGAATTCTGGGAGTTGAAGTCCACGAGTCATAAAAGAGCCAAGGTTGCCTACCCCTGATCTAGACAAACCCAATTCCTGCAACCGTTTTTCATATGCTTTAGCCTCCAGTCCCCTAATCATCTTTTCTCTGCACTCTTTCCAGTCTTTTTATAATATGGTGACCAAAGCTGGATGCAGTACTGTATTCTAAGTGTGATCTTACTAAGGCTTCATAAAGTGGTACTAATACTTCACGATCCTGATTCTATCCCTCTGCTAATGCAACCTAGGATTGTGTTGGCTTTTTTGGCTGCTGCCACACACTGCTGGCTCTCATATTTAAGCTCATACCGGTATTTAAATAAAATGGTTACCCAATAAAACACAGATCAACACTATCATATATAAATGTATAGTTTCAAAACATACTTTATTAATGCATCTTACCATCTTTATATTTTAATAACATTCATAAAGTTTAACTGACTTTTTTGTTATATAAAATATTTAAGGATTCAGTTGTTCGGTACATTGTTCTTGCACAAGATTTGGATTACAAAGACTAGAAAGAAAAAAAAACAAACCTAAGTAAATAGTTTAGGAAGGAAAATATGTAAAATAACAGCAGCAGCAATTCTATCAAGATGGAGAAACTACAAACATATTGAAAGATAACAGTGTTCTTTTGACTCAGATTCACAGGTTTGTGCTTATGAAAGAGTACAGTAGTGGAATCCCAGCAAGCAAACTGATTTTTAATTTAGAATCAATATATCTGAATGGACATGAATGGTAGATATTTTCCAATTTTCTTCACAATCTTCACTCTGCACTAGGTTGGCTCTCTCTGCTGATGTGAAGTCAGCCACTTTATTAGTCAGAGAAGCCAAGTCTTAATATTATGATTACAACCCAATATCTGTAGAAAGGAAAAGCAATTAAGAAGACAACACTAGTTGTGCTCTAGTCCAGGGGTCCCCAATCCCCGATCCGTGGACAAGTACCGGGGGCATGCCAGCAACCAGGCTGCGGAAACAAGCAAAGCCCCATCCGCAAGATGCAGGCAGCACACAAAACCACGCACTCTCCGGTCCACGGAAAAACCTTTCTCCATGGAACCGGTCCCTGGTGCCCAAAAGGTTGGGGACCTCTGCTCTAGTCACTGCAGAAAATGGGCTTGAATCATTTCATGATTAGTATTTATCTGATGTTATTATGGGGTATAGTGGAAACTGACTTAAAGGCCTTAACCCTAACAGAGGCAGAACACTTTCATCTGCCTCAAAGCCTTCTCTTTGCCCAGCCTATCACTGGACAGAAGTCATATCAGGTCCTACAAACCACAATTCCAAAATCTTTTTCTCAGCAGACAAATAACAATATGGATCAAGGGGGAGCAAATAAATTAACCCAGGCGTGTCAAACTGGTGGGCCGGATGCGTCATGCGCAGGCCACGCCCACCCCAGCTCCGCAACGGCAAAAACCGTCACAATACGTCACATGACGCGATCAAGTTTGACACCCGTTGATTAACCGGAACATTTCAGAATGCATCATGGGAATGGAGAGCTTAGTGAACACCACCAGTATTTCATGGATTCGTGTCTACTTTGCAAATCTTAATTTTCTTCAGTTCTTAACAACTGACACCACATAAACAAATTCCACGTGATTTCTTTTCTGAGGAATAAAAAGGGTCAACTTCAAAAAAATTCCAATACTCCTAAAAAAGAAATCAGCCAGCTTTCCTTCTGTACAAATTTCAATTAGCGTCTCTTCCCCACTTCGTCCTACCGCATATGCTTGAATAATCTAGCATCAAAAAATCATATAGGAAGAAGTGGTGCTAAATATATACTGCTTATCATCATCTTAGGAGGAAATGAAACACAACTTCTAACTTATCTTTAAAGCTTACCAAGAATATTTGTTTTGGCCTTGAGAAAGAGGAAACCTGTCATTCATGACGGAAACCAAATCCAAGTCCTGCTGATTGTTAAAATACAGGGGGAGGGGGTGTGTGGAATTGGGGGGGAAGAAGAGGGATTTATTTACTGAAGCAGTCCTAGGCAACTTGCCAAAAATTAATGTATAATTGATGCACAAATGATTTTACCCATTTATACAAGGCAGCTAATTGCATAGACAAAACCAGATAACACATTTTTGGGGCATAGAGTGAAACTCAAATGTGGGAAAGTCATTTTCATTACAGGAGTCAGATAAAAAAAAATACACCGTGGACAAAAAGTTTCTAGACACACTTCACCCACATAAAGAGATGTTTTGTTCGATTCCCTGAAACTTGAACAGTGCTGGATTAGCGGTGCCTTGACTCAGCAGATATTACATTTCTATTTTTTATTCCAATTTAAATGTGGCATAACTCAGCTCTTCAGTGTTATGATCAACAGCTCTGTTCTACGTGGGAATTCAATGTCACCTTTATGTTATCAAAGGTAAATACAGGTTACATTTAAGACCAAAATCTGGCTCTTCCAAAAGGAGCTTGTAATATGAAGGGTACCTGATTACAATTTTGTCACAGAGCATCATTCAGAAAGTAACAACAACCTTTGGTCTTAGGCCTATTTTTAAAACCTTTTCTTTCATCATTTTTTCCTCGAGATAATCAATGCAGGCAGAAATATAAAAATTTCAGCTCTACAAAAGTATGCTGTCTCTTATAGACATTTCAAAATACGCTTCCTCCTGGCACTGCACCCTCAAACTCCGCACCTGAAGATTTTTCAAACGTAGTCTGGTGAAATAAAAGATAAAAATGCACATAATTAATCCAGATCTAAAAGAGATCTTTGAAGGTTGCTGGAGATATCAAGAGTCCACCTCACAGTGAGTGTTAAGGGCATCAAAGATATCCACACCTTTGAAGATACCTTTCCAGTTCTGGACTTCCCTCTTAATGGGGGAAGGGGAGTATTGGAGGAAAAGGAAATAGATAATTAAAGGATGATGAAACTGCTGCTGGAGCCAAGCCACTCCTCACCTGTAGGAAGAAAAAAAAGGAGACCAAGGCAAACCATTTCTGAGAATGTTGCCAAGAAAACTGCAGGGACTTGTCCAGGCAGGCGCTAAGATTCAAAACTGACTTGAAGGCACATGTACACATCAAAGAATCTATTATAAGTCACATTTTATACATAACACAAAAGAAAATTAAACATTCATAATCCCACTGAAATAGATGGGATTAAATTATTTACAAGGAGCTGGTCCTAGGTCAGGGGTCTTCAAACTTGGCCCTTTTATGACTTGTGGACTTCAACTCCCAGAATTCCTCAGCCACCGTGCCTGGCTGAGGAATTCTGGGAGTTGAAGTCCACAAGTCATAAAAGGGCCAAGTTTGAAGACCCCTGTCCTAGGTAGCTGCAATTATTTCAGTGGGTTTTAATAATTTACTGTAGTTTAGGGCCATATGTAACTAACATTTTAATAACTTCTAAATCCCTTGTGCTCACCAAATTCACAATTTGAATAGCTTCTTAAATCAGAAAGCCTATTAAATTATCTCCCAATCCTCTAACTGCTTGAGAATTTTACACGAAGTTATAAAGTTTCCTTCCAAGTCTGGCTTGGTCTTTGATCACAGATGAAAACTAAAGATTGAATAAATATGTTTATTATAATCATTCACTAGTCAGTGCAGGTAGTCTATGACTTAGATCCACAACTGGGACTGGAAGTTCCATTGCTAAGGATTGTTTTTTTTCAGTGCACTGTAACTTCAAACAGTTGCTAAATGAGTGGTCATAAGTCAGTGAGTATCCTTATATCATACTGCAGTTTATTTGAACTGATGCTTCTTTTTTTCCTACGTAGCTGTTGCTTATGTTTCTTCTGATCTCAACCGACCCATTGCCATTTAATTCGTCCAAATGCCAAATACCACGTTCTTCCTTGCTAGCCCCACTTCATGTGATATGCTAACTTCATGTTTGTTCATCTATTATTCATCAAATTACCAATACACCATTTATATTTTTATTTACGTATTTATTAGATATACCAGTGACGGCGAACCTTTTAGAGACCGAGAGCCCAAAAACCACCCCCCCCAACTGTCCCCGCTCCGACGTGCCCGCTGGACCACCCACCACCTCCACGGCCCGCCACAAATCACCCAAGCAGCCCAGCAGCACCATGGTGGCCACGCCCTCCGCCCGTGCCCTGCAGCATCATCTGGCGCGATGGGGTGCAAGGGCGGAGTCTTGTCCCTGCTGCCCGGCTACCATGTCCTTGGCTGTGCAGCATTGCGTGGGCCGTGCCTCGGGGCAACTCTCCTCCGGAGGGCTGCTGGTAAGGAGGGGGCCATGGGAGGAGGCGGGGCTGGGGCAACGGTGCATGTGCCCACAGGGCTCCGAGTGCCGCCTCTGGCACGCGGTGTGCCATAGGTTCGCCACCACTGAGATATACTATACATCTTTTCTTCAAGAGTTCCATATGGCATACCTAACGCTCCTTTCTCCCCTTTTTCCCTACATGATCAATTTGACCCTGGATCTCTCTGCTGCATGTGCATTACCTTGACCGGTCCAAAATACTGGCTTAATTTCAGGGCTTTTAAGCAAGCAATAGCTAATGGTGTTTGCTGTGCTATCCTATTAAAAGGGCAACTTTAAACTGATCTCACCCTTGGACTGGGGATGAGAGGAAAGTAACACCCAGGGGACTTGTCCAAAAAAGGAAAGGTTTGTGCCATGGTTGGGTGCACCTGGAACAAGGCAGCCTTACGTAACCTTTGTTTTTAAATATTAATTTCATTTTCTGAAGCCACACCACACTATATGTAATTTTACTAACGGTGTTTTTCACCCCATGGCAAACAGCATTAATTGTTGATTTGAAAAGTATGTGTGCCAGAACATGTAAGATCAGCTCTTTTACTTTATTAACATATGAAGTGTCAGAGGAAGAATAAACAGATGCTGTGAGAACTATCCAGTCAGCAGGATTTATTAGGCCCTAGTTACTTCTTTGTCAAATGAAGCAAATCTTCATTAACATCAGTATAGGATTAACTCAAGGTTTAAGAAGGGGAGTAATGAGGAATACTCATTCCATTTCAAAGTTAATTTCTAACTAAGGCTTTCTCTTTTACTTCCACAAACACACAATTTTGTTTTGTAGATGTGCTTTAATTTGGTCCAAAGGGATTTCTGTCCCTGCACCTTCCCCCCACCCCCAGCTGCAACCCATTCTTTTGAGTTTGTTGGAAATTTCTGTTTATTGACAACAACAACAAAAATCAGCCCCCATTGTTACAATACCATTTAGATCCTATTGTAAAACCAGGTATCTTTGTGTGCAGGAAAATCATAAGCTGAGAAAATAAACAGGCAGAAGCATTAGCAGTGGAGAGTTGCAGAACATATTTCTGAGATGTTTCAACAACCTTCAAAAATAATTAGTTACGTACTTGTACCTTATCTAAAACCAAAGTCAAAGTATCAAACACAGTTGGCCCTTATTTTTTAATAATTTTCTTAATATCCTGGTCTTTGTTACACTTGACATACATACATACATTATTGGGCATTATTATAATAATTGATGAAGTTAAAATTCTGAAGGAGCGTCTCTCACACCTTTAATTTACTGATCTATTTAATGAATTTATACCTCAACCTCTCACCAAAGAATGATCCTCAAGGCAACTGAGTAAAATGTAAATCTAAGGTATTAAAAAGTTTAAATCCTTGTCACTAACTATATTTTTGTTTGATTTTGGTCTGTTTGATTTGGTCCACAGAATTCAGAATACATTAGTATTAATGAAAATAACTTGCTATGTAAATGCTAAGGAAATACTGATGGATGAAGGCACATGATGGGGAAAAAAAAGGTTAGGTAAATTATATCTATTTTCTGTTGCTTTTGAATATTCCTGAGGCATCTGGCTGGCCACTGTTATACACAAGGAAAGTAAAACTATCAAGTCAAACTCCACTCCTGGTGACATTGCAGACATTCCCATGAAATTGTTTTGGCAGAAGTATAGAAATGGTTTGAAGTTTTCTTCCTCCTCAATGTTTTTCCACTACCCAGTCTAACCTAAAGCTCTATTATTCCTTGGAACTCACCCATTCACATGGTCATTAGATCTGAATCTAAAGAGCTTTCAGTGTTAACAAAAAATGCATATTCTGGCTGAAAAAACTGCCTATGTTTTGAAAAAATAAAAATCTAACCCTAACATCAAAAGGAAAAAAAAAACCAGCATTGATGGTTATCATTCAACCTCTGGTAGGAGAGAATTGAAAGAAGAAATGATAGCAAAAGTATCAGCAGTCCTGCCTTAATAGCTATTTGACCCAATATCATAACCGCAATACTTGCTGATGTCCTTGATCCATCTTGTTTTAGGTCTCTTTCGTGGACGCTTTTTATCAAGTGAGATCCATTCTATCACTGCCTTGGTCCACCTGCCATCAGTTCTTCTTGCTACGTGACCAGCCCCGTTTCCATTTCCATTCTTTTACTCCCTTGATGATATTGTATATACTTTCGTTTGTTCTCTAATAATCCACATGCAGGTCTTCCTATCTTGACTTGTAATGCCAAACATGTATCTTTTCATAGCTCTTTGTGCCACTCATATGTATGTATGTATGTATGTATGTATGTAGTGCGTATTGATAGACAAATAAATATGTAGATTTAAAACCATCAAGGAATGTAAAAAGCACTATTAAAAAGTATGAAAAAATGATTACAAAAATGTGAACTTTATTCCTTGCATTTTCAAACCTGTGCTCAATGGCCTGATAAACCTGAGGTTTATTCAGTTGGGTTAAAGGTATTTGCTAAAAGAAGTAGTTAAGGCAAGATTCACAAATGTTTGGTTTTGGGCCCAAGCTCAGATATTCTCTTTGTAAAAATAACAATTCTCTGATGAATAGGACAAAATGATTCTTCTAATTATATATGAAAGGGCCAGTTTGGTATAGTGGTGAAGGCATCAGGTTACCAATCAGGAGACTGTGAGTTATAGTCCTACCTTTCTCTCAGCCCTAGAAATGAAGCAATAATCTAGAAGCAATAAAAAAAAAAAGCAGGGATTTTCTCAGGCAGTCTCCAAGAATCAGACAGAAGTGAGCAGGGGGAAAAAAATAAGACATCAAAATCTAGGATATACATTTTCCTACATTTATTTCATTTACTTGTCCCACCTCATCAAATGTTTTTGATTTAATTTTTATGTTAACTGCTAAAATTGTCAAGGTATTTAGAAGTGACTGCAGGCAAATTTCATCTGATATTCAAATTCAAACGATTTAGAACAAGTATCTGTTACAAGTTCAAGCTTGCATCCATTAAGCTTCTACCTCTGGATTCTTGTTTGATCAAAGTTTAATTTCAAGGCCCTCAAGAATTAAAAAGTGGTTAGTTCTCAACCAGTCATTAACGAAAGTCATTCAACTCCTGTCTGATAAAGTTCTGAACCAGAGGAGGGTCTGGTACATAACCAAAGATCCTGGAAAGGAAGCTGAGAGCTAAACAGGAGTGCAGTGAAGCTTTTCTGTTCCCATCCTCCTGGCCTTCTCTGGAAAGGTAGCCTTCCATGAAGAACAATGGGCTGTACCAGAAAGGGAGTTTCAGAAAGTTTATGTAGGTGTAGAAGCAGATGAGACATTTGCAAAGGGATCTGTTAGTCAGGCCCTGCTCCTTTACTCTACCCTTCTCACACTCTCTGGCAATGCCACCTTCATCCATGTTTCTTTCTGTTTTTATTTAAACTGCACAAAGTAGAGCAAGGCACCTCCTTATTCCTCAATTCCAGTAGCCTCTTTGTCATCCTAGCTGACAGGGGTCAATACTCCAAGGTTTTTACTCTTACTAGAAACATGCCTTCTGTGGTCTCTAATGTACCTTTAACCTACCCCATCCCCAGTTATTTATATAATGGCTTTCCATTTGATTTATGTATTTGTTATATTTTTCTAACCATCCCACTCTTATAGCAATAGCAATAGCACTTAGACTTATATGCCGCTTTACAGCCCTCTCTAAGCAGTTTACAGAGTCAGCCTATTGCCCCCAACAATCTGGTTCCTCGTTTTACTGACCTCGGAAGGATGGGAGGCTGAGTCAACTTTGAGTTGGCCAGGATCAAACTCCTGGCAGTGTAAGCAGAGTTAGCCTGCAATACTGCATTCTAACCACTGCGCCACCATGGCTCGTGGTGTTACAAGGTGTTAAAGAGCAAAGGAAGAGAATCAAGAAATACTACAGTAGTTCAAAAATAAAATAATAGTTAAGACACAACAGAAATATACACGTATAGAGAGATATCCATATATTAGCTAGAGCTGGACGCTTGTTGGAAAAGGAAAATTTTCATAGGTTTCCCCTAATATAACAGAGAGTGCTTCTTATGACCACAATTGAGCCCAAAATGTCTGTTGCTAAGTGAGACAGTTGTTAAGTGAATTTTGCCCCATGTTACAACCTTTCTTGTCACAACTGTTAAATGAATCACTGCTGTTAATAACATGGGTGCTAAGCGAAACTGGCTTCCCCACTGACTTTGCTTGTCAAAAGGTTGCAAAAGATGATCATATGAGCCCAGGACGCTGCAACCGTCATAAATCTGAGTCAGTTGCCAAGCATCTGAATTTTGATCACATGGCCACAGGGATGCTGCAACAGTCATAAGTGTGAGAAATGGTCATAAGTCACTTTTTTCATTGCTATGGTAATTTTGAACTGTCACTAAATGAACTGTTGTAGGTCATGGACTATCTGTGATATGGGGGGTACGAGAGAGAAAGCCTGGAGACTTGCCAACCACAATGAACCTTGGACAGAAAAGGGATTCTTTGCAGTTAAAAGACTTTTTGAGATTTTGACATGTAGAGTGAATGAGCAAAGTGATGATTCAAAAATCTAAACTACTGAATATATTGTTTAAGAGAAGGTTTAAAACAAAGTCACCAAAACCCCCCAAGAATATTAAAGGAAACCTGCCTTAATAAAAATTTTATATTCATTTGCATTTCACTGAAATTAAATGTACAATTATTTTCTAATAATGTATTTAATAAGAATGTTCACCTTCTTTGACTTTAAAAATTGCCATTCATCTGTAGCAATTGGTCTTCGTGCTAAAATTACTCCCAGGCTGCTCCTGGCTGACTTTCACGTTGCACTGCTGCTCTTTTACAACCCAGCCACCATGTTCAATTTTCCATATTATGGGCTGAAAGCTTACTTTCCATGCTTTCAGCCCAAACACTCTTACAAGCTGAAAGCACCGTATAATCCTATACTTCTCTCAACTTTCCATATCAAACCTCACATTTCATGGTTCTTCCCATTAGTAACAAGATCTCAAGGTTTATATGGTTCCAATAAATTTAGCTATATATTTTATGGGGGTCTCAGAAGAATTTGGTTTGACTCATTTTGATGTCCAGAGCTCTATCATACAACCCAACTTCAGTAAAGTTATATATCCAGCCTACAATGAAATTCAATATGTTTCCACATTCCTACATTAAAGTATTTTAGACTTAATATCTCTTTAAGTAACTGGAGTCAAAAAGAGATTTATCAGCTGTAGGCCAGACACTGTTGGTTTGGGTTTTTTTTTTTTTTTGTTACATCAGGTAAACATGAAATGGCACAAAATGTGAAGGAATAACTATACTCCTAGAACAGGGGTAGGCAACCTTGGCTCTTTTATGACTCATGGACTTCAACTCCCAGAATTCCTGAGCCAGCCATGCTGAGGAGAAATTGAGAGGTTTCCAAGCTGAGCCATGCTGGCTCAGGAATTCTGGGAGTTGAAGTCCACGAGTCATAAAAGAGCCAAGGTTGCCTACTCCTGTCCTAGAAGAACCATCCATGTATAGTGTACATACAGTACATTATGTTTACCGCCAATTTAGATATATTTACTCCTACTTCAAGGAGCTCAAGATGACGCACAAGTCTGTGTTCTCCCCATATACATTGTATTTCCACAACAATCTTGCAGGGCTTAAAGAAGATGCTAGTGGGATGAGCAACAACTTTCATGACCACATCAAGATCTGAACTTGAATCGGCCCCATTCCAGCCCACTCTCTGGGCTTCCCCATGGCTATCCCTGCATTCTTGAGTCAGCTCAAAAATATAGCAGCAAGAAATTTGCTCCACCCATTGCCATTCTGCCATTATTGCCTGTTTCCAGTGACTTCAGTCACACAACTTCCCTCCAAGTGAATGGGCAAGAAGACCTAACTGATTTTATATATCCTGAAATTGCCCTTGGTGAATTTTGGAACGGAAGAAAAGATTAACACCAGTACAGCTAAGCACAACTGAAGCCTGCCTCACTCATGGTCTGGGGTGAGGCAAAGACAACTGTCATGGTTCCGACAAAAGAACTTCGAGGCGTTGTTTACCTTAAATAATCTTTTATTCGGGAAACAAAGTATTGGCACTACATAGTTGAACGCAAAAACTAAATTCCCCTCCCCTGGATACAAAGTAACAAAGTACAATTCCCACCCTCAATAAACAGTCATAAAGCACATTCCCCAATTAGCTTGAAGCGCAAGCAGGCTTTCTTCCCAGCTCTCCAGCCCGCCAAAACATTATCAGCTCAGGACCCAGTTTGTCCTTGGATTCCCACTGGCAAAGTTATTATTATTATGACTAACTGAACTCTCATCCCAATCACCCCTCCCAGCACCAACTAATTCTAAAAGCATAAAGAAAATGGCTGCATTTTCACCTGTTGTCAAAGCAAGAACATCCGATGTTAGCAGCATTGACAACAACATTGCGGGTAACAGTAGGGAAAAATGTGTGTGTCATCGCCATACTTAGCCCTAAAACCAACTCTCCATGCTCTGTATCTGAGGTTCTTTCCTCACTGTTGAAAATGTAGTGCTCTCCAACCATATTTGAGTCAGTAGAAGACTAGACCACCGTAACCTTTGCTGGCTCCATTGCCAAGCTTTATCCTATTGCCTCTGCTCCCAGCTGGTCACTCAGATCCGAGGATATGAGTGACAAAGTTTAGCAGATTTTATGCACTTAGGAGTTATTTTGGGGCAGCCACTTTGGGCAGCTACTTAGACCTCTACTGGACAGAAATAAGATGCCAAGTTATGTTTGTGTCATGGTTCAGATGCAAATGAAGAGTTGTGAATGGCTTCATCACTAACTCAGACTGAATGGTGCCTGTGACCAGGTTCTTAGTTTAGGAAAAGTAAATCATAATTTGGACACAAGACAGAATGGAGAAATCATTCATCCTAGGATGAATCCTAGGTCATCTTAAGGGGGAACACCCAAAGGACTAAAAAAATATATGAAATCTGGAAAGTGTGCAAGAGATTTCAGGAGAACTTGGATCCCTTTCAAATTGCTCCTAGTTGAAAGAGATCATGAACTCTGAAGAAACATACAGCCAAAGTGTTGTATGCAGTAATATAGGGATCAACATTTAAAAACCAAAATGAAATACCAAGAAAAGGAGATGGTGGAATAATTAAGATAAAGAGAAGGAAAAATTGGTGCGGGTTCAACAGTTCGCACATGAGGCTTAAAGGTGGTGGTCAGATAAACATAACACAGGGTTTGTTCTTCCCTTTAAGAGAGTTTCAAGGTGGGGGAAGGAGAGCCTACATTTCAAACGGAAAACCTTTTACTCTGAGCTCAGCAAACATATGGAAATCATTTACAAGATAAAGTCACAAAAAGGTCACATGATTCTCAAAATGGACCTGTTTTATTCCATAGTAGGGATTCATATGATGCACGGGAACCCTAAAGAAACAGATGAGTAAGAGGCTGTGTGGCATTTTATACAATTAAAACGAGTTATGGTCATAATGGAGCCTGCCCTTCATGGTCATGATAGTCATAAGCACATGATTAACCCAATTTCACTATCTTTTTTGCAATGGTCATTAAGCAAATGCTGCGATTATTAAGCGAACCAATGGTTCGCTATGGATGCAGTTTTGCTGCAAAAATGCAGCCTACTGACTGCCCAAAGTGTGGTTGTGTGACCAGGGGCGCAATTGTTGGAACTTCGGATCCAGGTCATGGGTATGCCCCTGGCAGGTCCATCATAACTTTAAAAAGTCACTAAGTGACTGGTTATAAGTTGAGGACTTCCTGGGCAGTTCTGCTTTTAGTTCCCCTGTGTCCTTAAGCATTAACCGTTGTCTAAATAAGGGGTAGCATAGGTGCTTTCACAAGGAATACTAGTTAGGTGCAAAGGCCAACCAGAAGCAAACAGGACTAATTTTAGTATCCAAGCCAGTGGTGGGATTCAAATACCTGAACAACCAGTTCTCTTATTGGATGCAGGCCTGGGCCTCCAAGGCCTAGAACGGACTTCCGGAAGTGGCATCCACATACTTCCAGTGGGCCATTCTAGGCCTGGGAGGCCTCCTCCAGGCCTCCGAGGCCTAGACTGGACTTCCGGAAGCAGTGTGCATTCAGCCGGTTCTCTGAACTCAGCAAAATTTAGCTACCGGTTCTACTGAACCGGTGCGAACCAGCTGAATCCCATTACTGATCCAAGCTCATAAGATGTTGAAATTAAAACTCCCGCCAGACCAAACTTCACTTTAAAGAACCACACAGTATTGTTTCTTTTCATTTTTGGAATCAATCCACTCTGAAGGGTACAGTTAGTTCTCCATAGTCCTGACTGAACAGGAGAAGTAATAGAAACTCATGCTTGATAACAGTCACATACCTTCCTCCTGAGAACATTACATTGCATATCTAATATCGGCTCAAGAGGAGGATACCAAGAAAAAGTCAGGGCAGGGAAGGTACAGGCTAACATCTGGAAACACTCTGAACTCTCCCTAAAGAACAACAGTGGGCTTTCTTTTCTGTACCAAGTTATCATTAAAACATTTCCTCTGCAACTGCTAATAATTATCGCCTTGTAAATTCAGACATTTTGTGGCAATAGGTATACCCCTCGGTCCTATAGATTCAAACAGGATAATGAATATAAAAACAACCATCATGTAGCTTAATTATGGGAACGCTTATTTAATTTGCATCCTGCTTTTCTTTCCAGAGAACAGATTGTTCCCTCTCTTGCATGTATTTTGTATGTATTTCAATCTCTCTACAAAATCTCTTTCAGGCCGGAAGGCCCTTATTATCATGGTTATTTAATATGAAAAGGTTAATCTGCCCGCTATTTGGGGGGAAAGAAATAGAACTGATAATGTAAGATTTAACATAGGCGTGATCACAGTTCAAAAGTTCTTGCAAGACCAGCCAAACGTCTTCATAGGAAGCATCTTTCCACCCAGAGTGTGGCCTCAGATGTTGGAGCCTGGCCATCCCAAGGTTTCTTGCCAGGTCTGAATAGATCTGAGATCATCAATCATTGTAATACAAAGCAGATTCCTCTTTTCTAAGTTATTTCGGGAAAGCTATCAGGAGTTCTGTAAGCTAATTGTAACTGACATTGGAGCTGCCTGTAAGAAATATTCTAAAGTGGGATGGTGGCGAAGGTGTTGGATAGGGACAATGAGAGCTAAGTTTAAGTCCACCCCCTGCCAAGAAAAGTTACTGAGTGATGTTGACGTTGAACCAGCCACTTTCTCCCAGCCAGATCCTTCCCAGATTGTTATGGGAGCAAAATGGAGACTGCATGCTGTCTTAAGTTCCCAAAATAGGCAGCATATAGAACCAACAACAATTTAATTAATGAAACATATGGCAAATAAACCAACCTTTTATTGTATATTTTTCAAGCCACCATCTATTAGCTATTTAGGAGATAGTCCATTAGAAGAAATAGTTCATTACATCTAGCAGACAACTCAGAATAAAAATATTTATCTGATGCAAACAAAACCATGATCAGAAACCCTTTCATGAATGATATTTAAACTGCCTTGAACTGCTCAGTCAAGTGGCACACAGAACATTTGCCAATTCTGCTTGAGATAAAACAGGTTTTTTTTCCCCACTGTGTATGTCTCTCCTGCAGTAACTTTAGAAGGACACACAAATAATTCAAGTTTGTAACTAAGCCACTCAGGTGACTGCTTTGTTTTTTTAGCCATGCCTCAAGCACCTGAATCCCTTTTTTGTCTCAAGAAGCAAGTTAAGCAAGATTAACCAAGGTAAAAATGTCATTTATTCTTCTTAGCTTCTAATCTTTTTAAAGCATTGGTGAAAACTCTGTTTAAGTATAAATTTCTCTGTGATTGCTAAATTACTGTTCTAGCCAAACTATCTGTCATTAGTCAAACTAGAAGTCCTCAAAGAAATTTTTTTCCATTCATAAGGAACCATCAAATGATTAGGCAAAAGGAGTCTGGGTACAATATAATTTTTATTGAAAGACACCCTAGAAAGAGTGCAGAGAAGAGCAACAAAGATGATTAGGGGACTGGAGGCTAAAACATACAAGAACGGTTGCAAGAATTGGGTATGCCTAGTTTAATGAACAGAAGGACTGGGGGATGACATGATACCAATCTTCCAATATCTCAGGGGCTACTACAATGAAGAGGGGGTCAACCTATTCTCCAAAGCACCAGAAGGCAGGGCAAGAAGCAATGGATGGAAGCTTATCAAAGGGAGATCCAATCTAGAACTAAGGAGAAATTTCCTGACAGCTAGAAAATTAACAAATGGAACAGCTTGTCTCAAGAAGTTGTGGGTGCTCCAATACTGGAGTTTTTTAAGAAGAGATTGGACAATCATTTGTCTGAAATGGTATAGGGTTTCATGCTTCAGCAGGGAGTTGGACTAGAAGATCTCCAAGGTCCCGTTCAACTTTGTTATTCTGTTACATAAGCTTTCATGAGCTGCATCAAGATCACCAGTCCTCAGTACTGGTCGACATAGAATTTTTTGTGAGATACTACATTTAAATAAAAGTAGACTTCAAAATGGAAATGGTTGAAAAATGGCTATATATATATATATATATTGATCTTGGTGGATATATATTGATCTTGGTGGATGGGCCATCCATGGCTCAGATGACCTTGGACACAAGAAATCTTTGATAATGGTAAATGCAAATTGATATGGATGGCTTTTACTGGGACTTTCAGCTAGACACCAATACTAAGGAAGGGTCAGAATGTTGTGCTTCTTGTTACAATGCAAGTAAAGGGCAACCTGGAGGCTGTTTAAATCTGCACTCAAACTGAACCAATTGCCAGTGTTGCGTTTCCACGGATATATTTATGGAGATTTTCAGTGATCCAGATCATGATTCTCCAAAAGATGCTTTTTTCCAAAAGGCAACTGGACTTTTTTTTTTTCCTTTGAAAACATTTTGCTTCTTATCCAAGAAGCTTCCTTCCATTCTCCACCAGTCAGTTAGAACTGAAGAAGCTTCTTGGATGAAAAGCAAAACATTTTCAAAGAAAAAAACCAAGAATGTCCAGTTACCTTTTGGAAAAAAAGCACCTCTGGGTCTCCAGAGATACTTCTTCTCTTCTGCCTCTATTCTCAATTAGTTCTTAACTGATACACTTTGCTCCCTTTCAAAGAGAGCTAAAATGCAGAATTAGATCTCCCATCAAATATTTTGAAAGAAGCAACTGGATGGCCAGTTAGGGCAGATGCTTCCCTCTCCCACCAAAAAATCATTTTTATCATCCTAAGTGGGAGTTTCTGAGACCAGACATAATTTCCCCAAGAGGAAAAACAGTTTAAATGCAGGGGTCTTCAAACTTGGCCCTTTTATGACTTGTGGACTTCCAACTCCCAGAATTCCTCAGCCAGCGTGCCTGGCTGAGGAATTCTGGGAGTTGAAGTCCACAAGTCATAAAAGGGCCAAGTTTGAAGACACCTGGTTTAATGTAAGCATTTTTAGATGCAAAAGTGCAGGCAAGGGCAAGATCCATCTCTTGCTCTGCTGCTAGGATACCAATCTTCTGATCATGTATCCATTCCATCATCACTTACTGCTGCCATGTTGGCTGTAGCAGATAGGTACTTGAGTTCATCTGGACAATCACAAATAGATTTAGTATCAGTACTAAAGATTTAGCAAAAGCATCCTGGTTTAGTACATTCTTTCAACATGGCACTTTTCCTAACAATTGTTTAGTAGGTTTATCAACCTGGGATGCCACTAAATTTCCTGGGACACTTCTTCAAAATTCTCATCTCAAGTTAAGCAAGATACAAGAGCAAGGGAAATAATCCTCAAACAATTAAGGGGTTTTTTCCACTCATTGTTTCACATGAAGGAATCACATAAGCCCTAGTACAGGGGTCTTCAAACTTAGCCCTTTTATGACTTGTGGACTTCAGCTCCCAGAATTCCTCAGCCAGGCACGCTGGCTGAGGAATTCTGGAAGTTGAAGTCCACAAGTCATAAAAGGGCCAAGTTTGAAGACCCCTGACATAAGCCCTAGTACCACAATCTGTTCAGATACAATGACATAAAACAAACTTCCCTGACCTGCTGCTCTCCAGCTGAGTCAGACTTCAACTCTTATAACCCAAACACATCTGAAGACTATCAAGGTCTGAGGCCAGCCTAAGGAAACACGGCCATTTTAAATTGCTGCATTTAAGGATTGCATCACATAACTAGGCAGATCTCAAAAGTGTGAAGGTTCAGCATCCCTCCTCTGAAGAGTTCCATAAAGAGTACCACGCAATCCTCTTTTTATCAGATCCCCAGAACTTAATTGGAAACCACTTGATTTTTTTATTGCAAGAAATTCCTGACCCAATACTGAATGAATTGTATCCCTTGGCAGCCATACGTGTGCTGGGACCTCCGTTGTGGATCCAGTTGCAGGAAAGAGTTGTTGTCTGTGCTTATCAAAAGAATTTGGCATTTGGCTTTCCCTTCTAGCAGAATCAGGTATCTTACACTTTTACTATACATATAGGTGTCACGAAAATGCACTAACCCCCCATCTTGTAATCTTAAGCAGATCAATCTTTACCAACTGAGGTAAAAATATACAATTTTAAATGGTTAAGAGCCTGGGTTTAAGATTGAGAATTATACAGAACTTATAGTTTACTAAAGCAACACAGACTGCTTACATAGTTAATGTAATTGAGATTCTATTTTTATTGCAGGTATATGTTTCCTTTTTTTTTTTTAGATAGAAAAACATGTGGTTGTTTATCTAAGGTTATTAGATGTCTCCAGAGGAGATAATTTAACTCAAATAACAAGCCTTTCCTCTTTTTTTAATTAACAGCAGCAGGAGATTGTCAGAAGCTCCAAAGTCAGATCCCACTCAGCTCTCACCCCAAATAAGAGGAAAATCCTGTTGTCCTATTTGTACCTCCCCACGTCCTCACACACATAACTGCTTGATCAAAGGTATTGATCAGCCTGTGCTACCAGAATGGCTGGGCCATTTCTTAAAGTTTATGCCATGCCCCACTACAGGTAGACCTCGATTTATGACAATTGAGCCCCAAATTTATGTTGCTAAATGAAACACTTATTGTGAGTTTTGCCCTGCAGTTATTGTTAGTAACATGGTTGTTAAGTGAATCTGGCTTCCCCATTGACTTTGCATGTCAGAAGGTCGCAAAAGGTGATCACAGGACCCCGGGACAATGCAACCGTCATAAATATGAACCAGTTGCCAAGCATCTGAATTTCGATCATGTGATCATGGGGATGCTGCAACAGTTAAGTGTGAAAAATGGTCATAAGTCACTTTTTTCATAGTAACCATAGTAACTTTGAATGGTCGGTAAATGAATGTTGTAAGTCAAGGACTACCTGTACTGCATGTGTACTAGACAGAGAAGCTAACAATCAATTAAAAACAATACTGCACAACTTTAGAATCCTTTAGAAGAAAAACTAACAAAACACTGTAAAAGAGAAAGATTATCTAATAAATGAAAGCAGATACAACAGCTATTCATCTTTGGAATTAGGCATTGCTTTTGATGAAAACAGTCTAAACATAATTATTTAAGTAAAATTTACATCAAAACCTTCCTACATAGGCAAAACATCACAAGCAAGGAGTTCCACAGTTTAACAGAATGACAAGAGTTCGAAGGAACCTTGAAGGTCTTCATCTAGTCCAACTTCCTGCTCAAGCAGGAGACCCTAAACCAGGGGTCTTCAAACTTGGCCCTTTTATGACTTGTGGACTTTAACTGCCAGAATTCCTCAGCCAGCATGCTTGGCTGAGGAATTCTGGGAGTTGAAGTCCACAAGTCATAAAAGGGCCAAGTTTGAAGACCCCTGATCTCTCTTGTCTGCATTACCGAAGGTCTCAACTTAGGAGCTTATATCCAGCTTTAATGCTATTAAACATATATCAACAGCTTCCCTGTAAGAGTGTGGGTCATCAACATTCCTGACAACCACCACTCGAAAGGTCTCCCAACCATTTTGCACAAGCAGGCTGAGGAATTCTGGAGGAAGGCTGGGAAGGCTATCTTGGACTAACGTTTAATGGTTTCTATATAATGGCTATAAGACATCTACTAATTCTAATCAACATGATCTCATGACTGCAAAATGTTATGAGTCCAGCCTCATTCTGCATAGTTCATATTGCTGCTGACATTGTAAACAAGTGGGCTCTATGGAAATATAACTAATTATTCACTTGTTTCAACGCTGAGGCCAGCAACAAAAGGTCCACTTCTTCTGCTCTTGCATCTTGCCAATTCAGCTGGTACACAACTGGCAGGGATGTCCAATGTTTCACAGTCAAAGGCAAAAAAAAAGGTATTTCAGAGTGCTGCCCTACCATTCCTTAAATCCAACCTATTTTCCAAGATCGCACATACATGGAATGCACCCAGTTAATTCTTGAGCCTGGTCTGACCTTCTGGAAAATTATCAGTTCTCTAGCTTTAGAAATACTTGACTGGATAGCATCTCCCCAGTAATATCCCAGAAAACAAAATACTCTAATTTTGTTTTTAATTTGCTATGTATGCACTGACTATGGCAATGCCATGTAGACTCTGTTTCTTGCTCAATGCATATGGAATTAACTTCCTAGTCAATTTTGTACTGGCAGTGACTAACATAATCCCCAAGGACAATGTGCCCATTAAAATGGTTTGTCCTTGGAAAATTAGAGAACCCAAAGGATTCCAGAACGGTCTTCAAAGTTTTCCATTGGCCTGGCTGCCATGCCTGTTGAAGCTCTGATCTCACTGCAGCTATTTTCTATAAGACACAAAACTCTTGACACAAGCTTTCGTGCAAATGTGGACTGGATAGGTTTTTCTTTTACCAAACAAAAAGCTGTAAAATAGCAAGAATGAGAGCAAGAATAAGCTCACACCAGTTATTATCCTTAAGCAGGGGGTTGGACTAGAAGACCTCTGAGGTCCCTTCCAGCTTGGTGATTGTATGATCAGGTGCAAGCAGCAGCTTGTGATTTTGTCTACTGTACTGTGTCTAGCAGTAAACCATTCTTGCATGTGTCTAACTCCCAGGGCCTCAAGTACCCACCAAACATGAACAGGAAACCGAGTCCCTAGAAGTCTGCTGAGATAAAACAGGCTAATGGATTTGAGAACCACCATTCCAGATTACCCTGGATGTTCATATGCTACCAATAGCCTCTATAGAGATGATACAACCTGGAGAGATTAATATAATGTTAGGAAATGTTCAACCAAGCAGTGCAGGCCTCGAGATTTTCAGAGCTGTCTCCATATTTGGTTCCTCTGCCACAACAACTCTTTTGTATAAGGAACAGAGAAGGAGAAGGGGACAGGCATGTCTCTGAAATGGCTTCCCCAGACACTACTAGCATTTCAGCAGGAATCCAGGTTTTACTTCACGGTTTTAAACTTTTAATGCTGGCTTATTTGTTTTTCCTGTTGGTTTTATACCCCATTTGGTTTTTACAGTGCTCTTTTATCATAATATGGCCTGTCTGAAGCCTTTTGATACCTGTTATAGATGCCAGGGTAAGGGACTTTTAAATAAATAAGTTATGTTGGTTTTAACATCATGTGTTGCTTTTGATGTTTTTTTCCCTACATGCAGAAACCAATTTATAAATGTTACCAATATCATTTTTAAAAGGGGTGGATTCAGACATGGTTGTGAAGTGTAACATGTTCTGTTAGTTCTGAATTAGTGTTATGGGAACCCATCTTTGTGATAAATCAGGCAACCGTGACTTATGCCATAAGCAACACACAACTTAGTACAATGGGTGAACCTAATTATTGTGATTTATTCCACACACCAATGTCTCTCTCTCTCTCTCTCTCTCTCTCTCTCTCTCTCTCTCTCTCTCTATCTTTTATAATTATATACAATTGCTGTTCCTTATAGCTTACCTAAGACTTTTGACCATCCTTCATTGCTAAACCCTGGAAGTGCAAAGCATCCTTATTAAGGCTATATTACCGATCTTCATGCACCAAAGAGTTAGTGGTCCTTAAGTGTTACTCCAACTGAAAAGCATCCTCTCCCTTCCCGCTCATCCTAGCATTTAGGAAAAAAGAAGCCAGGCCATCACGCACAGGTATTCCTGAAAACCTCACCGGAGTTTTGAAATCCAATGAAAAGCCACCGAGACCGGACTCCGGGGGGGGAAAGCCTCTCTCCGAGGCCCCAAGAGGCAGCGCCTGGCCCTGGGTAACTCTTCAGCAATCCCAACACTCTTCTGAACGCGCTCAAGCGGCTACTACTCCCCTGCGCCGGTTCAAAACCAACGCGCATCCTTAGGATGGGCGCGCGTTTTGGCTTTACAGAAAACCCCAGGGGGGCGCCCAGATTAAGGCAGGGCAGGCGAAGCGCGGCGGAATCCGGGGGGCCCCGCGCCCCGCGGGCAGGTCTGAAGGGGCCGAAAGGGCGGGCAGCGAGGGGCGGCTCCTCGGCGCTCACTCACCTACGGCTCGGATGAGGAAGCCCTTGGGGGCCCGCAGCGCCCTGCGGAGCCAGGCGTCGCGGAGGAGCTGCAGGGGCGCCGGGGGGCCTTGCAAGAGCAGCACGCCGCCCCGCAGCCAGCCCTGCAGCCGCAGCCGCCCCACGGCGCGCGCCAGCCCGGCGTTCCAGTGGGAGGCGGCGTTGGCGCGGCGGAACGCCTGAAAGACGGCCGCGCCGCGCGCCTCGTCCTCGCAGCAGTCCGCCTCAGCCTCAGCCTCTGGCCCGGCCGCCTCCCGGGACCCCGGCGGGCGGCGACGCAGGACCAGAGCGAGCGAGCTGGGCGCCAGCAGCACCGCGCGGCGGGGAAGCGGCGAGGGCGACATGCTGGGGCGGCTGCGGGGCGCGCTCTGCCCGTTGTGCCCGTCAGCGCCGCCGCCGCCGCCGCTACCAAGGGAACGGGGTTGTTCCTGGCAAGGGGCGGGGAAAAGCTGGCCCGGCTCCAAGCGGCCCGGCTCTTCGGCGGCAGCCCCGGAGCCAGAATTTCTCGCTCGCCTCACTCCTCCCTCCTCCCCCCCGCTCCGAAGCACCTGGAGGAAGGGTGGGGGGGACAGGCCGGCCCGCGCTGCAGTGCGCTGCGCTCCCGTTCCCAAGGCGCGCCATTGGTCTCTCCGGGGCTCACGCAGCCCTCGGGCGGCCAGGCGCGGCCGAAGCTTTTGCGTCGGATCCTCATCTGGACCGAATCCCAGGCTGGTGGGGAATAACAGTCCCCGCCGATGGGAATACAATTGGCAGCGGTCGGGGAGTGCATCAGAGTGCGCAAAAAGTTTGCCTCGCCTGGAATCGAATGGAGCCTTTAGTCAGAAGGAGTTCAGCGTTTCTTGGAAAGCCACATTGCACGCCAGGAACCGGGATAATTATCCACCAAGTTATGACTAAGGGAAGGAAGATAACCGTTCTGGTGAATGCGAGGGCGACCGCACAGATTCTCAGTTACTTTTAGAGGCAGAAGAGGGGCATCTGCCCGTTGATTAACCATCGGATTCTCTTAAAGATGCGAAAAAGTTGCTGGCAGAATAAAAAGCAATCCTAGAAAACACAGATGAGCTGCAGAAAGGGTCAGAAGGATGAAACATTCCTGAGTAGAAACGGGTGGGGGAAAGGTGGGGGAGTAACATCATTAAATAATTATTTATTTATAAATAAATAAAGCTATTCTATTCTATTTCTATTCTATTCTTTACTGCTGCCCCTCCCTCCAAAACAGGAATAGTGCAGCTGTAGACAAAAGGAGATCTGTAGGTATTTTGGGATCAGGATTTCCATTGCTAAACAAAGCGGTTGTTAAGTGAGTTGTGCCCAATTTTAGGACTTTTTTTGCCATGGTTGTTAAGTGAATCACACAACCCTTAAAGTTGTCTTCTCCCACTGACTTTGCTTGTTGGAAGTGGGCTGGGAAGGTCACAAATGGTGGTGGAAGCTGCAGACAGATTTTCAAGTCTCCCTGTTGCAGCCTCTGTCTGTTGTGGTTTCAAAAGTGTTGTGTTCTATTACTTAAAACAATGTTCCTTAAAAGTGATCTTAGGACCCTGGGGGTCCCTCCAAGACCTTCTTTTTGGCCCTTACTCTCAAAATTATTTGCCAGCTATGGAAGATACTTTAAAAGTTCTAAAACAATGATACTATTTTCATTGTTTTTATTTGTTAAAAATATATTTGTTAAAATATTTTATGGTTTAATATTGTTATTTTTACATGATAATGAAATAGGCTTCTGAAACCAAATTCAGTAAATAATTATTCTAGGAATGTAACAATTTTAATATGGTGAATAATAACAAATATAACCCACACGAACAAAAATTATTTTGGGGTCCTCCATAATTTTAAAACTGGGAAAGGCTCCTGAGAAAACTAGGAAAGGTCCCCTTAGAAATGCTTGCTATTCCCCTTTTCCTTCTGGAGGGCTTCCTATGTATCATGGTTGTCTAGGTTGCAGCTCTGCCTCCTGTCTCCCAGGTCATTCCCACATACCATGCCATCACCAGCTGTACCAGCAAATACACCAGGAAACGTGTTATTGTTGTTTTTTGCAAACACCTACGATAAATGGCCAGAAGATATCCAGGTTAACATCTCCTGATGGTCCACCAAGCTCTCCTGTCCTGCCCTACTAAGAGTCAAGAGGAACCAAATGAAGTTCCCACTGAAACCATGATGCTGAAGCTAAGTTTATTCAGTATGGAAAGTGCAGGGATAAAATGCTATTAGGTAACCATTGTCCAAAGGTCAAGTGTTGTATGCAGTAGAGATTATCAAAACAGCTGACACTAGACCACATTTCCAGGCTTCAGAGACTCATCCTATCTTGAAGGATTCTACAGAAGGATATGGAATTAGTTATATTCTAGATTAAGTCTAGAAGATTGGTACCATCAGGTTAAAACATGCCTGCTGTCTACCTTCACGCTTGCAGAAACTGGGAAGCCTTTGTGGAAAAGCAATACTGTATTCCAAGTCAAGATAATAAATTAGACTTGCATGCTTTTCCAATGCTTCTTTTAAACTAAAATAGCAACTGCGTTTTTGTTTTCACAATGCATTTGTGAATTGTGAAAGACTGAGGTGAGCTTTCATTGTTTGGCTCTCCCTGTGCCTTTAAGAAGCCACGAAAGCAGAAAAATATTGATGACCAGAGTATTGCTTATGAGGAAACGGGTTTCCATGCTCCTTAGGACAGGGGTCCTCAAACCTTGATAACTTTAAGACTTGTGTACTTCAACTCCCAGAATTCCTCAGCCATCAAAGCTGAGGAATTCTGGGAGTTGAAGTACACAAGTCTTAAAAGTTGCCAAGGTTGAAGACCCCTGCCCTAGGATCTAAAATAGCAGGACTGAGTGGAGACCACAGCCCCTTTAACCATCCTTTGAAGCACCATTGAATGTTTCTTAAAATGTAGAATAAAGATGGGCCATGTGGGTGTTCTCTGAGCTCTTAGGAGCCTTTTTAAATCGCCCCCCTTCAACTGGGTGCCTTTACTGTACCGACACGTCTGGAGGCACATAGTGTCAGCCCTTTGAGGCAGGCCAGCTCAGGAAAGGGACAACACAAGGATCACAGAAATGCTACTTTATACCAGTGCTTCTTAACCTCAGCCGCTTTAACTCCCAGAATTCCCCCAGCCAGACTTAAAAGGGGTTACTCTCACACTTTTTCTTTCCCAGGCTTGTGTTGTCTCCTATGTTGCCCTAATCCCTTTTTCAAGACTATCTACACTTACCTCTATACCAGGTAGGCAGCGGGATCCATGGCAAAGCAGCTTGGCATCAGGGAGGAAATGCAGGATTCCTATCGGCTGTAGCCTCCTTCTTCTCAAGAGAATATTTTACAGCTAGGAAGCAGCTGGCAAGTATAATTGGATTCGGATGCTTACTTTAACAACAGAGAGTAGCAGAGCATCAAAACCAAGATTAACGTTACTGCTGCAGTTTTGCCAGTAACATTAATTTTATTTAGGATGTGAAACTGCAAGATCTGGGAGAGGACTCTCTGTCTTGCTTGCTCTGAAAGCAGTGGGTCTACATAGTGTTTCTCAAACTGCGAAAGCTGGTTGGGGAATTCTGGGAGTTGAAGTCCACACATTGTCAAGTGGCCAAGGTTGAGAGACACTGGTCTATGGGATGTGGGCAATGCGTGTGACATTGACACCAAAGGGGCGGGGCTTGCATTGTGATGCAATTTCTGCCAACCTACCTTGCCAACCTAGCACCCAAAGTAACAGGAAGATTTGACCTTGTTTTATGAAATAAAGGAGATAAACTAACAGAATAACCAAATAACAGAATTGGAAGGGACTTTGGAGGTCTTCTAGACTAACCCTCTGCTCAAGCAGAGGACCCTACCATTTCAGGCAAGTGGCTGTTTAGTATTTTCTTAAAAGCCTCCAGATGAAGCACCCACAACTTCTAAAGGCAAGCCATTCCACTGGTTGTTCTCACTGTTATGAAGTTTCTCCTTAGTTCTAGATTGCTTCCCTCCTTAATTAGTTTCCATCCATTGTTTCTTGTCTTGCCTTCCGATACTTTGGAAAATAGGTTGACCCCCCCTTCTTTGTGGCAGCCCCTTAGATACTGGAAGACTGCTATCATGTCACCCCTGGTCCTTCTTTTCACTGGACTAGCCATACCCAATTCCTGCAACCGTTCTTCATATGTTTTAGTCTCCAGGCCCTTAATCGTCAGTTACTCTTTTCTTTCCAGTCTCAATGTTTTTTTTATAAAGTGGTGACCAATTTCATGTGTGGTCTTACTAAGGTTTTATAAACTGGTACTAATACTTCACATGCTCTTGATTCTATCCCTGTTTATGCAACCAAGGATTGCACTGGCTTTTTTGGCTGCTGCTGCACACTGCTGGCTCATATTTAAGTGATCGTCCACTAGGACTACAAGATCTCTCTCAGAGTTACTGCTTTTGAGCAAAGTTTCACCTAATCTGTAGTTGTACATTTGCTTTTTCTTGCCTAAGTGTAAAACCTTACTTTTCTCTACACTGAATTTCATTTTGTTGGATAGGCCCGTGTTCAAGTCTGTCAAGATCCATCTGGGGTGTTGGCTATTCCTGCCAGCTTAAGTGTTGTCTGCAAATTTGATGAGATCCTCTTCTATTCCCTCATCTAAATTGTTTATGAAGATGTTGAAGAATACTGGGCCTAAAGCAGAACCTTGGGGTACCCCACTGCTTATTTCCTTCCATGTAGATGTAATTCCATTAACGACTACACACTGAGCACGGTTTGTTAGCCAGTTACAAATCCATCTGGTGGTGATGCTGTCTATCCAACATTTTTCTAGCTTACCAAGAAGTAGGTGTGGTCTACTTTGTCAAATGCTTTACTGAAATCCAAGTATACTCTGTGCACAGCATTTTGCTAGTCCACTAATTCAGTCACAAAATTTTATAAAATAAAATAAAATAAATATTTATAGCAAATACTTTTATTTCACCTACCCAAAGGACTGTTCTGCCCATGACTAGATAAACATCACCAAAATGAAATTGATTATAACCCATAAGCAATATGAAAGCACTGTTCAATCAGCAAAAACAGGAGCTGGATCCTACCTAAACTCAGTTCATAAATCCTTCCCCAAAAAATTGCAGCTTAAACTAATGGAAATAAAATAATCAGACTAACAAGCTACAACCACAATAAAAGAGCCAGTTTGGTCTTGTAGTTAAGGCAACAGGCTAGAAAGCTGGAGAGAGTGACTTCTAGTCCTGCCTTAGCCATGAAAATCAGCTGGGTGACCTTGGGCCAATCACCCCCCCTCAGCCCAACTTGCCTCACAGGGGCTGTTTGTTGGGGGGGAAATAGGAGGATGAAGTATTAGATATGTTCACCACTTTTGAGTTGTTTATAAAAATAACAAAGTAATAATGATGCATAAATATCCCATTATCATTATATGAAGGAAAAGACTAGACGTAATGGTTTTGAGTTAACTAGAATGCCTGAAGAACTTCATTAGATTTCATTAAAAGAAGCAAAGACAAAAGATGAAATGATGGGCGATAGTTGGAAAGCAGAAAAGTGAGAAACAGAAAAAAAAATGCCTAACTAAACAATGTACCTGAGAGAACAGAAAGAGCTGCATTATATTTAGATAATTTAAAAGATACTTAAATAGCATACATATAAAACTTAAATGTCTCATCTATAGAAAGTAACTGCTGTACAGAAACTATTTTAGAAAGCATCAAAATAGGAAAGTGATGAGAATCACTTAGCACACCAACAGTGTTTGATCTAAATAAAAGGTTTGCAAGCCTGTAGCAAATAGGAACTTTTGGCATGTCATTCTAAAAAAATAATTAGAATTTAACAAGAGTTTAATACTGTCAAGTTGGAAAAGTACATGAAGAGCAGCCTGTTTATCCCCCTCCTGTTTCTCTACTTTTAACCTTGCACTTTTGCATTATTTCCAAATATTGCTGTAAAATTATAAAACCAGAAAAGAAACAAATGGTCATTAGTATCCCTCCATGTTAGCCAAATGCGGTTAAACATTGCAGCATACTCAGTATTTTTTTTCTGTTTACCATTAAATGATATTTTAGGAAACTGGTACATTGGTACACTTTTGTTACTGAGGAATAATTCACTGGGGGATTTGCAAATATCAAAAAAATCATGAGCCAGATGTGAAAAATCAACACTCCTTTGAAATGTAGCGACCCTGCAGGGGGCAATTCTGTGGGCTTTCCTGTTACTGGCTTGTCCTATTCAGTAATACACAAAGGCTGCTGCTATTTTACGTTTTTTTCACGCTGGGGTCTCAGCCCAACCATTTCCTCTGCAGCTCCCCCATTTCTTTTCTTTACTGCATTTGCATTCTTTAGAACCCCAGACCCATTATATTTGTCTTCTTTCAGTTGAATTACGCTTAACCTGTTGCAATCATACCTTTCTGCATTTATCCTTACGAGTCCTCCCATATTTCTCTCTTTCCATTTCTTTTGAGATGTTGTAACATTATCAACACTCTTTCTTTCCCCTTTTCAAGATCACCGTTTTGAAACGTGTATGATTCATAACATGTTAAAAGAGTTGAGAGTTTTCCCTGAAGATCATTTTTTGGGGCTGGCCAAAAGGAACCAAAAGAAGGTTTGCCCAACAGGTACAGGAAGAGTATGTGAGCATAACACTGTATATCAGCCTTGTAGCCCTTAGTGAAGCTTGCTAGCCAACTCTTCAGTGAGAAAGGAAGCTTTGTCCCAGGTGAAAGTGCCTGGGGGAACATCACAGAATACCTGACCTTCCAATGTCATCTTTCAGTACAGACACTCCGTACAAGGTGATTGCACAAACTTTGCAACACTTTGCTGCAAGATGACACTCACTGAAACCTTGTGGATAATGGAGAAAATGACATCACATTTCATGTGCTCTGCAATGTCTTTTTCGATCTTTACATTGTGTTGCGTCACTATTTAAAGTTTGCTTTCCAGATTAAGTAGGTAATAATGTAAACGTTATCAGTTTGATTGGGAATGGGAAGTGTTTATTTCAAAATGCTTTCACAATCAATTGTCAGTATCTGATGTCAAGGAGCCCAAACAGAATAATTTGAGACATTTAAGGCTTCTGCCAACAAGCTACCAACCAACAACCTGATGTCAATCTGGCAGCTTCTTAATTATAGCACCTATTTGACTTCTGATTCCAGGTTTTATGTTAAGTTACTCCTTTCATACCGAGTAAACTCAAAATACTTGTGCCCAAGTATACCCTTCCATACCACATTATGTCGTTACCATAACAAAAATGCTGGGTTACAACTTAAATTTAGGTATTTTATGACTTGTGTGAAATGCATATAATACCTTCATTGGAAGACAGTCTTAAGAAATTAACACTGGGAAGGTAAATAGCCAATTTAATGAAAGCCAATATAAAACTAGTAGCAATTTTTCCAAATAAAGCATTATACTGACATCTACTGGCCTGGTGTGTATTAGTCAATTGTACATTCTCATAAAATTTTTAAAAGTTGCTCGTATATTAATGTAGGGATAGAACATTTCAAGGATTACAAAATATGCATAATAAAACAAATATGTTTTTATATAAACCCCAATTTATCAATGTTCTATAATTTCCTTATTCTTTTCCTCGATTACTGTGCATCAAAACAGTAATAAGAACTTCCAAGAAAAACTCACAAATCATAAAGGGAAAAAACTCTGACAAAAATTCAAGAATGTATTTAAAAATCTTTACTGGCAAAATTAAGCAGCATGCTATGATTTATATACCCGATTTTTTTTAATTTAAAAAACCTAAATAGTCTGAAATAAATCCTAAGAATGGCATCTCTATAAATAATGAAAAATGTTTGCACTAAATTTTAAAAGGAAACTTTTGGTAATTAAATACTTGCTATTTTCCATGAAGTTGATGAACTTTATTAGCATTCAAACTATAACCAAGTTTACCCTAAAACATTTTGCAATGCAAAATTATTTTCACTCAAGGAGTGTCTAACAAATCGAGGGCTGTGAATTACAAGCAATCTTTTGAAGCAGGCTCACACATTTATAAAACTTTATACAACCTTGCTTGGACTAAAGTATTTATACTACTAAATTAAACATGCATCACTTTCATACACTCCAGTTTCATGATTTATATTACATTATGTAACATTCTTTTTTTTCCCCAGCAAGCAGCATGTTTTGTCATACATTTGCTCCATTTTCTTTGGATGTTTGATCTTTATCTTCATTCTTCACACTATCCTATGGAAAGAGAAGACAGTGAATCAGTTACAAGCTGCTATAACCAAATTAAGACTTTCTGCTTTTCCTACTTTCAGGAAATTTTGCAGAAGAGTTACAGAGAGCTTTACCTTTTTAAGAACCGTGTGTATTTCATCCATAACGGTTGCCAAACCTTTGATGGTCTTAGTCAGCTGCCCTTCAAACTGCAGATTTGTATCTTCCGAGATCTTCAGGTTCTCTTGCAGCTGGCTGAGCTCTTTTTTAGCCTCTTTAATTTCTGCAGAGAGGCTTTTGTTTAAATTCTCCAAATTCAGTATGGTCTTTTCATCGTCATCTGCAAAAATGGAATGATTTGTAATCTTTCAAACTGCATCTTTCTATAAGAAGTTAAAACGATTACAGAAGATAAAGGAGTAAAATATTAGGCTGATACCTTAGTCTGTAAAACAGAGCTAGTAAGGTTGTTGTTTTTTAGGACATGCAGTGCCTTAGAGTCAGTGTTGACTCCTGGAACTGCCTGGATTAGTCGCTGTAGTTTTTCTGACAAGACCTCAGAAGTTGCTTGCCCTAGGATTTCTTAGGATTGAGAGGGAGGGACTGGTCCAAAGTCACTTAGTTGGCTTTCTGCCTAAAGTAGGATCAGAAGACCGAGTCTCTCTGGTTTCTAAGCTGATATCTTAACCTCTATACATAGCAAATTAAAAACAAAATTAGAGTATTTTGTTTTCTGGGATATTACTGGGGAGATGCTATCCAGTCAAGTATTTCTAAAGCTAGAGAACTGATAATTTTTCAGAAGGTCAGACCAGGCTCAAGAATTAACTTTGTGCATTCCATGTATGTGCGATCTTGGAAAATAGGTTTGATTTAAGGAATGGTAGGGCAGCACTCTGAAATACCTTTTTTTTTTTGCGTTTGACTGTGAAACATTGGACATCCCTGCCAGTTGTGTACCAGCTGAATTGGCAAGATGCAAGAGCAGAAGAAGTGGACCTTTTGTTGCTGGCCTCAGCGTTGAAACAAGTGAATAATTAGTTATATTTCCATAGAGCCCACTTGTTTACAATGTCAGCAGCAATATGAACTATGCAGAATGAGGCTGGACTCATAACATTTTGCAGTCATGAGATCATGTTGATTAGAATTAGTAGATGTCTTATAGCTGTTATATAGAAACCATTAAACGTTAGTCCAAGATAGCCTTCCCAGCCTTCCCCCGGAATTCCTCAGCCTGCTTGCGCAAAATGGTTGGGAAAACTTTAGAGTGGTGGTTGTCAGGAATGTTGATGACCCACACTGTTACAGGGAAGCTGTTGATATAGGTTTAATAGCATTAAAGCTGGATACAAGCTCCTAAGTTGAGACCTACGGTAATGCAGACAAGAGAGATCAGGGGTTTTCAAACTTGGCTCTTTTATGACTTGTGAACTTAAAACTCCCAGAATTCCTCAGCCAGGCACGCTCTAAACCAAACTGGTTCTAATGACTTTACTATCATTATGTCCTTTTTAGTTAAAATAATGAGGCAAGACTATTCAAAGCAATTAATCTGACTCAGAAAGTGAAAGTCCATTTGTGAATTGGCATACACATCAGAAGTACAGTATGCATTTTAAAAATATTATACATGTGTATTATGCTTTCTTTGCTTATAACAGAAAAAAATTGTAACAGCTATTCCTTGCTTGCATCTAATGATATGACAGCTAGCAGAAGCAGTTCTCTCCTTTCCCCAACCCAACCCAACCTTCAATTACTTGAAAAATTCTTCTTCCAGTCTGGTGTCAATTCTTTTGGAGATACAATGCCTTAAGCCTTTTTGAATTAATAAAAAAATATTCATTCTTACCTGTTTTTTCTTCCAGTGACTGAAGTTTCTGTTCCATTTCAGCTCGTGCTTTTTCACTCTTCTCTAATTTCTGCAAGAGACTCCCCACATCCACCATGGCTCCATTATAAACAATGAGACCAACATTTTCTTCTGATGTTTTGGATTCTTGTTTTACTGCAGGTGACGGTAGAAGCAGCCTGTTTCCTATAGGAGTTAAGACTTATCATTATTATAATGTACAAAATAAAATGTTTTATTTCCAACAGGTGCAATAAAAAATGTTTTTAGCCTCCAACTGATTCGGTTTTATGTACTTATTTTTTTCCTTACTAAAAACGTGTATTACTGATATTTTTAATTTATTATTCTTTTATTGATACAAATCTATTATTGATTTGTAGAGTCAAATGTCTGGAAGCTTAATGCCTGTTGTTCACCCAAAATAAACAGAAAAATCTTTATTACTATTAATTACTATCAATAGTCCCGAGAAGTTATATTTATTTCCTAATTTGTTTAGTTTGTTTTTAATTTTTTAATCTCGCACTTTTTCTCAACATTTTCTCAACATTAAAAATGAGTAAAACGTTTCACACCTAATGTCCTTTCAATTTATAAAATAACCATGAACTTCTGAACCACGAAACTAGAAGCATAACTTAACAGCAATAGAGACAGTGATAACCATTACAAAAAAAATCTAAATCAGTATGCTGAAAGTATTCCAGATTTGAAATAACTTTATTAATAAAAAATACGCTACCAAACATTTCTTCCTGTGGACTTTCCATTTCTTCTGGATTTTCTTCATCTTTAGAAGTATCCGTCAGTTTTCTATAAAAGCAAGATTCACGAAGTACTACTTTATTAAGTAGTTTCTTAACCTAAGGTTAACACAAGAAGACAGATAATTATGTTGAATACCTAAATTATGTCTTATTCAATTAAGATATTGTAGAATAGATGGAAACAAGCAATTCGCACAGTTTTTAACTTGAAATAAATGGCTTTATTTTTTTACACGAAATATTTTTCTCATAAGATTGGTCTTCAACAAGACCACAGAGTGTGTTCACTTAATGACCTTAATTGGGACTGGCAATTCTACCACTGAGTGAAACGGTCATTAAATAGGAAACCACATGACCACAATTCTGCTTTTGGGCTGGAAAGAGACTAGTTTCATTCCTTTGAGTTTTGTCTCCTAACCACTCCCCACTCCTTATGAATGCTTGAGTGCCTGCTTACTGTCTTGTACACATTGAAAACAACGTGATCATGCTGTAGCCTGGGAGCCGTGAGCATCCTGATCAAGCACCTTACCGTACTCTTTCTTCCTCTCTACTCTGTGATGCGGGTGGGCAGGAAAAAAAAAGCAAGTGATTTCTGTAGGCAATTTCTCCTTTGAATGATCCCTTTCCTGCTGCTGGAGTGATCACATTGCTTTCAATGCATAGAAGAGCAAACAGCTTACTCTCTTGCAATCCTTTTCTCATCAAACAATCTGTTTGGCGGGGTGGGGTAGGGACCACTGGTCAGACATGAGGTAATGCATATTGATTGTAATGGTGATCATATGACTGAGGGACACTGCAAAAGTCATAAATGGGCTACAAAGTTATTTTTTTTAACAGTCATAATGGTTGCTGATGGTGAGAAAGCAAAGACTACAATAACGCACCTGAGCTCTTGAGAGATGTAATCCAAGCGTGTACAAGATCTCTTCCAAATCTTTTTCAAGAAGATATGCACAATGGCATTGATCAAAATAAACAAATGCCATCAGAAGATCGCGATTAATAGTTATCATCTGGGTCTTGTTTCTTTCCTAAAAAATACAGATTATAACCGTTTTTTGCGAAAACATTTGTTTACTGAATTAGTTTATAATAGGAAATCTTACTACACTATTATAATACTAACTACTATTACAGAGCTAAACAATGAAAAGCCTCCACCTATTATAGCAAAAAATTAAATCAAATTCAAGCAGGAATTGTTCTCTAATATACAACGTATTACACAGCAAGGCAAACTATTTAGAATGTAGTTTTTTTTTTAAGAAAATAATTTTTATTTAGAAAATAATGAAAACCATCCAAATAGAAATTAATCCAAAACTATGTAAAGTTATTTAACTAGCAAATTAGCAGCTGGGGAAAAAAGGAGAGGAGGAGCTACGACAACCCTTTTTTTTAATTGTTTTTTTTGGGGGGACGGCCTTTCTTAAATATCCTTTCACAATCTTCATACTTTCATTTCGATCTTCACTCTAGAGTTTATTCTATGTATGTATGTGTATTCCTTTCCATTTTGTTTTATGGTTTGTTTTACCAAGTAAAAAAATAAACCAGAAAAAAGTGACAGTCCAAAATGTCAGAATTCTTGCCTGCCAACTAAAAGAAAATAGCATTAGTAATTAACCTAATTACTTCCTGAAAACAAATTATAACACTAATTATGGGACAGAATTATTTGCATGCCATTCCATGTGAATGTAAAAGTGTTTTCATTTTAAACACAAATTTTAAGTTAAACAGAATTGAAGCACATTCCTTAGTGAAATAGCAACGTGGGGTCTTTCCATCTGTCTACCAACATAAATATCATATAAGACAACCAAGCACTCTCCTATCCCTAGTGCAAATCTGACATTAATGAGTCCAGATAATCAATGTTCTCTAGATGGTTCTAGATTTGTGAGTTAATCAGCCAAATGGAGTAAGGCATCCTCCAGAAACCTTATCCATATCCTTGAAATCTGCGAGTAGAAAGGAATCCAAAACAGGACAAAATTACATCACTACGGCCTCCCCATTCTAGAACCAAAATTGGGGATAAAGTAGATTGGAAATAGAATAATAAAAAAATAATGCAAACTAATAATGGGGTTATATCTACCTGCAGTATTTTGGTGAAAGGAAATGAAACAATATTAAGCCTGATAGAGCCAAATACTTTCTAGTGATTAAGGTGCTTGCCTAGAACTAGGAGGATGTGAGTTCTAGTCCTGCCTTAGGCATGAAAACTGGCTGGGTGAACTTGGGCCAGTCACTCTCAGCCCAATCCAACTCACAGGATTGTTGTTGTGGAGAAAATAGGAGAAGAAAGGAGTATTAAGTACATTCATCATCTTCAGTTATTTGTAAACAATAATAACCATGGTATAAAAATCAAATAAATAAAAAAATATACCTTATCTTTAGAAGCCTTATCTTTGCAATGTCGATTTCCCTCCCTTCTGTCATCTCGTCTGTTCATTTCCTCATCATCCCTATCTATAAAAACAGATAATAGTTTTTAGCATACTCAAAACATTTTATTCTATCAATATATATATATTCTTAATATTTGTTTATTGAACAAATAGCATCAGCACTAAAAGATACAAAAGGAAAACATGAAAAACCATTGAATCTGTGATGTTTAAATATGGGGGAATTTACTTTGATTAAAAAAATTAATACAGTAGCAAAGAGCTTAGCAGAACTCAAAAATTAAGGTTAGATTTTAAAATTAATCAGTGTCATGATTTCTTGCATATATTAATTAAATATTTTTTTCCTATTACAGTTGGCTACATGTACTGTTTTTGGTAGAAATAATGAATAAGGAAGTTCACAATGGTTCTATCCTTCTTTAAGAATATAAATTGATATACAGTCATGTTGAAAAGAAAGTATACCCAAGGAGATATTGGACAAAAATTCATACTTGGTTAGAAAAAATGTTAGAGAAACATTTTTTTTTACTAGGTATAATGCCAGAAAAACTTGATAAGCAAAGTACATACTCGATTTTACATGTGATAATAGCGGCAAGAATTATATTTGCACAATACTGGAAGAAGAAACACAACCAGAAGAAGAAATAATTAAAAAAAATACTAGACTGTGCGGAAATGGACAGACTTACTTTAAGGTTGAAAGAAAAAGAAGAAACAGAATATTTTCAAACTTGGGACCTATTTTATCAATGGTTAGAGAAAAGATTTAGGGATTAAGAATTTAATTTGTATTAGTGAATAAGATACTCAGACATATTTTGTTGAATGATTACTATTGAATTCTGTTTTAAAAAAAATCAATAAAACTTTATTTAAAAAAAAGAAAGTATAACTTCCTCAGGTTGTGTGGTTTTACATATTGGGACATAATAAAAAATCATCTGGTTTTTAGTAGTCCTTAAAAGTAGGTAAATACAACTTCAGAAGAACAATAACACAGGGCACATTACACCATGTCATCACTGATATTATAATGAGAAACCCAAAATGGAGAAGCCAGCAATGACCTTAGAGAAGCAATTGTTGCTGCCCAACTCTCTGGGAAGGGTTATACGGCCATTTCCAACTATTTAAAGTCCATTATTCTATCCTGAGGAAGATTATTCACAAGTGGAGAACGTTCAAGACAGTTGCCAATCTTCCCAACTGAAATGCTGTGGTGGGGGCCTTCAGGAAAGCTGTGCATAAATTCATTCCCACAAACCTCAATGAACTGAAGCAATGTTGTAAAGAAGAGTGGGCCAAAATTCCTCCACAACGAGGTGAGAGACTGATAAAAAGTTACACAGAAAACAATTACTTCAAGTTATTGCTGCTAAAAAGTGATTCTACAAGCTATTGAATCATACGGTGTACTTAGTTTTTCACACATAGCTTCTCCATTTTGGCTTTCTTTTTGTAAAATGAATGATGACATGGTGTAATATGTTATGTGCTGTTGTTCTTCTAAGGTTGTATTTACCTACTTTTAAGAACTGCTAAGGACCAGATGATTTTTTTTACTATGTCCTGATGCTTAAAACCATAAAATTCAAAGAGGGTGTTTTTTTCTTTTTCACATGACTGTATATAGTGATATATTTCCTTTTTGGCTGTTTTTGTTTTAATTCTTTGTATATTGTTAAGTATCTCCAAAGATATACATATTTCTCAACTGGAAATTACAAAAGGGGGGAAAAAAGGAAGTTCTGTTGACACCATTTGCAAAAACCAAAATATACCAGTTCTTTTTTGTTTTAACTCAATAATGTTAAGTAAGCTAGAGAGGGGGTTTATCATTTTTTTACATGAGATTTTTATGTTTGTAAGTCGCCCAGAGTCACTGAGAGTGAGTTGGGCAGCCATATAAATGTTCTTAAATGAATAAATGGAATTTTAAAGCATTTTTTCCCACATGCTACATGCAACTATACCACAAAATTGGAACTTCTGCTTCCTTTTCACTTAAAACAAAATATCTTCAACATACCATCATCTTCATCTTCTGCATCTTCAGCTTCCATTGGATCATACTCTTCCTGATTATTGTCGTCTTCCATTTCATCGTCGTCCTTAGAATCATCTTTCCTTTTATCTTCCCTCTAAATAACCACAACACATTAATACAATCCATGTTTGGGCAAAACTATTTAAACCTCCATGGATTGGTTAATGGCATGCAAATAAGGTTTTAAAACTCTCGAGATCTTAGCAAAAGAGCCACAATGGCATTTTCTTATATACTACTTTTAAAACTTAACACTGAAAAGGGAAAGAAATCCACTTGGGAATTCCTACCAAACAAAATCTGAAAATAGTTACTGTCAATATCAGCTTGAGTTGGTTTTGTAACAGGTGTATGAGAAAAAATATATAAACACATACAAAAGAGGGAAATTGTTTCCCAGAAAAATGACACCAACCTTTTTGTCATCTCTATCATCTTTTTTATCTTTATCATCTCCAGATTTTCTTCTCTTGGGTTTAGGATCATCATTTTCATCATCTCGCTCTTCCTTTTTCTCTTTTTTTTCATCTTTCTTGTTCTTTTTGTCTTTTTTATCTTCCTTATCCGGAAGAGACAACAACGCTTTGTAGATTCGTACACCAAAATCCCTCTGAAGCATTTCATTGAAAAGTTCTGCAAATAATGAAACCTGAAGGAAGAATATCGAAAGAACTAGTCATTACTTTTATATATCTATATAAAAATATTACAGGCACTCCTTGCGACTGTTCTTTTAACAAATTATGATGGCTTCAGAAAAAGTGATTTCTGACCAGTCACACCACCTCCGTTGTCACGTGATCACAATTCAGATGCTTGGCAACTGTCTTGCTTTAAAAATTTGCAACATTTTGCAGTCAGGTGATTGTGATTTGTGATCTTTCCAGCTGACTTCTGACAAGTAAAGTCAATTTGAGAAGATGGGTTCACTTAATGACAGCTTGATTCACTTAACCACACAATTGTTATGCACCTAATGATTTCAGTAAAATGTTTGTAAAATCAGGTGTGTTCACATGCTTAATGATTGCATCGCTTAGCCATCAAACTTCCAGCCCCAACTGTAGTTATAAGGTGTGGATAACCTGTACCACCTACCCTGTTTCCCTGAAAGTAAGGCCTACCCCGAAAATAAGCCCTAGCTTGATTTTTGGGGGTGGGCCTAATATAAGCCCTACCCCAAAAATAAGACCTAGTTTTGCGGTGAGGCACACACTAAAAAATCAAGCTAGGGCGGGGGTGGGAATGTGGATCTGCCCCATGCGCCCTGCACCCACTTACCTTGCAGCCAGGCCTCTCCTCGCCGGCCCACTTCTTCTGAGGCGTCTTCTGCAGCCAGGCCTGCATTTCTCAGCCAGGCCTGCATTTCTGGAAAGGCCACTGCAGCCGAGAACTGAGCTACGGATTGAATCCATAGCTCGGTACTCGGCTGCAGAAGCCTTCCAGAAAGGCCTGACTGCAAAATGCAGGCCAGAATGCAGCTGCAGATTGAAGCTGCTCCTTTGGTCAGAAGAAGTGGATCGGCTGGGTGGGGCTGTCGGTGCCAGAGGTGAGTATAAAAGACACCCCCCAAAAATAAAGACCTGGTGCTTCTTTTGGAGGCAAAAAAAGAAAAGAAAAAAGACCTGGTATTATTTTCAGGGAAACACGGTATTACCATACTTCTAAAAGAAACCAGAATCGTCGAAATTAACCAAATATTGACCCACAGTTGTCACAAAATTTGAATCTCCTAGCAGAATCCTTTTTTTCTAAATCTGGCAACAGCCACTCTCTCTCATTAGAAAACAAAGCTGTAGAATAAAATTAAAACTCAAAATCAAAAAGAGTCCATCTTTAGATTAAAAAAGAAGCATTCATCCAAGGTAATGGGAGCAGATGGAATTCAAAACATCTGATTTCTCGAAATACCAAAATGAGGAAAGAGTTTACCTCAAAGGAATGCTCTTTATTATCTTCCAGTCTGTAATCCAGAAGAACACTAAGGGACATGATACTGCAGTCAAACTTCCCACTTTTGGCTGCCCAATTAGGATGCACAATGATTGCAGGTTCATCAGGCAAAACGTATCTTCTCTCTCGGCGCTGACGTTCTACTTCTTCTAGCCGTTTCCTCTCTTCTTCCTAAAGATTGGAGAAAACCATTCGAATGGACACTTTTTATGTTCTCTGATGTCAGTACTCTCTGTGTGGAATAGCCAATGCAATGTAAGCAATAAAATAAATCTGCGTGTAAATTCAGATCTTTATTTAGCCATAAGCACCTGGGCACTGAATTAGCAGTGCTAGGAGACAACATACTTGGCTCCTCCAGAATCATTCTGAGCATGTCTTAGGGTCTTTGAGAGTGATTGGAAGGGAACGTGGAGCCAGAGTCAGGCCTTCTCTGGGATGAACCTGAAGGCTGTAGGATTCTGTCCCTCTGGAGATACATGTGGTGCTTTTCCTAATGGCTTTTTGGAAGGCTGCCAAGATGGTTTGGCATGAGTGAGCTTTTAGGAAAGGTTTGATAGTTGATTTGCAGATTTTTAAATTTTGTTCTGATTTTTATAGCAAATTTGGGCCATCGCTCTGACATTTTCACACTGCTGTATTTCTGGCATATTTTTAGGTTGTTATGTCTGCTCATTGGAGTTTACGGAGATCATTCCTAGACAACACAAACTATTTGGAATCAAGCAACAAAGCATTAACATTTTAACATATATTATGTTAAAAAGTATGATTCATATCAATGTGGCAATGGCACTAACACTTAGATTTATATATAGCTTCATACTGCTTTACAGCATTCTCTAAACCAGAGGGCCCCAACCTTTTGGGCACTAGGGACCGGTTCCGTGGAGAGAGGTTTTTCTGCGGACCGGAGGGTGCGTGGTTTTGCGTGCTGCCTGCATCCTGCGGATGGGGCTTCGTTTGTTTGTGTGGCCCAGTTGCTGGCATGCCGCGGCCCAGTACTGGTCCACGGACCGGGGGTTGGGGACCCCTGCTCTAAGCAGTTTACACAGTCAGCATATTACTCCCAACAATCTGGGTCCTCATTTCACCGACCTCAGAAGGATGGAAGGCTGAGTCAATCTTGAGCGGTCAGGATCGAACTTCCTGGCACTGGGCAGAGTCAGACTGCAGTACTGCACTCTAACCACTGTGCCATCATGCAGTGATTTATATTTATATTATAAATGTAAACATAAATGACCTAGTTCCTTTTTATGTTGTCATCATCCTCCTTGCTGAAGGTATACAAATATTTACATGGAAACAAATACCTTTCTGCCTGGTAGTTTTACCAACAGGAACCAACTATGAGAAAGGAGCATCCACACTACAATTAAGCCCAGGTTCTGGTGATTTTTAAGAGTTCAGAGTCTAAGCAAGACAGGAAGAATGCTGATTCTGACAACCTTGTCCTTCTCTCATATACTTAAGCATTCAACTTAATTATGATTTAACACATAATGAATCAGCACATAAACATTAATTTGCTAGCTGTCCACCTCTTTGTCATCTTCAGACTTCCTTTCTTCTTCTTCCTCGTCCTCCTTTTCAGATTTCTCCAATTCTTTCTGTTCCTCTTTTTGCTCCTCCACTTTTAGTTGTTTTGTTAGCCGGGCTATTAGCTGGGATTTCAGACCCTTTGAGCTAAGAGTCCGACTTTCTAATTCCTTGCGTAGGTCATTCACCTGATTAATTTAAATACATAAATTATGTACTGCTTATACAATCAAGCACCTTGAGGAACATATCCTCATCCATTCTAAAACATAATGAAATTAAACTTTAGCAAGTGAACAAAAAACACGGTAGAATTTAAGATAGTCCCTAAAAAAAAGGCAAAAGTATATTTTCCAACATTTCAAAAATAAAAATAAAAAAATCCTTCAATATTTTTAAGAATTATGCTTTAAATCGGGGCTTCCCAACCTTGGCAACTTTAAGATACGTGGACTCCAACTCCCAGAATTCTAGGAGTTGAAGTCCACATGCAAGTTGCCAAGTTGGGAAACTTTTCTTTAAGTTGTGTAAATATTTGGGGATGCATCCAATGATGGCCCTGCCATGGTCAGAAAGGAATCTGTCAGCACAACTGATTAATCTTCCCCCTTCAGCTCTTTCACTTCTGGATCTTCTGGAGCTCTGAATTCAGGAGTAAAAGAGAGGGGTATACCATTGCACATACTGGATCTAGTCTTCGCTGCATTTACCTTCATTGCTTTGGGATCAAGTTTGGACCAATGAGTAGGAGTAGATATTTCTTTAGCTTCCCCGTCATCTTTTTCCTCTTCATCCTAAAAAAAAAGTCAAAGAAAAACATCCTCCTTCAGGAAAGTATTAAAACAAAGATCCGTCTTTTTTAAATTCTGCAGCTGATCTGGGCAAGGTCACAACTGTTTCATCAGATAGTCTTCTCCTAAAGTTACCATTTCAACAAAGCCACATACCATATTCTGCTATTTTAATAATGATCACAGTGCCTCTCTCATCAGCCAATAAGAATCTCCTCTGTGAAACACAAAAGGGTGATAAAAAAAACCCAACAAACCACAAACATCAGGGATACACAGACATTTTTGGTCACCACTAACCACACAGCCTGTGATTTTCCCCAAATTTCAAACCACCCAAAATATTCTCATTTCGTTAGACCTTTTACAGAAACCAAGATGCCAACAGCCGTAAAAGGCCATGTAATTTCAACATTTTGCCTATTTTCAAGTACCATTATATGTATATATTTTTAAAGGCTAATGTATGAGAGAAAACTCAAGGTTGTTTTTTGTTTGCTTTACACAGTTCTTAACACTGAATCTCAACTCAACCACTGGTCCCAGATTTCAGCAACTAATTCTAAGATGTGAAAGATTTGTGAATTCAATGCAGAGTTTTAATTCCACCTGTTGCATCCGCACACACTTTTAAGTTAGCACACTAGCTGAAATTAAACAAAAAAGGACTCTACTCTGCCGAAAGCCGGTTTACCAGTCACTGTTACCAGTTATGTTCCTTCTAGGTATGTCTGTGGTGTAGCATGTGATGTGCATTTTGTGCCTGTGTTCCTGCGCCTGTGAGAAGCAGAAATAGAAAAAGGGATTAGCGTTCAGTGCCTGTTCTCCATCAGCCTCCTTGCGTTCACCCTGAAGCTTCTCGATCAGCTGCTGCTTGTATCCTCGGGAGAGGGTTTCCCACTCTGAGCGGGTGGGAAGGCAATGCCAAACATCCGGGAAAAATAAAACCACTGTCTCCACATGAGCTGGAACCGTACGCCCCTTGTGGGTCTCCTCAGGGCGATGGTAGCGAATCTCTGCAAAACGGTACCTGTTGCAAGGGAAGAAGCATGTTGGAAAAAAATTCTAGAACACATTTTTATAGAGCCTAGTTCACTGCAGCACATCAAGTAAAGAAACTTTGCTGCGACCTGAATTTTTTTTTAAAGAAAAAAAAAATGAAAGCCATATATTCTCTTTGGAAAACTTGGAAGAATGGAAGACACCTGCTCAAGAATGTGCATTCATTGCCAAAGACAACGCATTGGCTGCTACATATCAAAATGAAGAGCACTGGACTGAATTTAGCTGTAGTGGAACTATCTTTTAAATTTGGTGTACAGCGGCTTGCAAAGCACAGACAGGTAAGATTTAACACCAACTAGGCAATCCAACAGGAGAAGATATGGCTACCCCAAACATCTAATTGTAACGCGAGAATAATGAAATGAAGTTTCCTTGACGATCTCCTCCAGCTATGCGTGAAATGAAAAATATTTTAACATACAGGCATTGCAAAATCCACACAACAAATACATGATTTCAAAAGCTCATTTTTTCAAACCTTTTGGCACCAAATCACATTTGCATTGTTAACTAGGACAGCAACTTGAGTAGTTTACCTGGATAACTACTGGATCCTGGTAAAGAAAGGAAGAGGCTGGCTTTGATAAAATCATTTCAATTTATGCATGCTTCAAGTTCTCCACAATATTTCAAGAATACAATACTTACCATTGTGTGCAAACACTTAAGTCAATTCCTGTTAGGGCCCTGCAACACCGGATAGCAGTTTTAATCAGCACAGATGGGTCTTTCTCTGGGTCAGGTCCATCCAGTGAAGGTGACCAATGTCCACCAATAGCCATCGCTTCATCTTTCCCTTTCATACCCACTAAAAACTAGATAAGAAAGTGACTTAATTAATACTTAGCTACAAGAAGAAAAAAACCTCTGAACTGTGAAACAACAGCACTGAAATCCTAAATGAATGTTAGTTTCTCAGCATAAGCAAGTATTACTGGATTTGTGAATATAATTTGGTTTCATTTTATATTTGATGAGTCCATGACCTGTAATAAAGCAGCAGTCTTGCAAAAAAGATGGGTTCAGCTTTTGTTTTCCACAATTCATTTCAGTAATGGAATAGGTTTAAACATCATTACCCATTAGTTTTGCAAGATCCCTGTGCAGGTTCCACCACTGGACAGAAACCGCATACAAAACAGATGGTAATAGTAAAATAACTTTATGAAAGCTAGTGTAGAATACAGGCTTGAAAATATGAAATGATTTTATACAGGTAAAAATAAGCAGATACTAACTTGACCAGCAATCTGGACTTAAGACACAAGAATGCAATTATGTTTCAAATGCACCCAGATAAGTCAACACAAAAATTCTATGTCCACGAGTGGAATTAAACATCTCATCCGCCATATATTCAACATGGTCACTGGTGAGGAATGATGGAAACTAAAGCCACCCCCCCAACTTGGATAAGGACTTTGTAACAAAATGTTTTTACTAGAATTTCTTTTAACCTTTATAAGTCTAGCAGGGTGTTGAAAACCATCCCGGACTTCTTGTGAATCTTCAGCAAGGGCACATGATTTGTGATAAAGATCTTCCATGCTTGGACTAGCCATGAGCATCACCTGTTAGAACAGCAAGATAGGTGTCATGTGAAATAAGCAATGCTACAAAATGTAGTACAAAACCTGACCCTCCAAACATAATTAAAGAGATGTTTGGGATGTGAAAGGGGGAATGGTCTGATTTGCTTTTTTATGCCAACCCATCAGCAAATGGATAAAATCTGATACAATCCTGAGTGTCCTATATGGAAAAGTAAAAATTTACATGCTGTATATATTCTAAAGGGGTTAATTTAAGAAACTCAGCATTATTACTTAATGCTTAATTTTTGATTCAGTGCTCTTTTAACAATGCAAATCACAACCTTAAAAGCATTTACATTCTACATATAAGTTTCAAAGGCCCACTAAGAGAATCCATAAACAAATACAAAATCAAGTGAGTATTCCTATCAATTTGAAAATAAGACATCAAGTGCTCAGAACAAAATGATTTGATAACTGCATTCCTGTTCTCTAATGAATTATGTGATGTTCAAACAATTATTTTTATAATCATCCTGATAGTTACTCTTTATTTCAGGGTCGGACATGAAAAGAAAAAAAAAGCTGAATCCAGACCTGCTATAGTGCCTGAGCCCTCTATTAAAAATAAAGAACACAGGGTAGAAATGCTTCTGATAGAACTAATTCTCCCTGGATTTGTGAAGAAGACGCGGCATCTGGCATGCCACACCCACCTTTGCGCTGTAAAGATGATCAGCATCTGCTGGGTCCAGAACAGCAGTGTTCTTATCCAAGGGGTCGACTTCTCTTTGCATTACATAGAAATTGCAGTAGTTTCCCAGCTGAAATGGTCTTGGCATAGGAAAGGCATCTACCCAAGTAAACTGGGCATCAAAGAAGTCACTTGGAATATACAAGTTCTGGTATCGTCGCCTCAGTTCCATCATATCACAATTAAGGCTTTAAATGATAAGAATATTTATTTTACAAACGTAAAGACATCCAAGCGTATAAAAGTTCAGTCTCGCCAAAACTAGAGCTGAGCATTAGTTTGGTTTGGCTTTTTCGTTTGGCTCGAGAGAAAAATGTAATTTTTAAGGCATTTTGACAGACCGCACTTTATTATTATTTGTGTAGTCCATTAGCATGGACAGTTGGCTAGAATTCTAGGGGCTTTGTAAGTAGAACTGCAAGCCTGGAAAGGATGTTTTTTTTAGATTACAATGAATAAAAATGAAAATTCTTAGCCTCGCCTATTTCATACTTCGGGTTCTTTCCAGACATAAAAGTACAAATGAAATGCATTAAGCTACGTACCAATCTAATGAGAACTTGGAAAACTGGACTGTATAGCGAGGCACAACACGCCGGGGTCTTCGAGGGGATCTCTCTCTCTCCCTGCGAGGTGATCTCTCTCGAGAACGTTTTCTCTGGGGTGATCTTTCCCGTGACCTGCGCCTTTCACGCTCTCTCTCACGACTTAAAACAAACATGGAATACAATATTTTTTTTATTTTAGCCTTTGGGGCATTAGGAATGCACCAAACACAGTCTATCATTCCAGCAGCAGGAATTGCCGATAAACTTTAAATAATATTTCTATTCACTTGCTTTTACCAAAATAATTGCTTTTATCTCAACTTTAATTATCCAGGAGAGAAAATTAACTGGAATTTTATAACGCACCTTCTGTCATCTTTTCTGTTTGCCATGGGGTCTCCTCTGTCATTCCGGCCTGAAAATCTAGGTGGTGGATCTAATCTTCGGGCTGGCTGAGGCTGTGAAACTATTCGAACAGGAGGCTGCAGTAAACCAGCTTGGGGGGGGAGGGGGGAGAAACCACAAGTTTTAAAAAACGTTTTCATAACATTGTATTAATAAAATAAATCTGTTGAATTACTTTCTGTATTTTTAAGGAGGGAAGGTCCAGAAATACCTTCTAATCAACTAAAGTCAGATTTAACAAACCAGGGATGAAGCTGGTTTATTATGGATACATTCAGTGGTGGGATTCAGCCGCTTCGCACCACTTCGGCAGAAGCGGTAGCTAATTTTTTGTTGCCCAGGCCCAGAACGGACTTCCAGAAGCGGCATCCACACAGAGAACCAGTTGTTCACATATTTGAACAATGTATACACTGGATACATGGAACAACACACTTATTCTGTGGCTTGTGATTTGCTGTGAATGCCAACATTAGGATCCAGCAATAGGTAATGTAGCAATGGCACTTAAGACTTATATACTGCTTCATAGTGCTTTACAACACTCTCTAAGTGGTTCACAGTGTCAGTACATTGCCTCAACAATCTGGGTCCTCATATGAGAATTGTTTGGAATTTTGTACATCACCCATAAGTGTTACATTGAAAAATGCATTATGAAGGGAATCAATTTGTTTTTCTTTATAGTGCAGGGACGTCGCTAACAGATGAGTGAGAACTTTAGAATAAACTTCTGATCCCTTCCCAGTCAGGTGGCAGTAGAGAAATTTGCCTGTCCGAGCCTCCGATGACGAAACACAAAACTGCAGATGATAGTGTCTGGCCCATTTACACTCCTGAGCTGCATGAAAACATCTTATACCTCATATTAACCAAAAGTCCCAAATCATGCTTCAGGGAATACCTTTCTGTTGTGGCTGCTGTAATAATGGCTGTGGCTGCGCCTGAAGCAAAGGTGTTATAGAAGCAGCTGATATTTGTGCCTGCAGGAGAGGCTGGGGCTGCGCCTGGACACTGAACGCAGGCTGCTGTGCGATGGGTTGGAGCCCTGGTGGAGGAGTCTTGAGTAAAGGCTGGGTCTGAGTTTGGTTCTAGTAAGGGGAAAAAAAGACGTCATGTGGCTCAGCTTCACCTCTGAGGTGCCAATAACAGTAGATTGGAAAGTCAGTTTTGTCAAATGGGCGACTATGTAAATTTGAAAAAAAACAAAAGCAAAAACGAATGAACGAGCAAGAGCTTATTATACCTGGTTTGGTAATGTTTGAATTCGCTGTGCGTTCCATTTGAAAGGCATATTAGGATTATACGTGGCTTCCACCAAAACACGGTCTCCGACTTGAGGAGTCTTCCCTTTAACAGCGCTGCAGAATTAAAGAAGGCCACAATGTTAGCTTTATGCCAGCACTCTCTCCAGATGAAATTAATTCTTAAACCAAAAAGTCTAAGTATATTTGTTGGGTGGAACAGGTTTCAGAAAAACAGACATGGGATTAGTTAAGGATTTTAAAAACCAAACAAATTAAGTAAAGAAAAAAAAACACACCTGTCTGCACCCTTCTGTATATATCTTGGAAGCATCTGGGGTGTTGTTCACGACTAAAATCCAATTCGTAATTCACGTTGCCATCAATTATGTACAAACCAGAGAATACAAACCAGAGATTAACCTACCTGAGTTGGAAGAACACATCTTCATCAACAAAACCAAAAGTGTCGTGGAGCTTGGTAACCACCCCAGTGAAGACCCGCTGTTTCTGGGGCTGGGTCTGCTGCTGACTTGACCGTGGCGCTGGATACGAAACAGTTATTTGTGCTGCTGGCTGAGGTGTAGAGAGGCTAAGGCTTGTTGGCAATGCCACAGCTGGCTGAATAAAAAAATGAAGCGGGAAGCCATATAAGCACTCAGAGCTTCCTAAATGTTAGGAACTAACCAATATTCTGGTAATGAGTGGTACCAAGTGATGGAATGGCATCTATCAGAAGCACAAAGGGGGCAGGATGACTGTGTGAAAAAGTATATATTTTTTCCCTAGCCGTAAACCACAAGAATCTCAGGAGGTCAGAAATCCAACCTGCACATAAGGCAGCCATTTTCTCCAAATCAACGCCAGAGGCAGAGGGGAGGATTTTGAAGAAATGGCTGTCCGGTAAGCAGGCCGGGTTTGTGACGCATCCATTGATGCATCCGTTCTAATTTTGTAAGCAGCTAAACATCATACATGAGACATTCACTGTGTGCATTTTGTCTTAAGACAAAAGACATCCGGCATCAATAATTAACTGGAAGCTAAACAAAGAAAGCTTAATCTTCGTCATCTAAACATCTTCCATATAAAAGCATTTTCACATTTCAAATTTTGTCCTGCTTACTATTTTATTTTGTTATTGCCAATTCAACCACATATTGTAGTAATTTTTACACTTATTCTAGTCACCTAAATGCCTTTTCATCCAGCTTTGTAAAGATGCACCTGCATTTTTTTAAAGGAGCGTGTTATGTAGTAAAATAATTATTTTTAACCATTAAGCATTCTGGTGTTTACAAAGTGAAAGCAATTTGCTCTGAAAAAAATACTAGTTGCATTTTTTAAACAACTTAAAAATATTTTCAAATGATATTATTGTTTGAAATTCAAACAATAATATTTGGAAGTTAATTCCGTTGGATTAAAAATTTAAAACTGCCAAATATATCTGATACGTTATTTTAAAATATGAACTACTCAACATAAAAGAACTAATTCTTCCAAGTAACACTGTATTGGGAAAAAGTAGGAGAATGCATTATATACAAAATAAAGATGGGATAATATTTACCCTAGAAAAAACACATCTAAGGGTTTAATCAAAATATTATATATAAACTACATTGCAAAATCTGTCATACTTATACACATATTCACATTAGGTTTTATGACAAGAGAATTTTTAAAAAGCTAACTAACCTGAGTTAAAAGTGTTTGCTGAGGCTGCTGCAACTTAAAAAATAAACAAGATAATTAGTTTTTATGCTGCATACTTTTTGATTTCACCTGTATTTACATATATAATATATTGCAAAATATTACATTGCTTATGCCTGCTTTCTACCACTGCACAGCAAACAGGTTACAAATTCCATGAAAACATATATAACATTGTATTTTAAATACTAAATTAATATGTAACTATTAACATTTCCCATTTTAGGTTGAATTGTTCTACCTCTTCAAAGGGAAAACTAGATACAAAGGAATAAGAATAGCCTTCATTAAAGGATAGGAAAATGTTTCCTTTGTTGCATTAAAACCATATTCTTCCCTTTACTATTCTATGTGGAAGAAATTCAATAATGCTGATGTCAGCTGGTTTGCCTATAAAACTAATTGTATATGCACAGACTGCAACATTCACATAAATAAAGCTAACCTTTTATTTTTTAAAAAAAAATATATTCCAACTATCAAAATAGCAATATTTTCCAAATCTTCACTATAATTTTTATTCAATATAAGCTAAATACATCTATTTCATGCATTCATTATTCAATAGCATATAAAAAGGGACTAAACCAATGACAAATAATGCTTATTGATACAGCAAGCAGAGGTGCTATATATTAACAAGCCTTTCATGGGTTTAAACCAGGGGTCTTCAACCTTGGCTCTTTTATGACTTGTGGACTTCAACTCTCAGAATTCCTCAGCCAGCCAGGAATTCTGGGAGTTGAAGTCCACAAGTCATAAAAGGGCTAAGGTTGAAGACCCCTGGTTTAAAGAGATACAGGTAGCCCTCAACTTATGACCACAATTGACCAAATTTTTGTTACTAATTGAAACATTTGTTAAAGAAATTTTACTCCATTTTATGACCTTTCTTGCCCCAGTTGTTAAGTGAATCCCTGCATGGGATTAAATTAGTAGCATGGTCGTTAAGTGAATCTGGCTTTCCCGTTGACTTTGTCAGAAGGTCGCAAAAGGTAATCACATGACCCCCTGGACACTGCAACCGTCATAAATAGGAATCGGTTGCCAAGCGGCTGAATTTTGATCACGTGATCACGGGGATGCTGCAACGGCCGTAAGTGTGAAAAAAGGTCATAAGTCACTTTTTTCATTGCCGTTGTAACTTTGAATGGTTACTAAATGAACTGTTGTAAGTTGAGGATTACCTGCATTTAACTTAAAAAGTCTACTTTGTGTCACATTGGATTCCTATGACTTGTCAGTATAGTTTTTTTTTTTGGCAACAATGCAAATGTGCTTTGTTTAAAATATACTTTGTGGTCGCCTGCCCAATTCAGACTCAACAAAACAACCATAAAGAATTATACAAACCTGCTGTTGTACACTATAGAGGGTCTGCTGAGGTTGGGAATATTGCTGAAAAACATACAAATTGTGAATAACTATATAACTATATATATAACTATATAACTATATATATAACTATATATAACTATATATATAAAACTATATATATATATAAAAAACTATATATAAAACTATCTATCTATAAATATATATATAAAACTATACACACACACAAATATACTGCCATATGACAATCTCAGATAATTACATCTAAAATAACATTAAACTATTGTTCTAGATGAACAAAACATTGGTAATATTTTACTAGGTACATAAAACTGAACTAAAATACAGAAAATATTTTTCCTCAAATATCACTCTAGATTCTACAACATGAATGGATGTGTCATGCACGGAACACAGTTTAATAAAATGAACAGCAGTTGCCCAAAAGCATGAATGTTAATTCAACAGTCCCTCTTATTCTGTTTAATTTACATCTAACTTTGGGAAGAAGGAAGCCATATCCTTGAATGTTTTTGTTTAAAGCTTGTGTATGGCTCTTGGTTTCCAAAATCACACTTCTAAATGAACTAAGTCAAGTTTTAGGCTCAAACTACTTCTGGCTGAAAATAGGGTCTCAAAGCAGATTACGAGGGCAATTCGGAAATAAACCTCTGTTTGGTTAGCAATGACAGACACTCGCAGATACAGAACTTTTATTATACACATTAGAAAACTACAACATTACATTAGTTTTCGACATAATCACCATTCAAATTTAGGCACTTGTTATAACGTCTTACAAGGTTTGAAATTCCTTAGTAGTAGTTGCTCAGCGCCAAATCTGGGCTGTAAGGGGGGGGATGATCAAGTTCTAGCGTTGTGCGGACGAACATTATCGTGAACCAACACCACACCGGAAGTCAGCATGCCCCAATGATTGTTATGGATGGCTCATCTGAGTTTTCGTAACATTTCACAGTAGACTTCTGAACTGACGGTCGAACCACGCTCCATGAACTTCACTAGCAGTACTCCTTTGGCATCTTCACATTTGGTGGAATTTTCTATGGCACTTCTGGTGTGGTGTTCGTTCACAATAATGCCCGCCCGCACACCGCTAGACACACCCAAGAACTTTTAAAGCAGTTCCGTTAGGATGTTTTTGATCACCCCTCCCCCTAGCCCAGATTTGGCGCCGAGCAACTACTACTAATGAATTTCAAACATGTAAGACGTTAGGACAAGTGCCTCAATTTGAATGATTATGTCAAAAAGTAATATAATGTTGCAGTTTTCTAATGTGTATAATAAAGGTTCTGTATCTGTGACTGTCATTGATAACCAAATGGAGGTTTATTTCCGAATTGCCATGGTAGATAAAACTTGCAGAATCCTATTAAGTAGCAATGTGTAATGTTCTCCAAAAGGTACAGAGGATCCCCATTGTACTTGCACAGACTTAAAATGCAGTACTTGCCCCCAAATAAAAATTATCCAATTTTGCAGCTTATTCTTTGACATTATCAGTGGTTACATTGGGTGAAAAGTTCTTCCTTTTACCTGCTGTAATGCGGCAGCTGCAGCTGCAGCTTGCTGTTGCAAAGCAGCTGTCTGACTGAGCTGATAGTTTGTTGGTGTTTGAGTATTGAGTCCTGCTGCCAATGCAGTTTGCTGTGTATATATTGTAGGAGATGCTCCAAGTAGTGAAGGTTGTTGTACACCCAGAGCAGCTGAAAGGAGAGAGCTGAGCATTAGGAAATCCTAATTCTGATTAGTGGGATTTGAAGTCAAATCCAGCACTCTAGATTTTAATAGCAGCAAAAGTTTTGTAGACTCTTCTTTGCATTTTGAAAGGTGAAACTTTAATTTAAAATTGAAACAAAAATATTTCCTTGTCTAATATACAGTGCTGAATGTACAATGCTGGCAAAATACGTATTTACTTAAATATGGAATGCAAATTTGATATATTAGACCTGTTCTTACAGTAGAGTTAATGACCGCTATATATAAATTCAGGTGATTGCATTGAATTCAATTCTTCTTACAATGTGCCCAGTGAGTACAGTACCTTGATTTAGAAGAAATATCTTATTTCAACACATCACTTGCTTTCTGATAGAAATGCTATTGCAGAAGGCCAAATAGCCTTGTCAATTTAGTTTAGGAAAGGGTTTGACATTTTAAGTGAGCATCACAGCAGAGAAAATTGCTCCAAACTAATTAAATAGGCTTTCTGAAATGAGTTCCATCTTTTTATAATCTTTTTTATTCATCTACAACTTCATGTTAATGTGTGGCTTCCTCTCTCCTCGTTGTTCATCTGCATAAAATGACAGATCTTTTTCTTAATACACAGTATTCCAAAGTACTCTTTAAAAAAACAGTGCAATACTGTACATGTGTTCACATGTCTAAAATGATTCCAGAGACACTCAAGCATTGTATGTATTTGTCCTTCAAGCTATTTATCTCTTTGCTGAATATTTAGCCTTGAAACATTAATTGATTAAAATGAAATAACTATAGGCCTTAAAAAATAAAATATAAGAAAGGCCAATCAACATCATTGGTGCACAAATGTTATGGTCTGTAAACAATGGTTTACAATCACCATGATGTGAGCCACAAGAACATAATTAAACTTGCTGGATCAGGCCAAGGCTTACTTCATTCCAAAATTCTGTATCTAACAGTGGCCAAAACTATACTTTACAACAGGTGCTTGTAAGCAGGAAATGAATCGAATAGAATCGAATAGAATAGAAGGGACCTTGAAGGTCTTCTAGTCCAGCCCCCTGCTCAAGCAGGAGAACCTATATCATCTCGGACAGGTGACTGTCTAGTCTCTTCTAAAAATCTCCAGTGATGGAGCGCCCACGATTTCTGGAGGTAAGCTGTTCCACTGGTTAATTGTCCTCACTGTCAGAAAGTTTCTCCTTAATTCCAGGTTGCTTCTCTCTTTGATCAGTTTCCAACCATTGTTTCTCATCCTTCCCTCTGGTGCTCTGGTGAATAATGTGACCCCCTCTTCCTTGTGGCAGCCCCTCAAGATACTGGAACACTGCTATCATGTCTCCCCTGTTTCTTTTCTTTAGACTAGCCAAACCCAAGTCACGCAGCCGTTCTTCATATGTTTTAGTCTCCAGGCCTTTGATCATCTTAGTTGCTCTTTTCTGATTTTTTTCCAAACTCTCAACATCGTTTTTTTTGTTTTGTTGACCAAAATTGGCTGCAGTATTCCAGGGGTGGTCTTACTAGGGCAGTGATGGCGAACCTTTTAGAGACTGAGTGCCCAAACTGCAACCCAAAACCCACTTATGTATCGTCGAGTGCCGGGTGGGTGTGGCCCATTGGGTGGGCGTGGCCCATTGGGTGGGCGTGGTTGCGGTGGTAACGGCAGACTGGGTGGGACTAAAAAGTTCAATCAATTCCAACTTTGCAAGATCTTTTTTTTCCCGCGAGAAGTTGAAATTGACTGATCGAACCTTTTTTTTTTTTTTTTGCACACGGCGGCGGAGGCCTAAAGCGAAAAGGTTTTATAAAACCCAGCTGAAGGCCTAGGACTGGGGCGATGGCGCGCGTGCCCACAGAGAGGGCTCTGAGTGCCGCCTCTGGCACCCATGCCATAGGTTCGCCACCACTGTACTAGGGTTTTATAATGCGGTACTAGTACTTCGTGTGATCTTGATTCTATGCCTGTTTATACAACCCAGGATTGTATGAGCTTTTTTGGTTGCTGCTGTACACTGCTGGCTCAGTGTCAAGTGATCGTCCACTAGGACTCCAAGGTCCCTCTCATGACATACGCTTCTCCTGATATTTTCCTACAACTATAGGTACTCCTCATTTAGCAACCACAATCTGGTCATTAAGTGAAACAGTCGCAAAGAAAAAACACAACTGTGCTTATACTTTGAGTTCAGCTTTCCCTTGCTTTTCAAACCTACAAAGCTTGTAAATGAGAGGACTGATCACAAAGTTACTTCTTTATCACTGTTGTAATGGTGAACGGTCACAAAGTAAGATAGCTGCTAAATGAGCACTGCTTGCAGTATTTGGAGGCGTGCTGATTGAAATAGAGAAGTAACATTCTTCTAAAGTAATAATTTATAAAATACAAAAAAAGTTAACTAAATTCAAAAATCCCCAAAATTATTATATATAATTTTGGAGTTGACCTTGGAGTTTATCTATGCTGATCTGAGCGCTGATTACTGGTGGAGAGTCTCTTTTGGGCTAGTTGATCTTTTGCATAGTCTATAGATGTTGTTAATGTCTATGTGTCTTATTGATGGCTGATTTGTCAGAGTGCCAGGCTTCTAGAAATTCCCTGGCATTTTTGGATTTGGCCTGGTCTAGGATTGTCACATTTCCCCAATTGAAACTATGGTTAAATCTGTCTATATGTTGTGAAATTAAAGAATTTTCATCATGCCTTTTGACTGCCAGTTGGTGTTCATGGGTGCGTTCTGCCAGTCTTCTGCCTGTTTGTCCCACATAGTGGTTGTTGCAGTTCTTATATGTTGTAGATTTTCTTCTGGAGTTGCTGGGTCTTTTGGTTTGCATACACAAACACACACACACACACACAAAGTTGTACAGTAAATATTTCAATGGATGGAAGCCATCACTTATCACAATTGTCCATAGCTAATCTATCTTGACGAATTCCACAAACTGCTGATTATTTGAAGCCATACATTTATTTTTTCCAATAATGAACAATAAGAATTTTAGCTATAAGTAAGATAAGCTTCAAAAGAAAACAAATAGCTGAAAATATTGAACTTATAATGTCACCGAAAATAATGCATGTAATAACTTCCTTCCCAAATGGAACACTGTTGAAACATAGTTAAATAAAGCTTTAATTTCACTGCACCTGTAACAATAATTTATTCAGACTTTTTCTATATAAATTCAATAAAGTCATTTCTGAAATATTATTTCCTGCTGCTACTACTACTATATTTGTGTCGGGAGCAAAGAAGTACTTCTAGATTGAAAGGATTGAATGGTGACATCACCGTTGCCCGGAGGGCACACAGTAGGGGCTCCTTTCAGGTCTCCATTAAGTTGGCCACCAAAGTGGTACCCATCTATCTACTCCTGGTCACCCACTTTAGAAATGCTGGGTTGGCAGGAGCTGGAGCATGTGATGGGGGCTCAACCAATCCTGCGGCAGCAACTGGGTCTCAAAGACAAGCCTGCTAATTGTCAGCCCAGGGTCCTAATCTCGTGACCCACCAGGCTCCTCTCCACCACACTCCTCTTTATTTCTTGTTGAAAAATATGTAATCTAAAATTTATTGACGTTTTTGGTATTTTTTTGTATTAGCTAAATAAAACATGGAAGTGTAAACCATTGTGTGTGAAATGATACACACACACACACAAACAAACAAAAATAAAGATAAGGAAATAAATGAATAACTCTTGATAGATTAGGTCTCCCTGCTTTTATTAAACCTGTTTAAAGTTATTCCTGCTTGTGCAAATCACATGTTATGTTAATGAATTCCTCTGATTATTTAAAACACTAAGTCAGGGGTGCCAAACTGGCGGCCCATGGGCCGAATGTGTCGCGTGCAGGCCATGCCCACCCCAGCTCTGCAGAGGCGAAAAACACTGTGATACATCATGATATGTCACGTGACGCGATCGAGTGTGACACCCATGCTCTAAGTAAAGCTTATTTAATCTAACTCTCTTTCTAATCAGTTCCACTGGATGACCCCAGTTTTACTTTTTCCAAAGAGGGGGGAAAACTCTGTTTGTTTTATTTATGCCATGCTGAATTTCATGCCTCTGATCATGTTCTACCTCAATCACCATTTTTCTGAGCTGAAGGCTCAGCCCTCTTCCCCTAGGAAAGCCATTTGTGTCACTGATGGGTGTTGTTTGCCTTCTTCCGCACTTCTTCCAGCTTCATTACATTCATTTTAAAATGTGACAAACTGAATTGCATACAGAATTTCATATTTGGCTAGACCTTACATCTTCACAAGAATATTTCAACACTGGTAATTTATTATTTTAAATCCCTTTTTTCACAGGTGTCAGACAAAGACAACATTTTCTTTGAGGTATCTATGTCATCTAGATCTTTTTCCACCTTATAGTGTTTCCCCGAAAATAAGACTGGGTCTTATATTAATTTTTGCTCCAAAAGACACATTAGGGCTTACTTTGGGGGAAATACAGTAACTAAATGCGTCCGTCTGGCTGAAAATCTTAACTGGGGCTTATTTTGGGAGTAGGGCTTATATTATGAGCATCCTGAAAAATCATGCTAGGGCTTATTTTCTGATTGCGTCTTATTTTGGGGGAAACATGGTAGTTTTAGATAGCTCAGACCCTATCAGAAGTTAGAGGGTTTTCCCCCCCTAAGGTAACTTAATTAACATTTGCTTAAGTTTAACAATCTACCATCTGGTTAACTATTCACCTACCTACTCCTTTTAGAGCTCTGCACAAACACTTGGCCTTCATCAGCCCAAATAATTTAATTTACTCCTGCAAACTCAGCCATCTAATGCTTAATCTAAATTAAGACTCTTTAGGAATACATTAAAGAGCCAGCAGAATTGTTTCAAGAGATTCCATTTCTTATCCCCCTCTGCTGAGACAACTGCACATTTGAACTTATATTTGCGTTTGGTTTTTAACTGATCAGCAATTCATAAAAGAGCATAAAAGTCCTGTTATCTGATAATTGCTAGGTTTCCTCAGGAGGACAAATCCTCTGTCACTGACACTGATCTGATAGTGTTGTGAGTCCGTGCCAGCCAGTGGACCCGGCAGCTGAGTCCGGGGAATCAGAGGAGGAGGAGGGAGGCTCTGATGAGTTACAAGATTCACAATCTGATGAAGAGCTTGGCCCCTCCAATCGTGTTCCGGATGAAACTCAGCTGTGTGGAAAGGATGAGTCAGACCTTGAGGATTCACAGCTGGTAGACATTATTGATGCTCGTAAAAGAAGGCAATTAACTAGAGCAGGTCAGCAGCAGTCAATAGGACAACTTCAGGGGAGGAGGAGAGGCATTGAGAAGCCAGGCCTTGGGGCTGGTTTATAAAAAGGGAAGGTGTGGGCGGTGCTGGTTGCTGAAGGCAACCATTGCAAAGTACTTCATGGGATCATGTTCTGTTGGTATTGCCGGTGACTACTTCTCTGCTTTGCATTGTGTTTCGTGTGGACAATTTCCTCCATTTGGATTGTGTTTTGCTGCTTTTGTTTCTGGACTATTTGGCAGGTTTGTTACCCATATTAAAAGGGGTTTGTTTTCTTCTAAGTCTCCAGCCTATTTTCTCAAAAGGGGTTTTTGTCCTTGTGCATTTAACAAGGACGGCTATAGGCTGGGACAGAACAGATAAGCAAGTTACATATTTTGCTGGACTATCAGTGTCAAATTTAAGTTCTTCAATAATAATGGGTAGGAGCTTCTTGATTAATTACTGTATAATCTTCAAGCTATTCTAGAGTATCCTCTTTTTATTTCAATTATATTTACTCCAATTCTCTAAGAAAATTAATGTCTTATATCTTTTGCAGAAAAAATAGATGCTTTGACTTTAGATTGTGGGAAAATATCTATTTAAATAAGTGTTTGGTGATAGATATAACAAAGTATCTTTTACTGGTTTGCACAACCACAGTGATCACTGGGCCACAAGAATGCAAAACAGCTCCTGCATTTTCTATCATATCCCTCCATTAACCCATTTTGAACAACGGCCCTATTTCAGTATTTTCAATCATGTGCAACCCTACAATGAAGCTGGTCTACCACCTTTCTCATGCTATGTGTCAGCAACCTGGTTTCATTTCAGTTCAAATTGGCTTGCCCCCCCAAAAAAAGTTCTCCAGTGCAAAACAAATATAAATTATTACATCCATACCTTGAGAAACCTAAGCCCCACTGGTCTAGCTACCCTTGCATGTGGAATAGGTTACATTTCTGGAACCACGTTCACAACTCAGGATTTCAATCTGCTATCTAGCCCCCCCAAATTTAATTTCTAGGACTGTCAACCACATTTTTCAATGTCCTTACTGCCAATGTGAAGTACAACTATTACCCTCGCCTGAGAATTATCCTGATTATTTATTTTTCCATTTATTAAGGAATTTTATAGGGCTGCCCAATTCACAGTGACTCTGGGCAGCATACAAAGACCCCAAATACTGAACTCATTACCTGTCCCCCTCCCCGCACCTAGATTGTTTGTCATGATGGTAATAAGCCTTGCACCACACAGGCACATAACCATGCAGTCTACCTGCCTAAAGCAAACACAACTCTCTAATTATCAAATTACCCACAACCTCTGCAAGCACGAGAGGATATAGGCTCATGATACAAAAACTGGGTCCTACAGAAACATCTGCTCTCTTCAAAATTATGTTCTTCCCTGAATTCTTCACTCTCCCTAACAACAAAGGGGATATCATTCTGAAAGTCAATCAATGTCTGATCTGTCTTATCTGTACATTTCTCCAGCTTGCTAAACATCTCCAACTTGGCCACCTTGTTTTCAAGGAAATATGTATGCTGTCTGGGAGTCAAGAGCTTTTGCATAATAATATATAAATCCATAATTTATATCTAATAAGCAAATAGTCATAACCTTGACACACTATACAAAAACTTTAAATGGCCCTCTCTTCAGATAAGACTACCAGCTTTGGGCATGTAAAAAACTGCTTTTCCTCACTCTCAAGACTGCTGGTCAGAGCTAAGCTTTTGCCTGAGGAACATGGGTGTTTGATCAGCTGATCAATTGCAGTTATAAACTACCACCACATAGAACAGGGGTCTTCAAACTTGGCCCTTTTATGACTTGTGGACTTCAACTACCAGAATTCCTCAGCCAGCATGGTTGGCTGAGGAATTCTGAGAGTTGAAGTCCACAAGTCATAAAAGGGCCAAGTTTGAAGACCCCTGACATAGAACATATACTTACAAGTTAAGATATATCACACTCAGGCAGAAAAAAAACAGTCTTAGCCATAAAGTCAAGCAGCTCTCCTTAAATGTATCTGAACGGCTTTACAAATTGTGCAGCACCAGATAAAAATCCTCTGTTCCTGTTCACTCTCTTCTTCCGAAAGACTATTGGCTGGAACTAAGCTATCATGGCTTGCTTAAATAAATCATTGTTAAAACAAACCACAATTCAATGAGTTTAACTTATGAATACAGCCTTCAAGCAGTTTATCTATAAGATAATATTGAATGTTATGTTTGTGCTGTTATATATTTGACAAGATTCAATTGTATAACTGAATATCACTATCTAAAATAGATAGGAAGCAGAAAATTTTAAAGGATATTTAAGCATATTTTTGTTACATAATAAATAGAACAGAAGAGGGGGGATTGTGAAAATAAAATGGGAAAAAATAATTAAGAAATAGCATGTATATTTCAGAGATTTCCTGATCAGAGAAAATCAAGAAAAAAACCAATCATAAGTAAATATTGATATAAAAGCTTACAACTGCTTCTTCACAAATGTCAGCCATTCATCAGTGCAACTTATTTCCTATTCAAAATTAACATCTGCATTATTTTCAATTGACTTAAAAATATTTTTCATTTCTTTTATTTCCATTTACTCAATCAGAAAGGAATCAGAAGCAGCAGTTATTGTTTAAGAAAGTGCAAACTAACCTGGTTGAGAAACTGCTGTAGCTGTAAACTGAGTAGCCCATGGGGGATTCTTCTGTCCTCCAAACTGTGCCATTATGAGAGGTACAATTCTTCTGCCATTTAGTTTCTTTAAAAAAAAGCACTGACCATTAGTACTTTAACATGCAGCTACTTCCTGACTAATGGACAAATTAGCTATCTATATGTGGCGTACATATGCGTTTACATTTATTTGATTTATATGGCTGCCCAAGTTGTAAAGCGACTCTGGACATCTTCCAATTGTACAGAAGCAGGAAAGCAAAAGAGAAACAGAACAAAATAAAAGGAAACGTAATCGTCAAGGCCAGCTATTGTACAGTCTATTCAAAAATATTTTATTCTAGAGAGTTTCATCTTGCGTGATGGCTAATGACAGGGGAAGCACCAAGTATTCCGGATTTTACTGTACAGAGTGCTGACAGGATAGGAGCCATGTGAACCTTTGAGGGGCCAGTTTATGAAGAGCCTTATAGATTAAAACTAGGTTTGTCCTATGTCTCTGGAGATTCTCAGTCATCCATAGTTGTCTCAAAGGTGCTTTTTTTCTTCAAAAGGCAAAACCCATTTTCTTCTTCTTCCTCAAGGATAAAAACAGTCCAGTTGCTTTTTAGGGGAAAAAAAAAAAGCACATTTGAGACAACTATGTTTGCTCTAATAAGAGAAACCATGACAAACCAGATGTCTTAAGAAAGGAAGCTGATAATATTTCTAGTGAAAAATACAAATAAACTTTGTTTCTCACATTTAGTTCTACTTATTATAACACAAATGCACAAAATCTTATCAGTAACAGGTAGAGTATAACCATCAAGTGAATTTTCAACCATCAGTGAACCATCAAGAACCCTTGTAAGTTGTTCTTCTAGTAAGAAAATGCATCTCCGGTATGATCCAGCGACAACAAAGTAGCCAAATACATGTAACCACGTATATGAAGCCCCAGTGGTCACTTGGTGATTTGATTTGTCATGCAAATCTAGGAAATTAACTCAGTCATTAAGCAAATAAGTATCCCATATAAATCCTCCCCCAGTATCGTCGTCGATAATAATGGTGTGGCAATTAACAAACATGTCATCCAGATGCACTTAAGAGATGCTAGCGTAGACAAATGACTTAAAGAAGTTTCTAAACCAGTGGTTCCCAACCTTTTCTATACCCTGCACCCCTACAACGCTTCTGATATATTGTCGCACCCCTTACAAATGTTCAAAATAATGGCAACGAATTATGCATATACACTATAATTTTGAAAAGCCAAGTTTTCGCACACCCTGGAATATCGTCTCGCACCCCTGGTTGGGAACCCCTGTTCTAAACAAAAGAAAGTTGAGCTTAAAGAAAAATAAACCAAGAAAGCAGTTGACTTTAAGGAAAGCACATTATCATCACCACCAGTTTATACATGAAACACAATATCCGCTGCCAGACAGTCCTACAAAATAGGAGATTAATAAAAAACGGGTTCAAAAATTCAGAATCAGAACTGGAAGTTCTCACGCTTATTGAAAACTAAGCGAGGCTGTGCTGGTCTGCGCCAGTAGAGCAGGCCTGATTCACTCAGTCCCAATTTCCCTTTGAGTAAAACATGCGTGGAATCAACCCACACAAAGAAAAGGCACTCAACTGTGAATTTGTGGGATGGGAATGACTGTGAGAGAGTAACAAAGAAGAACTCTCCTGCTGGTTCATCGCCCCGGCCCGCAAAGATTCCGCGAAAGGACTACGAAGGGCAAAGGCAGGCTTCTTTGGGCCCTGGGTCAGATCTGCCTCCGCCTTGCTCAGGGAAGCGTCCTTAGCGGAGAGGGGGGAAGAACTCCGACCCGCCGCCTCCACCCGGCCCGTCCACAATGCGGGACTGAGGCCTGCCGCCCCAGGAGAGCTTCTCCCGCACTCTTCGCCCAAGCCTGCTCTGAGGAATACGAAGCCTCCCCTCTTCCCGAAAGCACCTGCCCGGCTCCCCGCTCCCGCGCAAATAAAATCGCTCTCCCCGCTCTCCTCCCGGCTCTTTACCTGAAAAGGGCCGAAGACGTACTCGGAGAAGCCATTTCAAACTCCTCCAGCACCCCCAGGCGAAGAGCCACGGCGCAGGCGCAGAAAGAACGCGCGAGGTGCGAGGGGAGTTGGGTGAGCTCGCCATCGCGCACAAGAGTGACGTTGCAAAGTCAGGCCGCCTTTCTCCCTCCTGCACGTGCTCCGGAAGGCTGGGTTACGGTCTCCAAAACAAAGAACGGAGTGGTGTGGCGCATGCGTCGAAGGAAGCATTTTGTTAGTTTCGCGAAAGGAAAAGCTGTTGATGAGGTTGCGTGGCGTATGTTTTGCCACCATCTTGTTATGAGGCAAGTGATAAGTGTGTATTTTACTTCCGGGCAGAGGAAAAGATGCTACTTTTGCGCAACTGCTGATCGAGCGTTTAACACTTCCAAGAACTTAGTTGTTTCAGCTCCGTTTAAGGCAGTGTTTTTTCAGCCTGGGCAACCTGTGGACTTCAACTCCCAGAATTCATGCTTGCTGGGGAATTCTGGGAGTTGAAATCCACACATTTTAAAGTTGCTCAAGTTGAAAACAATGCTCTAAGAATCCTCCAATGAAAATCCATGCTCCTCTGACAGTATTTTTATGCTAATATTTATTTTATGTCGCTGTTGCTTTTTTGTGTTTCCTTTTAAGATATTGCATGGTTTTAACATACATAATTTTAACTGAAGTGCAACTGTGATTCAAGATGGACCAAATAAACAAAACCCAAGAAAGTGAAACGTTGAATACATATGATTATTTGGCTAGGTGACATAGTGGTTATGCTCATTAAATAAATATTAACTACTATTCTAAACACAGATGCATTCATTATTAGAACCAATATTAAAATGTTGCTGTCAGTCTTTGAGTAAACAAACAATGCTCAGTTGAGTAATCAGTTATCAGAGATTATTAATCTGTCATGTTCATAAAGGTTCTAAAACTGCATTAATAATTCCAAGTAGCAGGTTTACAGGAAAAAACCAACCAAGAAAACCTTTAACATTTCATTAAAGATAATTAAAATAATTAAGAAACATTTAAATAACAGAAAACCCAAAAATTGGGAAATAAGTACTGAGGAATAGTGACTGCAGTATCTCTCCTGCTATCTCCTATTTCAGAAGTGCACCTGGGAAAATGTTCTTTCAGATACTCTCATCCCAAACTATTTGACTAGTATTGTACTAAATTCTTACAAGATATGCTATGTAGTTCCATAATGCTTTTGTACTGAAACTCTGCAATTTTTATAAATTTTTCAAGGACATCCTCATTATGCATATTAATCATTTCAGTGTAAAGTTCATGTTCATCATTGCTTGTATTTGAGAAAAATTGCAGGGAGTGCTTTCCACCCGTTCATGTTGCTGTGCATTATTCAAGTTGTGCATCACATGAAGTACCATCAGTGTAACTTTAACTAGATGGTGTTTCCTGGGATCAGAAGTGTGCACATTAATGTTTTTTTTACTTATGTCCAACTTTTGTCTTTTCAGTAGTATTTTAGGATGCTGACTTTTCATTCCCCTTGCAACCATTTTGTGATGCTCACTGATGGCAGAGTTTTTAATTTCAAAACACCCATGGATCTCAAAACATTAAGAGACCCTGTCACTGACAAGTCTATAAGCTGAAGAAAGGCTACTTTCCATTGGGTTAATCCAAGGTTTGTACCTGATTAAAAATCACTTTCTGAGGGCTGCAACAAATGCATTTTTGTTATAAAGTTGGTTGAGGAAGAAGTGCTGACATTTTCACTCACATTCGCTGTTTACTGTACTTGTCCTCTTTGGTTTTCTGAAAAAGTAGGGATATTGCATTTTTCAGCGGGTTGCATCTTTTACAGCACTTACTTTGCTTCTCATTTTCCATCCTTATAGGCAGTGCTTTTTTTGTAAAAAAAAAAAAGGTGCCGGAACTCACACACGTCATACAACCCGCCTTGCCTATCCTACAAGGTTCCATCCAAAAAAGCTGCCGGAACTCCGTTCTGGGCGTTCTGTGAGAAAAAAAGCCCTGCTTATAGGCATAAAAATGATAGACTGCTTTAATAGTCCCGTAAAAGCTCTGTTGTCTTCAGTACAAAACACCAGTGTAGGTAGTCCTCGACTTACAAGTTTGTTTAGTGACCATTCGAAGTTACAGCGGCACTGAAAAAAGCGACATGCGTTTTTCACTTACGATTGTTGCAGCGTCTCCAGTCATGTGATCAAAATTCAGACACTTGGCAACTGAGTCATATTTATAACGATTGCAGTACCCTGGGGTCACGTGATCATTTTTTGCAAACTTCTGACGAGCTAAATCAATGGGGAAGTCAGATTCGCTTAACAACTGTGTTATGAACTTAACAACTGCTGTGATTCTTAACAGCTATGACAAGCAAGCAAGGTCATTAAAATGGGGCAAAACTCGTTTAGTAACTGTCTTATTGCAATTAGCCACTTCATGGCAATTTGGGGCTCAGTTGTGATTGTAAGCCGAGGACCATCTGTATGTGCTGATCCCAAAAAGCTAAGCAAGGTTGGGTCTAGAATAGAATAGAGCTGGGACCTTGGAGGTCTTCTAGTCCAGCCCCCTGCTCAAGCAGGAGAACCTATACCAGGGGTAGGCAACCTTGGCTCTTTTATGACTCGTGGACTTCAACTCCCAGAATTCCTGAGCCAGGACCTATACCATCTCAGACAAGTGACTGTCTAGCCTCTTTTTAAAAATCTCCAGTGATTTCTGGGGGCAAGCAAATCTAGATGGGACCCACCAAGGAAATAGATATGTTTGCGCTCACACGTGTATATATATGCAAGTTTCTCTCCATTTGGCCATATATAAACATCTCTTTGAAGAAGGCAGCATCTTCCTTCTTCAAAATCATGAGTTTCCTATTGTTGCCAACAAAACTACATGTTCATATCTTTCCTAAGACACAGCTCCATTATATTCTTGCTCTGGCACAATTGGTATTTGAAAGTGACCGAGATTCATACTTTCATGTTAATATATAGAATTTGTGGGTAGTTTGGCTAGATACAAGTAAGATCCTTAGTACCAGTGTTCCCAGCTGACCAAACCTAGCTGGCCCATTCTTTAAACAGAGAGCTGAACCAGAGAAATCATAATTAACAGTTACATACAGAGATAACCACTTGTACCATTTAATTCCTCTAGATCACTGCTCTTAGAACAGGATTCAAAGAACAGTAATAATGAATCAAAGAGAATGTATTGCTATTGCTAGGTTTCATTTGTTTCACTGATATGAACATGCTTTTAGATATAGTCCTCTAGTGGAAAGAAGTGAACTTAAATGAAGGAAAAATTAAAAACCACATGCAAAATAGAAGTATAAAATTTATTTGAAACCATCCACAATGTTCTGTATTATCAGGAATGATAACAGTTTGTAATTTTGTTTTTGGAAAAAGCCATGACAAAAAATTAAAATACATTTTGCAATGACAGCAACTTTATCCTGCCTTTCAGAAGGCAGGATAAAGAAACATTTAAGGTTTAAACAGATAGGACATACACAAGAAGAATAAAAAACAGAACAAACCATCTCCACAATAACAATTCTTACATGTATGTTTCAATACAATTTCAATGCATCTTGCTACATAAACAAGAAATCATATACAACTGCTGTGCACCAAAGAGTAGCTTAGTATGATCTTTCAAGTAACATGCAGTCATAACTCACACTTTTCAAGTACTGCTGGTAAATGTTCCCTTGTCTGAAAATGTATTTCTCTCCCCAAGTAATGAAATAGTTTCTTTTTCCTGTAAGTATTGTGAAATAGTGAAGTGCTTTTCTTCCATTTATTATTAACTAAATACAATGGTAAATGGTAAAAATGTGTCTGCCTTTTCTTTTTTCCACCATTAGATTTTCTTAATATAGTAGATTGTTTAAAGGGAAAAAAATCGAAGTCTAAGTTAAATGATAAAAAATAAATATGCACCTCAGTTTTATTAAACACACATATCACACACACAAATACAAGAAATATTACTCAACAACAGAGCTCAAGTTTTTTTTTATTTAGCAGAATACTTTCCAATTTAATTTTTTAAACATTATTAAAACTGAAGTTACTGCTGGTGCCATTGATACCGATTTACATTTCAGAGAGAGTCTAGCAAAGATTAGTCACAGCTAAATTCAGTTGAAATCAAAGGGACACACACCTTGATCCTATGCACTTTTATTAAGAGAGCATTCCTCCAACACAACTAGAAAGTGAGTCAAACTATATCCTTCATCAAACACTTTAAGATTCCCCCTCACATATCTTAGTGCGGAATACCTCTTAACTAGATATACGTAAGCCCATCTTCATTTACAGATACAAAGTGGAATCCTATGGACAATTACTCCAGTGTGAGTCCCACTGAATTTGTGGGGATTTACCTATGTGTAAACATGTAGCACAGCAGTCCCCAGCCCTTTTGGCACCAGGAACCGGTTTCGTGGAAGACAATTTTTCCACGGACCTGGGGGGGGGAGGGGGGAATGGTTTCAGTTTCGCTCGCTCGCCCTCCGTTCACCTCCAGCTGTGCAACCCAGTTCCTAACGGGCCATGGACCCGGTACCAATCCGTGGTGTGGGGATTGGGGACCCCTGATGTAGCAGATCCAATTGCATAGCCGAATTCTTAAGCATACTCCCTTGGGAATTACTAAGCCCCACTGAATTCAGCAGCACATTTTGCTTAAACATGCTTGTAATTTGGCTGTTTGTCACTACTTGTGTTTCCAGACTGCACATTTAGTTCAGATTATTTGAAATACAATCCAGTGAACCTCTTTTTATGCTCAACAGCTTCTGAAACTTGAGCAGCTTTGCTCCCCTTACCTCTCTAGATCAGCGTTTCTCAACCTTAGCAGCTTTTACATCTTAAAAGCCAAGGTTGAGAAACACTGCTCTACATAATAGCCTTACTTCTGAAATACACCACCCTTTGATTAAAAAAAAAAAAGTTTTCCAATATCTTGAAATAAATGATTAAAAAAAAAATCTAATAACAAAATATTTCCTTGTAATGATAATGCATATATTACGAAACATGACCAACATATCCTGTTTTAGAGTCTTAGGCAACAAATACATTCAGCATTAAAGGACATAAAATACAAAGCCTTAGATCTGCCATCTTTTCCTAAAACGATTAAATGACATTCACACTTTATTCTAGTTTTGCATTTTTGCTATGTAAAGCTTTTGACATATGGGAATTATAGCAGGAACCTAATTATATGCACTACCTCATTATAAAGCATGTACTTTTATAACTAAATACCACTCTAATCTTGTATTCCTTTTTCAAATGAACTTTGACCAGTGAAAGATTTCAGTTGTCCCAGAAACCATTCAATTAAATGAGCTTCTACTTGCAAATCTAGGCCACTACTCCACAAGTTTTAATTCTACTTTCAGCAAGAATATATTTACTAGGATGAAACTCCTGTTAACAAGAGTAGGATTCTGCTTTATTTTGTATATTTGGAACATTACATATGATGGTTACATGCAGAAGCAGTTATGCAAAAGGCAAAGTGAGAGTTGTGCCCATTATTAATCGTGTAACATAGAAATTCCCTAGAATTGAGCCATGGAGTACATAAACAAGTTTCATGCGAGAGGCTTATACCTGAATATACAAAAATTTTGGAGCAATCCTTCATCAGCAATATTTTGCTTTTTAGGACAGAACATAAGTCATTTCATGATTTGCTGTCTGGAGGGACAGAAGGAATATATATACATATACATGTATGTATAGATATATATTGTTATTACCCTCATATGAAATCAGTGGGTGAATAGCATGGAAGAAAGTTACTTTTCTTTTTAACCTTTTAACCAATAGGGCATGAATTAAGTAATATAAATCTTTTTTTAAGGGAAATATAAGCCAAAGAAGACATTTTTGGCAGCATGTCTTTTCAATATTGCCCAAACATTAAAATTTCAGCAAAATTCCATTCTACTGGTATGATTTAATTAACAATCTTGTATACAAATCAATTATCACATTCGTTCTGTCAGCAAAGCAGGCTATGATATGTCTGTAGCAATAAACATACATTTTTGAGCTGTTGATTTTAATCACTTTAATTTTCACAAGGAGAGAGAAATCTATCTAGTATATGATAAGAGATGGGAACAAAAACCACCAAGGAAAGTAATTCCTTATGGATTGCACATTTGACTTTTTATTATATTATTTCAGCATTGCATTTATGCCAAAAGCCTTCAAACTGGGTATGATGAAAACGTTATAGGTACCTATACAGTGACGTGGAAATTTGGTAAAGATAGCTGATGCTTATACATGAAAATTCCACATTTTCTTAGGCTTACGTGAATTGTAGTAAATTACTGTATATGCAAATTGTTTTTCATGCTACAGTAATATGGAATTATGATCATGCTGCTCTAAATTGATTTGCAGCTATACTTTTTTTGATAGTTGATTTACAAGTATGTCAGTAGCATAATGGAGGTTTATCTATAGGTAACAAGTTTTAAAATTACAATTATCTCTCAACTGTACAGGTAATTTGGAAGAATCACCCCCTATGAAGTCATGTCCAACGAAAGGATAAAACCTTATTTGTTTTGGCATGCAGAGTACTTTTATTAGCTAATAATCTACTTTCATCCAATTTATGGGGTGGGAAAAAAGTCTCCCTTGCTGTTTAAAATGTTCCTCAGCTGCCAACTTCATGAAGAGTAAAATACAGTATATCCTTAAATTCAGCTTTTTATTCTGGACTTTGCTGAGAAATATTTCTGGATAAAGGAACATAGTTGCCCCAGTGCTACTGAGAAAAAGCAGATACATTAACTTTTTAACATCCCATCTTTCTTCATGAAATATGGGATGGCCGTTCTGTTAGCTTTTCAATTTCAAGTTTCTACCCTGGTTTAGCTCACTCTCATCCTTTCAGTGCATACCTCTATGCAGTTAGAAGTAATGGAGCTTTGCTATTCTGTTATGCTCTTATTTGTAGAATACCATAACAAGTGTATAGAACTTTTATCTTCCCTGGTACACATTTATCCAGTTTTAATATGAATAGATTTTTCTTCAACCTTGGATGTAAAACGTTAATAAGAGAAGTATTTTACTGCTCATACAGCTAAGGCATATTCGAAAAATAAGAGAATCCAGGTGCATAGCCTTTAATTTGAAGAGAGAGGATGAAATAATACTTTCCAAGCACTCCAAATGCTCTCCTTTCAAAACAAGCAGAGATTTTGTACACTCACATAGTCAGTATTTCATCTGTCCTAGCCCGTTAATCTCTTCAAATGTCAGTAAAGCTTTGGCTCAGTGAGTGAAGAGAACAATTTGTTCCCCTTCACTCTGACCTTTCCTGAGCCTCAAATCTGCTCAGGGAGTTAAGAGGACAACCTAACATAAATTCAGGAAAATAGTGAAGTGCAAAGTCCCATTCTGTGAGTAAATGTACATATGACAATGGATTTGTCACTAGAGTTGTGAATGTGAATTCAATTAATAAATGTCACTGTGCTTTTTAACCAGGGTCATAAGAAATACATTGTATAACTGAATGACAAGACTCAAAGGAAATGATTGCATCTGAATGTTAATTAATAATATCACAGTGTGCTCTTAAACGATGTATTGATGGGGTAGAAGCAGCTTTTCTATCCTCCTTGACTACATTCTAAGTTTGACTTAGTGATGAAAACTGAAATTAACATTTGAAGGGCCTAAAAAACTGTACTATTTCCCTAACAAAGAGAGAAAAGCTGAGGTCTTCAAACAATGGAGGCTGCTCAAAACAAATAGCATATCACTGTAGACCCGATGCAGAGCTGAATCCAAATTATGTTTTCCTCTCAATGCAGTCAATGCCAGGGTTAGCTGAAATTCCATTGATCCTCTTAGTTTTTAACTAGTGTAGTCACTTTTATTAGACTGAGATCATGAAGGTCAAGATAAATGTGAAAAGTAGATAATGCACAGTAATTGTAGAGAGCTAAAACTCCTAATGCGTGGCTGAATTTAGATAATAATCTGTAAGTTTATAATGCTTTTGCAAGACATGGCATCTTTTTAAGTTTGTTTCTTTAGAAATAATGTACCAAAGTGAAGTTAAAGGACAGGTGTTTAATACATAGGAGATGTACTTACTATATGACTATATCTGATGATTTCAGGAAACACTATCCTAGAAAACATTCTGCCTGTTGCAAGGATACTTCTAAGCAGAATGGAAAAGATGCAGTAGGGCAGGTGGAAATAAGTCAAAAAACAATAAGAACAAAACACTATTTCAATGGAGAGACTTAACAATATCAGCTGTCACCTACAAACCAAGGTTAAAAATACTTTAGTGCCAGTCTGTAAAGGATACAACAGACTCTATGACTGTGAGGCTTACCCCAATATATTTGAAACAAACAAGTCATCTACACAAAGTTCTGACTGCAAAGAATGTTCAAGCTCCTAATGAAAATTTTATCTTCTATGGTTTCCTATTTAATAGATACATGTAACTGATATTTCTATGTATAATATTGCATTAAGTGTGGCTAGTGGGTTTAGGATTGCAGTTGATGGCTGTTAACTAGTGAAGCCTTTCAAATTGCTTCAACTGTCTATGTAGTATATAGGAAATTAAAAAGGGGAAATGCTTTCTTTAAGCATTGGTATTTCCATCATGCTTGCTCAAGGATCTCAAAACTACTTGCCTCTTCATTAAAGCAACTTGGAGCAAATATTGCAACATCTTATTATCAAGAAATTCGTTCTGTTCAAAGGACTTTTTTATGTGGGAGATATTTTTCTGTCAGTCACAATCACTACATTTTTCAAGGGTTTCAGTGCAGTTAATTTGTGTTATTCAATGCAGATTATGAATACATGGCACTGCAAAGTTTGAAAATTCCTGCTTTAGAGATGTTGTAACTCCTGGGTTTTTAAAATCCTTTTTTAAAAATACAACATTTTTAAAGACATGTTAGTATGTTCTGACAATTAACTGCTTTGATATTTCTCATTCTGAAGGGCTCACACATTGAATGTCTGAAATGGTTGTTGTCAAATTTAAATAACACTCCTGCATTCATCACAGGACCAAAATCATTAGATGCCTCAAGTGTATTCTTTACAGACAATTTCATCAATAGAGTCTTGTTTCAATAAATCTTGAAAACTATGCATTTGATTTCCTTTCTGGGTCTCTGGCAACTCCAGACAGCCACATTGAACCTTAAACCATACTGGTCTTCAAGCTACTGCAGGTGCCTGAAAGTTTTGCTGCTTGCAACTGCCCAAAGAATTGCTCTTACAAAGTAGGTAAAATTATCATAAATCAGGGGTCTTCAAACTTGGCCCTTTTATGACTTGTGGACTTCAACTCCCAGAATTCCTCAGCCACCTGGCTGAGGAATTCTGGGAGTTGGAAGTCCACAAGTCATAAAAGGGCCAGGTTTGAAGACCCCTGTCATAAATCTTCGCTGCTACAAGCTAATTCACAAAGTACATCAGTGTCTATGATAAATATTTGAAATGCTACAATAAATAACTTACAACTGTATATACAGTATATTCTCACTCTGCATACATGCTTGATGGATTTTGGCTTGTAAAACAGCAATTAAGTGAGATAATACAATGAGAAACATTACCTTTTAGATGCAGCCATCATTTTGTGAGCAGTATTGTTTTTGTTTTGTTTTTTACAAATTTGTGATGTAAAATATATGGCTGAACCCAGACAAAACTTAACAATATTTCTTAATTTCAGCAATAAGTTTCCAATGTTTGGGTAACCTGGTGTATCTAATGAAACATTTACTAGCTGTTAAAAACAATCATACATTTCCATCTTTAATTCATTCTATGCAAATACACTCCATGGACTTCCAAGTAATAGATCATATTCCTTGCTGTCTGATTAGGTGGACATGTGGTTCCCCTATTGAGCATTGTCGTTTAAGAGCTGCTATCTGCTAGCAAATATAGCAGTACATTTTCTATAGGTATATACAGGGGAAAACACTAAACTACTCAAGCATAGTAATTAGAGATCTTCTACTTAGAAATGCCAAATCTTTATAGTTTGAGTCAACTTTATTTTTCTACTGTCACAATTTGAATTTTCTGCTGTAGTACCTATAGAAAAGGAATCAAAAGAAATTTAATCCTAAACAATCTATTAGTAGTGTATGCCCATAAATGTCAAGTGGTAATAATACCGTCCTGCATACCTTCATTCAGAAATGAACCCATTATGTTCAATGGGGCTTATTATAAACATAAACAGATTGGCGAACTAAAAAGCATACAACTAGAAATTATAACTGACAAGAGGGGTTGAGCAAAACTAAGATGAAGTGTAGAAGTTTTCCACATACACAGTGAAGGATTATCCCAGGATTTTCCCCTCAGAATTACTAGAAAAGATGATTAAATTTAAAAAAAACTGTACAGATGAGTTGCTGGATGATTTCACCATACTTATTGTAATGACAGCTATTATGTTTAATAAATTTTAGGTTCACAAAAAATATACAGTTCTTAAAATGTAAATCTAAGGCACACAAAATTACCATACCAATTAATATATATATATCCAAGAAGCAGAAAACTGCTGGTAGAAAATGATATAATATTGACTTTTATTATTTACAATTGTTACATATTCTGTATTTGAACTAATCATAATCTTTGAACTAAGAAAAATGCAGCATATGGGTTGTTTTTTTTTACAAAGTTTGTTTTAAAAATAGAAAGATTGGGTTGTTTTTCTCTTTATATACTTTTCTAAAATGTTCTGACTCAGGTTGTTCGATAAGCTGTTGCATAAAGATTGCTAATGGTATTGTGACTAAGAAGTATGAAGATCTGATCCAAAATTAAGTTTGAAAGCCATGTTTGATGGAATTCGGAGGGTACCTCTTTGTAAAATTATAGATCACAACAGTTTGAGCTTTCTCAGCCTTCACCAAAATCAGTGAAATTTGTTGGATTGCCCACTCCTGATTTTAGTAAAACATCTCTAAATCTTAATATTCAGTAACTTAGGAAAATTTCTCTAATATCTACAGTATCGGCAAGCTGAAATTTGTCTATGTCTGTGTGTATTCAGCTGTCAAAAGTGGAAATGCAACGGGCAAACAGAAAGATATTTAGCACCAGTCTTGCCTGATATACGTACATATCATTTAACATGATCAGCATCACCAATAATGGCATCAATCACCTATTAAATCAGAGACGGGGAAGGGACAGACATCAAGCAGCATTCAAACATGCTGTTTTAATCTTCGCTTTACCTAAAAATGTATTTGTACTACTAGATAAAAACATGGGTAATTGCCCATTTGTATGGATGAAGTGGAGAAGGTCCAGCATGGGAGTGCTGGGGAAGATGGTGGTCTTGAAGCCTTACACCAGTGTGAATGTCTAATATTACACAACTGGGCTATGTGAGTAACGGAGATAAATTCCACTTTCTGAACTTCAGAATCATAGGTGACAAAGAGTTAACCAGTTTCCCCCAACCTACTGCCTTTAATGTGTTTTTTACTTCCATTCCAATAATCAGCGAATATTTTGGGAGAAGGCTGGGACAAGCTATATGTATCAACTATTTCTTTATTTTTTGAATTATCTTTTCAGATTAAATACACAAGAGTAGACATTTAATAATAAAAGCACCATGTCTAGATTTTGTTTAAAAAAAAAAAAGCAGATCTAGACATTTATTTGTTACAGCACCACTGCAAGATATTATCAGGTATGTTATCACAAATATTTTATTTCTGGTTATTCTGGTGGCACTTATTATGTACATCATGGAACGGGAAAAGGAGAGGGAGAGATGTAAAATCAAGAGTTAATCTCAAGACTGCCCTGATTAAATTGGATTATTAGTAAATAGCTTCATTCTTGTATATAAGCTACAGGGTGCGTTTACTCACAAAGGCTCATAATATGATAACAATTGGCTAATTCAAATTACTACACCATACAAAAAAGAAAAGCCTGACATAGTCCCGTAATGTTTAAAATTAAGATGTTGTCATTAGGACAAATGGATGCTAGGTGATTTAATTAATTTATTATTTGGAATCAAGGTCTGGTTCCCACACACACACAGCCCTATCAAATTGGGACTGGTCAAACTCACTGATTTAGCTTCAATAATATTATATAATTTAGACCATGGCATGGAAATATTTTTTTTAAGACTGATAAAATCCCTGGCATCCAGTTGTCTAAAAATATGATCTTGTTACTTAATTTCTTCTTCCCTTTTCTTCATTCCAAATATACCAAATTCTCTTGATTCTAGCTGCCCGGAGTCCTGAGCTCTATTTTAATAGTTCTGCTTCTCAACAGAACTGACAAAAGCAGTGTTGACCACACAGATGTCATTATATCACATTTGAGATTTTCACTATTTAATATTAAAGCTCTGTGAGTATTTGATCATTTAATGCTGTTCCTATTAAACAAAGGATGTGGCCACTCCAAATAACAGGTGCTAAGAAATGAGAAGCGGTAGCAAGATGTTGGGAAAACCCGGGCATGGGTAATCCACATAAGAGCCTATGTTATATCTGTTAAGCTAGTTGGCAACTTTCAGGTCTGCTGGAAGACATCATTCTGCCTCTAGTTTTGAGCTGGGAACTTCAATCTAGTTAAGTTCTGTCTACAAAATGGAACTCTATCTTGCACAACTCAATCTCTTCAGCAAATCCCCATTTAGACTGACTATATCTTGGCAGTTGCCTTTCCTGGTTCTTGACTGAAACAAAAGCTTGAGTTGATCAATCCAGCCATTACACTTAGTAGTTCAACTGGCACATGAAGTGCATGCTGGAACACTGAACAGTGTTCCCAGGTTGGAAAACATTTTCAAACTCTCTGAGCCTGTAATGCTGCATGGGCTACCATTCAGAAAAAGGTAGGATACAAAGAAGAAATGGCATGTTACATGGTAATTTTGCCACCAAGAAGTCAGCCATTGTACTCTGGGTCTCCAACACAGACCAATGCCCCATTACAGACTTTATTTCCTGACTGGAGATACCAAGTGAGATGTGGAACTATGCATGTTTTGTGGAATTAATCACTTGAATATCGGTGTGTCTTATTCGGAGGTGAAAGAGAGGAGAAAACTGCATATAATAATCAGATGTTCACTTACCTGGCAGAAAGCCCACTGAACATAATGGGATTGAGCTTCAAGTAAACCTGTCTAGATCAGGCTGATGGGCAACTCACCACTGAAGAACATTTTGGATGCGTAATAAATTTAGATGTATTCTTACACTACTGATAGGGCAGATGTCTTAAAATCCAACATGTTAACAAGGCATTGCAATTTACACAATGAGGCCCTAGAAAGCTTCTTTCCTAACAGGGTGACTTCAAGATGTATGGAACTACACCCTGGATGATGCCTGACAGTATTGTCCCATAAAACTTGGGATGTCCCCTATGAGATAACATTTGCCCTTATTGCTCAAATTATAAACTCTTTTTTAAAAAAGACCCTAGAAATACAAGTATAGATAAAGAACTTAATTTATATTTGCAAATAATGAATTTTCTGGACTTTATCAGCCTTTTTATTTAGAAAAAAGCAATGGAAAAAAAGAGAAGGGAAGAATCTAAAACCCAAGTATTTTCAATATCTATGAATTGGTGTAGCAATATGGAACTTTATATAGTAAGAAAAAATAAATTCCTTGGTAGAGAATGCGCAAACCTTAGACAGATGTGATCCTTATACTATTTCAAGTTAACTTTAAAAATAGAAAGTGCTTTTAAATATATATATTTATATATATTTACATTTATAACCTCCAACCATTACTTGTGATATTTGTTTGCATGTGGATCATACACACATGCACACACAAACTATACATACATGAGAAAAATCTATATACAAATAAATCATCATTGGTTCTTTCTCCTTAAGCTAGGATCCACAGCAAGTGATTGGAAGCTGTAAGAGCAATGGCACCATGAAGAAATAAAATCAGCTTATTTTTAACTGTTCAATGTGATTAAGCACCAAGAGCTGTGTATAGCTAATACTGTTTAACTTGATTTTACATAATAAAAGATGAAATCAGTTAAAATCTTTATGAAAAGCCCATTTATAATAAACAGACAATTCAAAGCACCAAAGTATAAATTCCAAAAAGGTAATAAACCAAGTAATTCAATCAGTTAATAACCTAGCCAATTTTTCTTAAAAGATGTGTGCGCGAGTGCATGCATGTGAATACACATGCACATATACACACACACTTGAGAATCACCAGATGTTAAAATATATAAAGTCACAGTTTAAAAACAAAATAATTTTTACCTCAGCCTTCAAAATGGTTGAGATGAACAAAGAGTAAGCCATATGAGACTTTGTTCTTTAACAGCACCTTTAGGATTGTGTAACACTGCTCCAAGCAAAAGTTGTGTCATTGCTTTAAGAGCTTATGCCCAATGGTTGTAGGGCCCTGCAACTCGTGTGAGGGCGTAAGTAGACACTGTTAAAATATTATCATGAGTTACGGTTAATGCTCTGCGAGATGGAATTTGGTTGAATTCACTTTCTTTGTAGAAAATCTCTTGGGTTGCATTGGTCTGATTTGCATTCTTGTCAGTGGCCGGCAGACCAGCAGTTTCGGTTCCTGATTTCCCAGCTTCTTTCTCTTTTGCTCTCTCTGCCATTTTGGCCTCCCACAGGGCTATCCCATGTTTTGGCTCATTTAAGTTTTTGTGTTGGTAAAAGACTAAAGAGATCCGCGTGGGATGATTCCTGTTGGGCTTTTTAAGAGGCGTGGTGGCATGCAGTTCGCGCCGTGCGCATTCAATTAAGATGGAACCATGGGATGGCGCTACCGCTACCCCCCCAATGTCATTATCCAAAAAGTTATGCTCGCTGTCGGACCACATTTCTTCTGCTTTTTCTTCAGAACCAGCGTGTTTTAAGAGCTGGCCGCCGGACCTGTTCTCTACAGTGGTAGAATCACAACTTAGGCTTTGCCGTAATCCACTCTTTTGCACTGGGTGCTCTTGGGAAGAACCATTGCTAGAGACATCTTCTGGGGCGTCCAGTTGCAACATTGACTCAAAAGAGCTAGCTACCTGGGAGGCAGAAGAGGATTTTAAGTTAACTTCACAATTTTGCTTGTTAACTAGTTCGTGTTCAGCGGTCAGGGGCAGATTCTCCCTGTTGACTGCCGACCTCGACATAGTCAGGTCTTGAAGAAGCAGAGGCACACCATTTCTCTTCTCATCCATCACAATTCCAGTATAATCACGAGCGGACATGTCAACATTATTATTACCTTTGGATTTCACGTGAGGTTTATTACTACTGCATTGTAAATACCCGTAGGGAGTAGAAACATCTTCTTGGCTATTTGTTACTGGCAATAGACCACCACTTAATGGAGAGCAAGAGGAGAAACTATCCAGTTTTAAAGGAGAGGATGGAGCACGTTGCTTCAACGGAGAGCAATCGGTAGTAATGCCTAAACTAGGTTTCATGGTAGAAAAGTATTCAGCTGTTTGCATTTTTCTCCCAGGTTGCACTATAGTTAGTTTGCTCCCTAAGGAGAAAAAAAAGAAAAAGCTGGTTTCAAATACAAAGTTCTTTTTTTCCCCCCCCACAGATGTTTGATAAATACGTACACGTTTCATCCATTCCAATTCCTCCTCAATGCAGACATGTTGCAGTTTGGCGACACCTTTGCCATCACATTTTCAAGTATATTTTTATCCAAGTTACAAATTCTTTTCATGAAAATGAAGATGCTCAAAACTTCAATAACAACATCTTGCACATTATACAGAGGTATCAGCTGTAGGGCTTTGCCACCACATATTTAAACCAAATGTACTTTTATACTAGGTACAATACAGATAGTCTTCAACTAGGTACAGGTAGTCCTCCACTTGTAACAGTTCAGTTAGTGACTGTTCAAAGTTATAACGGCACTCTTACACTCTTTAATGACACGATTCACTTAACAACTGTGGTGATTTGCTTCACAACTGTGGCAAAAAAGATCATAAAATGGGGCAAAACTGACTTAACAACTGCCTTGTGAAGCAACAGAAAACCGGGGGCCAATTGTGGTCGTACGTTGAGGACTACCTGTATATATAGTACTGAAATGCTTTTGCTCACAATATTTTACTTTGTTCCATCTTGATACTTCGCATTTTAGACACACAAATGCAAACTTCTATAACGTGCCCGTATCTATCACTATCAGCTATTATTTGAAGCTCTGTTGTACCTACCTGAACTTTGTGATGCTCTCTTGGTGTTTTCTGGCAGTCCGTTTTTCCCCCTTACAGGCGCAGAATGCTTTTTTTCAGCTACAGTTTGCTTTTTTGCGTCCGGCTTTTTCTTGGTTGCTCTGCGTGGCTCAGCTAACATCCTCACTTCTCGGGGGAAAGCCGTTAGCACTTGGATTGCCCCAGTTTTAATCTTGGCTTCCAGCCCCTCTTCTGTGCCAAATTCATCTGTTTGTGATATTTTGTAAAGAGGCAACACATGAAGCTGCTCATCATTTGGTATCACACCTACTGTACGGTTGTCTTCTTTTGTTAAAGTACAAACCTAGCCAGAAAGGGAAAAATTATAATTACATTTACATAGAAATACACAAACGCACTTAATCAACTTCAGTGAAAAGTATATTCATGTGAATGCACTTTAACCTGAAAGACAATCTATTTCACCCTTCTTATCATGGTTTTATATATGTCACACATAAAACACAACTAAACTTAACACACGAGATAGTCCTCGACTTACAGTCATTCATTTAGTGACCAAAGTTACAACAGCACTGAAAAAAGTGACTTGTGACCATTTTTCAAACCTACGACTATTGCAGCATCCCATTGGTCAAGTGATCAAAACTTGCGACGCTTGGCAACTGATGACTGCAGTCTCCTGGGGTCATATAATCACCTTTTGCGATCTTCTGACAAGCATAGTCAATGGGGAGGCCGGATTCACTTAGCAACCATGTTACCAACTTAACAATTTCAGTGATTCACTTAACAAGCGTGGCAAGAAAAGTCGTACATTGGGACAAAACAATAACTGTCTTGCAACAGAAATTTGGGGCTCAATTGTGGTTGTAAGTTGAGGACTACTTATATACAGTTTGTTTCTTATTCATGAACAATAAGGTTATAATTTATGTAGCACGACATTAAGAGTACAATCCAATATAGATCTCATGAAAAAATATATTTGCTAACTTCAGCAGAACATTTCTTCAATCTAAATTGAAGAAATGAGAAACAGAGTTCTGTTTTTTTTAGAAAACAATATAAAGGGGGATTGGTTTGATCATAAAGAAGGAATATGCCTCAACTGGATCACCAAAAGCCAGTTGTCCTTTACCTGGCACTCTTCAAATATTGGACTACAATTCCCCAAATCCTGTGCTGGGTGACAGTTCTGGAACACTGTCTAACACGTTTGAAGAGCTGAGGAAGATTGTATTGTCTTGAACCAGCCTATACTATAAAAGAGAAGTTCCTCATCTACAGAAGCTCAGATAACGAAGGTCAGGGGTCTTCAAACTTGGCCCTTTTATGACTTGTGGACTTCAACTCCCAGAATTCCTCAGCCAGTGCGCCTGGCTGAGGAATTCTGAGAGTTGAAGTCCACAAGTCATAAAAGGGCCAAGTTTGAAGGCCCCTGATGAAGGCCATTTAAGATTTCCTGCTGAATGGTGACTAAAAACACACATTTGTGAGAAAAATGATGAGAGCTAACTTGTCCAACATGCCTTGTCTTGACTGGGCTCCCTTATGCCACCGAACTCTTGGCTCAAAAGCAAACAATTGTGATGGCAATTCTGAAAAGGCAAAGGTTTAGAGTCCCCCTTCTTAAAACTAACGAATAATGCTTCAAGTTGGTTTGGTGGCCCAATGGAAACCTAACTGACCAAACCTGCAGTCCCTGTATGGAATATACATACAAGAATTTGGTGCATTCCAAGCTCCTCTTGGGCTGACAAGTTCTGAATTCTGTGCCACGAATGGCCATTAAGAAGGCATTGGTGCTGCCTGGAGTAGCACAATCCTTAAAGAGGAAGTGATGGCATGCTAAGGGGGAAATGCAAAGGGGGCTTAGGGGAGGAGTGGAGAAGTAGGCAAGACATCTGGGACTTGATCCTGGGCCAAATCTGTTATTTATTATAATGGTAGACAAAAGGCTGGATGTGTGATTTCTTCCTCCCCAACATTCCTCCATTCTTCAGATCACAAGCCTGCAAGGACAACCGGATCAGCACTGCTAAGTAGCTTATCTCACGAAGAGCAGCTCAGTCCAGGCTGCACAAAAGCTCAGGGAAGGACAGGAGATTCAAACATTCAAAGAGGGTTTTTTTTTTTATGCACTCATTTATAAAAAGAGGGCTGGAGGTTCCTACCACAGTCCTCAAGACTCTGTATTTTGCCCCTAATTCTTGCATTTCAATTCTTCATTGAAGGCTGAAGGCCGTTTGACTCTTGCTTCCATGACTGTGGCCTGCATTTCAGGTCTCCACCATAATGACAGGAAAGACCCCTAAGAAATAGATGGATCGGCAAATGCTAACCATCCAGTCAGATAAGGTGGGCAAGATTCCTGCAGCTCTGGGCTGGGAGCTGAATGCCAAGGCTCACTGCTAAGACCTTGAGGAATTTCCTGGATACTTGACTTGGCACAGCTTGACTAAGCTCTAAGCTGTATCCAACCTAAGGACCTCAGAACTCATACAATAAGTTATGTAAGAAGGCTTATGGCTTGCTAGGAAGAAGCCGCAAAATAATCGATTCCCTTTGTCAACATGAAAGTGCAATTCCTTTTTTATTCCCAATGCATTCCGAGCCAGGTGCTGCTTCTTTCTCCCACCCATCCATTTCCCCTTGTTTACATGGTCTTTCTGCCCTGCACTTTCTGGCCTTGGAAGCTCAGGGGACTGACATCTCTGCCCTGGGAAATTATTTCTCACAACCTACGGCATTGTAAACTAAAGATTTAAAAGTGAATTTTGTATGAGGCTGCAGACACTAATGCTCAAGCAGTATTTAACCTCAGTAACCAAGAAAATTGTAATTTATTATACATTCATTGCATTTTGTGTCATTTATGGCAGGGGTCACCAAACCATGTTGGCTGAGGAATTCCACAAGTTTTAAAATTGCCACGTTTGGAGACCCAAACTGAAAAAAAAAAAAAAAGGAAATGAGGTAAAAAGAGAGCATGCAACCACGATACAGCTGCATGACAAAGAGGAAACAGCATCCCAAATTTTACTTACGACAGTGCTTCCATTGTGCATGTTGTGAGTATCCTTGTGTGCATGGGCACAGAAATCAATGCAAGCTGTCACACCAGAGAAAGGCCGGCCTTTTTTGATCCCAAGACGACAGTCAGGACCAAGATGCTCATTCTCCACCTTAGAAAACAAGGCAATGGGCTCTTATTTCAGGAACACAGTGAAGCGTGTTGCCAGCTTCAGGGCAACATTTCATTTACAATCAAAAATTGGAGGAAACACAGACTTACACTTGACCTATGTATTGTTGCTTACAAAACATATGCCTTTTGTGCTGATTGTTATTTTATTTATGCATTTTAATTGCTACATATAGCAGGGACAGTGCAATAGCCAAATCCAGGGAGCATTTGCTGCCCTCCAGCTTGAAGAGTGTGAAATGTGATCACGATCAGATTTATTATATTAAAAAAAAACCCAGAAAGGATCCTCAAAGCAGTTCGCTTTCTCATATCTAATATTTGCTTTCACCAGGAAGCAAATGGGTTCACATACACTAAGCGACGGGTCTTCAAACTTGGCCCTTTTATGACTTGTGGACTTCAACTCCCAGAATTCCTCAGCCAGGCACGCTGGCTGAGGAATTCTGGGAGTTGAAGTCCACAAATCATAAAAGGGCCCAGTTTGAAGACCCCTGCACTAAGCCATGCAGGTAATCCTTGCTTAATGATGTAATTAGGACTAGAATCGTGGTGCTCCCCATTGCTGCTGTTGAGCGAGGATCGTGGGTCCTTAAACGAGTCTCAGGTGGCTTGCAAACAGACCAGCAGACAGGTAAAGGGACGGTACATGGATGGTGTGACTAGGTGACTGCTGCCACGCTGGGGCTGGTGTGAGTGTTTTTCCTGCTGGCTTCCCCATTGATTTTGCTTGTGGGAAGCCAACAGTGAAGGCTGCAAAGGACGATCACATAACTGCAGGATGTTGCAATCACTGTTAAGCATGAGCTGGTTGTGGCCAGATTGTGATCACATGACCACAAGGTGCTGGAATGGCTGAAACTTCAAAGACAGGTCATCTTTTGTAACACCATTATAATTTTGAACAAAAGGTTGGTAAGTGAGGACTAATTGTAATTCAATTTCACTATGATATTGCATATACCAGGGGTAGGCAAGCTTGGCTCTTTTATGACTCGTGGACTTCAACTCCCAGAATTCCTGAGCCAGCCATGCTGAGGGGAAAGGGAGAGGTTTCCATGCTGAGCCATGCTAGCTCAGGAATTCTGGGAGTTGAAGTCCACGAGTCATAAAAGAGCCAAGGTTGCCTACCCCTGGCATATACCAAAACCAATGGACTTGCACATAATACTACACTAAGCTTGAAGCTGGAGGTGAGATACAACATCTGAAAAGGGTCACAAAGGGAGGGGCATTACAGGCATGTGGGCAAGGCTGGCCTTGCAAGGGAGGTTTGGGGTTGCTTTCTGTACTTTAACTATGATTACTTTCAGATATTTCGTTTTGGGATGATCCATTTTCCACCTCAGTAGGTGCTGCTGGTTTTCAACAAACATGGAAAGAGAGAAATATGATAGGGTTTATAAGAGCAGCAAAAAGAAACAAAGATGTGGAGCCATACGTTGCCCATTCCTGCCCAAAGCCATAAATCATTCTTTATAAACCATAAGAGAAGAATCCACACATTGTACTAGCTTACAATCCAAGAAACAATGCTGGGGCTTAGCTCAATCTGTGGACTCAGCTAGTAAGTAAATGTCCCTAGGGGAAATGTCACTGATCTATCACATGAAAAGGATGTGATGAGGCATCATGAAATATTCATCAACCTACCTGGTTCTGGAAAGCATCAGGGGCAAGTTTCTGATATAATGGAGCCACATCAGTAGCTAAAGTCTGCAAGTTGTTTTCCAGATTTTCTTCCTGGAAACAGAGAAAGCAATTACGCCATAATTGTGTTGTTTATAAACAAAGCAATTAGTGAAAGCAACATTGATTGCAGCTTATATTTGAGACCTAAGTTTCCGACTGTAATAGTAAAACTATCAAAATATTGAAAAGTTGGTCAGACAAAGGGGAAGATATTTCTTTCTCCTTTGCAAGGAAACCATTACTTAGCCCAACAGCGATTGACAATGTTAGAAAGCCTATCAAGCTGGCAATGAAAGAGAGACTTTTCTTCCTTCAATATACTGAATACAGGTAATCCTGCACTTGTGACAACAGTTGGGACTGGATTTTCCATTGCTAAGTAATGTGGTCATAAAGTGTGACCACATCGCTTAGCAACAACCATCCCCGAAGTCCTAATTACCATTGCTAACTAAATCCCATGGTTGTTCCATGAGGCACCTTCCTGCTGGGATTCCACAACCACAGTCGGTGAAGAAGATGGGAAGAAGTTGCAAGTCTCAGACCAGCAGGCAGTTGAGTGACTTCTGCTGGGTGGGGAAGAGAGCACGGGGAGGGGGAGATGGGGGGCAGCCATGGCGAGGTTTGGGGAGAGGGTGCCATGTACGAGAGGATGCATGAAAGGCATGCAGAGCAGAGAGGGTGCATGGAGGTATAGCTTGGATCTGGGAATGCGCTCGAGACTATGGCATGGATCAGGAAAATGCGTAAGGGTGCGAGGGTATGTGTGTGACGTGTGGTGTGGGAAGGTGCAGCATGGGTTGGGGAGAATGTATGAGGTGGTGAGGGGGTGTGCTAGAGGCGCAGGTGTGGCTTGGAGAGAGTGCAAGTGTGAAGGACAGGTGGGGGAGGAGGAGCAAGGGGGTGCCTGAGCGCCCACAGTGTGGCTCAGGAAAAGTATGTGAAGGTCAGGGACGGTGCACAAGGGTGAGGCATGCGTTTGGGAGTATGCAGGGGCGTGATGCAGTTCATGGAGGATGTGAGGGTGTGTGTGAGAGGCACAGTATGGCTTGGGAAGTGTGTGTAGGTGCAGTGTGAATTGTGTGTATGGGCAGGGGAGAGCATATGTGGGGCCAGTGCACGCGCGTATGATGCGTGGTGAAGGTTAAGATGAGTGTATGATAGCTTGAGTGTTGTGTGAGAGGAAGAGGTGAGGGAGGGTGCATGGGAGTGTAGCATGGGTCAGAGCAGCTGTTCAGGTTTGTGGTGCGAGTCAAGGGTGGCTGTGAGGCTTGGATAGGGTGCACAAGGGTTAAAGGTCAGGGAGGATATGTGAGTGGCAGTGCAGAAAGGCTGCAGGAGGGTGTGCAGGTGGGGGAGGTTTGCCTCAGCGATGTGTGTGTGATCATGGGGTGCTGCAGCAGGTCAGAAATGCTCTGAGGATCAGTCATAATCATCATTCGTTCAGCACCATCATAAGTTTGAATGGTCACTGAATGGACACAGGTGAAGGACTACCTGTATCAAATTTTAAAAATGTACTACATAACTTGACAATACAGCCATGAAACTTACATTCTTTTGTTCATTTTCATATTGTGTTAAAAATAAGTATATACTCTGTCTTAAGAAGATTGTTTTATTATTCTCAGAGGAGAAGAGACATAAGATTTGAAGATAAGCAACAGAGTTTCTTCAAAGATATCCTTTGAGTCTAAAAAATGTGGACTCAGTAGATCAAACATCAAACTCTTTCAAGAAAGGCAAAAAGAAAAAAAACCCCACAAAACAAACAATAATTCAGGAGTGTCCAACCATGGCAACTTTAAGACTGGTGGGCTTCAACTCCCAGAATTACCCAGTCAGCATAGCCAGCTAGGAAATTCTGGGAGTTGAAATACACAAGCCTTAAAGTTGCCAAGATTGGACACCCCTGCAATAAATGCTTTAAATGGAATGTTAAGTTGAGGTTCTGCTTAACAACAGAACAGCATGTAAGGTGGCCCATTTTGTACTTGTTAAAGCCAACATATCAGTTTAGCAGACCAATATAGTAGCCTTAGAAAGTATGAGATTCAGACAATACACACAGGTGCCCAGGTAGCTGACATGGCTAATCTCACTAGCCTAAGTAGAATTGGACCTGGCTAGTATTTGGATGCGAGAATATCAGGAAGTCCCTGAGCTGTAAAATTGATTGGGAAATTAAAAACACATATTAAAAGAAGGACAAACTGTTCCTCTATTATTACCAAGAGAACTCTAGAAATGCATCCATAAAGTCAACCGCAGAAGTGAATGACTCAACAAGACTTTTACATTATAAATATTTAGGTTTGGAAAACAATCCATTATTTAAAAACAGAGTATATCCATTAATACTATAATAAACACCATTCCTCTAAAACCCATTCAGACACCAAAGAGCTACCATATTAAAAATAATAATAATCATGAGGCAATAAAAAAATGACAGGAAAAAAATCACAGGTGGATTTTCTCCTTAACTTATGCACAGTGCTCAAAGTAGTCCTATTTCCCAAGCTGATATAACTTACTATCAGTTTTGGCTATAATCCTTGAACAACTCACACATACATACATTAGATGGTTACGCTTTTACTATAAAAAACAAATGAACAAAAATACCTGACAGCTTAGGGTCTCTCATCCACATCCTGTGTTGTGAATAAATATGGGTTGTTGAATCATACCACCCATAATCTGCAGTTTATAGAATGGTTTGTTTCATTCATTCTATAAAATATCTCACCACAATCCTATAAGATGCTCTGAACCTGGCATGCTATAAGCAAGTCACGGTCAAAGCTAACTCACTTGTTGTGCTAGAAAAGCAGAACAAGTCATAATTAACCAGAACAGAAATGAAAGGGTAGCTTTCAATTCTTCTTTGTGCAGCAGGAAGAGGGCAAAAGCAAGGGGGCAACTGCTTCTTGTATCTCATTGTTGAACACTATTGAGCAGAATAAGTAAATCACAATAGCACAAACCCATATAAGTTTGTTACCTGTCCAAAAATTCTTCTGGACTGCTTTCTAGACAACAGATTTTTCTAGTTTTATCTCTATACTACAAGCTATTCTTACCTAAAGAGCATAATTTTATACTTCCTTACATTTAACCTCATCTCACTCCGTCCAGTGGTTCAAATGATCCATATCTGTCTTTACTTTCAATCTATCTTCTTCTGCATTTGCATTGCTATACCTCCTAGCTTTATGTCATCTGCAAAATGATCAATATTTCATATTTAGCTAAAATAGAAGGTTCTAATAAAAACAATGACAAAAAGCACTTTCATTTTGTTTGTTCTATGAACTTTTCGGCCACCCCAAATAATTGTACAGCCAAGTGCCTGCTTCAGGAGTAGGTACTATGCTAAGAGGTCAGCAAACCTGTGTACATGCACCCTTGTGAAATATTTCCTATTTTTAAAATAAGGGAACATTTTATAAAATGGATTGCGTCTATACGTTAGTCAGTGTGAACATGCGCATTTAGTCTTAATAGGAAAATAAAAACATACTCTAAATTGATTCAGCTTACTGTACCTGCTCAGACGTGTCCGTTTTTTGGACAGATAAGCAACAGGTGAGGTTAGGGGAAATTACATGTAGTACCCAGGCAATGAGCACAGTTTTACAGAGGAATTATTGAGTCTTATCATATGTACTTCTATAACTGTCTGGTCTGGTACAGCAACCAAACAGACAGGTACAGACTCCAACTGATAGTTAAGATTGCAGAAAGAACAATTGCAACCAGCCTGATTTCCATAAAAGACCTTTATATTGCACAGGTCAGAAGGAGGGCTGAGAAAATATCTGCAGACGCTTCACATCCTGAACATAAACTGTTTCAACTTCTTTCCTTGGGCATTGCAGGGCAAAACAACTAGAAACAGGGACAGTTTTTTGCCTCGGCCCATCACTCTCCTGAACAACTAATTCTCACACTGCTGTCTAATGTCAGTATGTATTTACCCAAGTAGTATGGCTGTAGCATCATTATTTAGACTTCTTATCCTTCATACTCCCCCCTTACTGATATTCTTACTGGTATTTTTATTATGATTATCATTATTCTGTTGCGTTGCATGTACACTTGAGAGCTTCTGCACTGGAGACAAATTCCTTTTGTGTCTAATCACACTTGGCCAAATAAAGTATTCAATTCAATGCATGCAAATTGGTAAATTATGGTGGATGGCTATGAGTTATCAGAGGCACGAAAGCATAGCATTTTGGAGGTAACAGGAAGTGAGATTTTATGTGCCATAAGACAAGTCAGTACAAGTGATTTACTGTGTATGAACAGAATTTGCTCATAGTAACGCTTAGCTTGCACATCTAAGCCACATAGAAAGGATGTAACCTAATGTGATTCCACTAATTCTGAACAGCTTTAAACATTTATGATACCTGTGCACTTAAACCGTAGCATTAAAAATTGTATTATGGAAGAAGAAAAGGAGAATACTTACTTGGGTGTGATCATCTGTGAGAAGTCTAAATTTTCTGGGGATTTTGCTTCTGGCAAACTTACAGCCATTGTAATACATGCTCCAAGAACAGCCAAATGAAAAGGATGCCCCACATGTCTCTGGATCGAGTCCTTGACAGGCACAAGTACGACTAGAAAAATTAACCAAAAGGTAGGTAATCAGCTAGTTGGGCAAGATCCTCACCTTTGGGGCAATTTGATGCCCCAAATCTCTGTCAGCCCAACACACACACATTGAAAGCTAACATAGAACCTATGTTATTCTAAATGGAATAGACTATAGAGCACGGGTGTCAAACTCGCTACGTCACGTGACGTGTTGCGACGTGTCGTGACTTTTTTCGCATTGCCAGAGCTGGGGTGGGCGCGGCCTCCGCGTGATGCAACCGGCCCACGAGCCAGCAGTTTGACACCCCTGGACTAGAGCAAGACAAGCATGTAGTCACTGGCTGCTTCTGATTATGACCAGTGTAAGAATCAATCAGTTCTGACGAATCTCATGCTGCAGGACCAAAAGTGTTTAATTTTTTTCTCTCCACCACAGAGAAGGCAGTCATTAAACATGTAAGACTCTAGGGCTTTGCCTTGTTGCTGTCACATTAGATTCCTCAGCCATACAAGAATAGCTCCCCAATCATTAGTGCAAGCAACAACAATAAAAATGTCTATAATCAACTTTAATACATTTTTCTGTAGCTTGAATGTAGCTATCATTACACAAATAGAGGTAAGTCCTTGACTTACAACCACAATTGAGCCTCAAATTTCTGTTGCTAAGTGAGGCAGTTGTTAAGAGAGTTTTGCCCTATTTTATGACATTTCTTGCCATAGTTGTTTAGTGAAAAACTGCAGTTGTTAAGTTAGTAACACAGTTGTTAAGTGAATCTGGTTTCCCCATTGTCTTTGCTTGGCAGGTCACAAAAAGGATCACATGGCCCTGGAACACTGCAATTGTCATCAATATGAGTCAGTTGCCAAGTGTCTGGATTTTGATCACGTGACCATGGAGATGCTGCAACGGTCGAAAGTGTGAAAAATGATCGTGTCACTTTTTCAGTGCCGATGGAACTTTGAAAGGTCACTAAACAAACTGTTGTAAGTCAAGGACTACCTTCAGGCAAAGAGGCCTGAAGGTAGAGCTATCAGATTGATTAGATACTATTAACTGTGTTTATTGGAAATAAATAGTGCACGTCTTTGTGGCTGTGTATTTTTTTCATTTTAGATCATATAAAAAAAAATATGACTGTGCCATCACTGGGGCAGCTTCAAATCGCCTTCCATACTTAGTTGCTGCTAGTATTATGGAAGACTCAAACACATCCAGGACAAAGCAAATCTGCTTCTGTTTTAGGAGATTCACTTCCAGAAAATGACTGACCATTCCTAGAATTGTCAAATTGGGGTGTTCTAAGGGAACATCAAAAAATTTTCTGACTGGAATGCAAAATTTTGCACCAATCTTTCCAGGATTAAAGTCGGCACACGACTATATACTTCAATTTGGCTGCTCCAGTCAGTAGGAGTTACTACGTAAATAACATAATAACAAGCTAAGGAAAATAGGACAAGAAAATCCTGCTGGTGATGTTACCTAGTCTGGTAATTAAACGTTCAGAAACTAAATTGAAACAAGCTTGGAGAACAAACCACTGCCAAAATAACATACATTTATGTGAGTTATTTAGAATAGCGTTATGTTATGTGAATAACATAAATTCACATAAATGTTGCATTCCAGTCAGATAATTAGGTTTCTTCAAGCTTGGTTTCCAGCTCAAATCAAAGAAGAAACTACTGAAGTTTTGTTAGAAATAAGGTACAAGCCTGATTTCTGGCATCATATTAAACAAGCCTGAAAGGGAATTTGTAAGGTTTAACTGCAGCAGCTGTCAGTAAAAGGCAATTTGGAATGATGAAGCAGTGGTACACCAGCGCACTGTTTTTTCACATTAAGAAAGAATTTCAACTATTCTGAGTCTGTATTTTGCTATCTACAAAAAATGTAGGAAAAAATGTGCTCTAGAACAGGGGTCTTCAAACTTGGCCCTTTTATGACTTGTGGACTTCAACTCCCAGAATTTCTTAGCCAGGCACACTGGCTGAGGAATTCTGGGAGTTGAAGTCCACAAGTCATAAAAGGGCCAAGTTTGAAGACCCCTGCTCTAGAAGATATCAAAAGCAAGATAGAAAGTTTTGGGTAACAACAGAGCACATTCTTAAAAAATGGAAGAAAAATTCTATTTTCATATAATCTGCTTTTGCCAGGATAAAAAATGAAAAATGAGAAAGTTCATTTTGGTCCTCTAAACACATCATACTCAGAATGCTATCTGCACTCTACTAAAAAATTAGAAATTATTGTATGTTATCTTTTTCAAGTGTAACATCCATGGACTGTCAATCAAGTAAGATTACCAATATCTCATACATCCTTTATATTTTAAAACGCTCTCATACTTTAAAATATTTTAAAGCGTACTTACTCTTCATTTAATGCACATCTACGGCTAGTTGGGCAGCCATATTTTCTGAGGCTCTGAGTCAGTTCCTTGTACAATGTGTCAGCAAGAAGGTGAGGAATCCCTTCCCAAGCCAAAATAAGTATCACAATCACAGCAGCTTGGCAGTGATGTCCTGCACGCTGACGAACCAAGCACAGCAGTTTTTCTTCATCACTACTTCTCCGTATCACCTGGAAGACAAAGGGAGGGTTTGCAGCTTAATCATGGAACATCCCAGAATGGAGAGGTGGCTATTATCTTCTAGAGCTACTGGCTCTCTAGAAGGAGCTGGGATACAAGGATCAGCAAGTTCAAAATAGAAGATGTCAGCACCAGGTCCCACAGGATAAAAGGATAAAGGATAAAAGCAGGACTTTTATCACATTGTCACACTTGCTACTTTTATATTGTTGACACCCACCTCCTCCTCCTCCACCCCAAGGAAGGTCCTGATGAGTTACTAGATTTATTTTGCAGATAATATTATTGCTGTATTTGTCTATCACAAGTTTTTTTTTCCTTCCTCTTATGGATTTCACCCTGGTTAATTAATCAGAAGACATCATAGCTTGAAAGCCCTTAAAGACAGTTCTTATTTCTGAAATTCCAATTGATATGGTTTTTCCTAAAATAAGGTCAAAACACACCAAGAAACAGAAAACCACAATGTAACCTACGGACTTAACAAACCTCTTTTCCCTGTAGACGAAATTTTGGTTTAGTAAATGTATCCAATAATTTTTTTATCCTCAAGTATTTATTCAACCCCATTTGTATACTGCAGTATCTACTTGCTTTATTAGAGAATAAACGTTAAAACTTAGAAACAGACATATTTTTAAAAAAGATGCGACCCTGGAGAAAGGCCACTTCATCTACGTACATTTCATTTGTCTTCGAGAAAATCACATTTTCGTTCAACCATTTGCAAAATGCTGCCCATTAAACCAAGTCAGTAACAAAAGATTTGCAATTAAGCCAAACAGGCCTGGGAGGATAAATCACATTTTAAGACAAAGGTCACGAAGTATTCAGTGCTGCTGGATTACAATGAAAATGGCTGGAATCATCAGAAATGCAATGAATCAAAATGAGACTTGCCTAAAGGGACGGCAATTTCTTCAGACAGTTTTTCACACTGACAGTCTTTGGCGAGCATGTGCAGAATTGGGACAGCTTTTTTCATTTGGCATCTCTTCGGCAGCCCGGTACTTCTGCATGTTACAATAGCCATGGATGCCTCAATAAAAGGGCAGAGGGGCACCTCTGGATTCAATCCATAGCTTTCAGCACTGAAAAAAGTGACTTACGACCGTTTTTCACACGTGTGACCATTGCAGCATCCCCGCGGTCATGAGATCAAAATTCTGACTCATATTTATGACGGTTGTGGTGTCCTGGGGTCACGTGATCCCCTTTTGCCACTTTGTGACAAGCAAAGTCAATGGGGAAGCCAGATTCACTTAACAACTGCCGTGATTCACTTAACAATTGTGGTAGGAAAGGTAATAAAATGGGGCAAAACTCACTTAGCAACTGCTTAGCAACTGCAATTTTAGGCTCAACTGTGGTCGTTAAGTCGAGGACTACCTATATTTCCCCATAATATTGTTTCAGAAGTATCTAACTACATTTTCCATGCCTGTCTGTTACAACAGATGTCTAGAATGGATATTATTACAGGTATCTTTGACTTATGACCACAACTGAGCCCGTTTTTTTATCTTGTTAAGTGAGACACTGAGTTTTGCCCCATTTTATGACCTTTCTCATCACAGTTATTAAGTGAATCACTGCAGTTGATGAGGAATCTGGCTTTCCCATCGACTTTGGTGGTCAGAAGGTCGCAAAAGGGAAATCGCCTGACCAATGGGCACGGCAACCGTCATAAATACGAGTCAGCTGCCAGGTGTCTGAATTCTGATCACATGACCCTGGGGATGCTGCAAAGGTCGTAACAATGAAAAACGGGCATAAGTCACTTTTTTCAGTGCCATTGCAACTTTGAACAGTGACTAAGTGAACTGTTGTAAGTCGAAGACTACCTGTCTTACTAAATGATGGAAAATGTTAAGCTATCATTTTTCTTAACATTGTGAATGAACTTTTTTATGAACCATCGGTTTTCCTAATACCCTAATATAGGAAGAAATTACAGACGTTGTGGGCGCTCCATCACTGGAGGTTTTTAAGAAGAGACTGGACAGCCACTTTTCTGAAATGGTACAGGATCGCCTGCTTGAGCAGGGGCTGGACTACAAGACCTCCAAGGTCCCTTCCAGCTCTATTCTGATTCTGATTCAAATTGGGGAATCAATTTTGGGCTGTTCTTCTCATCTCTAACATTATATTTCTAACAGTATAGTGCAGTTTTCCCAGTAATGTAATACCTCTTAATTTTCCAGTAGATGTGATTCAAAAAGCTTATTCATATCTAATTCAGATAACAATTATGCAGAGCAAAGAACTTTACAAAGAAGGCATATGAAATAATAGGTCTCAGTGGATCCCTATAGAGCAGAGGTCTTCAAACTTGGCAACTTTAAGACTTGTGGACTTCAACTCCCAGAATTCCTCAACCAGCCCTGCTGTTTGAAGACCCCTGCTATAGAGCACCACTAATCATGCCTTAGATCCAAGAGTACAGCACTCACCGGCACACTTCCATCCCAAAGCTGAATACAACATACTCCTTTTGGAACAAAAAGCAATTGCTGCCTTATCATCATTATATTTTCCAAACTTCTTGTTTGGAAAATAATAATGCAGGCAGGGCAGCAGTAGGATGTTTATTCCTAACTCACTCCTTGGGGAGGAAGGCTAATTATTTAATATTATCATTTAAAAGTAGAAATACAGATTAGATTATGGTAGACTAATGTACTGCAGGATTTATTTTCCTAACTGTAGTTCTCACATACTCTTGCCCACTGTAGCTGATGGAAATTAAAGTCCAATATGACTAGAGAGCATCAAATAAACTCCGGGTCAGGTTACTTAAAAAAAAAAAATCATTCTTAGTCCATCTTTTCACTCATAGTACTCAAGAGGCCACATGAAATTCAGAGAGAGCCTCTCTTGTAATCAACACCAATCCTGATCTGCTTTTCTTCACTTTCCCTTGACATTTCACTCCTATATCACATAAGGAGCTACAAGGCATGAACGGAATACCTGTAATGCCTTACCACAAGCTTAGATAACCATGAGGTTTGAATGCATACTATCAGTACACACTCAATTACTGTCCTTGTTATAAAAATGTTTTTAATATGCAAACAGAAATAAAAGACTAAGCTAACCTCTATCACATATTTGTATCTTCCAGTATTATGGTCTGTTTGTACCTCTTTTTTCTGTTCAGCTATGTTAATACTGCATCATCATACTCATTCAATAGTATTGTACGCCGTAGTCAACACACAACCCCTTTTACCACTGTGAAGAGCACCAGAGATGAAAGTCACGGGCCGATTCAGATGTGTGCGTGGCATAGTCTTTACTACAATCTATCTGAGGGTGAGTAGGGACAAGGAGGAAAAAGAAATTACATGTTTGTATGCGTCAGAAATTCACGAGAAAAGGCCTACTGAAGTGTCTACTGGCCTACAAAATGTTTCACAGACACAGACCTACTTTGTTTCCAATGGGATCCCACAGGTACATCTGGAGCCTGAACTGACACAGTCCATGAATGAAGAACAATGTGCTATTTATGTGTGTACCTCACTTGACCTCCTTTGGTTACCACATTCCTGCTCAGCTGCATGCTCTGATATATTATATAGGATCAGCCTTTGGCCCAAATTTATCTTGAGGATAATGGCATTTGCATCATTCCTCTACCCTAAATTTCTTCAATTTGAAATGAGCAGAGAGAAGATTGTATTAAAAAAATCTTCCCAAGTTCAGATGCTTTTGCACTGTGCTGCTGATTTGATGATGACCTTTGATCAACAGTGATTATGCCAGAATATTTTTATAATGTTGTATAATCATGTAAGATGTACATATTTAATTCCTTCATTTATAGGTAAAATTCTACTGAAAATAAATGTTTCCAATTATGCAAAAAAATGTAGTCTAATCTCTAAAATGTTTTGGGAAAGTTAGTGTCATGGGCGACCATGTTTCCTAGAGCAACTTAATTGCTTGGATTCTACTTACTTGAAATATTTCTCTTAGATTGGTGAAGCAACTGTCTCAACCCTTGGCAGGATCTCTGGAATAAGGAACAAGTTCTCTGTGAATAAAGATTACTTGAGGTAGAGTGTCCCTTCAAAATTAGCCAAACTAACTAGTATGCATGTTTTTGGATTAATAGACTTAAAAATGCAGAAATGACCTTGCACTATAGTAGTAATTAAGCTCAGGAATTAAATGAAAAATGAATTTCTCTTTAAATTTGTTTAAATTAGAGCAAACCAACAGAATGAAGACTTTAGGTGACCACAATTGTCAGCCCAGATACAAGGCCAACTTGAGCTAAAATTGCAGAAATTTACAACACAATGCAATGTGGAAGGAACCACAAATGAAACCAGTAAGGAAAGCCTGCTCTGCAAAGCATCAAGAATAAACCAAAGTTGCAAACTAAACACCATAAGCTATAAACTTGTTCCAACTGAAGTATATAACTATTTAGATGCTGAAACGCTGCTAGAAATTATATCTAACCTGCTTTTCTTCAATTAACAAAAAAAAATACAATAACAAATGTAACTGTATTTCTGGCTCAGCCACCACTGCACTCAACACCAGATGCTGATACAAACAATGTGAAGGGAATTCTCTTCTGCATGGTTCTCAGTGTGCAAATCTGTATCTTTCTGTCCATGGGTATCATGGCCTATCCTAACCTTCCTCCACTAAACAATAGTACACACTCTCTGGATCACCCCATTCAATTCAAATGACCAGCAATTGATAGAATATTTGTAGCTCAGGGTTGAAATGAGGGGTCCTTGGTGCTCCTGAGCTTGGTGGTTTTCTTGCAGACCTTTCATGATCATGCTAGGTAATACCATCAGCTCAGATGATGATCAGAAATTGCCAAGCAATAAGTCTTAAATGTGTAAGATCCATTTTTTTTTCTCCTTCCCTTTGCTTGTTATATTGAGATGTGTGTGAATGTAGAGGTGCCTCCTGGTAGTCACTGTAACTCAAAGCACCATAGAGCAGTGATGGCGAACCTTTTAGAGACCGAGTGCCCAAACTGCAACTCAAAACCCACTTATCACCGGGTGCCAAGTGGGCGTGGCCCACTGGGTGGGTGTGGCTGTGGTGGTCATGGCAGACTGGGTGGGTGTGGCCATGGTGGGCGTGATCACCTCGATGTTGCTCGTGGGGAGGGACGCATGTGGGGACCAGGCAGGGTTGGGGGAGATCCAGGGGGTCTCTGGCAGGTGGGGCGGTGGGCAGGAGGCTCGTCCTGCGGGGTGAGGCGAGGCAGGGTGGGGGTTCCATTGTCGCAGGGCAAGGCAAGGTGAGGCAGGGGCCGGGGCAGCTGCTGCCTGACACCATCGGCCCCCACACACAGAGGCCAGTGAGTGCATGGGTGCTGGGATGCATCCGGCCACGTGGGACCTCGGCGAGTTAGTGGGCAGCTGGTTGAAGAGGGACGGTTGCCATCTCCAGGGCATTGCACGCGTGCCCACAGAGAGGGCTCTGAGTGCCGCCTCTGGCACGCGTGCCATAGGTTCGCCACCACTGCCATAGAGGATATGTACATTGTATAAAAATAATTTGCCCCTCTTTAAGAGGAGGGGATCATGTCAAACCCAAACATGAGAGCATGGCACAATCTAAATCTGTACCGTGATCTCCCTGCTCTGAGAGCTTAAAGGAGGGTAGTCTATACAAGCCATTCTGATTGTTCTTTTAGAAGTGCACCCGAAAACCCATGATTTTCCCTGATGAATGCACTTAGTCATAAGGCTAAAATAGCCCAAGCAGAGGGTATATGCAGAGTAGTCAAGGGAGAGAGTGGTTAGCAGCATCCAGTCCAAGTCTTGCAGTCAGACACTGAAGGACACAGCTCTGATAGGATACTCTTATTCTAGAAAAACTCCTGATAATGAAGAATCCAGCTATGATAAAATCTAAAGAGTTTCTAAATCCTTTATACAGCAATATCAAGATCCAAATCCTATCACTTTTTCTTCAGCCCTTATATTATCACAGACTGAGAAGCAGTTGTTTCTCAAAAAAAATAAATAATCGTTAGCGTTTAGGCATTAAAAGGAATCTGGTCTCAAATTCCTTATTTCTACTGTTGTCTTCAAAGTGTTGGGTAACTTCTTTGCTTTACATGCTAAAACATATGTCTGGCCTCAGTCTGGTTTCCTGGGGATCTCAAATATCTACTTTCTGGAGAATAATCTGATATCTATAGTAATTCCTAATATACTAAGCCTCATCCTTCAATTTCAGATGATTTTTTTTTTTTTGGGGGAATGGTGTCTCTTCCCCCCCCCCTTGCAGGTTTCTAATGAAACATATAATCCAAATAAAGCAGTCCCAAATAATGCCCCTCAGTTGTTGTTGTTAGTTGCGAAGTCGTGTCCGACCTATCGCGACCCCATGGACAACGTTCCTCCAGGCCTTCCTGTCCTCTACCATCTTCTGGAGTCCATTGAAGCTCACGCCTACTGCTTCAGTGACTCCATCCAGCCACCTCATTCTCTGTCGTCCCCTTCTTCTATTGCCCTCAATCTTTCCCAGCATTAGGCTCTTCTCCAGTGAGTCCTTCCTTCTCATTAGGTGGCCAAAGTACTTGAGTTTCAACTTCAGGATCTGGCCTTCTAAGGAGCAGTCAGGGTTGATCTCCTCTAGGACTGACCGGTTTGATCGCCTTGCAGTCCAGGGGACTCGCAGGAGTCTTCTCCAGCACCATAGTTCAAAGGCCTCAATTCTTTGGAGCTCAGCCTTTCTTATGGTCCAACTTTCACAGCCATACATTGCAACTGGGAAAACCATGGCCTTGACTATACGTACTTTTGTTGGCAGGGTGATGTCTCTGCTTTTTAGTATGCTGAATTGCAGCTTTGTCATTGCTCACTGATCCTACTGATTTCAATACCTAAATCAGGTAAATTAGCTCTTTATTTCCATGCCCACGCAAACATATATAGCAGACATCCTTGTCTTGAAATCCCCAAAACACGGAACTCTCAATCTTCTATGCTAAATTTTCGTGGAATTGCTGGCTGGGGAGTTTTGAGCTGAAATCTTAAAATTGCCAAGATTAAGTAACACTGGCCTTAACTGTGTCTTGTAGCAATTCAGCGCATTTTAATTCTTGCAACCAAAAGATCTTTTAAGATCAGCTCTAGATTGCAGAAAGGAAAAGGTTGGAATTACATAAGCAAACAAACCCTTGCATTTTTAAAGGTTTATTAAATAAAGGTAGTAAACTTTATTAAAGATGAATAAAACTATATTAAATTATATTATCTAACTCTGTGATATATAACAGTGTTGTGTGATATATCTCAAGCTCAATTTCACAAGACAAGGAAAATGAGATTTTGCAATGTCAGAGTTCTGCAGCTTAACTTTCTTCTTTACCACACAGCTGCTAGATTCCGATGCAATTAGTAAGCTGTGCATAATTAATATCTATATTTTCAGAGCGACAGCATAACTACTGACACTCCAGGCACCTGCTTTCAACTAATCTTTTTCCAGATTCACCAACACAAACTATACGTTACAAATTTCTCATCACCATTTATTCTTGGGCCCTGTTTCACGGGGTTCCTCAAGATTTACTATTTTCTCCACTCCTCGTGTAACACCTACATGAAGCTGCTGGTGAGATAATCCATTGCATGGGTGAGGTATTAGCAGTCTTCTGATGGATACCTAGTTTTCCATCTCTGCCCCTAGTGAACTAAGTCAGGGGACCCCAACCCCCCGGTCCATGGACCGGCACCAGGCCACAGCATGCCAGAAACCAGGCCGTGCAAACAAGCAACAACCCCATCCACGGGAGGTAGGCAGCACGCAAAACCACACCCCCTCCGGTCCGCAGAAAAACCTCTCTCCACAGTTGGGGGCCACTGAACTAAGTAATGCTGTCAATGTTCTGTCTCAGAGTCTGGAGACTGTGGGGCTTTGAAGGGGGAACCACCGGCTTCAGCTCAACCCTGGCAAGACTGAATGGTTTCTAGGCATCTGGTTCCAGGGATTTACCATAGTTCTGGATGGGGTGGCATTGCCTCAAATGGACCCTGCGCACTGGGGTCCTCCTGGACTCATGACTCCTGCTCAAAGAGCAGCTGCTGGTTGTGGCTAGGGAAGCCTTTGCACAGCTTGTGCATCAATTGCACCCTTTCCTGGATCAGGACACCACGTTCTTAATTACTCATGCCCAGATTTTCAGTTGAATGGATTACTCTGCACAGGGCTGCCCTTGAAGAGCATTCAGAAGTTGCAGCCGGTGCAAAACATAATGATATAACATATTGTATGGTTACAATGCAGTATTGCAGGCTAACTCTGCCCACAACCAGGAGTTCAGTCCTCACCAGCTCAAGGTTGACTCAGCCTTCCATCCTTCCGAGGTCAGTAAAAGGAGGACCCAGATTTTTTTGGGGGGGGGGCAATATGGTGACATTTGTAAACAGAGAGTGCTGCAAAGCACTATGGAGTGGTATATAAGTCTAAGTGCTATTGCTATATAGTGTGAGTGCAGTGTAGTTATTTGCACTCCTAGAACAACACATGTTACACCTCTACTCTTTGAGCTGCATTGGCTTCCAGGTGCAATTCAAGGTGGTGGTAATAACCTATAAAGTACTGAGACAGGACTGGAATATTGAAGGAACACTTTCTCCAAGGTTATTCTACCCATCCTATCAAATCTGGCAAGACAGGCATGCTTAGAGTCCCATCTACTAAGGAATGTCGCCTTGACAGGACCTGGAAAGACTGCCTTTTCTGCTGTGGCAACATTAGTACCCCCAAAATTCAGACTGGCCCCTTTCTTTTTGGCCATTAGGAAGTGCCTGAAGACACGGTTGTGCCACCATGATTGGGGAGGTCTAGTGGTAGTGGTGACCTTTTTCAGTGGTTATACTGAACAGGATATATGGTTGCTGTTCAGCTGCTGATTGTGACTGTGTTTTGTGTTTTAATAGTGGTTTTAACACAGTTACGTATTTATTGATTTTATTCCCACATTTTTATTCTCCTTGCTGCTGTTTTTAATTAATTAAAATTACTGTGAGGTACTCAGAGTCACAAATGCAAGTTGGACTACTATACAAGTTGAATGAATGAATGAATGAATGAATGAATGAATGAATGAATGAATGAATAAAAAAATGAATAATCATAAAAGTCATAGCCAGGCTCATACAGGAAACGCAGGATGACTTAACATTCCCTCCTTCCTTTCCTTAATAGTTGTACTAAGCAGAATTTCTCCATTAACATTACCCCAGCCTGGGATAGAAACCAATGTTGTATAAAATTCCCCATATATGTTAATGAACATATTGGAACACTAAACAGAACCAAGCTTCTCAGGGTATGTATGTTCTGTTGCACAAACATACATAATAAAATCTTTGTGCCTACCCCATTACAGATGACCATGATTTCAGAAGCAATGAAGCCACATGTTGGTATTCGTTCAAGACTAACCATGGAGCTCTTAATCTGAGAAATGAGGAGGCAGCGTATCTGAAGGGCCAACTTCTCAGTACAATAAAAACTGGCTGCCTTCCTGCCTCAGGATTAAGTTCTTTCTTAACACATCTCTGTTTCATTTAAGATTCATTTAAGATTTAAAGCCAAGTCCAATGATTCTCAACCCAACCAAGAAAAGTTTTGTCACAACTGTGATGATGATGTAAGAGTAAACAGTTCTATGCTGGGCATGGCTAGCACCAGTTATCTAGGCAGGAGAGAAGCTGTACAATTCACGGAACAAGCCAACATCAACACACACTAAAGCACTCTCTCTGCAGAGCGGGCAATAAGAAACTCATAGGTAACTCTAAAAGCAACGCAGAAGCTGTGCCTGTGTTTTATTGAAATATACACTTTTTAAAAACAAATCAAACCTATTTAAAGGTCAACTTTTCTTAAAGAATTGCCGTACACTCTTACTGAGAACAATGAGCATTGCTTATTTCAAGGACAAATAGGGCGCCACTGTTTTTTCCCCCCAGTATTAAATTCCCAGCACAACGTCAGGACTGCCATCCTTTTGGATGCCAGTCTGCCATGAACTACGGGGGGGAGAGAGCTGGGGGAAAGGGGGAAAGTGAAACCAAGCACCATGCCTTCCCAAGACGTCGGCTCACCACTCCGAGGCCACAGGCTGGGAAATGGAATGGAATGGAATGGTTCGTGATCCAGCCTGCCTTTGCAGAGACAGCCACCAAAACACCTCCTTCAAATGTAACTAGACAATTGGGAGATAAAGGGGGGGGGGAGAGGAACGAAAAGGGGAAAGTTAACTGGGAGACTTCCGTGTGCAAAACCTCAGTTGTGGCTTTGCTTTGCTGTAACCACTTGGCTTTTTAGTAAAAAAATATTTTTGCTAGACACGGAATATTTCTTTCCTAGAAGACCAAGCTGGAGTAGGCCTGACACACAATTCCAGCATAAATCAGGAAACTGTAACAATGTCATGGACTGCAGGCAATGTTTTCTAAGAATTGAAACAGTATTGAGAATCCACCAGCCTATAGACATCTGAATTGCAAATCCATGGTTTTGCTGTCCTATTATAATCCTCCCCGTCAGCTGTATAAAAAGAGGGAACAGCTACGAGAGATTGCTACTTCTATCACTATTCCCACTGACAGTTCATAACAACAGTTACAATCAGCTAACTTCACTGATCAATAGATTTATGAAACAAGCTTAATTGGCTCATAATTCTCCTCCTACAAAAAAAAAGAACGGGGAGGAAAAATAAATTAATTTATAAATATTTAGCCTTACCCAATTTGGTATTAATCTATAATCAACTCAATGCAGGTACTCCTTATTTAGCAAGTGTCTCATAAGAATGACTATTCACAGTTACAACAGTGACAAAAAAGTAACTTTGTTCCCTTCACAGATCGTACACTCTGAAGAGTATAAGCACAGCATGGTTCCACTTAGTGACCACTCCACTTAATGGCCAAGTTGCCAGTCCCAACCTGGTTGTTAACTATATATGAGGGCTAACTATATAGGAATAAAATAAATATTCTGCTGCACTCAATAGCCAGTTAAATGCTTTTAAAGGGCCAAAAGAAAAGCATGAAAACCACAACATAATAGCTTACTCATATACATATGTTTGCCATCATTGCCCAATTACATTATTGTTAAAAATAAACCTAAACTATCTGAACCAGGTCTTAAACTACATACAGGCACAAAGCGTATTTTGCAGGTAGAGCACTGTCACGATTTGAAGGTGCCATCTACAAATCAAGCAGGTCAGTTCCAAAATATTTCAGAAATAACTGTATGTAACCTAAGACTTATCCTACCCTTCTAAGTATTTTTAATTTGTCAGGGTTCATTTCACCAAATCCTTTGTGTAGATGTTTAGAGTTAAGCATTTGAGAGACTAAGCCGTTGCCAAGGAAATTTAGAAATGTGGTTCACTGCCAACACTCAATCACAATTTGCGTCAATATTTTGTGATCAATAGTACGAGTGGTTCCAATATAGGTAATTGGGTTATAACGATAATTGGGGCTGGAATTGCTACCGTCAAGGATTGCAGTCATAAAGCGCAATGTTACATGACTGTGTAGCTTCATGACAGCAGTCCTGGCAGTCTTGGTTGCCACTGTTCAGCGAGGACCATGTGGGTCATTAAGCGAAAACTTCACCTGACCTGACTTCCTGCCAGCTTCCCCAATGACTTTGTGGGGATGCTGCGATGGCTGAAACTCCAAGGACCCCTTGTAAGCCCCTCTCATTCATCACCACAGAACCTTGAACAGTTACTGAATGAGTGATGGTAACATAAAGAATATCAATAGTTGCATCAAAGCTACAGAAAGACTTCCTGTGTCCTGCACCCTCTTCTTCCCCTATGAGTCTAGCTATACTTACAAGAGTCCATGCTGTTAAGCTCCCTTGACATGTGAGGGCCCTCCCTGGACAGGGAGGTCTTCAAAATAATGTGCCAGACTCCTTGCAGTCTAGACTGGAAATTGTTAAAAGATTTATGCAACTGCTTAGATCAATGGCATCGATTAGAAAGAAAGTTAAGGCTCCAATCAAGAATTCCAGCGGTATCTTCTTTCAAATGAGATCCCTATGTAGCCAATTTAGAGCAGGAAAAGCCGTGTCCATTTCCTTGCACTTTTTCGTCCAGGGCTAGAAGCTAGGCAGTCCTCATCTGTTCCCTGCTCTGATCACTGACAGCCCTCCTACTGGTTTGAGAAATAACCCTTGCTCATTGAGACAAAGGTTGTGGAGTTCATTCTGATCCCTCTCCTGACCCTGATTGCCATGTTGTTCTCTTTCTGAGAGCTCTTGGGCATTCGTTAGGTTGTAATGGATTTCTGCCTCTTGGCGTTTCACCCACCGACGCTGGAATTCTCTTCCTGGTTTTCATTGGGTTGCCAATTCAATTCCTTTCATTACTGACTATGTAAGCTAGTCCTCATTTAGCAATCACAATTGGAACTGGCAATCCCGTCACTAAAGGAAGGGATCACACAGTGCAAAATCATGTGACCCAGGCTGTGCTTCCTAGTTCAACCTTGACAAGAGTAATCAGTTTCTCATCTTCAGCTTCTTTTTGCCTCCTAATCATCCCCCCACCCTTTGGAACGCTCAGTTGGGACAATTAAGGGAAAAAAAATGTTTGTATTTACATTTGTTGGAGAGGAGGGGATTACAAGAAAGTAAGAAAGCACACAATGAGGAATGTCTGCAAAGTGCGCTTGCCGCTGTTGGCACATTGCTTTTTTTTTTTTTTCCAGTTTTATTGATTTTTTTGGTTTTACAACAAAGTGTTTGAGACTCATCGTGGGGATAGGGTACTCCATAGAAAAAAGTAAGAAACATAATCATACATATATAATTCAAATTAATTCTTTAAAGGTTCCCTCTCTATTTTGTCAATCAAAAAAAAGAAAACTATCAATAACATTTCATCTATGATCAATTCCTGTTTTCAGGCTTAACTAACTTACAATTACCATATTCCAATTCAGCCTTAAATAAACATATAGTATACACTTCGGGTATCCAATTTCCCTTATTTCGTAAAATATAAATTGTTTCTAAAATATACATATTATTCCAACCATTCTACTTATACTTCTCAATTAAATTCTATCTCTTATTCTATTCTATTTCAAATACATATTTTATAAATGAACATACCTTTAAAACCCCTTAACTCCTTATCTAAAATTTAATCTTATCAAAGTCATTATACCTTAAAAAGAAAACATATTATTTCACTAGACACCTTATTTCATTTCTAGTCTATATTCTATTTCTTCATCTATTGATTTGACTATCGTTGGGATGTAATTTGATGATGGTTGGGAAATGTAATACGGAAAAGATGGTAAATAAAAAGGCACATTGCTTTTGATGTACAGTATATTCCCCACTGTATGCCTGCTTACTCTCTTGTAATCCTTCCTCTCTAATCTCTCTGGTCTGCAAGGGGGGAAACAAAGACAGAGAACATAATACAGCATAATGCAAGAGATACTGACTGTATGGCAATCACAAGACAAAGACACTGCTAAGGTCATAAATGCAGGTATTGCTTACAAAGTTATTTTTTCAACACTGTTGTAACTTTGAAAAGTCACTCAATGATGCAGTTGATAAGTGAGGACTACCTGGACAGTAATTGTATTCTTTTTAATACATGTTGATCTTCCTGTTCATATACAACAGTGCTTTTTAATTTAGAGTGGGATATATTAGTAAGATAAATATGTCTCTGAGCACCAAGGAAAAATATTTTATGAACATGAAGCATCATCAATATTACAGGAAAATATAGTGGAAGTAAAGTAAACACAAATGTGTCTTACATTACTAAAAAATAAAAACTCACCCACTTGGCAATTGGACACCCCTGGGAACTTTTTCCTTCTCTGCCTGTATACACCACTACCTCTATTCTTATAGCGCTTCCTTTTGCTCCATACCTGCACAAAGGGAAACAGAAAAATAATCAATTAACAGATGATTAAAAGACAGCAAGTTACTGTGAGATCCATTCTGAACTGAATCTACGACATTTTTGAAGGCAATATTCTCTGAAACAGACTCATCTAGTCCCTACCAAAGGAGCATAGCATAACAATATAAATACAGATTAATTTTTTAAATAACAAAGCATTAAATTTGAGGAAACACACGTTAGCACAGAGAGAAAGGCCTGATGTTGCTTCTAAAAATGATAAGATTCTCTGTTTTTGAAGATCCTCAAAAACCTGAAGATTTAAGGGCAGTCACCAACATATCTTCCCAGGGACGCACAGTGCTGTAAGAGAGCATGCTAGTACACTTACAAGCAGAGGGCTAAAATGAAAGGGTAGAAATTGCAAGGAATTAAATTTCATCTATACATTTGAAGAAATTTCTTAACAGTAAGAGCTGTTCAACAGGAGACTTGAATACTTCTTACCTAATGATGTCATCTCCACTAGGTAAACTAGACCGGGAAAGCAACTCCACAGGAAGTCTTTTATAGGGATTAGCTAGAATAACAAAATCTTGCAACTCTGGTTATTCTTTCCTCCTTTTTATATTGCAATGAATTAAGGAGGCCTGAGCCACTTCCAAATGCTATCTCATTGTGACTTAGTAATGCTTCAACCCCTTTTGTCTAGGCAACAGATCCTGCATATCTCTGTCAAGATCACCTTACTTACTCCTTAGGTGTAGCTCTCCAGCCTTGAAAGTACTATCCAAGACATTGTCATTACATGCTTTATAGTATGAACAGGGTTATGGACTAGATCAGCTTTCCCCAACTCGGCTGGAAACTTAGGATGACGTCCACGCCATCTGGAAGGATGCCTAAATTGAACAAGGCCAAACTAGAGGATTTCCAAGATCCATCCCAACATACAAAAATGTCCTGTCATGTTAGAAATCCTCCTTTTTACTGCAAGTAAAAGAGACAGTTTGGTCTAGACCAGGGGGAGGCAACCTTGGCTCTTTTATGACTCGTGGACTCCCAACTCCCAGCATGGCTGGCTCAGGAATTCTGGGAGTTGAAGTCCACGAGTCATAAAAGAGCCAAGGTTGCCTACCCCTGGTCTAGTGGTTAAGGCACCAGGCTAGAAAGCAGGAGATCAACAGTTCAAGTCCCGCCTTAGCCATGAAAGCCAGCTGGATGACTTTGGGCCACTCATTCGCTCCCGGCCCAACTCACCTCACAGGGTTGTTGTTGTTGTGGGGAAAACAGGAGGAAGAAGGTGTATTGGATATGTTCGCCGCTTAGAGTTATTTGTAAAAATAATAAGAGTGGGATACAAGTTAATCAAATAAATAAGTATCCTGCAGTACTCAAGAGTGCTACTGTGGTATCTGAGGTTTGTAATAATGCTCAAGATTTTTTCTTTTGTTATTGGTTTAAGAGGTGGGGGGGGGGACTAAATCCTTTCCCCCTTGGATATCGCTCACTCTCTCTCACCTCTAAGAAGCAGAGAAGGGGCGTTGTCTGCAACCAAGAAAGCAACCTTAAGAGACAAGGACCTAAAAGTGCAGGACCTAAGGGGCTCAAAAGGCGCCTGCGTAAGGGCCTGCAAGACCCGGGCAACTCCCAAGTGGGATATCTATGAACTACCGGTGGTCTACTGTTGGTGACCCCTTTTAGAAAGGATCGTACCTTGGGGTGATGGGCCAGTGGCTCTAAGGTGTCACAGGTAAACACCGTGGCTAGGGCCGAGACCTGTCGGCGAATAGTGTTAGGCGCCAAGCCTTTATCAACACCCTCCAACAAATAGTCTAATATCCGTGGAATGGATACCTCTGAGATCGCTAAGTGATTGCTGTCACACCAACGGCAGAAATGTCTCCAAGTGGAGTCATAAATGCGATTAGTCGCCGGTCTCCGGGAGGCCTGAATCATAGAAATCACTCCCGAGGAATAAGATTCTTGGGTCAAGGCCCTGCGTTCAAGTGCCAAGCGGCTAATTGCAGCCACTGGGGCTCCGGGTGTTGTATGGCCCCCTGCACTAGACGAATCCGATTTGGAGGAATCCTCCACGGAGGGACCACGGAGAGGCTCACGAGGTCGGCAAACCACGGTCGTCTCGGCCAGTGCGGGGCAATGAATATGACCTCTGCCTGTTCCTGCAATACCTTCCTGATAACTGCCGGGATCAGAGGGAGAGGTGGGAAGGCATACAGTAGTCCCCCTGGCCAAGGGCTGCGAAGAGCGTCCGTCCTCTCTGCCCCCGGAGAGGGGAACCTGGAAAAGAACCTTTGAAGTTGTGAGTTCGCCGGAGAGGCGAATAAGTCTAGGACCGGCAACCCGAACCTTTCCGATATCTCCCTGAAGAGATCCGGATGTAGGCTCCATTCCGAATGGTCCACTGTTGCCCGGCTTAAAAAATCCGCCTGACGGTTTGCCTCCCCCGAGATGTGTTCTGCTTTCAGGGAGAGGAGATTGCTTTCTGCCCAAGACCCCAATAGCATGGCCTCGGCCATGAGAGAGCGGGATCGGGTACCGCCCTGACGGTTCACATGGGCCTTTGCCGCCACGTTGTCCGTGAGGACCAGCACGTGCTGCCCCGTCACCTGGTTGCAGAAGTGGCGAAGGGCCAGATTAATGGCTCTCAGTTCCAGCCAGTTGATATTGTGTGCCAGATCTGCTCTGGACCACCGACCCTGAGCCAACTGAGATTGGAAATGGGCCCCCCAACCAAACAGACTGGCGTCTGTGGTCAATGTCAGCCTGCTGGGCTCCTTGAATAGTGACCCTTTTGCCACCTCTGGGGAGGCCCACCACAGAAGGGATCTTAGGGTCTGAAGGGGGACCCGTACCCTTTGATTGGAAGAGCTTGTGCCCAGTCTTTGGAATGGGAGCAAGAACCATTGCAGGTGTCTGGAGTGTAGCCTGGCCCAAGGCACTATCTCTAGGCAAGATATCATCTTTCCCAGTAACTGGGAGAGGACAGCCAGTGTTGCTACACGCTCCCTGCGGATCTTGAGAACCATGTCTCGCATGCTGTCTCGTCTGTCTCGAGAGAGATAGACCCGGCAAAGGTCTGTGTCTATTATCGCGCCCAGGTGTAGTAGGCGTGTTACGGGAGTCAGTTGACTCTTGTGAAAGTTGACTGAGAAACCGTGACCCTGGAGGGTCCTTATGTGAAGGTACGCCTCTGTAAGGTCTATGGATGTCAGAAAGTCCCCCCGTCTGACGCTTGCCAAGATGGACCGAAGCGTCTGCATCTTGAACTTTCTGTACAACAGGTGAGAGTTTAGGCCCTTGAGGTCTAGTATCGCCCTCCATCCCCCTGAGGCTTTTGGAACCACGAATAGGATGGAGTAAAAACCCTGTTTCAGCTGATCGACTGGAACCCGTTCTATGGCTCGTATGTGTAATAGATGCCGGATGGCCTCTCCCAGGAGGGTCTTCCTGACTGGATTCCTGGGGAGGGGACAGGAAACAAAGCGCCGGGGTGGCCTGGCCACGAACTCCAGAGACAGCCCGTCTCTGATGGTGCTTAGCACCCAAGAGTCCGTGGTGGTGGTCTCCCATTGGTGGAGAAAGTAAGTTAGTCTGCCACCTATGGGAGCTTCCCTCCCCGAGTCACCTGGATCTACGGAAGGGACGGCCACCCCTGCCTCGAAAGGGTCTCTTACCCTGAGCCTGCTGTCTGTATCTGTCCCTGTACCCGGACCGGTCGAAGGAACGGTCCGGGCCTGCGGGAAATGGCCGGGCGACCTGTGCTGAGGCCGAATCCGATCCCGTCCGAAAGGGCTGTCGACGGGTGTACGGGGAGAAACGGCGGCCCAATCTCCTGGAAAGGTGATAGAGAACCCTTCGTTTCTCCTTGTTTTCGACTAAGTAGGGGGTCAGGGCCTCCCCAAAGAGGCGGGCGCCGCTGTACGGGGCGGAAGCTACACGCCCTTTGTGTCTAGTCTCAGCCTTCCAATTTCTAAGCCATAGAAGCCTGCGTGCGGAGACGTTGGATGCGATGGCCCGGGCAGAGAATCTTGCCGCCTGCAAGGACACGTCTGCCATATACTGTGATGCGGCCATGAGCTTTGTCAAGTCCTGGTGGACTCTTACCTCTTCCGGGGGAATTCTAGCCTGCAATTGGCGGAGCCACATAAGAGAGACCCTGGCGAAGAATGAGGCTGAGGTAGAAGCTCTTATTGACCAAGCTGAAGCTTGGTGTGTCCTGCGGAAAGAAGCCTCGGATTTTTTATCCTCGGGCTTCAACGCCTCCGCCATATCTCCAGGTACCCTGGAATCAGAATATAAGGGTAGTAAGGATTCATCAACCTCAGGCACCTCCAGGGCCTCATTCAGAACTGGTTCCGTGTCAAGCAGCCTGCGGTCTATTCCCCCAGTAGAGGTGGGAGCACCTGGGGCCTCCCATTGAGCCCTAATGGATTTTAAAAACATGGGGGGACAAGGTATATGCTTGTGTAACACCACCGGTTCTAAAAACAGCGGATCTGTGTCTTGGCCAGGAGGCTGTTCAGGCACCTGTTCAGGTACCGAAGGCTGAGCCGAGTGTATCCTACCGGTCGCGCAGGCCTTGCGGAGCAGAGACGGAAATAGCGAGGGATTAAACAGTCCTATTAGAGGGGGAGGTTCCTGAGTAGGCTCCTCATCGTCCGACCACTCTCCCTCCGCCTGACTGTGCTCTGCGTATTCCGAGCCCCCGCTGGCAAAGGAATGAGGAGGAGAATCAGAAATCGGGTACTGTGGGCTTCCGGTTCCGGTCACAGCGCCCGCGGACGTGCAGAGAACTCGTTCTCTTGGCCGTCCGGTTTCCCCCCGCCGGTAGACCCTGGATAGGGTCGAAAGTCGCCCTGTAGGGGCGACCACCGTAGAGGAGGGCACTCGTTGATCGCGGAGGGAGCGGCGGCTCCCTCTGCGGTCCTAGAAAACCACCTTTGGGCCGACGGGGAAAAGATCGGCCAGTAACATGGCCGATCACTCAGCTGCTCCAGCCGAAAGTCACAGCAACATCTAAGCGAAAAGAACCACCGTGGAAGATCCGGGTGAGACCTTTCCTTCCCTCTTGTTAATTTACCTTTTTCCCTGCTAACAGCTTTAAGAACTATTTCCCTATTTTGAGAAAGCAGCGTTTGATTACTGGGGAAAACGGCTTTGGAAAAACAATTATTGTTTTTTTTTACTATTTTATTTTGTCTACATAAGCAGTTGGAACTCGAGCATCCGGATTATTGTGACTTTCTCTTTTGGCTTGTTTATCTTCAGTTTAGGCGAAAATCCTTAGGGAGGGGGTGGAATGTTCTTTGTTCCCCCCCCCCTCCTGAACAGTACTGCCTAAAAACCTTTTTGCTCTCTGGGCGGACTTATGTAGATTATTTTGGATACAATGCATCCTGGGACTTGGCTTGAAGCCCAGAAACAGACTGATACAATGTAACTTGCTCTTTGAACTCCCACTTCCTGATTTTGGCCTGATGCCCAGACTGGATTACAATATAACAACTGACTGCCAGTTTTTATCTCTGTGCTGGTCTTGACTATTGGTTGTTTTTTTCCTCTATCTTTCTTTGGAAATATATTTCTGTCTGCATTTTATATTTTATAACGCTGCAATCTATTTTTTAAGCTGAACTTCTCTAAAAAAAAAAAAGAAGAAGAAGAAGATGGAATCCTATTCACAGATTAATTATGGACTTATATTAGAAAAAATCTTGGAAGCAAGACTGGAACTTAAAGAACATATTAGATCGCTTAGATTCAAGGAGGACTCAGAATTAAAAATTGAAGCTCAACCTTTGATTGACTATGATAGACAATCAGATCTACAACTTAATGAGATGGATGGAATACATTTACAATCTATTGAATCTACTGAATTTATTGAAGAGGAAGAGGACACATCCTACATGATGGATTTCTTTGATGATCAAAGGCAGAACTCAACTAAAACATTTACAACTTTAAAAGCAACAGGATTGGACTTCCAAATACGAGGCATAAAAAACGTTGACAACATGACAGTACAGACAATACTGGATAAAAGAGAAAAAGAATATGATTGGACTCAATGGTGGGAAAAGGCCTTTAGCCAGTTACTAAGATGGGAGGACTTAGAAGCCCTGTTGTGGAAACCTACCTGGCACAAAAAGAAAGCTAGAATTAGATTTAAAAATAAGAGTTAAAATTTTATTTGATGGGTAAAAAGGGCTTCTGGACATTGATTGAACTAATATTTTTGAGATCTTTTAAGGTCACTTTGGTATGAGTCAACACTAGATTTAAATTATGGATTTGAGTATGATTTGGAATGGCAATAAGAATAATTGGAAAATTTATAATTAAAGGAGTTAGATTGAGATTGAGACTGGTGAAATATTGATATTTTTATTTATAAGAATTGAATGGTAATTAGTGAGATATTAAATGGATTAAACTGAAACAATTGAGGAATCTTTTAGGGACGTGGACTGATCTATGAAAATATTGGATAGAATATATGAAATAGAATATAGTTGAGAAATATTAAGATATAATAGTTATATTACTTGTTTATGATAGAAATAATTATTGTCCTATTATTATTATTATGATGTTATTATATTACTATGTCTAATGAAATAGTTTTAAAATATATAAATTCATGTTTATTTACATAATATGTATGTGAAATATAATAAGAGATATAATTTGATTGAGAAATATAAATTGAAATTGGAATAATAGAGGTGAGAAACAATTTATATTTTAGGAATGCTCGAATTGTATACCATAAGAGGGAACTTTTAAAGTAGTATTTTAAATTGTATATGTATGACTGTATTTTTTGTTGTGTTCCCTGGAGTGCCCTATCTCCACGATGTGTTACAAGCACTTGGCTGTAAAACAAACAAAAACTAATAAAACTTGTTATGATAAAAAAAAAAAAGAAGAAATCGGGTACTGTATTGCACCTGACCCCGCTGGGTCAGGTAATGGCCTGGGAATTATGGGAGCGGGAGTCTCTTGAGGACGCCTCATGGGCGCCATGGCTTGGGCAACTGCCTGAGAAACCAACTGTTGCAGATGAGCCTTGAAGGACGGATCCTCCAGCTCACGAAGCCCCGCTGCTGTGGGGGTAAAAGTGGCAGTTGGAGCCTGGCCCACCAGGGGTGATCCCTCAAGGGGCCGTAGCCCCGCTGCAGTTGGTGTAAATGTGGCTTCTGGAGCCTTAGGGTCCTGAATTCCCTGTTCCTCTTCAAAGAGGGAAAGGAGTTCCTGATAAGGACCAGTTGAAGGAGCCCCTTCTGAATCCCGCTCTGGTGACCATGGGGCCTGAGGCTCAGGTTGAGGGCCACAAGGGAGTGCCACCATTGTGGTAGGGGGCGGCTTAACCGTCTCCCCTACAGCCAGTTTTTGCGCTCGTGAGAACTGTCTCTCCAGGGCACGATGCCTACGATTGGCCTGTTTATCGGCCGCCTTGGAGGCTGCTTTCTTTGAGCTGGCCTTGGTCTTGGCCTTGATTTTTGCGGCTGCCTCCTGACTAGAGGACTTACGCTTTCCGTGCCCACTGGAGGTGGAAGCCTGTGGCTCGGTGTTGTCTGCCATTGTAAAGCGAGAGTCTTTCAGTGGGGTGCTGAAGCGTCTCGGTCTGCAAGAGATGCGGCTGTTCCCCACCTGAGTGGGACTTGCCTCCACGTGGATCAGTGATGGTCCGGCCCACCGGCAAGCACGGACTCACACTTAGCGACGGCTGTCGCGGGTCACTAGCGATGATGAGACTGAGCGTGAGACCTACTTTGAGGCCAATGTCGCGCTTAGTGACGGGATCAACACGTGTCTCACTTAGTGACGGCAAGCTCAGTATTGACCGTTCACTAGATGCAGACTCTGGCAGCAGGCTACAACTGGCAAAGGCCCAATGGGTGCAGCTAAAAGGTAAACTGCTGCTGTTTTTTTTTTTTTGTTTTTTTTTGTTTGTTTGTTTGTTTGTTTTTGTTTTTTACCTAGCAATACAGGGGATTCCTATATCCCTGATTAGGGACAAATCTCTGGACAGACCCCTGACTGATGATTCTGAAAGGGTAAAGACAGAAGTGGGGCCTTTTGGTCCCTCCCTGTTTAGTGACCAAAGATGGCGGTCGCCAGAAGGGAAAACGAAACTAACAATCCTCCTGGAGTTGCTGGGCCTCCTTTCCGTTCTCTGAAGGGAAAGTGAAAGCGAGGTAAAAGGGCCGTTTTCCACGCGGCGCCAAAAATGGCGGCCGCGACGATCGGGAAGGAATTTGGAGACCCCGGGGCAGCCTGCAGAATAGAGGCTCCCTCCTCACAGCAGCAGCTCTCCAAACAAAAAAACCAGCACCTCAGTTAGAAAGAGAGAGGCTTTTTTATCGAGTCGCGGCATCCAAAATGGCGGCCGCGACGATCGGCCGAAAAAACCAAGGCCTGAAGTGGTCCTAAGGGGGGGGGGAACACATTCCCACCCCCAGGGGACACCCCCCCTAGGCGCCTAGCAGGCGAGAAGAGCCAGAAAATCAAGGGAAAATCCGATGGGGATCGGATCGCCTCCCAGCGCCCAAACGGCAGCCGCAAATCAGCTGTGGGGGGGGGGAACACGAGTTCAACAGAAAGACAACAAATAAGAGCTGATTTCCCCTTCTAGAACAGCGCTGATCCCAGCGCTGGCCAGGAGGGAAACAGAAAGGCAATGAAGAATCCACCAATGGTAGAAATAACTGAACCTGAATCTCAAATCGCTGGGAGCCAAAACTACCACGTCTGTCTGGGCTGAAGACCAAAACGAAACTGGGGGCGTGCCCTCAACCAGAGAGGCGTGGCAGATTTGTTTTGGTCTACGTGGGCAGGAGGTCCAAGATAACCCATTGGTGGATTCTCCATTCTTTCACGCTGGAGAATGGCAAACTACCTCTGCAATCTTGACAAGAAAGCTGCGGGGACTTCTCCAGACCGACTCTAGGAGTCAGCACTGACTCAAAGGCACTCTGCCCCCCAAAAGTACACTGTACCATGCAAATGCAACAATTTTCAAGTAAAAGGGGTCACCACGAGGAGGCATTCCTTCTTTAAGAAAGAACAACTTTTTCTACGAGTTTGCCATTTTACAATTTGTGCAAATACCTGTACAATGTGTGCAGGAGCTGCTATCCAACTAACAATGTCCACTTTTAAGTCAATTAAGAAAACTATTAGTTAAAGCAATTAGTTTATCAAAACAGTGGGGTTCCAATCAAAATGTTTCACGAACCCAGGCAATCTTCAGTTTTCAGATTTATTCTCTGCAATTAGGAGTACAAGCCCAGTCCAACACGGAGGGAACTAGACATTAGCTGAAAATTAAGAGAAACTGCCTTCCTTTAATCATCCCCTTAAAAAAAAATTCTTTATACAATATCTATGCTACTCGACTCTCTAATGGGCAGTACAGATCAAAGGTCCCCAACCCCCGGTTTGAGGACCAGTACCAGGCCGTGGCATGCCAGCAACCGGGCCGCACAAACAAGTGAAACCCCATCCGTGGGATGCAGGCAGCACACAAAACCACGGCCCCTCCGGTCCACGGAAAAACCTCTCTCCACGGTGCCCAAAAGGTTGGGGACCTCTGGTATAGATAGATGAATTTTATTAATTCAGGTCCTTAATTAATTTCTAGGGGGCTGACAATAAAAAAAAAAAGGGAAATGGGAAAACAAATCCAGGAAAAATACAAAACACAAAGAAAAACACAAGCAGCCCCAAAGATAAACATGGAAACAAACAGAGCACGGAAGATGGGCAAGATTACCTCCTGGAACATTGTAATTCTTTGATTATAACCATTTTAGTAAAGAGAAAATGTCTTAACTGAATGGTTCCAGAAACAGCCTTGGTGTTAGCTAATGCTCTTTGATAATCTCGTCATACCTAAATGCTTGTGGGACACCCCTGATCCCAATTTCAAATATAGGTAGTTCTCAACTTTCAACCACTCGTTTAGCAAGCATTCACAGTTACAATGGCACTGGGAAAAGTGACTTGTGAGCAGTCATCACACTTACAACCATTGTAACATTCGGGGGGGGGGCTCATAGGATCACCATTTGTGATCTTCCGAGGTGACTTCCAACGGGGAAAGCTGGCTACACTAACCATCCTGTGAGTCACTTAATGACCGGAGTGATTCCCTGAACAAGCACGGCAAAAAAGTTGTCAAATTAGACATGACTCACTTAACAACGGAAATTCTTGTCCCAGTTGTGGCCGTGTGTCGAGGGCTACCTGCAGTGTTTTTAGTGGCTCCTTTCATTCCTCATTGGTCTATTTTGGGGAGAAGCTGTTCTTTCAGATCTACATACCATAAATTACGCTGAATCCTCTTGCTTCTTTCTCTGTATCTTTAGTTTGATGCTACTACCAGAATTCCTGATGGTACCACTTCAAAATATGGACACGTACTTTCAAACCAGGCTCCTGACCGAATGTTGTATTGGGGCAACCAATACAGCGAGGGTGAAACAGGCCCCCTGGCGATACCCACCTGGACCCTGGCGTCGCGGGCAGAGCGACAGCATACACAGACCTGGGGCTTGCTCCGGCTGGCGGCCCGCTGCGTGTCCAGAGGGGGAGGAAATGAATGCCTGACTGCCCACCTATATAGGCAACGTGCCGGATGTTGGCTTGCCGGCTGGGGGGGTGAGGCTCTGGGTTGCAACGCTATGTAAAGCGCTGGGAGCAGTTCACTCCCAGCGCTGACTTTTTCCAGCACGGAATAAACACCGTTTGCTTGTCATCCGTACCTGCCTGCTGGCTCTTTTCTTTTGTTGGAGCACCGAGGAGGACGTCCTGACAGTTGCTTTTAGACAAATCTTTTTTTACAAGAAACAATACAAAGGATCACATCACTTCCTCCCCTTTAACCTTGGAACCCAAAGAAAAACAATGTTTTCTCCTCCGTCTCTCTACCATCTTTGCAAGTAAGTTAGTAAAGCTGAAGAGATGAGAAAACAGTAAAAGTCCTGCTAGACAGGAACAGGCCAATGCCAGCTAGGAGCAAATAGGCAACATGGATTTGAAAATGCAGGCATATATTTGCAAGGAGTGCAATTCAGTTTTTTCCCTTTTTAGGTTCACACGGAGTTATCATCTAGCCACTTGGTGCATTTAAATGCCATGCTTCTTCAGAACGGTTGCGGGACTTGGGTTTGGCTAGTCTAAAGAAAAGGAGAAATAGGGGAGACATGATAGCAGTGTTCCAGTATTTGAGGGGCTGCCACAAAGAAGAGGTGGTCATGTTATTCACCAGAGCACCAGAGGGCAGGACAAGAAACAATGGTTGGAAACGGATCAAAGAGAGAAGCAACCTGGAACTAAGGAGAAACTTCCTGACAGTGAGGACAATTAACCAGTGGAACAGCTTGCCTCCAGAGATCGTGGGCACTCCATCACTGGAGATTTTTAAGAAGAGACTGGACATTCACCTCTCTGAGACGGTATAGATTCTCCTGCTTGAGCAGGGGGCTGGACTAGAAGACCTCCAAGGTCCCTTCCAGCTCTATTCTACTCTAATATCTTTTTCTTGCTCTCCTTTCATGCCTTGCTGTGTCCAATTTCTCCATTATTTCCCAGTTCCAGGTAAGAAATATGCAACATGGTACTAAAGCAATCCTACATGTTGGGGAGCATGCCAAAGCAGGTGGGCTGGACCCAGGCAGGATGGCAGAAAAGAATGGCATTTGTTCTACTATACTGAAACAAACAAACAAACAAACAAACAAACACTGGAATCTTTTAACACAAGTTGCAGAGAAGCAAACGGAAGTTATTTTGTCATCACAGTCAAACTAAGAATTACAGAAGCTAAGCAACTGGAGGGAAGAAAAACAAATTGCAAGAAAAACAAATCAGCACGAAAATGAATGAGGAAATTGCAGTGCAGATTGCCTTATGTGAAACAGATCTTTATGCAAGTCAAATGTATCTGATGTTAAGTATTGCTAAAAATAGTTTACGATGTTGACAACTTAAGTTACAGTTTTCATATCACTTGCTCTGTTCAGATTAAGCATGTTAATTTGAGCACGTCCCACAAGAAAGTGTCTTGTAATAGTGCAATGTCAGTCAAAGTATCTAAAATTTCGTCCTGATTTGAGATTTCACCAGCTTCCAGAGGTCTCAGATTGGCTTATACGGTAACAAGATGCTGAATGAATCCAGGATGACTTTACCTATACTCAAATAGAGTATAGAGTATAACAAACTTTTGAGTTATAAACTTTGACCAATACAAACCAACCTGTCCATAACTCCAACTTAGAAGGTCCCAGAATCCAGGAAAAGGTTACTTTATGTGCACAAAATATGTATACTTGTTTGCAAATATGTATACTTGCAAACAAAATGGACTTACAAACAGGTGCTCTGCACATAACCTATTTGTAAGCAGAGCACTTGCTATATACTGCAGGTGGTCCTCGACTTACGGATGTAACAGAGCCTGCCAATTACATTTGTAACCCGAGGAATTTGCTAATGGGATCGTGTTAATTGAATGTGATCCTTCCCTGATTTACTCAATGCATTCGCTAATCAAATGCTCAGGTCATTAAGTGCACATGAGGTATCTCGGGGTGGGGAAGACCCTGGGGGGGGGGTAGTGCTTCTGACCACCTAAGGCAGAGGTCCCCAACCTTTTGGGCACCAGGGACCGATTCCATGGAGAGAGGCTTTTCCGCGGACCGGAGGGGGCGTGGTTTTCTGTGCTGCCTGCATCTCGCGATTGGGGCTTTGCTTGTTTGTGCGGACCTGTTGCTGGCATGCCTCAGTCCTGTACTGGTCCATGGACCAGGGGTTGGGGACCCCTGACCTAAGGCCTCTCCCGACCCACTGAGATATTTCATGCTTCTCCCCCCCCCTCCTGCCCCACCAGGTCTCCACAGGCACTGTATCCTTTCAAGCTTCTCTGCCACGGTTTCTTTGCCTCTACTCTTGGTGGCAAAAGCTTTTTGCAAACACGACTGGAGGCTGCAGGGACGCAATCTCTTGCCCCTGCAAGGAAATGGCAAACCGACGGAAGGCCTGAAACACCAAAGCCTCCTGTCCCTTTGCAAAGCCTTTTGGTGCGGATCTCGCTCAGGCCTCCATTTGCAGAGAAGGGAGGTCTGAAGTAGTGTGAGATCACGCGAGATCAGTAGCGAATCCTCTGCGAATGGACAGAACGCCTGAAACACCGAAGCAGGCAAAGAAACCGCGGTAGAGAGGCTGGAGAGGAGACACCTTGCTAAATCTTTGCAAGGTAAGTGAGTCTCCAAAGGCCCAGTGCCTGTGGAGAATAGGCAGGGCGAATGTTGCAGTGCCTCTGTGGTCATTCGTAAGGGTGAACGACTGCCGTGGTGTTGCAACATTCGTAACCTTGGGACTGTGTTGCAAGTACTTGGGGGAGTGATGTCGTAGCTTCAAACGGTCGCTAAGTGAATTGTCGTAACTCGAGGATTACCTGTACTGAAACTCTTGTGTCTGATTGTTTGTAAATGTCAATTGGATGAAACGGTGCATCCTAGAGTAACAATATTTGAATAAACCTACCTCAAAGGACTCACTCACAGCAAGGGTCCTCAATCCCCGGGCCGCGGCCCACTACCAGGCTTTGAGCCTTTTGGAACTGGGCCATGGAAGTGATGACCAAGCACGCATGCATCCTCATTCATGGGAGCAGCGTGCGAGCATGCGTGCTTGCCTGCCGCTAGCATGGAACCATCTCTTCCCCCACACCAGTCTGCAAAGCTGAAAAGGTTGGGGAACTCTGACTTAACAGAATGTGTACAAAATTTGGAACTGTGACTCCTGAGGGACTGAAATCTGGCAAAGTTGTGGCCACTTCAGGGTTGCCACAGTCAACCATAGTCAAGTGATCATCATTTCCAATGCTTCCAGCCAGCTTTCTACAAGGAAAGTCTGTGGGAAAGTTGGCAGGAAGTTGGAGATTGCTCCCTGCTTTTCTCCTGTACCTGGTCATTCTGTTTTTTTGCTCAAGCATTAGGTATTCAAATATCTCTGAAATGGTGACCCAACGGATCACAGGTTGTCTAATCAACTTTAAAGGTTAAATCAATCTCCCTCATTTGGTGCTCTCTGAAGGTATTGGTATTATAGCAATTAACTCCTCTGGAAGGAACCAAATTGCAGAAGACAAGCTGAAGGTTTTTGGAATTTAAATCAAGGTTATGAGGTCTATCTTTCAAAATATATCTAACGCACAAAAGAAATATGGGATTGCTGAATATCTCCCACCCAACACACATTCCCCAAAATCAGGAATTCGTGCTTGTTCATTACTTATTTGATTTAAAGTCACTTAACTCCAGAACAATTCTGGATAGTATATAGTTGTATGGATACGCATTTCAACAGTTTGTCAAACGGAGGATTGATGTTACTGAACAATAATGGGTACAGGCATTTAAAAAACTGATTTTGATTATTTGGTATTTATTCTAGTAAGACCACAAAGGAATAAAGAACAACCACCTCCAAATCTATCCTATGGCACTTGAGGCAATCTAGTTGAATGAGAGATAGAGGTAGCAATAGCAATAGCACTTAGCCTTATATACCACTTTGCAGTGCTTTACAGCGCTCTCTAAGCAGTTTACAGAGTCAGCATATTTGCCCCCAACAATCTGGGTCCTCCTTTTACTGATCTCAGAAGGATGGAAGGCTGAGTCAACCTTGAGCCGGTCAGGATCGAACTCCTGGCTATGGGCAGAGTCAGCCTGCAATACTGCATTCTAACCACGCTACCACCACGGCTTGAATATATTTCAATATATTAAAGGAGGGCAATGGGAATTTGGGGAAGGGGGCTGAGTGAGACCTCCAAGCATCCCATGCCTTCTCTCTCACTAGTGCAAAAGCAGAGCACTGAGTAGACAAAAAAATCCGAGACTTATAATAGCAAAATGGGGTAGAGATTTGGGTAGCCAACATCTTGTAGGAATGTAAGCCTGTAGATACACACCAGGCCTAAGTGCTCTGGTACAATTATAGCACTATGTGCAAAGCAAAGGCCGAGTACATAAATTATAATTTGAACAGCTTGTTACTCCCATAGTTAAGTCTTCAACTACCCTTAGCGACTTGATTACATCACTTAGAAATTAACATGAAAGAAATGAATTCTCCACATCTCTATAAAGCATGTCATGACTTTCTACCCAATACCCAATGAGAACAATCACTTAAAGGCAAATGAGAATATTCAAACTCATTTTCTGAAACAGATTCATACTTGCTATGAGGAAGTGTTCTACTAGATAGTATAGTTCATATGCAAGGGCTGTTGTTAAGATCCAACATAACAAAGCAAGCCCACCAAAGCGTAACAAGAACACACTAGGTATACTACAGCTACTATCACCACCCATGTGTGTCAAATTGATTTTCATTTATTAGCATTAAGATTTATTTCCTCACCTGTCCTCCATTATTTCTCTGACTGCAGCAATATTTGGGCCCGTTCCAAGGTGTGTATAATATGGACCCTCATCCTTCTCTATAATTTGTTCTACAAAAAAAGTTTTAAACAGCTGTTAAAAACATTGCATGGACATTCAGAAACACTACTTAAGTTCCTACCCAATTACAGTCTGTCTTACCTATATACAACCGAGACTCATTTGACTCAGCTTAACTAGTCTATTAGCAATAAACAAGTAGTCCTTGACTTATGACCATTCTTTTGGAGTTATGATGGTGCTGAAAAAAGTGACTTATGACTAATCCTCACACTTATGACTGCTGCAACGTCCCTGCGGTCATGTAGTCAAATTTAGGCACTTGCCAATGTGCATGTATTTATGGCACTTGCAGCATCCCGAGGGGGCTTCTGACACGCAAAGTCAACAGGGGAAACCAAATTCACTTGCTGACTATGCAATTCACTTAACAACGGTGGCAATTTGCTTAACAATGGAGGCAAAAAGGTCATAAAACTGGATGTGACTCACTTAATGACCGCATCGCTTAGCGACAGAAGTTCCAGCCCAATTGTGGTCGTAAGTCAAGGACTATCTGTAAAACACTTCTATTATTAGTTCATTATATTATATTATATTATATTATATGATCATTATTATATGATTTCGGCATTCAAATGCCGGAATGGGATTAGCAACCGTGTCACACTTCAACATGAACAAAGAGAGATTGTACTATCGACATTGGTTATTAATTTAAAACTGGTCATACTGCCATATAAGTAAATTCTGCAGGTGGCTGAATTTGTTATTTATCAAAAATACAGTTTTGATTCTTCCTTTCACATTTTATTAAAATAAAATTAGACATTACAGAGTATTATGTTGCCACTGGAATTCAACGTGTTGGCCAATAACATATAGCAAGAAACCTATGGATTAAGACTTAACTTCAGCATTAATTAATGCTGTTTGTCACAATTTCTGCATAATCCTGAACAAAATAAAACAATTCCTTTCCTTGTAACTGTGGAGAAGAAAGAAAGATAGGTGGGAATTGTATCAGCTCTTATTTCAAAATTGATAAAAGTTCAACATTAACAGGTTTTAAATTTGAGGAAAATGCAAGAAATCCAGATTGTCAAGAAGGTATCCGCATAGAATCCGGATAAACGTAGAGGACCTTCTTGTTATGGAGTAAAAATCATGAATTTTGGCCCGTATAAATATTTGCAAGTTTCTGGGGAATTCTGACCTGAGGAAAAGGAAAGAGTTTAATAAAAGGGAATTTCTGTAGCTCAGGGTTGAACCGTGGAGTCCTTGGTGCTCTCTGAGCTTTTTTTGCTTGCAGACGTTTCATTACCTGACTAGGCAACATGATCCGTGAAGAAAGACAGAAAGATTTCAAAATTCAACCATGCAAAAATAAACCACAAGACACTTACCCACGCAGTCACAGGTTGGAAAATTACTCTGTCCTTTCTTTGTAGGTGTATCAATTAAATTCTTTGTAGGGGTATCTAAGAATGTCATGGGAGATTCAAGAAAACTACTGAGTGTATTCTTTGTTGGAGAACACCTTACGTTCCCAGTACCCTGCTGCTTTTCAGTCTCTAAAGTTCTTAATGTTGGAAATGTAGCTTCACTTACATGCTCCACATTTCTAACAGTATGCATGGTATCCCTTGGCAAGGCATCATCACTGTTACGGGGGATCAGTTGCAGATTTTGATCCTTTTGTTCCACAGTGTCCTGTGATCTAGCTTGGTTTTCCTCGCAGACGTCACCAGCTCTCTGACTGAAGATCTGAGGAAAAGGATGCAGCTGAGGGATATTCGTGGTTTGTTGTACCTGAGAATTCTTGTCTTTTTCTGTAAACATCTGCCCGTTTTCACTTCCTTGTTTTATGCAAAAGTCTGTTTTTAACTGAGGAACGGTCAGCAGATTACTAGAAAGCAGGGCTCCACGTTGAAGAGCCCCCGGGACCCCACTCTGGCTACTGGCGCCTTGTGCGTCGCTAAAGCCGGTGATTTTGAGGGGCTCCAGCACCATTTCACAGCCCAATGGCTTGTTTCTTATTTTGTCTTGTATTGAAGCCGGGAAAGGCCGATGGAATATTATTTGAGTTTTGGGAAGAAATAACACAGCTGGTTTTTGCTGGGATGACAAAGCATTCCGATTCCGCGCCTTCTGTCCTTTGGTTTTGGAAGATTTTTTCCCCAAGGCTGACAGCTTTGCGTCTTGTGAGGCGATGCGCCCAAGTCTGCGCAGTTTAGAAGGTTTTTTCTGTACGTCCTGCAATTCAGGCGCGTACTGGCATTCTTGCTGTAGCTGGCTTGGTTGGTCTGGTACTACTTGAGGCTTCTTCTTCAATCTTTTGGCCCTTGGTACCGATTTCTCATTCTTCCGGGGTGGCTGCCTTTGCTTGACTAACAAGGAGCTGTAATTGTTCCTCCCAAATACAGATTGTTTCTTCTGCAATAGGCACTGATCCTGCTTATTTTTTGATTGCATATCAGATGGTAATCGACTGAGAAGGGTTGTCGTTGTCTTCGGACTGGGGCTTGTTCTGCTCGATTCAATTATTGCTGCGAGTTGAGTTAGCTGGGTGGCTACCTCTTCTTCATCTTGGCTGTGAACGCCACCCTTAAATACAGAATTACTTTTTAAATTCAGGTTGTGAACAGCCTTTCCTTCCCATTTGCCAAGCGTCTCTCCTCTGCTCCACCATTGTCTGACGGTACTTGAGTTTTTGGAACACGGACCGAGAGCAGTTTTATGATGAAGGGGACATTTCTTGGTAGCAATACCTGAATTTCCACCAGACACTAAAGCAGAGAAGGGTCTGGCGTCTTTTGAGGTGCAATGCAACCTACGCAGTAAGTTAGATGGACCTGGAGATTTACTGGGGAACTCAGAAATAGCACCTTGAGCTTTGTACAATAGACCCTTAGGGTGGATTCTCCTCTGAGAGGCAGGATGAGAAAAAAGCTGCTGATCTTTTTGCGGGCAAGTCCCTTTTATTACTTTCAGTGCAGACGCTTTTAAGGGACATGGGTTATCCTTTTTGTAACTGTTCAGCAAATGCGACGTTTGCTGCTCTAAACCCTCTGGTTTAGCTGGTGAAGAAGGGCCCAAAGGGACCTCGGACAAACGTGTTAATGCCTCAATAGCTACCACCTGTTCCACAGTTAAATTTCTATTTTTAATCAGAGATAAAAAAGTTGACTGAAGTTGCAGGTCTTCGGGTTGGGAATCCTTCCTAGGAATATTTGAAGCACCATCATCAAGACAAGCACCCCTTTCAAGCACAGGAGTACAGGGTGGCTTGTCCTGCAAATGTAAAAGTGAAATGGTTTGCAAAAGTGAGTTTTCGGCTTCCTGAATGGCGTTTGGGTTTTCTGTCTGGTGGCCTACAACATAGTCCTTCTTCTCTGGAATAGCACCATAGGTTCCAGTTGCTAAAGGGTAGAGGTTGTTCAGCTGAGCCGCTTCACTCCAGGAGGCACTGGAGTTACTGTCATTGCAGCTGTTGGCCAGCTCTGCAGTAGTGTTCACATCTGCTTTTTTCAGTGTGCTCACATCTGATTTCAGTGATGTGTCACATTCTGCTGGTGAATGTGGTATGTTTTTAATGCCATTTCTAGCTGTATGTGCAAATAATTTGGGCGCCTCGTCTATAAAGCTGGAAGAATAGACCAGTTTTGCATCCTTTTCAAAAGGCGTTAAGTTCTCATCCCTGGTTCCAGCTTTACAGAGATCTCCATTCACGTGGATGTTAAGTGACGGATTTTCATTCGGCACCCACTTCTCTGTTTCTAAGCCGGCCATACTTCCTTTTTCATTTGTCTGCACATCTTCCCAGGGCAGTGAGTGGTTTGCTTTCAACTTGTATTTTTCACCCAGGCCATGCGCAATATGTTCCACAAGCTCTGCTCTGCAGCCATTTACTAGTTTGCTTTTTAGATCTCCCTGCAAAACAGTACAAATACATTTTAGCAAATGCTGTTCACCACAGGATTTCATAAATGCTAGTAGTTCTCATGAACAATGCAGTGCAGAAAAAGTGGCAACACCATATGAAAGTTTACAATTGCTACCTAACGAGATGTATTTCAAAATAAGTGCCACCCAAGATCAGATTCTGAAACAAGGTACAAACTGTTTACTCATAAGGAATTTATACTAAAAGCAAATAGGCCATACAAAAAGCAACCACAATATTGACTACCAAAGATTTGTTTTGTATTTAAAAAGAGACAATACAATAACAACAATTTCAAATGAAAGAGATGTTTGGTCAAGTAGTTAAGGCACCAGGCTAGAAACTGGGAGATGTGAATTCTAATCACTTTTGAGTTATTTATATAAAAAAAGTTAAAGGTAAGATGTGAATGAATGAATGAATGAATGAATGAATGAATGAATGAATGAATGAACGAACATACTTCCAGCCTTACTTTCTTTTCTCATGAAAATGCTTAGCTAAATGTGTATCTTTAGGTTAGCCTGATAGTCCACAATCTGAGGAAAACAACAATTCAGAGACACCAAGTCAGTATCAGACACCACAGAAGAGAGATGGATTACTTGTACTTTATACAAGTAGAAAACATTGTAGAAATGTTTTCAGAAGCAAGAATAAATCTTTTGAATTGAACCATTGAATTAGCAACTGGCAGTTTGAAGCTTTCGGGTTTTTACTTTTGTGTGCTACTTTTGCCAGTTATGGAAAGAAAAACCCTGAAACTGAGGCTTCAAACAAGGACAAAGTAATATTTGGCACACTGTAAATTATTATGCTTCTAAGTAAGATGGCCACAGAAAAAACTATTTGTAATATTACACCAGGCTACAAAATGAGAAGACATCCATGAACAGGAATTGAAATTATGCGTTTTCTGTAGCTTTAAAATTCAAAGCCAAATAATTGAGACATTTACCCTAAATACATAACAAAATTATAGAATTACAGCTGCCCCAAATGAGCTATTTGTCAGAAAGAACTGGATGTATTATTCCCACAATGCTAAGCTGCAACTATAAGTAACACAAGCATGACTTTAACCTTGGAAAGAATGCCATTTCATAAACTGGTGATGACCTGGCAACATTAAAATATTGGTTTACAGAATGTTCCTTTTGGTTTTCCATTTTATGTGCCCTCAAAACCACAACAGGGGAAGGGAAGCACAGCTTGCCAACTCCATGGATGGGTGTATATGTGTGTGTGTGTGTATGTATATACACACACACATATATATATACACATATACATATACATATATATATACATATATACATATATATATTTTCTGGGAGTTGAAGTCCACAAGTCTTAAAGTTGCCAAGTTTGAAGACCCCTGGTCTAGTGATTAAGGCACCAGGCTAGAAACCAGGAGACTGTGAGTTCTAGTCCCACCTTAGGCATGACAGCCAGCTGGGTGTCTTTGGGCCAGTCACTCTCTTTCAACCCATGATATCGGGCAACAAGCTGGTTGTTACAACAAGCTGGTTGTTACAATCAATGCAACAATACTCAGCTGATCTTAAAAGGGGCGTTGTCTTACCTGAATGCCTTTTCTCAGCATGATGATGGATAATCCACGAATGGGTTAACTCTTGTCTTCCTGCCCAATTAGACTAAGTCAGTCAAACTTGCCACGCCTGTCCTTGACCAGGCCACTCCCCAGTCTTGACTAAGGCGAAGCTATTGACGACAGTCCGACGTGATGGCTCCCAGACCCCTGACACTGGACCTGACTGATCCTAAGGGGTGGGTGTGGATTCTCCATCATCATGCTGAGAAAAGGCGTTCAGGTAAGACAACGCCCTTCTCCAGCGTGATAGATGGATAATCCACGAATGGGACATACCAAAGCCGCACTGTCCCTAAGGGAGGGAAACAGTCTGGGCCTGTGTCCCGGCCTGTGGCACTACCTGCTGTAGCACTCTCCGGCCAAAAGAGGCATCTGCAGAGGCAAACTTATCCAGTTTGTAATGCCTCACAAAAGGGGAAGGCGAAGACCATGTCGCCGCCCTACAAATATCTTTGATAGACGCGAGTTGCCCATGCTGCTGAGATCGCAGCACTGCGAGTGGAATGAGCAGTAACATGACGTGGAACTGAGAGGGAATGCGATTGATACGCCCCTGCAATGCAAGCCCTGATCCACCTGCCTATGGTAGAGGCAGATACCTTCTTCCCATAGAGGAAGGTTGAAAGGAAACAAAGAGGGCTTCTGATTTTTGAAAGGCCGCCGTCCGCTTGATGTAATAGCGTAATGTCCTGCGGACGTCCAATGCGTGCCATTGCCGTTCCAGGTCATGAGACGAATTAGGGCAAAAATCTGGCAATGCAATTTCCTGCGTCCTGTGGAACAAGGTGTTAACCTTGGGAATAAAGGACGGATCCAAGCGAAGGACCACTCTGTCCTGATGAAAGACGCACAGGTCATCTCTGGTAGAGAGAGCTGCCAGTTCAGAAATACGTCTAGCCGACGTAATGGCAATCAGGAAGGCGACCTTGAGAGACAAGGACCGCAAAGAACAGGTTCTAATTGGTTCGAAAAGCGGCTTGGTAAGGGCCTGCAAGACCCGCGGCAACTCCCAAGAGGGATACCTATGAACCACGGGCGGTTTGGTGTTGGTGGCCCCCTTGATAAAGGAGCGTACCATGGGGTGCTGAGTTAATGGCTCTGAGTTGTCACAAGTAAGCACCGTGGAGAGAGCCACTACCTGTCTGCGGATAGTGTTAGGCGCCAGGCCCTTGTGGAGGCCTTCCAATAAATAATCCAAGATTCTTGGAATAGTCACATCCGATAGCGCCAGGTGGTTCTTTTCACACCAATGGCTGAAGTTTTTCCAAGTTGAGTCATAGATGTGATTTGTCGCTGGCCGTCGGGAGGCCTGAATCATTGAAATCACACCCGACGAGTAGGACTCTTGAGTCAGAATCCAGCGTTCAAGTGCCAGGCAGTTAACTGGAGCCACTGGGGTTCTGGATGTTGCAGAGCTCCTTGGCTGAGTGAAATGCGATCCGGAGGGATCCTCCACGGAGGAGACGTGGAAAGACTCACGAGGTCTGCAAACCACGGCCGTCTTGGCCAATGTGGAGCAATGAATATCACCTCTGCCCGCTCCTGCAGCAACTTTCGGATGACTGCCGGGATCAGAGGGAGAGGAGGAAACGCATATAACAGACCCAAGGACTGCAGAGGGCATCCGCACTCTCCGCCCCCAGAGAGGGGAACCGGGAGAAAAATCTCGGGAGCTGAAAGTTCGCCGGAGACGCGAACAGGTCCAGAACCGGATGACTGAACCTCTCCGATATCTCTGTGAAGAGATCTGGGTGCAGGCGCCATTCGGAATGATCCACTGTTGACCTGCTCAAAAAGTCCGCCTGTTGATTCGCCTCTCCCGAGATGTGCTCGGCTTTGAGGGAGGAGAGGTTGGTCTCTGCCCAGGATCCCAGCAACTGGGCCTCGGCCATAAGGGACCTTGAACGATTCACATGGACTTTCGCCGCCACGTTGTTCGTGAGGACCAGCATGTGTTGCCTCGCAATCTTGTTGCGGAAGTGACGGAGAGCCAGATGTATGGCCCTGAGCTCCAACCAGTTGATGTTGTGCTTCAGGTCTGACCGGGACCACCGGCCCTGAGCCAACTGTGACTGAAGGTGCGCTCCCCAGCCGAACAGACTGGCGTCTGTAGTCAGGGTGAGCCGAACGGGTTCCTTGAACAACAACCCTCTGGCTACTGCTGGGGAGGACCACCATTGAAGGGATTGCAGGGTCTGATGTGGAACCCTTACCCTTTGGTTGGAGGAGCTGGTGCCCAGTCTTTGAAATGGGAGCAAGAACCATTGAAGGTTTCTGGAGTGTAGTCTGGCCCAGGGCACTATCGCTATGCACGATATCATCTTCCCCAACAGTTGGGAGAGTATAGCCAATGTCACTACATGCTCCCTGCGGACCTTGAGGACCAGGGCTCGGATGCTGTTTTGATGGTCCCGAGACAGATAGACCTGGCAACGGTCTGTGTCTATCACCGCGCCCAGGTGCAGGAGGCGGGTAGAGGGTACCGTCTGGCTCTTTTGAAAGTTCACCGAGAACCCGTGGTCTTGAAGGGTCTTGATAGACAAGACCAGGTCCGACTGGGCGGCCGGAATGGAGGGTGACTGGATGAGAATGTCGTCCAGATAGCACTGAATGTGTATCGGCACCAGTCTCAAATGCGCGGCGAGTACCGCCAGGACTTTGGCAAACACTCTTGGAGCTGACGAAAGGCCGAACGGCAGGGCTCTGTATTGGTAATGGTGGTTCATGTAATAGAACCTGAGAAACTGCCGATGCTCGGGAAAGATGGGGATATGGAGGTATGCTTCCGTGAGGTCTATGGACGTCAGGAAGTCTCCCTTTCTGACACTGGCCAGGATGGACTGCAGCGTTTGCATCTTGAATTTTTTGTATGCAATATGGGAGTTCAGACCTTTCAGGTCGAGTATCGCCCTCCATCCTCCCGAAGCCTTCGGAACCACAAAGAGGATGGAATAAAATCTTCTGCCCAATTGACCAGCCGGCACTGGTTCTATGGCTCTTATGTCCAAGAGGTATCGAATGGCTTGGTGCATGAGATTTTTCTTGACCGGATTTTTCAACAGAGGGCAAGAAATGAAACGCCCTGGTGGATGAGACACAAGTTCCAGGGACAGGCCGCACCTGATGGTGCTGAGAACCCAGGAGTCTGTGGTGGTGGCTTCCCACTGGTGGGCAAAGAGGGCTAGTCTGCCACCTATGGGAGGAGCCACCCTGTAGTCACTTGGACCTCCTGAAGGGACGACCTCCTGCGCCCCGAAAGGGACGTTTGCCCTGATACTGCTGTCTGGGTCTGTCCCTGGCGCCAAATCTTTCAGACTGGCGATCCTGTCTGGCAGTGAAGGAACGGGAGGGCTGTGCAGGATCTGATCCTGCCCCTGACCGAAAGGACTGCCGGCGAGCATACGGATAAGATCGTCTATCTACCCGTCTGGTGAGGTGAGCCATCACCTTCCTCTTATCCTTATTCTCCACCAAATAAGGTGCTAGAGCCTCTCCAAATAGCTGGCCACCCTGATACGGGACCGCGGCCAAACGCCACTTAGATTTGGCGTCAGCGCACCAGTGTTTGAGCCACAGAAGCCGTCGAGCCGTAACACTAGAGGCTAAGGCTCTAGAAGAAAATCTGGCAGCGTGTAAAGACGCGTCAGCCATTACTCTGAGGCTGCCACCAATTTGCTCAAGTCTTGGTGCATGCGAACCTCTTCCGGAGGAACTTTGGCCTGGAGCTGACGTAGTCAAAGGAGAGAAGTTCTGGCGAAGAAAGATGTACAAGTGGCCGCTCTCACTGCCCAAGCCGCTGCCTGCTTAGTCCTGCGAAAAGACAATTCCGATTTCTTGTCCTCGGCCTTCAAGGTTTCGGCCATATCCCCCGACACAGTGGATGAGGAAAGCAGAGGGGTCAGAGGTTCATCCACTACTGGCACCTCGAGAGCGTCAGCCAAGGCTGGTGCTGCACTGAATAATTTCCTGTCCGTCCCCCCCAGGGAAGGAAAGGTGCCAGGTGTAGACCACTGTTTCTGAACGGTGTTCAAGAACAAAGGGGGACAGGGAACATGTTGGTGAGGCACCACAGGCTCAGAAAAAAACGGGTTTGAAACCGAGCCAGATGAAGGACTAGGTTGCGGAATTTGGTCGGGACCTACATTGGCGGTGATTCTGGCCTTGTGCAGCAAAGATTTGGAAAGGATCAGATTGAAAAGGCCCACAAAAGGCGGAGAGTCCTGTGAAGGCTCCTCATCCTCCGACAATGGCATCTCTATTTGGTCATACTCTGCAGAGAATGATGCTCTGCTGTGAGAAGACCGGGATGGCGAGGCTGAGCCATGGAACTCAGGTGCTCCCGACTGGGAAACATATGATGAAGCCATGGAGACCACCGATTCGGGCCTAGACCTGTGATAAGATCTGGCAGCGAATTCCTGGGCGACAGCTTGAGCGATGAGCGCCTGAATTTGTTCAGGAAAAAGCGCTCCCTGGGGCTCAACCGCCCTGAGCCCAGCTGCTGTGGGCGTAAAGGTGGCCTCTGGGCCTGATTGTTGGGTCCTGGATACCGGAGGTGCCTGCTGTGAGACTGATTCCTCGCTGAGAGGGAAAATTTGTTGTTGCTCGGCCATGGATGGGAGGAAGTGGCCGGGGATCCCCTCCAGGGACCAAACCCCCTGGGGAGAGGTAGAGAGACCCAGAGAAAGGTCAAAGACCGAAGCCTCGGTATCCTGTTTCCATCAAGGCCTGTTTCTGTGCTTTGGAGAATTGTTTCTCCAATGCCTGGTGCCTTCTACTGGCCTGTTTTTCCGCCGTCTTGGAAGGTGTCTTCCCCGAGATGGCTTTGGCCTTGGCCTTGATTTTTCCTGCAGCCTCCTGCTTGGAAGACTTTTTTTGGCCAGTGGAGGAAGAAGCAGCACCTTGTGCAGGTTGAGGATTGTCCGCCATCATAAATGAGATATCTCAGTGTGTGTGCTGAGAGGGATCTCAATCAACAGAGAGCAGAGTACTACCTGTGGCTGTGCTACGTGCTGGGATCAGGTAAGTACTTTAGATAAGGGTGGCTGCAGGACCAATTTAATGGACTCAGGCACACCAACACTGCTCCAGATGGCTATAAGACCGGTTAGAATCTTATTTTTATTTTATTTTTACCCTTGCCAGTACTCTCTTTCCCATGAGTTAAATTTTACAAATAGTATGACCTGAATACAAATAGTATATTATTTGATTGTTCTCTTTCTGTTTACATATGCATATCCCATACTTTAAAATACCATTAATACAAAAAGAAAACTAGAATATCAGAATATCCCAGCATTTATTTAAACAGTTCTGGCTTCTGCTTATATATTGCTTGTATTTATAGAGCTTAAAATAAGAGCATGCAGGATTTTCCCCCCCAAATTTGTTTGGCAAGGAAAGAAACAGAGAATTAAATATAAATTATTGCAAGATGCTAAATAAAGAGGAAGGCAAGGATTACCATATTTGAAATTGTGTATTACAGATTGTTTAGTGTTGATGAAAGAATGGGTGACTTTGAAAAATAGGAGGTTATTAGAATTGGAAGGACATACTTAAGATTTGGGTGGCAATGTTACTTGTGGTATGACAAAGTTAGGAATAATGTAGATTTTAAAAATCATGTTATTACATGTGACATACTGAGAGTTTGGAATAATTGTAAGACAAGTTTCTTTCCTAAAATACTTATATTGTTATCACCCCAGAAAGCATTTTTAGAAGAGAAATGATAGTTAAACAGAACTGGTTAACTTATGTGGATGTACTGTCTTTCTCTGCAGAATTTAAGTTAAAAACAAGAGAACATCTGGAATTGGAAGGTTATATACGTCATCGGTTCTCCTGCGCCCAGCTAATAGAACACTTAAAACTTGACAACTTGACAAGAATTATGATTTTGAAATTGGTAAGAATTTGATGTGGAATTGTGTACAAATGATGCCCACATTTTTGCCAAGGTTTATAAACTTTTACAGAAAATGGAAACAGGTTGAATAAGTTAAAAGATAAACATTTTATTTTGGATATAATATCTTGTTGGATCAGTGGAAAAATAAATGGAAGGATTGAAATTTTTTTTTAACTTTAATCTTAAAAATATTTTTTATAAAACGATGTATCACTGGCATCTTACACCAGGTACTGTCAAAAATGTATAACGGAATTTCAAATATTCGTTGGAAATGTAACTACTCTGAAGGTACTTTTTTTTTTTTTTCATTTTTGGTGGACATGTAATAAAACTAGAAAATGTTGGGACCAAATATGTATTTTGATTCAGAATATTTTTAAAGATAAATCTGCAATTGAAACCAGAGGTTTTTCTTTTGGGGTTAATGGACAAGCAAATGGAGAGATCTTATGGAACTTTATATATAATAACAGCAGCAAGACTTTTATATGTGTAAAGGTGGTAGGATTTACAAATACGGGTAATTCTCGACTTACAACAGTTTGTTTAGTAACCATTTGAAATTACAACGGCACTGAAAAAGTGACTTATGTCTGTTTTTCACCATCCCTATGGTCATATGATTAAAATTCAGATGCATGGCAAATGACTCATATTTATGACGGCTGCAGGGTCTTGGGGTCACGTAATCACCTTTTGCGACCTTCTCAGAAGCACAGTCAATGGGGAAGCCAGATTCACTTAACAACCATGTTACTAACTTTAACAACTGTTGTGATTCACTTAACAACCTGTGGCCACAAAGGTTGTAAAATGAGGCAAAATCCACTTAACAGCTGTCTCACTTAGCATCAGAAATTTGGGGTTCAATTGTGGTCGTAGGTTGAGGAGTACCTATACCCGTGGTGGCGAACCTGTGGCACGCAGAGGCCTCTCTGTGGGCACGCGCGCCGTCGCCCCAGTCCTAGACCTTCAGCTAGGTTTTATAAAATGTTTTCGCTTTAGGCCTCCGCCGTGTGCAAAAAAAAAAAGGTTCGTTCAATCAATCAATTTCAACTTCTCGCGGGGAAAAAAAAGATCTCACAAAGTTGGAATTGATTGATTGAACTTTTTGGTCCCACCCAGTCTGCCGTTACCACCGCAGCCACGGCCACCCAATGGGCCACGGCCACCCAATGGGCCACGGCCACCCAATGGGCCACACCCACCCGGCACCCGACGATACATAAGTAGATTTTGGGTTGCAGTTTGGGCACTCGGTCTCTAAAAGGTTCGCCATCACTGATCCTATACCTAAATGGGAGAATGGACGATTAAACTGATGGGAATGATGGAGATGGCAAAATTGACAGCTTTGATTAAAAATGAAAACTTGACTAATTTTAATTCTACTTGGAAACCATTCTTTGATTTTTGTGAGAAATTGAGAGAAATGAAACTCTTGGGAATTTGACAATTAGAAATACATAGGATTGTAAAAGTAACAGACCGTTGTTAATTTTAGAGTAAGTATTTTTTTTATCTCTACCTGTGCCAAAGAATGCTGAAAGCCATGCTTTCATTACTTTTTTCCTGTATCTTTATTTTGCTTTTTGTCTGACATTTTTTCCCTATTTTCTTTTTCTGACCATATTGCTCTGTAAGCTGCAAGATCAATTTAACACTATACTATGAAGGTTATAAACTATATTTTCCTTTATGGTCTTCTTTATTGCTACAGTTAAGCTCTGCAACCAATTTTTAAAAAAATAACAGCAGCAATAGAAAGATTGAGGGCAATACTAATGCATCAAATTTTTATCATATTCTCAACCACTTGTTTTCCAGTTTGTTCCATACATACTTGCAAGAACAAGTCTTCCCTATGTAGTACTATCTGATTTTCTGCATTTCACTAGCTATTTTATATAAGTCTGAAGAATTCTTTGAATCTGGGGATACTCTCTCTCTCTCTCTCTCTCTCTCTCTCTCTCTCTCTCCCTCCCTCCCTCTCCCTCTCTCTCCCTCCCTCTCTCTCAAGCATGCATGCACACAAAACAGTCACATTATACAAGGGAAAAGCAATTCAAACAATTATGTTTAAGGTGGTGGTCATTAACTAGCAAGTTTATTACCAATTTACACCACCTACTGATGATCTTCATAGTGGTGGATGATGCGACATCTAACTGCAGAAGCTGTATAATGCTCCATATATTTTATAATACAGGCCTAATAATTAATTCTGCGGGTTTTAAAGATGCATAGTCAGCCCATTTAGATACCCTTTGCCATAATCTTCACCAGGCTAGCATTTTCTTTTTATTGTAATTATCGACCCACTTTATATTGTCCTATAATTAAATATTTGTCAAGCAGTTGTTCTGCTTTGTGCACTGGTTGTCTGGTGCAGAAGATAACCATGTATTCTAGAAAGAAAAGTTAATTTTAGGATACAAGTCCAAGTTCATCTGAAATGGTCCTATCTTTTTATATTTCCATCTGACCCCCTCCATAAGTTTCACTTGAAAACACTGGGCCCAAAATCAACATATAAAAAATTAATTGCACACAAAAAAATGCAACTTTAAAATATTGAAAGATAGAGATGCAAACCTATGCCTCTTCACATTTTAAATTCATTTGAACAACTAATTTTCATCACAAATGTGGCAGAAATTGGGTAAAATAAGAGCTCATCTTACATTCAATCAATCAATCATATTTATTTGGTCAAAGACTAGCAAAATTTAAAAGAACAAACAAAAACAAACTGAAGTAAATAAATATGATAATATACTAACAGCTAGCAAAAAGATAAATCACATTGATTGATTGATCACCTTACATTCTGATCCTAATGTTAGGATAAACACAATTTCGTTTCAAATCCTTAATCCGTTCAAACCTCTTAGAAAAAATTAACCATCATTTGAGATATTCAGGGGCATAACTGCAACTCTTGGGGAAACCTGTCTTTATGCATACAAATAAGAATTTCTTTGACTCATAGTTCTACTGAAGAGAACGTCTTGATTTATATCATATAAATTCTACTGCTAATCTTACTGCTGTATTAATCCAAACTTCTTTTTCTGTGCCCATTATATCTACACCAATTTTTAAAATTATGCCTTTTATACATTAAAAAACCTTAAAATGACATATATAGCTTCTGAGAACATGCCAATTTATTCTATACTTGCACTGAGATATCAATGCCTGGGGAGAGAGAATAGAACACTCACAGGAAAAAAAACATTGCTAAACTTTCAATGCTGCACGATTGGGGGGAAAAAACCACATTGTTTTTTCCTGCCTATTTATATTTACGTACTATATATATTACTTATATTTACTATTTACTATTTTTATCCTGAGAAATTCTGAGAATCTCTCTCTCACACACACACACACACACACTGCATTTTTAGGTGTATTTAAATTACTTCTGTTTTTAGTCTTCATTGGATGCCCCTAGTACCTTCATGTCAAAAATAAATTTGTTAGAAATACATTGTTAATAGATGACATCACCACAGAAAAAGTATATTCAAAATAAATTATGATTTGAACGTTTTTTGGAAACATGATCTGAAATATAGAAAATTATCTCTGGTGAGTTAAATAACTAATCAGGATTTTTTAAGGAATGGAAATTAGGTAGGGTAGCAATTCTGTTGAAGAACTCCTGAAAACCTAAGGCAAATCAGTCACAATAATGAGAAGCATTTTTTTAAATAACAAAAATTAGGATTAATGTTAAAAATGCATTGAGAATTGGGTTCCTGCATTTCTAAAGCTACATATTCAACCATGTGGTAAGACCTGGACTCAAGTTAAAGCATTATGCTCATCCTAACAAATTTCAGTGAAGGCTAATTTATTTTTATTTTTTTATTTAAGGAAATTTATATGGCTGCCCAACTCACTCTTAGTGACTCCAGGTGGCTTTACAAGGATAAAAACCCAATATAAAACAATAAAAAGCAGTAACCATCTACCCCCACACCCAGGTGACAACAATCAAATGAGACATTTGATGGGTTCCATCCCACTCTGGGGTCTCCAAGCCTGTTTGCAAACTACGTCTTCAGGGCCTTGTGAAAGAGTATTAAAATGGGGGCCAATCTTATCTCCATGGGGATGATGTTCCACAGGGAGGGAGCCACCACAGAGAAGGACTTCTTGGTCCCGCTAGATGGACCTCTTTAAGAGAGGGGAGCTGTAACATTCCCTGCCTTTAAGCTTATGTCCTTCAAGTAACCTGGTCCCAAGCCATGTAGGGCTTTAAAGGTGAAGCAGCACCTTGAATTGGAGCTGGAAGCAAATTGGCAGCCAATGAATACATTGAAAATAGTTGTCTTGTTAGGCTTAAGATTTGTAGGAATTTCTATTAATCTTTCCTTGCCAGCTCAGAGATTTTTTTTTTGATCAAAGAAATCTGGCACACATATGTTGACATTTCTGCATGTACAATTTTAAACAGTCCCTCTTGCAAAGGCAAACCAAGGAAATTACATTTCATTTGTCCACCAGGGGGCAAAGCCTTATTGACAATGTGTTCCTTTGATCAGTGTTTCATTTTAAACATTTTGGAGACTATTCTTGCAATTTTATGAAGGAAAGATGGGGTGGAACAAGATCAAGGTCAATTTGAGGTGACTAATTCACGCCATTCTCTTGGCAGGTGAAGAAAATAGTTTGCCATTTATTTACTTTCTGCGATGCCTTTTCAACTTCCTAATTTAATTGACCTTCCTGGGATTTCCTTGTGTCCTATCCAAGTATTTAAAAAGGGCAAGTTTACTTAGCTTTTTAGATCAGCTAATATTGGCTGGGTATTGCCATCTAGCTGGGCCAGTGATTTATAACGGTGGCCAGGGATTGTACGGTTCCGAGCGTATTGCAACTGGATCACTGACGGGGACATCTATGCCCTGAGCTACTTGGTTCTGGATTACTCTTCCAACAAATGAAATATTCCAGTCTGTTTCTCCTGCATTAGAAGCTCAAATTACATTCCTTCATAAATTGTCTTAACCTCTCACTAGGATGGGGTTACTGGGGCGGAGGGAGGGGGCCACGAAAACATCTTAGAAAAAAAATCAACTACCCCCAGCACAGTGTCTAGTTCTTACCCTTAAAACATAACAAAGTCCAATGAAACTGACAAGTCCTAGCAAAGGGAAGAAACATGGGCCTTGACATCAACTTTTAACTTAAGGCCACATGAGTCACAGAGAAGAAGGCAATTTGTCATTTTAGATCCTCCAAAACACATCTGGCTGGCTGCTGTGCTCACTGAACAGTTTTTTTTTTCTCTCACAGAAGGAAGAGCATAGATAGAGCCAGTGGTTGTGATGCTGGCAAAGAGAAGATAAGGGAACCCCTGTCAAATTACGCTGTCCTACGTTTCACTTAACAGTGCAGTTAAGCTCCTTCCACAGCCTGTGCTAGCATTTGAAGTCAGAAGGATGTTTTTGCACAGAGCACTGCATGTATGGGTTCATCCAGATCACTATTCCAGCTTCAAGGATAGCAGGCAGAAAGTGAAGGACATGTTTTTTTGATAAGCTAGTTTTATCAAAGATCTGAAAGACTGTCATTCAAGTGGAAAACCAAAAACTGCCAATGAAAATTTTTGAGAGAGAGAGAGAGAGAGAGAGAGAGAGAGAGAGAGAGAGAGAGAGAAAGAAAGAAAGAAAGAAAGAAAGAAAGAAAGAAAGAAAGAAAGAAAGAAAGAAAGAAAGAAAGAAAGAAAGAAAGAAAGAAAGAAAGAAAGAAAGGAAGAAAGGAAGAAAGAAAGAAAGAACCTATGGTTGAAATCCTAGAGCTTTTTCTCTCACCTATTCTAAAAGAATGAATTTTAGCCATACTTTTCAATGCCCTGAAAGTTCATATCTGCCCAGTTGTTTGTTTAACTTTAATGTCTGTTCTGACAACTTTGTTTCTTCTTATTGTAACATAAACTTTTGTAGATTGCAGCTCATTTCATTAGATACATCTTGTTTTTTCCTGCAATAGATCAACATAGCTATTTTCTTGAAAATTAAATTAAAATTACTAAGTTAAAAGCCTTATAGAGTGGGCAAATAATCTTAGAACACATGACGAACGACCTGCTTATTAATATGGAGGTAAGAGAGGTTAACCAAAGGGGTAACTGAGCTCTTGTTAGTATTATTAAACAAAGAATTTGAGGTGGTGGCATTATCTAGGCAAAAATGGATATAAATGCAATTGTCAATCAAAAGTAAAGAATATGGTCCTGAGGCTTTGAAGCCATTGCTGATCTAAAAGGTATCTTCTATTGATTGAAAGTAATAAAGGCAGAATCTGTAAGAGACACCATATTTGGGAATATTTTAATGATATTCCTATGCTCATCAGTAAGATAACAAAATGCCCACTATGATCATGATTCACTATTAAATGAAAATTAACCTGAAATAAACTTATTAAGTATTTTATATGGTACCAACTTCTTATTATAAAAGCACATCCATCTCAGTACATAGGAATAGCTACATTGGTTACATCAGGCAGCAAGACTCTACTAGGAATTATGATATATTAAATTTTCTTAGTTACTGATTTACATCACAATGCAGATGAGAATGTAGTTTATTTAAATAAAATCTGCCCTGCTTGCAAATTCAAAATTACTGTACCTCATAAAAGACTTTACATCATATAAATATAAGTATTACTTCAATAACCTTCAACAAATTATTGCTTTTTTAAATTTTATTTGCTGCTATTGCCATTAGTGGCTTTACATAGCTAATAGCTATTCACATACAATAATAATTATCAAAATGTAACTGGCAAAACTTTAAAAAAAAAACACTTCATAAGAACTTTTTAAAACAGGAAGTTTTAAGCCAGTTGAGCGCTAGCTTTAAAATCCAGCACCAAATTCCACCATGGAGGAAAAACAGATTTTAGCTGCTGCTGCTAAGCAGATGTGTGGTGCTCCATTGAAGAACTAAATGTTAGGACAGATCACATGGATGTAGACATTCTTGCAAAACAAGGCCCAAATTACAGAAGTCTTCCCACATCATAATAAGTGAACTGTTCCTGGAAACTACTGTATCAGTAACCAGTGTAACCAATCCAGGGATGTGACATCTTACAAAGCACTATTCACCTAACTGTTACATTTTAAGGTTGGGTATTATCAGAATACTAATGGCACTTAGTACAAAATCCATGCACAATTCTTCTCATTTCCTAAATAATAATGCCCCTCACAGAATAATTCCCAAAGGGCCAAGCAAAATTCTTCGTTATCCAAATGAATAAAAAGGCATCACTAAAAGCAGTGCCGTGTCTATTTTCTGCAAGCATCTAGAGAAAATACTATAATTGACAGAATAAAAAACCATTTAAGAAAACCAAGATGACAACAGGATCATACTTCCCCTATCTCTTTCTTAGTATGGATCGTCCAGTCAAACTGGAACTGAGTCTAAATCTAGATTGAACTTATGGAATTCCTGGAAAACAGCATTAGCGTTTTCGCCGCCAGCTTGGCTAAATAGGGATTACCAAACATTTGCTTACATTCATAGTGTAGAATGCATTCTAAGAACTCAAACCTTGTGCTAAGGTTATGGTTCAACTCAATTATTACCCAATTATTAACATTTCTTTCCACCTGGCTATTGCATGAACGCTGGATTGCATTCTATCAGCCTCTATGCATAATAAGACTAACCTAACAATATCAACTGTGGGTTCATCCATTTATCCTATTATTTGTTTGTTTGTATTCTACCTTTATTAATTTTATAAGTAACTTAAGGCAACAAACAAACACCTTCCTTCTCCTATTTCCCTCAACAACCACCCTGTGAGGTGAGTTGGGCTGAAAGAGAATGACTGGCCTAAGGTCACCTAGCTAGCTTTCATGGCTAAGGTGGGACTACAACTCACGGTCTCCCGATTTCTAGCCTGCAGGTGTCTTAATCGCTAGACCAAATTTTAATTTTAAGACACCCTACGTATCTTCAGGGGAACGTCAACCTAACAGATGACATTCCATCAGACTGATATTTCTACTGGAGAAGCTGCTGTGAGTAGATCATGGCCTGTGTATGAGTGCCTGCTTTTCCAGTAGTTGCAAGCACTTACTCTAAATCAGGGGTCCTCAAACGTGGCCACTTTAAGACTTGTGGACTTCAACTCCCAGAATTCCCCAGCCAGCATGGCTGGCTGGGGAATTCTGGGAGTTGAAGTCCACAAGTCTTAAAGTGGCCACGTTTGAGGACCCCTGCTCTAAATGGAATGGAGTCAACAAGCAAAGTGGAGTCACTGCAAAGTATTAAGTTCAGCAACGTACTCACAGCTCCAATTACTATGTAACAAGGAAATTAAAGAAATTAATTTGTCTAATGATTCATAAGAGTTGTCATGCACAAAGCCTCAGTCACCAATAAGATCGTGCAAGGCTCATCAGCCCATCAATCCCACAACTGGATATCAAATATTGCAAACAGTGCCCAACTAGCAAGCAGATACAGGAAGCAAAAGCATGGGAACCAGAAGCAGGAACTCCTTCTCAAGGGGCATGGGATTAATTTATTCATCGGGTTAGAAGGCCATCCAACTCCACCAGACTCTGGAATTAGTACCCCTAGTTAAGAGTTAGCAGCAGCAAGTGAACATCACCACCTTCAGGTAAGGGCAGCAATTTTACTAGGTTTGATCCAAGCAAACAATAAGGGGCACACTGCTAAGGTAGCAGAATTCGTATCAACGGGGCTATAGGGAGAAGTTTTGTTTCCTTACAATCTTATGAACCTCCTGCATTGCCTGTTCCACTGGTTGAAAGCTTATATATTCAGGAAACTCTTGCAGTGTTAACCCACTGGTTCTGGTCCTGCCTGAGGGGCAAGAGACAGAGAATGTCTACTTCAGGGGTCTTCAAACCTGGCCCTTTTATGGCTTGTGGACTTCAACTCCCAGAATTCCTCAGCCAGCGTGCCTGGTCTACTTCCTCTTCTACATGAGAACTTTTCAGATATCCGGAGACTACTTTCCATAGCTCCTCAAGATTCTCTTCTGCAGGCTAAATATACCTAGAGCAGGGGTCCCCAACCCCTGGTGCGTGGATCGGCACCGGTCCGTAGCATGCCAGAAACCGGTCCGCGTAAACAAGCAAAGCCCCAGTCGCTGGATGCAGGCAGCACATGAAACCACGCCCCCTCTGGTCCTTGGGAAAACCTCTCTCCACAGAACCCGGTCCCTGGTGCCCAAAAGGTTGGGGGCCTCTGAACCTAGAGAGCCTAAGGTGCAGGCCTAGAAATCAGGAGCTCATCCCATCTTAGGCATGAAAGCCAGTGGGGTGATTTTGGGCAATTCATTCTCTTTCAGTCTAACCCACCTCACAGGGTTGTTGTTACGGGGAAAGTAGGAAGAGGTAGAAGAAAATCAGGATAGGATTAAAAATCTTATAAATAAAAATGCCCAGGTCATTTTACAATTTCTCTTAAGGCTGGGTTACCAATAATCTCACCACCTTGGAAGCCATCCTATGAATGCACTCACTTCTCTCCATCCTTTTTGGTATTCAGAACCAGACACATTATTCCAAACGGTGTCTCACCAGGACAAAGCAAAGTTAATTCACTTAATTACTAGTTAGTTTGCTCTTTTTTCATAGCAAAGCAAACTATGAATGACAGCCAGGAATCTATTGTTTTCTTCCTTAAATTATTGTTTGTTGTTAATGTTAGAATATCTAAACATATGTTTACTTGAAAATAAATCCACTGATTTTAATGAAACTTCAGCTTAGGAGTGAACTGTAAATCAATTTCTCAAATTAAAATATGAACAAAATAAAGGGCAAATTTGAATATAGACTGTACAAAGACTATCTTTTAATTCATTAAATCAATCAATCAAAAATCACAGCTCTAAGAGAATAGGTAAATGATCAAGGTTGGAAAAGAATGCAGTTATGACTGTAGTAGAAGCTACGAGATGTATTAGAAATATACATGCAGTATTTACCAATTCTCATTGAAAATGGAACCCTGAAAATTTTGGTACTTAACAATATAGTCTAATATATTTACCTATAAGTGCACTTATTAGATGGTATGCCTAAATAAGTCTACACAAATTGCAGCCATATCTGGAGATTTTAAGTGAATGCAAAGGCATTATCTTAAATGTTTAAAGAAAATCTGCTTTACTTTTATATTGGTATTAGCTTTATAGGTTACTATTTTGCCCAACAAATTATTTTCACAATTTTTAAACAATGATTTGCAAGTGGCATGGGCAGCAAAATACTCATACTGTATTCCACCACTTTAACAAAGTATTATTACCACAAAGCAACTACTTTAATAGTCATTAGGATTTGAAGCCTTAAACTTAACGCAAGCTTCCAAGCAATCCATACCATGACGCTAGAGACCCAGGCAAACACCCCAATAAAAAAACGTACCAACAGTTGGACGCAATACATTTTCACCGTCAAAGCGCTACACGAAACACCCTGGCCAAGAGTGAGAATTCTGTAAGGCTAGAATAACACGCAGCATGGGAGGGGCCCAAATTCTCTATTATGGGGTGGGGATTCCCCACCTAAACAGGGATTTCCTCAGCACGTGTGCAGGAATTCCCTGAATCACTGAAGAGAACAAGGTAGCCATTTATAGAGGTCAATTACGTGCATGCAAAGAACATGGAACATGTCCTGGGGTTTTCCCACTTGCTAGTTCTATGACTCCACAATATTTAAACATTTTCGGTTCGGCCCTCACTTATTGAAGAACATGCCTTTTTAAGATTACTTACCAGTTTCAGACCATAATTGTCTGAAACATGTCAACTTTACGGAAGAGGAGATTGATTTTACTGAACATAGCAAAACGAACATTAAACACAATTATCCAACCTTCAGTATAAGATAAGGGCAGCCTGAAAAAGAAGTTCATTTTTCAGAACAGAGGCATCATTTCCAGGGCTGCCCCTAAGCAGGGCTTACTCCATTGTAATCATCTTTACGACAGCAGCCTTTATGGAACAATAAGGAATATCAACAGCAGCTTGATTTTTAACTGGCAGTTTGTGCATTCAGTGTCAGATGGGGCACCATATCCCAGGGAAACAGAGAAATGTAGTGAGCTTTTACATTTAGCTAAAAATACCAAACATCTGGGAAGTCGTGCCCCTTTTCTCATTCCGTCCCTAAAAGCCAGAGCCGTTTCCCTATAAAAATGCGATTAATAAAGCAAGCCATAGGGTTTTGTTTCGTTTTTTTTATTTTTATTTTTTACCTTTGGAACTCTTCGCTTCCTTCTCTGAGGCCTTTTGTTTTCAGTTAGCACCTAAAGAAAGACATCAAACGGCAAAATCAACCCGGGTGAATAAGCCAGTCAAGTAAACAAAACCAGTTTTTTCCCCTTTCTCGGAAAGACTTCACGGGCACCACACACACCACGCAGGACTTCCCCCGCGACTTAAACGGGGGGGACCGAGCAAGTCAGCCGCACGCACCACCACGGGGAAAAGAGGGTTAACCAGGAAAGAGGTGGGGAAAAAAATAAAAATAAACAACCTTTCCCCCAGCTCAAAGTCGGGCTGAGGAAAGCTCGGCATTCTCTTCACAGCGAAAGCCACAGGGTAGCCATCTTGCTTCCTTCTGCAGAAAAGCCCTGTGCGGAGTGTGCACTTCTTCAGCGCGCTTTGGCAAAATTATGCTCATGGTGCTTCACAGCCACAAGCGGCGGCGGCGGCCGCTCGGAGAGCGCAGCAAAACCTGCCTGCCAACGCTAGGGACGTGCTAGGCATGCCTAGCGATTATTCTTACGCACGCACACACACGCGCGCGCGCGCACACACACAAACACACACATGCACACGGATAGGAAAAAGGGAGTGGGGTGGGGTGGGGTGGGGTGGGGGTGAGGGAAAGGACCTCCAGGAAAGGCCGAGCCAACGACAAAAGCGAGGCAAGCCGTTGTCCAAAGCACTCGCTCGGCTCCCCCAAACAAAGGGGCTCCCTATGTGGGCTTTGCGCGCAGTCAGGAGGACGGCAGGGCGGGCACAAGCTACGACATGGACTCCCCTCGCCCGCGGATCCGACCGGAGGGAAATCAAGGCGGGGGTGGGGTGGGGGAGTAGTGTAGGTGGAAGCAGAACGGGACTCCGAGGCGGAAGCGAAGTGTTATTGTTGTAATTTTTTTTAAAAAAAATAAAAATAAAAAGTGTTGCGAGGGTCCAGAAGCAGCCCCATCTTCGGCTGCAGCTGGGCGCCCGACGCGAGGCGAAAGGCACCCCGGGGAGAGGCTCCGATCGCCCCCTGGAAGCCGCCTCCCCCGGGGCGCATTTTGACTTTATAAGGCGAGGGCTGCACCGCCGTCATGTTTCCGGCGCGGGTGAGGCGAGGACAGCTCCGGGGTCTACTCCTGGCCGGCCGGCAGCACGCGCTCCCTCCGGGGCCGCGCCTCCAGGTTAACGAAGAGCGCGGCGCCCGGGGAGAGCAAGCGGGAGAGGCGGCCGCCACTTGAGGGCTCAACAGGTTCCCGGGCCTCGGCTGGGTTCTCAGGACACGTTTACCTGCAGCTACCTGGATACGGGTTGAATGGACGAACACACTTTCCTGGGCTGCCTCTCCCCGAGAGGGAGCGGAGCACACCGCCTGGGTTAGCGTAACCGGCGAGGCTAAACTGCCGCGGGCTACTTTGTGACTCACTGTGTTGTCACTCAGCCAGCAGCCTGGAAAACCGATCCAAGACAGGGTCGGCGATGTAAGGCAGGCTCGGGAAGAGCTCCAGAGAAGAGACCTCTTTGTTATTTAGTTGCTACGTTGTGGTTTTAGAATGATATGCCGCACACTTTCATTTGCAACAATTCTCCGCCTACGACAAACTCTTGCAAAGGAATAAAAGTGAGACTTGGAATAAAGACTTAATACCGAACATGGGATTTATTAGCCAAGCCCTAAAAAAGGACGAACGGTCATCAGTTCAATTAACTTCCAAAGATTTTGTGGTTTAAACAAAATGTCACATTACATCAGCTTTTCCCATTGTGGTCCCCTTCAAATAAGGCTGCCCTTTGCAATCCACTGCAACTGAATAATCTTATCGCACCCAAGGTCAGAAGATGCATTCGCATACAATCACAAATCAGCTATTTACATTTTAGCCTAATGTGTTGGGCAGTCCAGACTAATCTGGTGGTTATTTTTTGAATGTTTTGTGCAAACCAACTGCATAAATATTTACAGTCTATTACCTAAGTGGCACTGAAGCTTTCATAAATAAATGGTTTCAAAAATAAATTCTGTAAGACAACTTCCATAACTGCAGGTCCCAGAATCTGGTCTTTTCAAGCTCTGGTACTGTATTCTTATCAGACAAAACATAAGCATGACAATCTTGGACTGTGTTTAATACAACAATGAATTAACTACAACTGGCTCTACTCATATAGCACACTAAACTATAATCTGTGGTTTATGATACTATGATTGGGTTCATATTAACCACTGCTTTAAATCATGGCCGACTGTGCCTAGTGTGAGATCCAAGCCTTAACAGTAGTGTAAATCAAGACCACAGCAAGCCCCTCAATTATGGTTTCCATCCCTAGTTTATTGTAAATTATCCTACCTGAACAATGGCTCTATGCATTATGCAAACCTCAATGGGAAGGTAAACATGTGATTAACCTCTCTTTTGGGATTCTAAATAAAGACACTGGAAAAAGGTGTTGGCTGCAAAACAGGGTTGCACTACTGTTCTTATTTTTCAACTCTTGTAGTCTTGCAAGAGTTAAAACAGACATGCCAAGTTGGGGTGGGAGGCAATTCGGCCTTCCAACTGCTTGTAGAGTGGCACTACCTAACCACCACATGATATTTAATGGCAAATTCCCATCCTCCCAAAAAACCCAATCTGGTTTGCACAATCATGGCAAAGATTGCTAGTTAATGGCTGACACTGAAGGTGACTCAAGAACCATGACTAATTATGGCTGTCATTCTACTGGGCAGCACAACCAAAGACAAAACCTGCCAAGTCTAACAGGTCAGATTAAGATATTCAATCCCAGGTCGAAAGTGACAAAATAGATAGCTGATACATACTTCAAAATAATATTTTTTTTGTTTATAGCAGTAGCTACAAACCGAGAATCAAATACTAATATTTATTCAAAAAGAATAAGGATGCGTAATCTTGACTACATGTTGCAAGGTTATCTTATTCTGGGGAGAGTGGACTAGAAGACATTTTAAATCTGTCTGCAGAAGGCTTGGAAGTTTGTGACATCTGGTAAATTGCTTGAATATTTCGTATAAAGCAAAACGGCACTTCATAAATTATGCTCTTCCTAAACCAAAAGCATTTGCATGTTGGCAGGAAGCATGTACATAGAACATGAAGGAAGTGCTGAAGTACATTTTGCTACAAATAAATATACATATGTCTCACACACACACATTCACATGCACACATTGGTTATTAGGCTTATTAGTCCCCAATTACCAAAGTAACTTAATGGTTTACAATAAAAACTGTAGAACTGTAGTTAAATACTGGCATATTAAACCCCTCTTTCAAAAGTTTTTTTATATTTTTTTCATAATGTAGTAAAGAGCCAAAAGAACATTCACAGAACTGGAAGGCTACAGAGAAGGCTCCTCAAATTATCTCCATAAATGTGAAGACTATATTAATTAAATTTTTTGAATCAAGGTACCTCAAATGGGCTAACTTATAGAATCCGTCAAAAATCCAGGACCCGTGATTCTTGTGGAATTGAAATTTGACAGACTTTATGAAATATTTTATGACATAAAATTATCATTAAAATCTTTTATACAAAATATTATGAGACATTTCCTGTGGTCAACTGCTGATGTTTGCTATATAGTTGAAGATGGACTATTTTCAAGGCAGATACTACTACTCTGAATATCTCCTTGAATTTTTAAAAACTTTTCCAGTGAAGGAAGCATGCTGGATGCTTTGCCTTTGTTGAAGACATTGAGGAATCTGGTAAGGAAATAACTGAAATAATGACCCGATGGGTCACAGGTTGTCTAGTCTTATCTAAATTCAATCTCAATTTACAAAAAAATTATCCTGCAGGCACACATTCAAAAGAACCCCAGACTTAACTAACATTAAATCTATCATCACCCAGCTTCAGATCTCTTAATAGTTTCCTAATTTTATGTAAGCACTATAAGCTCCTGAAGAAAGAATTGAGCCTTCAGGGATACCATTTTGAAGAACTGTCTCAAAATGATATCACTGGAAGTCTACCTTATATTTCAAAACAGCACCTCCTATTCCAAAATCTCTCTGATGATCCACAAAGAATCTATTATTGCTGGGATCCAAACTTGCTGATTCAGATTTACAACCTGAAATGTAGTAAATTGCTTGGCTGCTTTAAAATGTATGCCCCAGCCACTCAAAAAAAAATAACAAACTTTTTGTAAAAAAGAAAAAAAAGAAAAGGCATAATATAGCATTCATTCATTCATTCATTCATTTTTGCTATGAGAAAATTGAAAATTTATGCAACCCAATCTTATGCATACTTTCTTAATCATCAGGTCTTTCTTTAACAGGATTTGTTTTCAACCATGTAAAGCAGGGGTGTCAAACTGCCGGCCCCCTGGGGCCGGACGCGTCACCGGGAAACCGCGCCCACCCCATTGCCGGCAATGGAGAAAAAGCTCCGATGCGTTGCGCGACATCATGTGACGTCGCGAGTTTGACATGTCTGATGTAAAGGATTACAGCTTTAGGGGGAAAGTCAATACCACTGATGGAATTTCATTTGACCATGAACAAAACCAGGATGGTTTTCTCCAAAGCCTTCAAATGCAGGTGGAGCCTATTTAGGAGACCAAAATATTTGGGGGTGGAGAGAGAAGGGTAAAGGGTCATACTAGATGACTCCAATTATCACCCTTGAATCTGCTCTTAGCATGAAAAAAAAAAAAATCCTAGAAAAACCTTACACTGTAAAAAGCCAAAAGCCACACTGAAGACAATGAAGCTTATTTTCAAGTAAATGTGTTAGGGTGCACGGTTAATCTAATTTGACAAATCACACTGAAAACCTTGAGGTTTTGACACATGCTGTTCATGCAAGTGTAAAGTATCAACTAATGTGCAAATTAGGGCAGCCAAAGGCAGCCCAAATCTTTCTGCACAGAGTTTCGGGCTATCCCAGATTGCAATGGGAGTGGGTGACTTTCAAGGTTTTTTAAAAATGTATTTATAATTTTTAAGAACTGCTTCAGTCTACAAATTCTCTAAGCCAAAAGAACTCATAATCTCTCGGTTTCTAGCCTGATGCCTCAACCACTATACCAAACTGGCTCAGTAAACACAGAGTCATATGAAAATTAAATATTAACCATTTCATAACAACATGCGGCACATTCCCGACAATCAGGATCCAGAGTATTTTTATCCTGAGTGGCCCTTTTCAGTTTATTTCAATGGCCTTAAGAGCCATGCACGGGTAATAATTTCACCAACAGAATTAGACTGAACAAAGTGCATTCCTGATGCAATTAAAAGAAATGGAAACAATATTAAATTAAGCAGTACTGTATATTCAAGTTGCAAAATTCTTTTCTCCCTATCAAAAGGAAATGAATCTTGAAACGAAACAACTAGAAAGAAGTTAAAAAAATAGGAGGCTGTTTATTAGAGGGAAAAGAAATAATATATGAAGAAAAGGGTGAAGCACCAAAACCTCACTCTGCAATGAGATAAAAAAATATATCAAAGAAACATGGAAAAAGACAGGCAGAAATGCTAAATTTCCTCCTTTGCTTGAAGCGGATCCTGTTGAAGTCGCTTTAATTCCTTGTTCTAATTGTTTCCCATTTTAAACTCCCATCATTCTTAGCGACTTGGATAGAGATTTGTTAAATAGTCAAAACAAATAAGCAATAGCACTTAGACTTAGATACCGCTTCACAGTGCTTTACAGCCCTCTCTTAGTGATTTACAGAATCTGCATATTGCCCCCAACAATCTGAGTCCTCACTTTACCGACCTCGGAAGGATGGAAGGCCGAGTCAACCTTGAGCTGGTCAGAATCGAACTCCTGGCTGTAAGCAGAGTTAGCCTGCAATACTGCATTCTAACCACAGCACCACCATGGCTCATATAAGAACAGATAATATATGTAGCTGCGAATGCTTTATGGCAGTGTTTCTCAACCTTAGCAAGTTTAAATGGATGGACTTCAACTCCCAGAATTCCCCACCTCATGCTGTCTGGGGAATTCTGGGAGTTGTAGTGCACCCATCTTAAAAACTTGTCAAGGTTGAGGAGCCCTAGTTTATGGACCCCGTCTATGGTTTGCTTTTGATCTTTGGAGCTGACCTTCTAGATTCTTCTCTGTTATCCCTCAGAGACCTTGAAGAGGTCTAATGAGCATGTTAGGAAAAAGGAACGATTTGAACAGCTAAACATTTCTCCTTACCTCACCCACTTTATTTCTAGATAGTTTCAATGTGATGGCATATTAATTCAATATACCAAGCTTAGATCAGTATTACCCAAGGAATGAACACCTCTTAGTTGTTTCACACCTGACCAAGCTAACAATCCACTCATTCAGCCTTTCCTCTGCAGCTTGAAATATTCCCAGGACCAGTGTCAACGCTGCTAATATAGGATATTATTGCTTTGACAAGATATGCAGAACTGTCTTGTATTTTTAGAGTTAATTCAGATGACAATAGAAAGGGAGATTTATAAGGAAAGCGCGGATAAGGAACGGAAGTGAATCCTTGCCCTTCAGGCTAATTGGAAGATGTGACTTATGACTGCAAATAGGGGAGGGGTTTAGCCAGAAAAAGTCAGACGCAAGTAAGAGAAATTCAGATTTTGGCATCCATTCAATATGTGCCGACATTGTGTTCATGATTAAAGACTTTTCAGAATAAACAATGCCTGGAATTTCTTTGAAGTGTTCCATTAGTCGGAACCTTGACAACCAGATTTGGTGAGTAATTGGAGAAGAATCTACCAATTTGGTATAGTGGGTTAAGGTGTTGGCTTAGAAACCAGGAGACTAGGAGTTCTAGTCCCACTTTAGGCATGAAAAACCAGCCTGGTGATTTTGGGTCAGTCCCTCTCTCTCAGTCCAATTCCACTCACAAGGTTGTAGTTATTGGGAAAACAGGAGGAGAAAGACCTCTTAAGCATGTTTGCCACCTTGAGTTTTGGAAAAAAAAAAAAAAAGTCCAGAGCTGTAGGCTAGAATGGAAAATCAAAACACCATCCCAGAAGACAGTGGCAGATTCTTCCATAACGCTGCTGTAAAAACTACATGTGGTCAACAGAAATTGAAGGCAAACGGAGAGTCTCCATTTCTGAATCCAAATTAAAATTTGGTTTCAGACAGTGGCTAAGCTACTCTTTACTATGGCCCAACTCTGATCTGGACACAGACAACATACTGTACAAAGAACAATACAGCTTAGAATGATGTGCTCAGACTCGTTTTTGCATGAAGGGCTGTAAAACATTCGTTGAGGCCTCCAAATGGACAACCCTCAATTGTATTCCCCAGAAATAGGGCAATTGAGAATGGAAGAGAATGACCCAGGTCTACAATGCACCAAAGTCATTGGGGAAGACAAGAGTCCTAATCTTCTTTACCTGCAACCTCATTTACTATGGAGTTCTTCTGCTTTCTGAGCAACTGATGTGTACTGATTAGTTGGGTAATGAAACATCTTCAAGCAAACAGCCAAGCTCAAAGAGCATCAAGGACTTTTAGTTCAACCCCGAGCTACAGATGTTCTCTTCCACTGCAACCTCATTTACATGCAATGTTTGAATATGTCCTTTTGAGGTCAAGCCACCTCAAGGCACAATGTAAGCAATAATATAAAATAGGGAAATAAAAAGACAGCTCGGAAGTTTTAAAATAAATACAGGAGTTGACATGAATGAATTAAAAATGGATATCCACGTGTTTTAGCATTATCCAATTTCATCCTCCAAGTACCGTGTTTCCCTGAAAATAAGACCTACCCCGAAAATAAGCCCTAGCTTGATTTTTGGAGGTGGGTGTAATATAAGCCCTACCCCAGAAATAAGCCCTAGTTAAGACCCGCCCACCCTCCCACCTCTTCCCTTTCACTCCCCTTCCGATTCAGACTGCTGGTGCTATCTGCCCCCTGCCCCCCTTTGCAGCTCTGCCCACAGCCACCGAAGCGGCAGGCAGAACCCTGGAGGATCAGGGATGGTGCTGAAGTGAATGGGCGTCCTACCTGCAGCGCCCATGCCAGCGGCACCTTCCCCGCCAGGGCCGGAATGCCGCTGCGTTTCAGTAGCTGCCAGCCTTCCCTCCGGTGGGCCTGGGCAGCTGCTGGAGAGACGGGCCCAGTTCAGCTCCTGGCGCTCATAGGGGATTTGCCTTGGCACCTGCTTTCCAGCTCCATCGCATTTCTCCGCTGCTGCGGAGCGGGAGAGCTTGCCGCACCACCGCCCAGATGCCCTCACTTCCCCCAAGCATTTCTTTGTTAACCTGATTTCCAGCTCCGTCACATTTCTCCATGGCGTTTCACCATCGCGTTTCTCCATCTTTTGCAGGGAAACAAAAGACGTTTGTGGGACTAAAAAAAAAAAAAAAAGTTCAATCAGACCTTCCAACTTCTTGCGGGAAAAAAAAAAAGATCTCGCGAAGTTGGAAGGTCTGATTGAACTTTTTTTTTTTTTTAGTCCCACAAACTTCTTTTGTTTCCCTGCAAAAGATGGAGAAACGCGATGGAGAAACGCAACAGAGCTGGAAATCAAGCTAGCAAAGAAACGTTTGGGGGAAGCGAGGGAATCTGAAAATAAGACCTAAGTGCCTCTTTTGGAGGCAAAAATATATATAAGATCAGGTCTTATTTTCAGGGAAACACAGTAGATTATTTACATAGAATAATGCACAATTAAGTTTTATTTTCACTTATAGTGCAGTATTCTTTTTCCACAAATATTAATCCTCCCAATAAATGTAATTGACAAGATGGACAAGTAAGTAAACTCTGGAACAATCTTGCCAGGAAATCAAAACACAGTGCTTTACTGGTAACAATGCTTCTACAAGGTTTTAAAATAAAAAAATAGCAAGATCACCTCAATCTGATTTATAACAGATTCCCAAATCCAGAATCTGTTTACACCTCTGGCCACAGATAATTTCATATTGATTGATATAATGGAAGTATTATGCTAAACATCTTTACAATAAACTTGTAGATTGGGATGGGTCAGAATATATGATTGCCAAAGAGCAGGTTGATTTCAGAGCCAGGCATCTGATTAAAGTTGATGCTCCATTTTGTAGCATCTAGTGGAAAAGTATATTGCTTAAAGGTGGATCCACATTATATGTGCTATTTTCAATGAATTTAAGTTTGCATTTGATTTTATCTCTAGATCAAGGATGTGGTGCAAACTTAAAAAAATCCACCAAGATTGACGCATGTGATTGTTGATGAGTAAACTGTATTAAAATTCTAGCTTAAAAGTGTGTTGCAGTGTGCAGGGACATTACACCAGAGAAATCTCTGTGCAAAGGTGGAGCTGCATTATTTAATTTGTATATTAATTCTGTAGTGACTTGGTTAAACATCTTAACACTCTCCAATACTAGCGAATAAACACACTGCGACACTTTTGTATGTGATTAACGCAGTACTGTTCTCTTATACATCCATTGGTTTAAAAGGAACTCTACACATATTAGCTGAATGATGTCAAGATGAAACATTCGGATTGTATTATTCCAAAACTAAGATCCTGCTGTTTGCTTGGCAGCTCAAGGGACATCTGATAGAGCAAGTTAAAATCCTAAATATTGGGGGATAGTATATCACACCTAAGTGTTAAGCCCATTAACATTATACTGTCCAAAATGCCCCAAAATCAGGCATAACTCTGTGATCTTGCCTTTTTTTCCGGAGAGACACTATTTATACCAGCTGTCCTTAAACGTTTTCTCAGCAGAGACTTAGTTGCACAGCTTTTACAGTATTTGAGGGGTGTTTAGGATCATATAGCTGTTGTTACCTCTCTCTCTTGAATTTTAGGCATTATTTTTCAATAGTATGAAGTGTGCCCAATATAATCCTTCACTTTGAGGCAACTAACATTGCAGTGACCAGTATCTGGCTGTGTATGCTTTTACGCTGGTTGATGTTCTTCCCTGAGAGTCTGAGATCCTTAATCCCTGTGGATAATTTTTAATCAGTCGAAGAAGATCAGCTCACCAAAACATAGAGAGTTACGGCATCTCATGGGATATATTATTGATAATGGGTTACAAAAAGTTGGTGGATAATATAAACAAAATGTGAAGGATGTAGAAAAGCAAAATTAAACTCTATAATAATGAAAACAATAAGAGGGGAAGGAGGTGATTTATAGTTTGGGGGTTTTCAGAGAATCAAGAAATATGGAAAAAGTAGATTAGGGCCATTAAGGTCATGGCACTGTTTTAAGGATATTGTTACAAGGATGCAATGCATATTTCTTCCCACCCCTATGTGGAGAAGGGATAATTTAATGCTTGTTAAGTGTGTTAAATCTGTCAAAGGAAAAACAGGCCTATTTTCTTTCATTTTCCACCAAACTTTTGCAGAAAATCCTATCATACCCTAATCTGGCATCACCAAAACTGGGCAATACAATTTTGGAAGCATCCACAGCATAAACAAGTGCCTCAGGGGGTATGGACTGAAGTAAAGCCATTTTCGCCTATTCTTGCAATTTTAATCTTAATAAATATTTTTCCTTTTGGTATTTTTTCCCCTGCCATTCCCTTAATTTAGGGCCTAAATCACATACTCCTGGAGATTACCCGAGAAACCAGAACGTTGTCTTAGCTTATAAGACAAAATGTCTTACAAGAATATATAGCTTGTTCTACCTTGTTAACACATTTATTAAAACAATCTAATGCAGTGCTTCTTAATCTTGACAACTTGAAGATGTGTGGACGTCAACTCCCAGAATTCCCTAGCCAATATGCTGGCTTCGGAATTCTAGGAGTTGAAGTCCACACATCTTCAAGTTGCCAAGCCTGAGAAAATACCAATCTAATGTGAGTGGGTATCCTATACTTAATATCAGACTCTGATATTATGAGGCAACATAAACTATGTTTTCAGCAGGATGAGCTTGGCTGGACTTGATTCAGTTTTACTATGCTGAAAACACTGCATGAATCTTTGCATTTTATAATGTCTATAACTTATCAGTTTTTAACCGGTAATAAAATTAGCATTAATTCTACACCAATTACAATTCTACAACTATAACTGTAAACAATTTGTTTATGAAACTCAGGATATTAGGAAAGATGAGAGCAACCATTCACAAACTACTTCAAGGGAGTGACATATAATTCAGGACAGACAACAAGACTGAACCACAGATAGTGTGTATGCCACTCTTATACCCTGGTTCTCAGACTGTTCAATCCTAAATTTGTATTATTTCATTCCCTTGCACCTCAAGAAAATAAGATGTCAGTGAGCAAAAAGGCATACTGACTAGTGTGGACAATCTTGCGTGGACAAGATTTCTGGAAGATGCAGAATTTATAAATCTTTAAGATGCATCCTAGATTCATATCAGCACATAAAATTAGCTAGGAAAAAGCTGTCTCTTTGAAAGAGTATAAGAATCCAAAACCCCGTCTAAAATTAAAAAGATATGTTCCTCATATGTAAGGAACTTTTATTTGAATTAAATTTGTATTTTCATTAGGGACTGTAATAAGAGAACATATACAGGAAGTCCTCGACTTACGAGCACAATTGAGCCCAAATTTATGTTAAGTGAGACATTTGTTAAGTGGGTTTTGCCCCATTTAACGACTTTTCTTGCCACAGTTGTTAAGTGAATGACTGCAGTTGATAAGTTAGTAACCTGGTTGTTAAGTGAATCTGGCTTCCCCATTGACTTTGCTTGTCAGAAGGTCGTAAAAGGGGATCACATGATCCTGGGACACTGAAACTGTCATAAATATGAACCAGTTGCCAAGCATCTGAATTTTGATCATATGATTACAAAGGTTGTAACTCTGAAAAACGGTCATAAGTCACATTTTTCAATGCTGTTGTAACTTTGAACATTCACTAAACGAACTGTTGTAAATCAAGGATTAGCTGTATAATCATTTGGACTCAAATCACTTTCACAGTATGGTTTGACCACTGACCATATTTTTTTTCTAGTTTGCCTGATGCACACTGGCACCTTTGCAGTGACCCCTGATATTCTTCAAGGATACATTGCGTTTCACAAAAACTGTGCTTTACAATCCCAATCAGGAAGAATTGTTGAAATTATAATCTTATGTAACAAAATGTAACAGGAGGTAGCATCTACAGCAGATATAAGATCTGGAGTCTTGTAAATCTACTGTATCCAGATTGATTGTTTGCTGAATTGTCTGTGGTGAAATTGTCTTTATGTCTTATTGCAGTTTATGATATTTTAACAGTAAGAGTATAAGAGTTGGAAGGGATCTTGAAGGTCTTCTTGTCCAACCCTGTGCTCAAGTAGGAGACCCTATATACCATTCCAGACAAGTGGCTGTCCAGTCTCTTCTTAAAAGCCTCCAGTGATGGAGCACCCACAATTTCTGGAGGCAAGCCATTCCACTGATTAATTGTTTTCACTGTCAGGAAATTTCTCCTTAGTTCTAGGTTGGATCAGTCCTTGATAAGTTTCCATCTGTTACTTCTTATCATGCCCTTAGGTCAGGCATGTCAAATCCGCGACGTCACGTGACGTCGCACGACGTATCGTGACTTTTTCCCCATTGCTGGCAATGGGATGAGCACGGTTTCGGTGTGATGCATCCAGCCCATGGGCCGGCAGTTTGACATGCCTGCCTTAGGTGCTTTGGAGAAAAGATCAATCCCCTCTTCTCCGTGGCAGCCACTCAAATACTGGAAGATTGCTATTAAGTCACACCTTGTCCTTCTCTTCACTAGACTAGACACACCCAGTTCATGCAACCATTAATCGTATGTTTTATCCTCCAGTCCCCTAATCATTTTGGCTGCTCTTCTCTGCACTCTTTCTGGAGTCTCAACATCTTTTTTCCTATCATTGTGTCCAAAACTGGACATAGTATTTCAGGTGGGTACTAATCCTTCACGTGATCTTGATACTATCCCTATTTTATGTTTGTAGAGTTGCTTATTTAAGAGGAGTGGCTATATAAATTATCTAGAGTAAATAAATGTGTTATTTTAATTGTACACCACTCTCAGTCATACATTATGTGGGTGACAAGGTAAACTGAATGAATGAATGAATGAATTTTGGTTTATCATAACATCAAATGCACTCATGCAAAGTGGTACAACACTCCCATTCATGAATGGTCCTACAGCTGATCCACACTTTACAGTAAAGGTTATTCTTTTCCATCAACTACTACAACCACAGTGAATTCAATCTGACAGACCCTAGCCTTGCGTTATCACAAGTGTTCTTTAAATACTGCCCAAGACACTGCTAGCATCTATAATGTTGAAGGAAGCTCAAAATCAAATAAGTCTACATTTCCGATCAGCTAAATAGCCTATTCAAATGGAAGGAGGAAAAAAATAATTCCTCAGCTGAGACATAAAAAGATTAATATCAATATAGGAGCATATTTTTCCACCAAAATACTTCAGATTAAATTTAAACAACATCAAAGTTCAGGGAGGCTCCCAGTCTTTCAGGCTCCTAAATCAGCTGTGAAACTTCTTTTGATATACAGGATTGACCCTCGGGGAACAGAAAAATTCAAAGTTCTGTTTGGCAAAGGTAAAATAAATTAGAAAAGGAAACTAAAACCAGCTTCCCTTCTAACATTATTGTCTGGGCTAAATGCTTCCTGCTGGTCTGGCCAATTTGCTTATAGCTCCATCATCTGGCTAAACTCAGAGGCAGCCTGGATCCCTGCTTGACATCTCTGAGATGTCCCAGGCTTGCAATATGCCACAGAATCACATCTGATTCCCTCTTAAAGGAGCCCAAAAGTACATTAACTCCTTCTGTTTGAAGACAGCTATTTTTACTGTGATAAACCACAACATTACATTGCTCCTTTTCAGAAAAAAGAATCAGAAATTACATATATTTTCCCCTTCTTTTCAGGATTATTATAGTCTTTTATATATTTTACTGTTTTGAGAGTTATAAAAGCAATGAAGATGGAATAAAAACCAAATAAATAATTTTGTTCTGGTTCCAAATCTGGTTACAAATTTTATTGTTTTACTTTATTTTTTTTTAAAAAAAATCTGGTGACTAAATTATCATGATGCCAAAGGACCAGGTTGTTAATTAACAAAAATAATCAAGGAGGTGTTTTTTTTTTTTAAGCATAGAGTAATATTCAAAGGTGGAAAACATCTGCCTTTCCAGGTGGTGCTGATCACCCGGGGGAAAGCCAATGGTGCAGTAAGCTGAACTTGTAGTCCAGCAACATATGGAAAGGTCTAGATTTCCCACTCTTGAATTGTTGCAGCAATACAGTAGAAAATGTACTGGGTATAACAGAAAATGTAGACTAAGGTGAGAGGGGAAAAGAAGTACTGTATGAGTAGTTGTCACCTTACAATCATTCATTTACTATTGGAAAATACAAAGGCACTAAAAAAATGATTTATAACTATTATTCACACTTATAACCATCATGATCCCCATGGACACATGATCAAAATTTTGATGCTTGGCAACTGGCATGTATTTATGACGGTTGCAGTGTCCAGGGGGTCACGTGATCAAGTTTTGCATCCTTCTGACAAGCAAAGTCAATGGGGAAGCCAGATTCACTTAACAACCCTGTAACAAACTTAACAATGATTCACTTACAACGATGACAAGAAAGGTCATAAAAAGGGGCAAAACTCACTTAACTGTGTTGCTTAGCAACAGAAATTCTGGACTCAATTGTGGTCGTAGATTGAGGACTACCTGCGATTCCAACAGGATAGATCAGGCATGTCAAACTGCTGGCCGGATGCGTCATGCCGAAACCGCACCCACCCCATTGCCGGCAATGGGGGAAAAGTTGCGTGACGTTGCGAGTTTGACATGCCTGGGATAGATAGTAAAAGGAAGCATAATAGGGCGATTCTTTCCACTTACTCTGGAGCTACAGACTTGACAATGGAGCCCTGCTCTAAAAGCCTACAGGAGAACTGTTGTAAGACAAAATGTAAAAGGAAACAGAAAAGCACTTTTGAAATCCAGGCAATCGGTTTTTCTGAATGCACCCCATATTGGAAGTGCACTACCATCCTGAAATAAATCCAAAAGCACCATTCAATTATTAGAATAGTGCAGGATAGAGTGGAGTGTTAACCATCTCCTTCACAACATTAATCAACATTAAATATCAAGATATATTTTGAATGACATTTGCTAACAAGGGATTCAACTGACCACTTTTGAAACTTCTGTTCTTAATTGTTCAAAAATTATGTGAAATGCATTCTACTTAATGCCTGCTCTGCAACAGAATTCACATGCAAAACTTTAGGTCAGGGGTGTCCAACCTTGGCCATGTGCTGGTTGGGGGATTCTGGGAGTTAGGTCCACAGGCCTTAGAGTGCCCAAGGTTGGACACCCCTGCTTTAGGTGGATTGATTTCAGTGTACCTCATACAATCGGAAATCCAACCCTTATCTCTCATTAAAGGCAGATGGATTCCAAACACCTAGATCAAATTCCAATAATTCAAACAATACCGAAACAAATCTGTTTACCTCTGCAGGCTGCTTTGAGAGTGGATGGGGTGGTGGTGGCTTCTTCAGTTCTTCACATTTTCTCTTTTTACAAATCCGGTGGCTAGTTTTGCGTTTCCTACAGCAGCTACACTCTTCACAGTTAGTTTTCCGCAGGCAAGGTTCACAAACTCCACAGCGCCTTCTTTTTTTCTTTTCTAGCACAGGTTGCAAAGAGGCAAGGCACCCCCCGTTTACAGATTCAAAAGATAAGGGCTCAGATGCCATCACTGAGTTGGTGTTACATTTCTTGGGATCCTGGGGACAGTTTGTGATTTTTCCATCTCTACCCAGCTGTGGCAAGGGATCCGAATGCCTGGAAATGGAGTTGTTAGGTGGCACTATCCTTTGCTCTTTCCCCTCTCCTGTACCCAAGTTCAGCCTTGCATTAGGGGATTGTGAAAAACTTTCTTCAGACACCTCCCTGCTGACCGGGATAGTGGTGTTTCTTTCTAGATTAAAGGGTGCAGAGGCTGAATCTAAAGTGAATGTTTCTGCAGCAATCCTTTCAAGAGTCCGTTCAATGTCATCCAAGATGAAATTACTCAAAGAAATGCTAGAAATTTGTTCACAGACTGACTGTTCATTTGGTTGCTCACAGCTATAGTAGGAAGAAGAATCAAGTGTTTCGTTGCTTGGCACCAGCGCCAGGTCCTCTGGTATAAGTGGGTCTCCTACAAGGTCTGGTTCCTTTAAGCAATCTTCTGATCCAGAGGCACACGGCAAATACTTCTCTTCTGCAATAAGAGGCTCAGCATCTGGTTTCTTCAGGGGTTCCGACAGCGCACAGGGGTCTTGCAGATGCAATTTTGAGATCAGTTCAGAGGTAATCAAAACGGCAGCATCGGATTCACAGGGATGTAGCACCATATCATGTCCAGTTTTGGAATGAGACTCCAGAGAAGTCTCTGGACTTTTGTTATGCAATGCTAGGTCTTGTTCTGAGGAAAGGCTCAACATGGAAAAGGAATGTGAACAGAAATGTTCTGGGGGGACAGGAGATAAATTCAGGTTACTCTTTGCATATGTTTCTACTGATGTTCCCAATTCATCTTCCTGTACCCTTAAAGTAGTGTCAAAGTCAAGGTGTAATTGGTGGAGAAGAGGCTCAGACAAAATTTCATTTGAGGTATTAGTAAACACATCTTCCAGGGTCTGCTCACTGGAAACGAATTCTTCACATCTGTGTTCTTCTTCTAGTATTTCTGAATTATAGGAATTGTCCGTCACACCATTATTAGAAATTTTGGAGGGGTGCATTATCCCTCTCTTTTTGGCTTGATTATCATCTACAGAGGACCAGCCTGCTTCCTGAGAACAAGGAGCCACGTCTCCTTTGGGAGAAGGTAATTCACTATTCAAGTTTAAATCTCGTGCAAAAGCTCTTGTAGTCTGTTCAACTTCTTTCCTCTCGAGTGCAGAGGAAATTCCTGATCTGGCTTTTTCTCTTTTTCTTGGGCCACTCTTCTTAGCTTTTGTGATTGTCGATGCTTGAAACAGCCTATGGGAAAATGGTTTCCTGCGAAGAGTCATGGAAAAGCCACTGTAGCTCAAAGGAGGCTGGTTGTGGAAGAGAACATTATCAGTTAATTCCAGATTCATCCAAGATGTTCCAGAAAAGGCTTTGGTTACACTGCTCCGAAGAAATCGGCATGGCGAACTTAATGGAGGTTTACGTCTTTGGGATTTTTTCTTGCCATCGTTCTGGTCTTCTATTAATTTTCTACAGCTTGTAGAACACTCTTTCTTTGAGGACACTTTCTTGGCATCTTTTATTCCTTGGCAAGATTTTTTTTTAGCAGAACTCGGTTTCTTTTTGCTTATCTCCTCTTTTTTAATTAATCGTGAAGATCTGGCATCCCGGGCCATTTCTATCAAACTCTAGATGTGACACTGGAATTAGAGTTCATGGAGTCTTGCAAACGTTCTTCATTTCAGGAGAAGCCTGCACATTTGTCAGGACATTCTCTGTGCAGTACAGAGCTGAAACAGAAAGAAGAGCAATAAAGTATTGTGAAGAATTCTAGGTTTCTCATAGAAGCTTTAAAACATTCATGTCACTTTTTTATTATCTCTGTAGTTTTAACATCAAATTTGCAAGATGCATCAAAAGCTGTGCAGACTGAGAATTAAGAGGAAACGTGATATAGCTAGCAGCTTGCCTAAGGCGCAGGGGAAAAATTAGAGCAAGACAGTCCTGTTCATATTTCAATTTGTTTAGTTCAATGCTATGGAATAATATTAAAAGTGACACATGTTTTTGGGCAGCAAAGTCTGGAGGAAGCTGATTTTCTTCCATCTGAAGGTGGTGCTTTATTATTTTGTAATACATTATGCAATGCTTTATTTTTTGAAGGCTTGTATTTCCCTCAAATCTTAAGTAATGCTGGAGAAGAAACTAAACAGAAGGTTGATCGGCACCGATTCCACTGAACACCAAATTACATGGAAAAGAAAAGCTTCCTCCCCCACTTTAAACTGACGAGCACTGAGAATAGTGAAGAAAACAGCATGAAGAGTTGCAACATCCCCTTTCTCTAAGATTTTCAAGCAGTCTTGGCAAGTTTCAGAGATAAAAAACTGGAAGCCCCAAAACGTTTTGAAAGAGGAAGCACCACTACCTTCTACACCCAACAACTACACACCACATGTTTTGCTCAAGAGCATATGCACCATTTATTTCCCCCTGTTATGCCAAGAGGGCAATGCAGAAGATCTGTAGAACTTGCAGAAATGGGTATCCAGAAGAAGCTACTTGCCAAAGGAAATTTTCTATTTCTTCCCTATCTGTTCTGCTCCTAGTAAACATCCACCTCTGTTCAATGACCCTTGGCTTGTTCAAAATGTTTGTTTCCTCGCTGGGTGTGACAAGGACTGGCCCAAACCATTTAAATCCCTAAGGCGAAACATTTGGACTGTAGCTTTCACTGTCATCAGACTTCTGCTTTTCTCCATTTTAAGAACTTGCAGAGCAGAATTTCATTCAATTACCCAGGACACTGATTCATGTGGATCAGATCTCTTGACTGGGACAGAGAATACTGGTTGTATGCAAACTCATCTGACTGTCAGATAAAGATAAAGTGCCAGACTTTGAAAATCCCTTCATCAAGATGTTTTTCTTAATGGTATAACAACCATCAAGAACAAGATGTTTTTCTTGATGGAAAGGTGTGCAAAATAATGTGCTAATAATAATAAAAAAATATTCCGCAGCAGAGGGCTAAGCAAACTTACAGCCAGTTAAAAAAAATTGGATTCCTTTACAAAATGGTTGCTGCAGATAGAATTGCCTGCTGACAAAATGGCCACCACTGTGAATGCAATCAATCACAAATCATCAATTAATCCTAAAGCAAAATAGTGGAAAATTGTTTTCCTTTAGCCCCAAGGGTGCTTTTTAACCCCTACTTTTCTCTCTCTCTCTCTTTGAGCAATAAAGTATAGGGTGCAGTCACACTCTCCCACCCCCTCAATTTTAGACTTCCTGTCATGTCTATATGAGGTCCTGAGGAATTCTTGCAAATAAGGTTGCTGGTCTTTTGCTTGGCAGGTGCCATATTGCTATATCATTATTTTGATCCTGTTTTAAAATGTCAGGTTGGGTCCCAGATATGCAGCTGCCAAGGGGAACCTTTTTGCCTCTCTCTGCATTCTTTCTTTATTAAGGAAATGTATTTGCTGCCCATCTCATATTCAACGATTCTAGAGGTGAACCCCAGAGCTAACTGCTGGCGAATATAGAGAACACCGAAATACCAGACTCTATATTTGCCAGCAGTTAGCCCTGGTGTTCACCTTTAAAGTCGTTGGATGCAAATAAATTTCCCTAACAAACAAATAAATACATTCAGCAAAAGACACCTTCTTCAACACAGTGCCTATCAGATGATTGTTCCCTTAACGCCCCTAATTTGGCATACAACAATTTCCTATCTCAGGAATGAAAGCAAATACACGTGTCCCAGGGTAATGGTGCAGGATCCAATCTGGGTCAGTCACCGGGACCAGAGATTTAGTCTTCCGAGCTTTTGGATCATTCTGGAGCCCATCCTCAGGGAACTTCTCTCTAGCAGAATGCGATAGCACTTCTCTCTAGCACACACTCTGCTAGAGAGAAGTTCCCTGAGGATGGGCTCTAGTACGATCCAAAAGCTCGGAAGACTAAAGTTCTGGTTCTGGTGACCGACCCAGATTAGATCCTGCAATTTCATATCTAGTAGCCCACAATGATCATTCTTCTGAGTCAGGAAAACCTTTTACCTTGCTTGACATCTGTTGCAGAAGAGAACCTCAAAACGTTCCTGAATTAAGATTTCCAGAAATGGCAAAGGAACATCATGCAGTTATAGCCCCATAGCAAATGCCCTATTGACCTATCAAGATGAAAGCTAGCTTCCTGTCTAACCTGAATGGCCTGGTTCCAGGAGTAAAGTTTCAAATTTGTTTTGGAATATGGCAGTCACTTATAGAGAAAGTTGTGGTTTGTGTGGGCTGCCTTTACATCTGTGCTTCTAGAACAGAGGTCTCCAAACTTAGCAACTTTAATATTTGTGGACTGCAACTCCCAGAATTCCTCAGGCTAGAATTCTCAGAATTCTGGCAGAGGAATTCTGAGATTTGAAGTCCACAAGTCTTTAAGTTGCCAAGTTTGGAGACTCCTGTCCTAGAATATCTAGAGCAGTGATGGCGAACCTTTTAGAGACCCAGTGCCTAAATTGCAACCCAAAACCCACTTATTTATCACCGGGTGCCAGGTGGGCGTGGCTGCGGTGGTCATGGCAGACTGGGTGGGCGGGGCCAGGGTGGTGGGGGCCAGTCCCTCGCCATCTCCGGGGCATGGCACACGTGCCCACAGAGAGAGCTCTGAGTGCCGCCTCTGGCACGTGTGCCATAGGTTCGCCACCACTGATCTAGAGAACGAATCAGTTTCTCTTCTAGGTCCACAACTGCTCTGCCATTTTGCATGGATCTACTATACAGTGGCACAGAGGTGCAGACTCTACTCATATATGTTGACATGGGAGCAAATGCAGTTTTTCCCAGCTTATGAGATAGGATGATTTGTATTGGTAGCACACTGTTTTTTCAGGAAGACAGGGTTAACACTGGGCTAAAAGCTGCCTAGGGAATATTTCTGGTCTTGGGGCAGCTGCCAGTCAAAACCACACTGCTAAGCACTAGCTAAGTGGAGCAATGATTCATACAAGACAGCATTACCAACAAAGAGATCTGAAAACTACCTATTGGCTACAATTTCTGTGTTATATAACATACATGATCCAATAAATTGCAACTAAAATATTTATTCATAAGAGAACCAGTCTGATCTAGTGGTTAACACTCCAGACTAGAAACTGGGAGAGTGTGAGTTCTAGTCCTGCCTAAAGCATGAAAATAAGGAAAATAGGAGGAAGAAAGAGTATTCGTTCACGACCCTGAGCTATTTCTAAAACTTCCTTGTAAGCCTTCAAAAATGCTTAAGGGGAAAAATGGTTTCTGTGTTGCCCTATGGTACCTAGGAAAATTAAATACAGCATGAATAGAAATAAACATTGGATACCAAAAGATATAAGCAACCCAAGAATGGGAGAGAATTGATTCTGAGAACAAGATGAAGAAATCATTGGTGCAATTATTACATTACTATTTCTATACTCATATGAAGAGGCAAACGTGGTTTTTCTACTGGCCTGATCAATACCTGAACTGGGAACCACTCACAGAACACTAAACAACATCCCTGAAAAAGACAACAAACCTCTTTATCTTTGTTCTCAAGAAATAGGCATCAACATGTTCAAGGGTCCATCAAGAATCAACTTGACTCGGGGCTTTCAATTTTTCCCCAGGAAGTCTGGAAAGATTTCCTTCGTGCTCAGTCCAGCCAAGACAAGTTTATATATTTCAGCACCTTGATGAGGCCTCCTCAAGTACTGTGTAGACTTCAAACAGGTGTTAACCTCTGCTGGAAAACCTAAGTGTACGTGAAGCCTAACAGAATGGGCTACATCCAATAAAACCATCTTTGAAGAATCTTTGGTGCTCTCTGAGCTTGGTTTGGGATCCTGGCAGGGCAAGCTACTGTATATAAATAGGAAGCAAAGCCCATCCCTACACGCAACGATGCTACTTAGATAGTGGAATGACTGCAAGCAAACAACCAGGCTCAGAGAGCACCAGGAACTCCACAGTTCAACCCTGAGCTACATATATTTTCTATTAAAACCATTTTTTTCTGGGAAATATGACAAATGCACCATATGCTGCTTCAAGGCTAAGGATGGCACCCCCATGTTGCTTCCAAAGGGCTTTTTAGTTCAGCCTTCTGTGAAAAGTCACAGAATATCACTCTTTGGCTTATTAATGCTTTTGGTGGAGAGAGATATTCATAACCAGAAGATGACTTTATCTGGACTTGTTCTAATCTTCCACACATGAGGCAGCACAGTTGCACAATAAAAATGCTATCTGGAAGCAGACATACCGGTATATTCTATAAAGATTCTGAGGTAAGTTGCCTTTTTTCACTAAATAAGTGGAAACAAGCAACACATAATCGGTTCAGAAAGACACTGGTGACTCTTTGAGTTACAACTTGCTGCTGATTCTTAAAGGAAGAGAAAGTCTATCTAATTACTCATGTAAATGGTATTTTAAGTCGTGTTGATTCTATCTTTTGCTTGCTTTTAGAGTTTGGCAATTGTACATCAGCATTCTTAGAAATGACTGATAAGATTCTTTGACAAATGTCTATTATGGGTAGTCCTTGACTTACAACCACAATTGAGCCCAAAGTTTCCGTTGCTAAGCAGTTGTTAAGTGTGTTTTGTCCCATTTTACTATCTTTTTGGCCACAGTTGTTAAGTGAATCACTGCTGTTATGAAGTGAATCATGCAATTGTTAACCAAATCTGGCTTCCCCCATTGACTTTGCTTGTTGGAAGCCATATGACCCGGGGACAGTGGAACTGTTATAAATACATGGCAATGGCCAAGTGCCCGAATTTTGATCATGTGATCCTGGGGAAGCTGCAACGATCGGAAGTCTGAAAACCAGTCATAAGTCACTTTTTTCAGTGCTGTTGTAACTACAATCACTAAACAAATTGTTGTAAGTTGAGGACTACTTGTATTGAAACAATCCACTCCCCACCCTCCACAATGGATTTGTTTCACAATACTTAAGAAAAACTTCACACTTCTTGCCAAATACCAGCACCAAGGGGGGGGGGACTGATAAAAGAGGGAGATCTTTCGAGTTGCCCACTTTATTCAAATGTGCAATCTGAAGGGTAAACTGCAGAAATGCCACTGGCCATGCAGCCAGATGGTCCATTTCAACATTCAAGCAGCTGAAGGTCAGAAGCATTCAAAATATTTATGGCATTACTAAATTACAAGTTATTCTAGATTGGATATCCCTAATGTAACCCAGCCAGCAACAGCACATTGTATGCAGGAATGCTGGTATGGACATTTTCACCCTGGTGTAATAACCCTTAACGTTAAAGGAGGCAACTTTTCTTGAAACTGTAATGCACAAGAGGGAGCCATACGCTAGAGGGAACTGTGATCAACAGCTGTTCCTCTGCACATTTGCGCCAGTGCTCAAGGATACATATATCCGTCACTCCTCTTGAGAATCTTTGCTGAAAGATGCAGTTGTGGCAGAAGAATTGTTGCAATTAATGAAACACTTGTGTACTACAACAAGGAATGCACATTTTGAAAAGTCAACCCCCTTCATTGGTCTCAAAAGTCAACTTTTGGAAATTACCAAGTTGCGCTCCCCCATCACTGCTGCTGGAGAAATCAGAATGGCATGCGTCACCATGCCATGCAGACAGTATTTCTGCTGGATTCTTCAAAACCAATTCTCCCAAATCAATGGCTTGAAAGCTGCTTGCCATCGAGTACAGAGGATCAAGAAAGAGCCCTTTTCTCGGCTTCAGAAAGTTCTCCACTCACTTCCTACCCCTTGCAGGACGAAGCGGGCGGCGGCCTTTAGGGAAGCAGAATTACAGTAAAACCTTATGACTTGGCCACATGCTCTGCAAGGGGCAGAAGGAATAAGGGCCAAAGGGATGGGCCAGGTCCTGAGGGAGGCAAGGCTGTCTGTCCTTCCAAAACCCTGTCTAGAATGTCAGTGAAGATTCTCAGCCATCCAGGTAGAGTGGTCTGGAAGTTGAGTCGTGGCAACTGGGCTTCTTTTTATTTTTGATTTGAAGCACTGGTTTAAAGTAGCTTCTTCAGTCTCAGCAAGTGGGATCCTCCTAACCAGGTTATAGACTGAAGAAGCTACTTGGAGAAGAAGCTACTTGGATAAACAGTAAAACGTTTCAAGCGAAAAAGCAAAAGAAGTCCAGTTCCCATGACTCAAACTTCCAAACTGCTGCCTTGAGCAACCTGATAGATACAACCTCCTTCCTCCACAAGCAAGTTATCAGCAATTGGGGAGGGGGGGACGGGGTGGAGGGGAGAGAAGACCAATCCAGGCCTCGATTCTCATTTCAAGCAGATGGCTCCCTGGAAGGGGGGGGGGAAACGCTTCTCCAGGATATAGTAGCCCAAAGTGGCCTAGAGTCACGTCCTCATCCGAGAGGGGCTGAATAGCCAGCCAACAAGTTAAATTCCATTTTACTTCTTGACAATGCAAGAGATCAGCCAAAATGGGGAGTGAAAAAAAACTTCAAGACTTTATTTCACTCTCTGGCTCTTCAAACACACAGCCAACGCGATTTAACTCAAACTCCACACCTTTCCTTCCCCACCCCCCTTCTGTTTAAAGCGAAGTTTAGAAGATGCTGTTTAACTTTTTTTTTTTTCCGCCCGCAAAACCGAAAGCTTGAGAAAATAAAAAAAGGCGACCGGGCTTTGCTGATCGGTCCTTTAAATTGTTCTCTCTTTGTAAATGGAGATTTAAAACAATTTGGTCTGCCCGGCGGCTTCGGTCGCTTTAAGGCAAATTTTTGCAGATTCTTGGATGCCTTTTAAAACAACGAATATTTTAAATTGGGCCGTAATTTTCCCAAGCGACGACAAGGTCCCAACGATCCGCCTTTCTTTCCCTCCCGGATCATCGGCCGAAAGATTTTTGGCAGCGTGGGAGGTTTGGGCTAACTTTAATTGCCTTCTCCGCTGCAGGGAAGGCGATCCAGTTTGGGGGGAAAGGGTCTCTTTTAACCACCCCAAACTCGCTAAGTTTCACGGGCGAAAAGGGCTTCGGCACACCTCCTCCTCCTCCTCCCCGCAGGATCGGCTCCTCCGGGGCTCGATCCGCCGATACCTACCAGTTTTGCTGCGTTTTCAGAAAGAGACTAACAGGCATGGCTTTGCAATCCGCCACTGCAGAAAAGCAAGGAAACTTCCATGGCTCATCCAGCCGACTTGTATTTGCGGACAGGAGAGGGGAAGGGGAAAAAAAGCCCTCCAAGGTAAAGAGAAACCCATCCACCCCCCCGACCCCGAGCAAGGGGCAAATAAAACGTGCTCTCCCCGGATACTTCGTAACTTCCCCGGCCAGACCCGCTGGGAGGGAGGCTGCTCCGCGCGGCGCGGCGCTCTCCGGCCGGCCGCAGCCCTGGAGCGGAAAGTAAAATGCGAGCTGGATCCCCACTTCGGAACGGGATTGCTTACTTCTCCCAATCCTGGGGATCGGTCGGCAGCCAAGGCATTATTCCGAAATGGATTCGCGACGGATCTCGTCACTAAAAAGTCAGAGCCTCCCTTGTGACAGAATCGGGGATGTGTGTACCAACGTGTGTAATATTTTCAGTCCTCAGACTTGCACCCACCTGAGCTTGGATTTCTGCCTGTTAACGGAAACAGACATCCTAAGGGAATAAGATTAATTTAATTTTGATTAAGCATGGGGTTGATCTCTGCCTTTCTGCACCCTGACCAATTCCAAGTGGCATTTGAGTGACAGTTTAGTGGACATTTCATACACAGTGATATTCTCCATAAAAGAAACAGACCCAGTGTAACTGAATAGTATCTTAAACTGCAAAAACATAGGTTTTAATCATTTAGAAAAGTGTTTTCCAACCTTAGCAATTTTAAGACTTCAACTCCCAGAATTCCCCAGCCAGCACACTTGAACTTAAATCTTAAAACTGCTAAGGTTGAGAAACACTAATTTAGAATAAGATGCCATGATGATATGATGGAACGACGTGTTCAAGAAATTCCCCAAAAGGAGAGGTTAAAAGCGTAACTGAAAATAATTCCAACAAAGCAAAAAAAAATAAATATGGAATGTAGTAGCAGAAGCAATCTGACAACATAAATAAAACCTAATAAAGTTTTAAGGACACCCAACTTTAGATAGGATTGGACACATAGCAGAGTGATGGAAAATGGAACCAATCCAATTTTCTCCTTGATGGGGTCAGTTGCATTACAAGGAGATTTCTACCCAACCTTTTTATTGAGGCACACTGTACACTGCAATCCGTTCTTCTCTTCATCCTCTTCCTTTTCCCCACAATCCTGGAGGCAGGATGGGCTAAGAGGGCTGAAGCAGATTCCTCTTAGATATTAGGCTGGTTTCTATTTTCTTTTAGATTTTTTTTATCCTGCCTTTATTATTTTTATAAATAACTCCAAGCAACGCACATACCTAATATTCCTTCCCTCTGCTGTTTTTCCCACAGCAGCATCCCGGGGAGGTCAGTTGGGCTGAGAGAAAGTGACTGGCCCAGAGTTACCTAGATGGCTTTCCTGTCCAAGGTAGGTCTAGCTAGAACTTCCTCGCTTGATTTCTTGCCTGGTGCCTTAACCATTAGATCAAACTATGCTATTGGCTTTCCGGAAGCTTTCAACAATACAATTGTTGTAAGTAACCTATAGAGGTACTTATATATTATTTTACATTTTGAAAAAATTGTATTATGGACTTTTAATGCACAGTGGTACCTTGGTAGTCAACTGCTTTGAAACTCATTGAATTTGGTACTTGACGCAATTTGACACAAAAATTTTGTCCCGGTACTCATCCTTTGTTTGATACTCAATGCACAAGCTAGAACTTGATGGTATTGGCTGCCTGGTGACTCACTACATCAGAGGTCCCTAACCTTTTGGGCACCAGGGACCAGTTCTGTGGAGAGAGGTTTTTCCGCGGACTGGAGGGTGCATGGTTTTGTGTGCTGCATGCATCTCGCGGATGGGGCTTTGCTTCTTTGTGCGGCCCGGTACCGGTCCATGGACCAGGGGTTGGGGACCCCTGCACTACATTATTCCTTATGGGAAAAATTTGTTTGGTACTCATAATTTTTGTTACTAATCGCACCTTCCGGAACCAATTAACAATGAGTACCGAGGTACCACTGTGGTTTGCTGCAATTTTACTATATTGTTACTGTCATATGGCTATTGTAAGCTACAGGGCTAACAGAAAATCATTATTGACTCATTTATTCTGAAAAATGGATATGTATCCACACCAAGAATTCTAAAGTAGAATGAAGAAGCAGGAGTGAACCCTGACATGGATGCAAACATGATGACTATTCCCTCTATGAGTTTCACTCTGTAGGCCCTAATAAGTCTAACCATCTGGAAGTCTCACCAAACATTTATGTCAGTGCTTCTCAATCTTAGCAACTTTCAACTCCCAAAGTTCTAAGAGTTGAAGCACACGCATCTTAAATTTGCCAAGGTTGAAACACACTGATTTATGTGACATCCTGGGGAATAAATGAAATGCCAGATGACTGGAGGGTACATGCAGCGGTGTCTATAAGGAAGGTTTGAAATCAATATGATGGTTTCTTCCATTTTTGACTTTTCTTTTCAATGCTAATGAACACATGCCCCTATTTTCAACAAATGTTAAGAGAGGAGCTCTTAAGGGAACTAAGAAAGATTAGCCTAAGACAGTAGCTGGGTAGATTCTAGAACAAATAGTTATGTCACTGATTTATAAATACTTTTGGAATCATTTGTGTTGGTTACCAGAAGTCAGCACTGATTTGTCAAGACTAAGTCTTGCTAGACCAATACTAGCATATTTTTATAGGGTAACTTCCATTGCACCTCAAGATGTTCTGATTAGCAAGCCAGTATGATATGAGTATAGTGTCATAATAATTAAATGACCACTTAAGTATTTTAGGCATTGTAATCATTACTTGTTCATTATCAGACTAGAGAGATTCAGTTATTCATTATCACAATGAAACGATATCAAGTAGATTGCCACACGTTTCCGTCTAGAACTTTGTTATATTCAGATATAAAGACAACCATTGCATCTGGATTGTGTTTAAGTCAAGAATAGTGTTTGTCACTGATAAGACAATATCATAAGTAGGCTAGGGAAAAAACTAGCAGGTAGAACCTGCAGGGCGGAGTGTGGCTTGATCAAATGTATACCTTAAACGAGGAATATTCTTCAAAAGCTTTTCCATTTGGAAAAGGAAATTAGTTGCTAATATTCAGAACATCTTGGATAAGAAAGAAAAATACTAGTAACAAAACAATATGCACACAAATCCACAAGTTACAAACAAAACTAGTTGCAGTTTAAAAAGAACATGGGGGGGGGGGGCAAAATGGGGCATCTTTCCCAATATTACTTAGAATCAAATCCACTTTGGAGGAAATGGCTTTACAGAATAAAAAAACATAGCTTGATTTACTTCAGAATGTTTCTTGGTAGTTTATTCAATTTAATTTTGTTATTTCCTTCTTTTGGTTCATATTAATTACTGCTTCTGAAATTCCCCAGTAGTTACAGGTTATGGAAGAATTATATGTAGCTCCTACGCAAACTACCTTCTTTACTGGAAAATAAAGAAATTTATATTATTTATGTATTTTCTGGTAAACCAATTATTTCCTTTAAGATAGGAAACTAATTACAAATTTTAAAGGAAATAATTGGTTTACCAGAAATAGGATTAATATAAATATTAAAATAAATATAAAATTGGTCATGCATCTGAAGTACCAGACACATCAGAGAACATTCAGTTAAAAATTAGTTAGAGGGTTACCCTGTAGATGGAGCTCAGGAATTGACAAGTTATTCCATATGGTCCTATTATCATTGTGTGACATCAACAAGATGGGGGCTACCCTTGAAGACTGTTCAGAAGCTACAGCTGACTGGCTGCACGGACAGTTCTTGGTGCCCCAGGGTGGCCCATGTTACACCGCTATTCCACAAGCTGCATTGGTTGCCAGTTTATTTCCAGGTCTAATTCAAGGTGTTGGTTATCACCTTTAAAGCTCTTCATGGCCTGGGTCCAGATTATCTGAGGAACTGTCTCACCCCAATGGGATTGGCCTGCCCCACCAACATTGGCAGAAGAGGCATACTGCAGACCCTGTCCATCAAGGAATTCTGGCTGGAGGGTCCAGGAGAAGAGCCTTTTCTGCTGTGGCTCCTGCCCTATGGAATATCATGCCCCACAAGGTGAGATCCACACCTACCCTTTTTGGCATTTCAAAAGGGCCTGAACATCTGGCTCTGCCAACTGGCCTATAGCCCCAGTGGGGGCATGTCATTCTGGAAGTAGTTAATAGACAGATAAGGAGAGGGAGTTTGGTCTAGTGGTTAAGGCAGCAGGCGAAGAAGCCAGAGACCATGAGTTCTATTCCCACCTTAGCTATGAAAGCCAGCTGGGTGCCCTTGGGCCAGCCCTTCTCTCTCAGCCCAGCCCACCTCATAGGGTTATTGTTGAGGGAGAATAGGAGGCAGAAAGTGTGTTGATATGTTTGCCGCTTTGAATTATTTGTAAATATAACAAAGGTGGGATACAAACAAATAAGACCCAACCTCCTCCCCATATACATCTTGCTACCTTCCTCCCCCATTTTTGTCAATTTTAATCAAATGTAATATAACTATTGTTTTAACATTTAAGGTTTTATATAATATTGGTGGTTTAACGATTATAGGCTGCCTAGCGTCACCTTTGGGTGATATGGGCAGCATATGCCAGTAGGTTTAATAAATAAATGAATAAAGATTAATGTGATTTAGGAATAATTTCTGTACATAAAAAACATGTTCTTCTTGGTTCTATTGTTGGAGCACCAGGCTAGAAAGTAGGAGGCTGTGAGTTCAAGTCCCATATTAATCATGAAAGCCAGCTGGGTGGCTTTGGGCCAGTCATCCTCTCTCAACCCAATCCACCTTACAGGATTGTTGTTACATGGAAAATAAGAGGAGGAAGAAGTTTTGGATATGTTAGCTGCCTGGAATTATTTGTAAAAATAATAAAGGGCAGATACAAATAAATAAAAATATCAAATATCAAGAACTGAATATTTGTCAACTATGAGGATGGATGGAAGATAGAATCTATACCATATTGCAGCAATAGGTTGTTACACTTTGTCAACCCTTGAATTAATCTTTTTATAATGTATATATGAGACTAAAAGAACATACACATATGTATGCGTGCGTGTGTGTGTACACAATTTTTGAGTAATATAGTCAACATTTTTGAGAGTTCTGTTTAAACCTCATTGCCTTACTGTTTTCCCCCAACTTTTTAAAATTGCTGTCTACCCATTTTGAGGGTAACGCTTAATGTTGTTGAATGTTTTTTTATTTTTTTTTATTTTTAGAAAAATTAAAAAAAAACACTGAAAAACAAACCCAGTTGGATGATTGTGAGAGTGTTGCACATGATCTTCTCTACTCTGGTACAGGTCCAATTGGGAGTTGAGACATGTTCATACAAACAATGGTTAAAGATACTTGGGCAAAGTGGCTTTCTCAAGCACAGGCATTGTCTGTATGGAAGAAGTATGCATGGAGAACTCATTCTCACAACAGCCCGTCCAAGATTAGCCCAGGTAGTCCTCAAACCTATGGTGGCAGGACTCATTAAGTCTCCCTCATCCTGGGCCTGCATTTTTAAAGAGTTGTATAAGGAGGAAACAATTCTGAGTAAGGGAAAAGAAACCCTACTTTGATTATTGTGGAAAAGCTAATTTAATCAGAAAACCTATATCTGAGCAAAAACTTCAAATAAGGCTAGGGTCCCACAGCCACTTCGTGACGTTAGTGGAATTTGCTTTCAAGTATTTATGCAGACTACCCAACAGAACAGCTTACACTTAAAAAAACAAAAGTCAGAAGTGCTTTTGATCCTATATGACAGCAATTCACTACTATACATTTATGCCCAACTTTCTTCTGTGCAAGTTTAAAAAAGGATTGTTGCTTTAAGACAGTGATGGCGAACCTTTTAGAGACCGAGTGCCCAAACTGCAACCCAAAACCCACTTATTTATCACCGGGTGCCAGGTGGGCGTGGCCCACTGGATGGGCATGGCTGTGGTGGTCATGGCAGACTAAGTGGGTGTGGTCAAGGTAGGCGTGATCACCTCGATGTGGCTCGTGGAGACACCTGTGGGGGCCGGGCAGGGTTGGGCAGAGATCCAGGGGGTCTCTGGCAGGTGGGGCGGTAGGCAGGAGGTTCATCCTGCAGAATGAGGCGAGGCAAGGCGAGATACGGCGGGGGTGCCATTGTCACAGGGCAAGGCAAGGCAAGGCAGGGGCCAGGGCGGCTGCTGCCTGACACCATCGGCCCCCACACACAGAGGCCAGCGAGCGCATGGGTGCTGGGATGCATCCGGCCACGTGGGAGCTCGGCGAGTTAGCGGGTGGCTGGTTGAAGAGGGACGGTTGCCATCTCTGGGGCATGGCAGGCGTGCCCACAGAGAGGGCTCTGAGTGCCGCCTCTGGCACCCGTGCCATAAGTTCGCCACCACTGCTTTAAGAGATCATTAATGAGTTGATTCCTTCCGGCAGTGCCATCATTTTTAGGCTCTTATGGAAACCTGATAAAACTTAGGCTGCTTTGCTGAATTGCAGACAGTTGGGTTTGTACCATTACTAACTGATCAACTGATCTTTTCATTGCATTACCACTCAGTTCAGATATCGCACAACAGTTTACTGTCATAAAAACAGGAAAACAAAGCAGGCAAAACTCAACATAGTTCCTATACAGCCAACATAGAAATAACATTTAAAAACAACAGTCATAACACAAATTTAGCAATGCTAATCCAACACTGGGCAACAAGAACAGCTTCATTTTGGCAACTTTTTGAAAGTTGATGCCAATTTGAACACCAGGAGGAGACCGTTTTGCAAGGGTTAAAATAGATGACCTTTATGTCCCACTTATGTGCAAATTCTTGCACAGTGTGACTTGCAAAGGTCACCAAGAAGCTCACTTGGAGTCCTATGTGTGCAAATAAAGATTTTATCTTGGCAACAGTTGCAGCAGAGTCTGATATATCTGGGCATTTGGAATACCACAAGTAGAAGCAAACATTCTCTTTATCTCAAAGATATCTGCAGCCCTTTCAAGGTAACCCAGGAATCTCAAGAGGAAGTCTAGATTTTAGGCTGTATAGGCTCTAGGCTATATACATATATTGCTATGCTGAAGCAGCTGATACAGCTTGCTATGGCTAAACATCCAGTAGCCCAAGAAGGGGGGGAAAAAAACAAGAGTCATCTGCAACATGTGTGTAGCAGCTATTATGTAGGAGACATAGAAGATTAGCAGAGCACCAGCTAGTAGTCAGAAGATATAAATGCAAATTCCTTAATCTCAGAACACAAGGACAGACTCAACCAGTTTACCTGGGAAATTGTGAGGATCCTAGACCAGGGGTCTTCAAACATGGCCCTTTTATGACTTGTGGACTTCAACTCCCAGAATTCCTCAGCCAGGCACGCTGGCTAAGGAATTCTGGGAGTTGAAGTCCACAAGTCATAAAAGGGCCAAGTTTGAAGACCCCTGTCCTAGACCAAGCTAAATAAAAAAATAGGGGGGGGGATTCCTAGAAGCTTGATCATCATACAAATTGGCCACCAATAACCACACAGAAATAAACCACATTTAGACACCATTCAAGAGACAAAAAAAGCTAAGAAGGTAACAAAAAGAGCAGAACATATCTTCTCCAACCCATGTAAACAGAGATTAAAACCAGACAATCATGCAGAAAACAAAAGCCTAATCAAGCAACTACCAAGGAGAAAACTACACTAGAAAACACTAGAAAATCAAGCTACTATATAGAAACAGGGAACAAACCTTACACCACTAGCCATGATGATGTTACTTAGTTGGGTAATAAAACATCTACAGGCAAGCAACTAAACTCAGAGCACCAAGGACTGCATTTGAGTTCAACCTTGAGCTATATTCTCTTCTATTGGAAAAACTTACTATGAATTGCTTGATCATATAAAGCCGATATTTCACAGATCTAACATGTGTCTTTGACTGTTGAATCCCTTGGAGAAACTGCAACCTTTTATTCTTTGTACCTAAAAATACAAATCAGGTTCTCCTGTGGCTGTTTTGCAATGAGTTGAAACACACTTTCCAATTTAAAACATGCCCTCCTAAGCACAAGTATTTTCACCAAGAAATGCCTCCTGCTACCAACTTAGTTGTAATTTTGTTATCTGCTGAGGAAGAACATTAGGTTGCATTAATAGCACTGGTATTCCAGACACTGCTGTAGTTTAGATCAGTGTTTCTCAACCCTGACAGCTTTAAAGTGTGTGGACTTCTACTCCCAGAATTCCCCAGCCAGGATGCTGGGGAATTCTGGGAATTGAGGTACACACACTTTAAAGTTGCCAAGGTTGAGAAACACTGGTATATGTCATGGATTGTTCCAGTTTATTGGTATACTCACATTCTGAATATATTACAAAAAACCACATATATTAATTTCTTTTTATCTGCTGAGACTTTCTTTGTTCCACACATTTTTGCCAGCTGATTTGTGCAAGGCCCTTTATAATACACACCACCCAGCATTGGGCAACTTCTTAGTGCTGAGTTTTTCCAAAACACTTATATGTGACCTTACTACCGTACCTATTACTGCTGCTGGAAACTTACTAGTTGGTGATTTAGCCAGTACATCAGTGGATTTCTATAGCCCAAAGGCTGTAGGTAAGGCGTCAGCCCTAAAGCTGAATTAACTTACAAAGCATACACCTTCCAGCCAACTCTTCCTGGATTACTGAGAATATTCATCAACTTACAAAATATGGATTTTGCTCCTGGAGGCTCCCAACATTGGCATCAAAGTTTCTTCTGGTCTGGCTATTTCTACTGCTTTATCCAGGCTGAAGTCATGCTGTCTCTGCACTTAGTCAAATTTACATATTAATAAGAGCCTTTTTAATTCCATTACCTATGAATCAACACTCTCGTCTACTCCATGATTGCTAGTGAAAAACCATACAGCTCTTACAAGGAATGTTCTGCAAAGGTATAAAGTATGCATTGCACTTTTCTACTATTATTTGCAGTTTTTGTGGATCTGCCTTTTCTATAAACTGAAAGGGGTTGTAAATTGTCTCTAGCACGTGGCCAAAGGAAGCACACTGAAGATGCTTTTTTCCCCTCCTGCTCAGAACTACCAGCAATCAAATACAATTGAAATGCCTGAAGCCATTTATATTAACAGTTTCCTACTGTTGCCAGCTTCTGACAATTGGAAATGAGTTTAAAGTTTGCTCCAGTCTGATTCTATGGAGCATTTGCTGGATCAGCAGCATCCCAGGTTCTAGCTTAGACTCAAGGTCCACCCAAATCCTTATCTTTGTAGAAAGACAGCACAACACAGGGAACAGCCAGTACAGATAAAACATCAATCTATAGCACCCCACAAAGTATGATAGACACAAAGTGATAGACTCCATAGATACAAAATGTGATAGATCCCGCCCCACTTGCAGGAGACTGGCTGACGGGTGGGGGGGGCAATTAGGAGTGTTTTGCTGGTTATGTCTGGGCAGTATCGCTGCTCCACAACTACGATTGCCGCTGTCTCGGACTTCTGATACTGCTGGGCATCTTGGTGTAGTGAGTGGGGAAAAAAGGACTGGGAGGTTGTGAATTCAAATTCTACCTTAGGTTGGGGGACTGGGGAAGTCTGGGCCAGCCCCTCCCGCTCAGCCCTGCCTTGCAGGGTTGTTGTTGTGGGGAAAATGGGAAGAGGAAAGAGGAGGATTACGGATATTGGGCACCTTGAGTTGCTATAAAGTAATAAGGGTAAAAGATAAAAAAAGACTGGACTGCCATTTGTCTGAAATGGTCTAGGTGTCAAGTTTCGAAGCACAGTTTTGCTGGTGCGACAAATATTGCTTCTCAGCTTGCCAATGAACTTGGGGTGGGGGTGGGAGGAGAGAGGTTTGGAATGCAGACTTCAAAGATTAAGATGCCAGACCGTGAGACTCAAGGACATTACACCAGGTGTCTGGCCAGACCTAGAGATGCTTTCTCATAACAATATTTTTCCACCTGATTGGGCAACGTGACCTGAGCCAGAGGGAGGAGGGAGAATTCAATGCTTTTTCTATATGGGTTTGGGAGGGGTCTTGCCAGAGCTGGTTTTGCTTTCATTAGTGCCGAAGTGATGTACTCAATAAAGTTTTACATTAAGAGATCGGAATGTCTCAAAGGTGTTTGGTTGCGTTCGTCAATCAGAACCTTGACACTAGGGTCTCTGTCCGAGCAGGAGGTTGGACTAGATCAGAGGTCCCCAACCTTTTGGGCACCAGGGACCGGTTCCATGGAGAGAGGTTTTTCCACAGACCAGAGGGTGTGTGGTTTTGTGTGCTGCCTGCACCTCACGGATGGGACTTTGCTTGTTTCTGCGGCCTGGTTGCTGGCATGCTGCGGCCCGGTACTGGTCCCTTCCAACTCTATCATTCTGTGATTCATTCTATTTTAACAGGCAACTGCTGACTAATGAGGAAGACATGATCCCTTTAGGCCACATCCACTTACAGAAGCTTCCTGGCATCACCTCATCACCAGATACTTCACCAGCTCATCAGGCTTCTGCTGGGAGAAATCTGGTGTGATAGCTCAGCTTCTGCCACATCAGGCTCAGGCTGTTTTTGCTATGAAGTCTCCTGTGACTGCACCAGCAGGAGGAACCCTGGCAGGCTCCCCTCTCTCTGGCAACAAAGATGATTAGGGGACTGGAGGCTAAAACATATAAGGAACGGTTGCTGGAATTGGGTATGTCTAGTTTAATGAAGAGAAGGACGAGGGGGGACATGATAGCAGTGTTCCAATATCTCAGGGGTTGCCACAAAGAAGAGGGAGTCAAGCTATTCTCCAAGGCGCCTGAAGGAAAGGACAAGAAGCAACGGATGGAAACTAGTCAAGGAGAGAAGCAATCTGGAACTGAGGAGAAACTTCCTGACAGAACAATTAACCAGTGGAACAACCTGCCTCCAGAAGCGGTGAATGCTCCAACACTGGAAGTTTTTAAGAAGAGACTGGACAGCCATTTGTCCGAAATGGTGTAGGGTTTCCTGCCTGAGTAGGGGGTTGGACTCGATGACCTCCAAGGTCCCTTCCAACTTTATTATTATTACTATTACTATTACTATTATTATTATTACTTTGGCTGTCCTAGCTTCAGGAGTATCTTGCACATGGTTAAAATCAACTCTGGTATGCTGCGTGCTTAGCTGAGTCACTCGGCTTTCAGTGTTACAACCTTTTTTATTCTTCTCTACCTTCATCCTCACCTGTTTCCTTCACTTCCTCAGTTCTTTGACACACAGATACCACCTCCTCATTACAACCTATTTGATTTCATTACTCAAGAGCCCTCTCCCAATCTTTCAAAAGCCCTTTTGTATTCAATGAGCACCTGATTCATCGTTCTTGGTCTACTCTAGTATTTTCCAGTCCATCTGGTCAATACAGAGTTTACAGCAGGGGTCTTCAAACTTGGCCCTTTTATGACTTGTGGACTTCAATTCCCAGAATTCCTCAGCCAGCGTGCCTGGCTGAGGAATTCTGGGAGTTGAAGTCCACAAGTCATAAAAGGGCCAAGTTTGAAGACCTCTGTTTTACAGAGTTTGTTATTAGCCACTATAGCTGACAATGGAAATGCCATGTGAGCCAAGAAAATGAAGACGTGAGAAGCGACAACAGTTAGATGCTCCTTCTAAAAAGCAAGCTCTTCCTCTCATGCATGTGGAACGTGAAGTAAAGATTGCTCAAACCATCATAACAACCCATAAGCAAAATACACACTTAGAAGAAGTATAAATGGGAATTATTCTCGTTAAAATTAGATGGAAACTAATGCATATCTCCAAAGGCTAGGCTAGAGAGACATAAATGGTATTATTGAGGGATTTTAATTTCACTGGAAACAATTAAGAAGCTAATACATTTAATAGAGCATTAGACAACCTGTGTCTCATTGGGTCATTTCAGAGGTAGCATATTTCCTTACCTAATTAAACAGAATGACCAAGGGTGGGGAAAAAGCAGTGGGAGCAGGAACAACTTTCAATTTCCCAAGAGCCTCTGCACTGAGTTTCCTCATGGGAATCTACCAGGGAGAATTGAAAAGCTTCCTTGCTTCCCCTCCCCAGCAGGCAGGTAAGTGGTGGGGGAGGGAGCAAGAGATTGGGAGACTGGCTGGGAAACTACTGTATCATGAGCGCTCAGAAACAGCCAGCAACATTCAACCAATCACAACTTTCCAAAATTTTATTCCCTTCCCTTGGGAGTCATGGGTCTTGGATTTGGGAACATTCTGTAAATTAGCCCACTTGGGTCAAAAACAGTTGCTGTTCTTGGAATTATTCCTCCTGATGGGTCAGTTGAGGTGTTTTCAGCTGCTGCTGTTTTTGTCAAAGTGACACAAACTCTGCCCTTTTTGGAGAAGTTGTGATGTCATAATAAAAGGGGTGGGGCTTGTATGATGAATACTGTACTTGAGGCTGTTGTCAGTATGAAGATTGGGGCTCTGCTCTATGGATGCTGATTAAAATGGTGAGTCCTTGCCCATGCAATGCCCAGGAAGCGCACTCTACAGAATCAAGGAACCCATCCTTCCCTTCCCAGTTAGATCTGGAACAAATACCCTCCCCAGAGAACCACACAACTCTGAATCAGCCCGATTGTCAAAGCATCTTGAAGACCTGGGATAGGATGAGAAGCATCATTAAGATTGGGTTTTGCCTAAATGATGAACAGTTTCCTCTCCTCAGTACAACTGTTTTATTCCTGTTTTAACTGTCAGGCTGTCTTTAAGTCTGGTGACCCGCCTGCAGTTGGGTCCGAGTGGGCAGCTGTAGAAAGTGAAATCATCCATCCATCCATCCTGGCCCTCCAATTGGGGCAGCCTCCGTCTGGGCTGAAGAGCTGAAAAGTCTAGCAGTCTGATGCTTGGATGGGAGACCACAAGGAAGTCCTAGCTTAGCTGGGAAATTGGACAATTCTTAGAAGTCATCAATCAACCACTTCTCTAATAGCGCTGAAAAAGCTGCGGCGTGCCTTCATCGATAGCTTGAGATTGAATCCACCCATCTTGCCACAGTTGAGAAACGCTTTGTAGGTGAGCTGCTGACCCAGTGAGGCTATGACGTCATCAGCGGGCGCCACGGGCCGAGGAAGCTGGGCGGCGGCTCCGCCTCCCGGGCTCGCTGGGCGGAGAGGGCCGGCCCGCCCGGCCTCGTGTGCTTCTGGAGGCGATAGCATGGGCTGAAGCTGCTCTGCCGCCGCCCCCTCGTAGAATTGGTGTTGGGGAAAGGCCAGCCAGTTGTCGGCTTCATGGCCACGGAAGCCACCGCCGCCGCGGGACCCGGCGCCCGGTTGCCCTCGTCTCCCACCCAGCGAGATTTCTACTGGCTGCGCTCCTTGGCGGCCGGAGGTGAGTCCGGAGGGGAAGCCGGCGGTGAGAGCCAGGTGCGGCTCGGAGGGAGAAGGGCGGCCGAACCGGGTTGACCTCGCTCTGTCTTGGTCCTTGAAGTCTCTTGCTCAGAAACGGTTTTCAGACCCTTAAAACTTAAAAAAACCTTAAAAAAAAAACTGTGGCTAAATTTCAGGGCGGCGGCTGGACTGCCTTTCCTTATTTTTAGGAAGTGCTCCGTGGGCTGCTCTCCAGAATCTGCCCTTTCCCCCCCTCGTCTAAATGGGGTTTCGAATTGGTATATTGGAATCGCTTTGCTCCCCCGCCCCAATATAAAACCCTACACATTAAGTTACCTGTTCTCGTCTGCCTCCTTCCTAGGTCGAAAAATGGGGAAGAATGTCCGTGGGCCCCTAGAGAAAGGAAGGGCCAACGGGATTAAAATGTCTGGTGAAAAGTTGTAGGGAAAGAATAACACCTAAGTAAAAGCTGTATAGCCCCTTAAACGGTTTCAGATAGTTCTTGGACCATGGGCAATGAAGTTGGGTGTCCATTCTCCTGATTTAGTAATAGCAACGTATTGAATTGATATGATTCGTACTGGGGAATTATTAAAGCTAAAAAGCGTCCTACGAGGATTATGAATTTTTACCTAGGTTTCTTTCTTTTTTGTGTCCCTTCAAGTCAGTCTTGACTCCTGGCGCCTGGGCAAGTCTCTGCTGTTTTCTTGGCAAGGTTGTTCAGAAGTGGTTTGCCATTGCCTCCTTCCTTGGGCTGAAAGGGAGAAATTTCTGAGACCTGCCCAAGGTCACCCAGCTGTCTTGATGCTCAAAGTGGGACTAGAATTCACCATCTCACAGTTTTTCAGTCTAGTGCCTAGAACAGTGATGGCGAACCTTTTAGAGACCGAGTGCCCAAAAACCGCTCCCCGCCCGCGCTCCGTCTCCCACCCTGCCTGCTCCGCCCCCGTCCACCCCCTGCCCCGCCCGCCTGCAGGGACACGCACCGCCTCCATGGCCTGCAGCAGATCACCCAGGCAGCCCTGCAGCACCATGGCAGCCACGCCCTCCACCCACACCTCGCAGCATCATCTGCACGCTATGGGGTGCGAGGGCAGAATTGTGTCCCTGCTGCCCGGCTATGTCCTTGGCTGCGCTGCTCCGTGCGGGCCACACCCGGGGGCGACTCTCCTCCAGGGAGGCTGTTGGTGAGGGGGCCGTGGGGGGAGTCGGGGATGGGGTGACGGCACGCATGCCCACAGAGAGGGCTCCCGAGTGCCGCCTCTGGCACGCGTGCCATAGGTTCGCCACCACTGGCCTAGAAACACAAAACTGGCTCTCTTACATCATTTGTACTGATTTTTAAAACTTGAGGGGAGACCTGGGTAAAGTAAAAAGCCATTGATTTTTGAAAAAAATGTACAGCACTGTGATTGAGCCAAAAATAACTATGTTGCAAGAAAGAAAAAAATGTTGCTGTACTATATGGTCGTTTGAAACACAGGAATTCCATAAAAGCTTTCTTTCTCATATTACTTTATATATTTATATCTTACCCTTTTTCATATATGATGCAAGGTGGTGAACGTACTCCTGCCTTCTATTTTTCTGCAACAACAACCCTGTCTGGTAGCCCTGGCCAAGAGAGAATATCTGGCCCATAGCCACCCAGCTGTCTTTCATGCCTAATGGAGGCCTAGAACTTACAATTCCATGGTTTCTAGCCAGCACCTTAACCATTATACTGAATTGGTTCTTATATGTCCACGATATTTTATTTTTTCCTTTGGAGGGATGCATTGGCAGTTCCAAAATCTTATTACAAAAATAAGGGCAGACATGATGAAATCCTAGAAAATATTCCAGCTCCTGTAATTGTTTCCTGTCTAGATCAGCAAAAATACAGATGATTATTCATCTTTGTACATTTTTTCAAAAGAAAATGAATAGGACATGGAATCCTGAGTCCTGTAATTCAGGGAGGACTGTCAGGTCATACGAGTTCATGAATTATAGGATTTTATGGCTTTAAGGAACTGATTCTCAAGAGTTTCTATACAGCTGACAGATTCAGCTAATAGCTGTTTTAGTATTTACTATGTTTAGCAATGCTGTGTGGCTGTGTTCACAAAGAACTGTGCATGTAATAACACTCAGATTAGGCAGGCTACTAATGTACTTGCTTTACAAATGCAGAAAGGTAAACTGAGGATTTTTTTTACTATAAAGCTAGTAAAGTTATAGGATTGTCAGCGCCCCCCCCCAAATCCCCCCTCCTTTGCTTCTTCACTTCTAACAGCTATAATAGCAAGACTTGGCTATGATTTTTTAAATAGCACTGTAGATTTGTTTTCTATAGATTAAATATATTGTTAAAAATAGATGTGAAAAATGATGACCAATTTATATACTAGATTGAGGTGAGACTTGAATTAGGAATTTCCTGAATGAAACTCTTAAATGTTAAACACAACACGTTAGATGTTAAATTCTCATATTTTCTGATAGTCATAATTTATTAAATTTGTATGCTGCCCACTTCTCAATAACTCTGAGTCAGTCTCTAAGATTTCTTTAGAAAACTTCCCCAAAGGTGCTTTTCAAAAGGCAACTGGACTACTTGTAAATGTTTCGCTTCTCATCCAAAAAGCTTCAATGGCCTGGATGAATGAGAATCTCCATAGACATCTTTAGAAAACTATGAAAGGTCCTTTTAGATTTTAGATATACCAAAGGCGTTCTTATTTCTTACTTTTCTCAGTGTGCTTTCTGCTTCATCAGAAATTGAGAAATAACAGGAGTATTTTTTTAGCAGACATTATAACTGTTGACTGAGAAAGCAATGCTTACCTGTTGCACGATGAACCTTGAAAAGATAAAAGTTTAAAAATAACTCTTGCTAAATGTCTGGTAAATAGTACTATTTTTGCTTGTTGGAAAGGTGTTGCAGGATGTTGTGCCAAGTCAACCATTGCACCATTGGATCGAGTAAAGATTTTGTTGCAGGCTCACAATCATCATTACAAACATCTAGGTAAGAAAATACATATTATTATGGGATTTAATATTATTGCTTATAATGTGTGATTTTTATAATTGGTAAAGAAAGTAGATTTCTTCAATTTGCTTGTGTAATTGCAATAATTCAAATATATCAATTGAAGTTATTAATATGTTTAGACCTGCTTTTCTATAAGATTTTAAAGCTAAATTCTAAGTTGTAAGCTATATTGGAACCAAAATTATGGTTAAGTTCTCTCTCTGGTTTTTGTATAAGTACAAATGATTTTTTAAATATTGTTGGTTGGAATTTTGAATACATAACAATAGTGTTCAATCTTCTAATGTTTTGGATCTGTTTTAGTTCAGTTATGATTTGTGGGTGCACTTCTTAATCTTTTACAACCATTTTTCTACCTGTACTTTATTATAGAGCTGCTGTTGTTCACAATAGCTCAGCAAATATAAGCCATTTAAATCACATCAGATATTCATTCTAAATTTAAAATTGTCAAAATTCCTAAAATATGGATGTGAGAAGTTTATTTTGCCCTTGCTATTCTACCTTTATAATTAGATTATGTGCATTATCACAAATTTTGATGAAACTTCTGTTGAATGCCAAGTTGGTCTTTTAATTAAAAATAACAATACATCAAGGGATTTAGTGCTAACCTATTGATTAAAGAGGAAATATTGCAGTAGCCCGTATAGACATTACCTTTCTTTTCAAGTTATATAAGACAGGATTTTGTGGGTATATTGGATTGTATCACTGTTCTACAGAATCCCTGACTGAGCTGATGGATGTGGTTTCAGAGGTGGGAATTTTGGTCTTCAGGGATATGAACATTAACGGTGAAGCTACTTTAAATGTCTGCATCAGGATTTCATGGCATACAGAGGCTTCACGGAGATTATTTTGGAAACTATCCTTGAGGCAGATCATATCCTCGATTTGATTTTTGTCTTTGAATATAGTGATCTGTGCCTTTGGTTCCAGAAGAGAGAATATTTCCATGGATTCTGTCTAACAGAGTTTGGACTGATGCAGTATATTTCCTTCAGCTAAGGCAGACACCAAATTAAATTGACCTATCTATGGAGGATGATGAATCCTTCTGGATTCCAGGCAGCTGTGGGAAATGTTCTTCAATTCCACTGAAATTTTCTGGGCACTTGATAAGATGGCTCATAAATGGCTCTGTCTTGGTTGGAGTTTCTAGCACACTCTGGTTTACAGAAATATTGAAAACAATGAACTATGAGGGCAGGAGATTTGGGTAACTGGTGCAAACCTGATGGTGATACGAGTAACATAGTTTTTTTTTATCAACATAATTTTTTTTTTATCAACATAAAATTTATGTAATCAGAGGGGAGAAGAGCATTGGATAATATACCTGATTGTATCCATGGAAAAAATACAAGGGGAGTTCTTTTGAATTGTCATCAGTGATTCTGAACTGTGAGCACTTTGAGGATTTTTTCACATATAGCATGTGTGTGCTGGGATTAAAGCAAGTTCAAGCAATATTGTTTCTACTTTTGCTAGAATCACAGTTAGAAGAGATAGGTCAAGCAATGACATTCTTTTTTTAATAGAGTTATTGATTTTCTATTTTTACAAATCATAGGTGCTTAGTAAACTGTTGTCTGGGTTCATTTTTTGGTTAACAATACATATTAAAATTATGTCTTTTTCTTTGTTCTTCAATATCGCTCTGTCAGTTTCTACACATTCTGGTATTTTCTTAATCCCTTCTTCAAATGGTATTCTTCACTTTTCAAACGCTAAATAAATGCAATTCTTTCTGCTATTAATACATTTAACATACATATACATTCTTAAGGATATCATGATTTATGTTCATGCAGTGTGCTAATGTCAACCTTGGAAAATACAGGTAAGTCTTTGCCTTACAACCACAATTGAGCCTAAAATTTCTGTTGCTAAGCAAGACAGCTAAGTGAGTTGTGTCCCATTTTATGACCTTTTTGTCACATTTAAGTGAATCACTGCATTAAGTAAATCATGCAGTTGTTAAGTGAATCTGGTTTCCCCCACTGCTTATCAAAAGCCGGCCAGGAAGGTTATAAATATGATCACAGGACAATGCAGCTGTCATATAGACATGCCAGTTTCCAAATGCCTGAATTTTGATCTCGTGATTATGGGGATGCTACAATGGTCTAGATGTGAAAACCAGTCATAAATCACTTTTTTCAGTGATGTAACTTCGAATGGTTACCTAACAAAAGGTTGTAAGTCGAGGACTAACTGTACATGCATATGCTAGTAGAATCAAAAGTATTTGTGGAAAAATATGGTGGGGAATCATCCCAATGTTGTTGATGAACTAGCAGTTCTCAGCAACTGATAGCATTGGCAACGCTGGCTAAAACAGCTAAGAATTGTGTATTTTAGCAGTTTCTGGTGGGATGCTGGCTTATCTCTCTTAAGTAGCTTTTTCCATTTACCTTTATTCAAGTATTTCCTTCATCTGATAATAGATTTTTCAAAATTCTAAATCTCCTAAATTCGCCACATTCAAAGTGGGGGCTAAATATAACTCCTGTGTGAGAGATGAGTTGATGAGATGAGAGATGGTTGTCTACATTTAATTTTCCTGTACATACTGTTTTATTTGTATGTTAGGTCTTAAATTATTTTATGAGCACATTACGATTAAATTTATGCTGCTATGGATTCTTTCTGATTCTACTATTTTTAGGTTAAATTATTTAGGTAATTGGCTTTTAAAATGCTTTCTAAGCAGCAGTCCAAAGGAGAACATTGGTTTTAGAGACCGCATGTAAATTATTAAATCACTTGCTCTTTTTGGTCTTATTCAGAGGTTTTTCAGTCAGCTTGTTGTTTGCTCTCCATTTGAAAAATAACTTTTCCTTCAATTGTTCTTTGACTTCCTCAGATACTTCATTAGGAATAAACTCACTTTTCTAACTCAAATCACTTCACATTTTTCCTGGTCTTCTAAATCAGAGGTCCCCAACCTTTGGGGCACGAGGGACCGGTTCCGTGGAGAAAAGTTTTTCCACAGACCGGAAAGTGTGTGGTTTTGTGTGCTGCCAGCATCCCACAAATGGGGCTTTGCTTGTCTGTGCGGACCGGTTGCTGGCATGCTGCGGCCCGGTACCAGTCCATGGACTGGGGGTTGGGGATCCCTGTTCTAAGTCTGCCACTTCAGTTTTTGAAAACATGCTAAGTAGGTTTTTTCAGCCATGATTGATTTCTTGTTATGGAAAACTTCATAGTGAATATAAAATATGGAATTTAGGAAATAAAACTTCTCTTTTTGACTTCAGAGTATATTTTGCATAATTCAGACTTTTGTGAAATGTGACTTGTAAGAACTATAGACTGTGCTGCTTATACTAAGCCATCATTTGTTTTAATTATTTTTTATTGAAATAGCATGGTGTGGAAACCCAGCAATGGCTATCATATTGCTTCCTCATATTGCTCTCTGTAGACTCATTTGTTGACAATCAGCAAATCATTGTTTTTTGCCACTTTGTGATAACCTCAGAAGTAATGAGTACTACTATATTAAATATTGCTTAACATAGTGTAAAGCAAGGAAAAACAAAAACAAAATCTCACAAAAGTTTGAAATTCTCACTAAAGACAGATAGAAAAAATCAAACATCCTTGATTGATCCACTCTCGTATGTGAGACCTGGCTCTATACTCATTTGTCATTACTGCCACATCACTCTGCCTCCCCAATCAGCAGAAAGTTGCTTGTGATTGTGTCATGAGTTACAAGCCACAGTGTTTAGATTTATACAACATGCTTTGCCAAACAAAGCAGACCACATTATGAATTAATTAAGATGTAAATCCAGTGTTTGTATAGAATTTAGACCTAGCTGAGGCTATCAAACACACAAGCAAAGATATAGGATAACTTTTTCATGTTATGTACTTTCAATTCTACAGTAGCAGTTTTTTCTAAAAGTAGAACAGTGATCATAATTAAGATTAGTTAATTTGTCAAACGATAGTATAATTAAATCATGTTTTTGCTTATACATTATTACTTTATTAGGAATTGCAGTGTAAAAGTGTAGCTTTCTCAGATACCTTCTCTTTAAGAGCACTGATGCTTTTTCAGATACTGATTCTCACCCTAATTTCTAAACTGGATTCATTTCCTCAAGCTGTAGTACCCACTTTTTGTTCATTTTGCATTTTCTTTTTTTCCGTACATATCTCAGATTTATTAAACATACTAGCAGCAGAAGATTAAAATATACTGTACCAGTTTTAACTGTGATAGAAAGATGTTAGTTTTTTCTAGCATCTACACTTTTCATGTACTGACATGTACTGGTTTTGAAATACAGATCATTATACGACATATATAATTATTCTTTTTACAATGCATTTTATCATGCTTCAGCAGAGTGTTTAATATTCTTCATTCTCTATGTATAGTGCTCAAGAGTTGGGCTATATATGGCGTATGGCAAGACTTGAAATACCTGGTAATCCTGTAATTATTTTAAATACCTGTATTTGCACTATTGTCACATACAACGGACTTACAGTGTTGACAGCAGAGTTTTCTAGATTTATAGAATAGTTCTCATAAGTGAGCAATTTAAAATGCTGAGATGAAAATGGTAACACGTTAGTCTGCTTTGTAACTCTTGACAGGTGTGATTTCTACACTATGCGCTGTGCCGAAGAAAGAAGGCTTCTTAGGATACTATAAAGGAAACGGAGCAATGATGATTCGAATCTTTCCATACGGTGCAATTCAGTTTACAGCATTTGGTCAGTATAAAAAGGTAAATAACCCGTGTCTTGTTTTTCATCTATGTGGTATAAAGTGGTTTCAAACTTTAAAATTGACATTATATATCATTATAACCTTTTTTTGATAGAATTAAGCAGCCAGATTCTTTATGTACGTGGGAAGGAAAATGCCAGTGCTTTTGCTGCTAAACAAAAAAAAAAGAGATTTAAAAACGGTATAATTAATCTAAATACTTATAAATACATATTTTTGTATTTGTAGGTTCTATGTGATTTACCAAGAGTTCTATCTTGCTGAATTCTATTAAAACAAAGGAAGAATAGCGGAGCAATGATTATGGGTTTATTTAGATAGGAACATTCTTCCACAGAAAATGATGTACTTAGCAGTGGGCCAACTCTGTTTCATTAATTCTGTGGGAGGATATTCCAGGACTCCTTGTTTCAGCTGACATCCTAGCTCAGAATCACAACTTTTAGTGGGGAGGGACAGAAGACTAATGCTTTCCACAGTACCTTTGTTTTCAAGGAGAAAACCCAAGAGCAAACTCCTATACTGCCTTGAAATAAGTCATGATTTCTTGACTTGTATTTATGTATCAGGAGAGAACAATCTTTTGGGGTTGAAGGCCTCACGAGAGTTTTTAAGTGGCGTTATTCCAGAAATAGGAATAGACATGAAATGAAGTCAATATGATTTATTTCCAGTGATGTATTTATGTGTCATGCATTTAATAACCACTCATATTGAAGCTTACAATCTCAGAATAAACTTCCAGATGTTTCTTAAGACTAAGCCATAATATGGCCTGTTACTGGTTTGTTAGTGTATAATCATGATTTATTACTTAACATTGTATACAGGACCTTCACTTACTTTTCAGTAAAATCATGTCTTAGAGCAGCTAACACAAAGAACGTTGGGTTTAGTGTGATTATTTAAAAAATTGTTATGGCATATGGTGAAGAGTAATGAACTTTATCTTTGGTATGTTAAGAGTTTTTTCCACACTTCAAATGTAATCATTTTGTAGGTGATAAAGAACAGGCTTGGCATTTCTAGTCATATTCATCGGTTAATGGCTGGATCCTTAGCAGGTATTCCTCTTCATTCTCTTTTTTTCTCAGTGTATATGTATCCTTTTCTATAATGTCTACAATTGTGGTTTTTAATTAATTAAATCCCAGCCTTAAAGTTTGTTTTAATCAGATAGAAAGTAAAAAAGATCTCCAGAAACAACCTTGTAAAATTTTTGAAGGCTGATACTAGGGCTTGAGAGTTTCTGGTTTCTTTCCATTTGCTACAGCTAGGTGGGGGACAGGTATTTTTCAGGTTATGACTAATTTATTGACCATTCAAGCTTAGGATGCTGTAGAATGAGTGGCACTTAATGACCGGTCCTCAAAATTCTGGCTGTCGCACATCCCTGTGGTCATGTGATTGCAATTAACCACCTAGTGGTTATGATGGTGGCGGTGTCCCACGGTCACCTGAACACCAGATCTTCCTTGTTAGCTTCCCACATGCAAATCCATTGGGAAGCTGACAGGGATGATTGCAGGTCATTCCTACAAGTTGCTCCCACTGCTTTTCTCTCGAGGAGCTTTGCTTTGGAGCACAAGATCCAGGGATCTAATACTCTGTAGCACCTCTTGCTTACCCATGCTCCATAGGGTGTGTGGCCCACAGTACCCCTCTGCCCTCCAGCTCTCTGTAGCACCTGCCCGTGGCACCAGCACTCCCCCCCTCGCACTCCTTGCCTGGGACATTCACCTGTTCTCACTCAACAGCCCTCATGTCCTGTGGTTATGATTGCAGATGGGACTGTTCAGATTGTCATTGATAAGCGATGTGATCACTTGATGTTGTGCTGTATGACTGCATTGATTAACAATGGGAATTCTGGTCCCAATTGCTGTCATAACTTGAGGACTACTTGTAGTTTATCAAAAATGAAATGGTTTTCATTAGTGGCTACTTGCACGCTTTTGGAAGCTGAAAGAACAAAACAACTGAGTTAAGATTTTCATGTTCTAATCAGAGATAGATTGCATCTACTTAAGCAGATTTCACCTATGATTACTGTAGCTACTAAAATGATCAAACTAGATTCCTGGTTTGATTGTTTAAAAAGATAGTGCTCACGATACATGCCTGTGCCACATTGTTAGTGTGTTGCATGAAGTAATACTTCTTTTATTCTAAGCTTGTCTATCAAGTGATGTATTCAGTCAGTACACAAATTCTTTTATTAAAAGTGAGAAATGTCTCTACACTATTCATAGATATCGGTGTGAACATTTTTCAGATGAACCACATACATTGTGATTATACTTCCATATTTTGGATGGAAATTGTTGGCCATAGTAACTTTTTTACAGCATGTGAAAATCTAGCACAAAAGAATAGTTTTATGAAATGTTACAGTGCTTATGCTTATTGAAGTATATGGAAAGAAATAAGAAAATAAGCAAGAGGGGGGAAGAAATGGAGGCTACCGCAAAAGAAAGTTTAATTGCCAATACCTCAGGTACTGACCTAATAAAGTGATGACAGAATATATCTAGAACAAATGGTAAATACCATGCCACATAATAAATATGTGGAATGTCTCCATATTTGTAGGAATAGTGTAAGAACAAATGAGCACAAAGTGTTGTATGGAGAATGAAAAATCTATTGAAATACCTTTCTACCTTCTGTGATGAATTTGATCCGTGGTGCTGATATAATTTTGCACTTTAAAGGAGCTGAGAAATTTTGAAAATAAGATTTCTAAGTGCTTGCAAGACCAAACCTAGATAACAGAAGGCACTGAGTTTAAGAATAATCTGAGGAAAATGCCTTGAAAAGTCTATTGTGATGCGTCTGTTGGGATTGGCAAGGGTAAAACTTTATGGTGTGAACTTTCAACTTTAGATTTCCTGTGCCTTGTGTAATTCAAATCTGAGTAGTAACGCTTCATTGGTAGATAATTGCCTTTCAGTTTCCTTTAAGGAAATAAAAAGGTTGAAGCAGAGGGGGGAAAGCTTAATTTCAATTATTTAAAACATAGGCTTTTCATCCCCCATCACTTTCTAAAGGCATTTCAAGAATAAAAGAACTTTAAGTTTTCCAAATGCAAAATAGAAAAAGGTACTGAACACTTATTCCCCACATCCTTATGCTAGCTTTTTTTTTTTTTAAGTATGTTTAAGAAAGAACACTTTAAAAATTACCATCCTTTTGTAGGTTACTGATTTCAGCAACATGGAGTGTAATTTTTGCAAGTAATATAAGTCACCTGATCCTTCAAGGTTCTGTATACTATCCATATAGATTGACCACTTAATTTTAATGTATTGCTTCCATCATTCTTATGCCTATAATAAATAGAGGTAAAAATCAATTTTCTAAAGCCTTTTAGACTTGGGTGTATGCTGATTTTTTAATTATTATTAATTTTTGGAAGGTATAACAGCAGTGATCTGTACATACCCCCTTGATATGGTGAGAGCACGGCTGGCATTCCAAGTAAAAGGGGATCATAGGTACAGGGGAATTATTCATGCATTCAAGACCATTTACACCAAGGTAATTGTCTTTGCTTTTTTTCCAGTATTATGGCTTTACAAATACCTCTTTATATTCTGTAATAGTTCTCAGCAGAAAATTGAAAACTGAGCAAGAAAAATGAATTTGCAAGCTCAGTGTATTTATAAGGGTAGCAAAAAAGAATAATAAAGCTGCTCCTCTGTTTAATGCAGGGGTCTTCCAACTTGGCCCTTTTATGACTTGTGGACTTCAACTCCCAGAATTCCTCAGCCAGGAACGTTGGCTGAGGAATTCTGGGAGTTGAAGTCCACAACTCATAAAAGGGCCAAGTTTGAAGACCCCTGCTATGAAAGAACAAGCTTAACTTTTCTTCAACTCAGAATCTGAGCATGCATTTCTCTGGTGAACAGTAGCAGAGCAATTAGGCAACTCGGGGTGGGATTGACTCCCAAAGCAAAGCCTGGACTAATGAATGTAACTGCCTAGTTTGCTCATGAAGGCAAAGAGTTGCCTCAAAATCCTTTGTTTAGCACAAGCCTAGGTCACTTTGGAAGAGGAGAAGAGCGAGCTGTAACCACCCAAGCTTGATTGGAAAGGAATTCTTCTCCCCTGCATTGTTATTTTCATACACTGGATATGAAATAGGCATACAACTTGGGTGCCTCTCATAAATTGGAATCTACAGTGGCATTGCTAAGTCTTTTTAGTTAAAAAGGGTAATTGAAAAGAAAAGTAGACCAAGGACTCTTTTCACAAATAAGTATCCATTTGTGTAAATGAAGATAGCCCCTTGGAAAAACTGATGCTTCATAAAAATGCTGACCAGATTTGAATAAATGTGTTCCTCATTATAAGATTTTTCAGCCAAAACAATTCGTGGTACTAGCAATGAAATAAAATCTTTGTTTTTATTTCCCAAATCTTTATGCTGTTGCAGTTAGTAAGTCTTAAAAATATGAATGATGTACCATCACTGGGATTGATTATTAAACATTGCTTGATTTTTCTTTTCTTCAAAAATATTTCTGCTTACACCAGGGGTGTCAAACTCGCAACGTCACGTGACGTGTCGCGATGTATCGCGATTTTTTTCCCCCATTGCCAGCAATGGAGTGGGTGCGGTTTCGGCATGATACATCCGGTCTGCGGGCTGGCAGTTTGACACCCCGGCTTACACAATCTATGGTACCCAAACGTTGCTTAATGCTTACTTTAAAAAAATAGGTCTCTGCCTATATAGCTCTGGATAATTTTTCTCAGTAAATCAGTGAACAAGTATAATGTTTCTGACTCATTTGTTCAATTGGGTTCTCTTTTAGTTTTAGGAGAACAAATTGTATTTTAGGTTGTGTCTATGTAGAAATGTTGAAAATTCAAATGGGCCCCCAAAATTTTAAGCATCGCTGTATCTACAACACTTGTCTGCTTTACCTAGTACTTTACAGTCCCTATTTCATTTTATAACTGTCTTTATCCCCTGTAGATGCTACCAGTATTACTTTTGTTTTAGGAGTGAGGAACTAAGATGAGAAAGAGTGCCTCATTTCTGTTGTAAAATAAATCATGCCCTGCTGATTGGTAACACAGATACAGGTTCATAGACAACTCCCCTGCACAGTTTGCATTAAGTCTTTATCCCTGATTTTGAATAAAATTGTAGTTAACAGTAATAGTACATATAATCCTCAACTTATAGCAGTTGGGACTAGAATTTCTGTTGCTGATTTGGTCATAAAGCATGACCACATCACTTAGCGAGTGGGATCCCTACAGTTAACTGAATTCCAAAGCTGCTAGGCAAGGCAACTTCCTGCCAGCTTCCCACAACGAAAGGAAGCTTGCAGGAAGTTGTAAGTCCCAGGCTTGAAGGTGGGTAAGTGGCTGTTGCTGGGTGGGGAGGAAGCGAAGGGAATGCATGGGGATGCCAGGGGCAGGGTGGGGACAGTGCATGAGAGACAGACGCGGTGCAGGAAGGATCCAAGGAAGAGTCAGTGAGGGTGCATAAGAGGCACCATATAGGCGGGTGAGGGTGAAGGGGGTGCATGAGAGATACCATGGGGGTTGGTGATATAAGGGGATATGTGAGAGGTCTACATGAATCGGGGAGAGTGAAAGATCGCAGAAATAGTTGCTAACCAAGATACACTTGTAGTGTATCTAATTTGGACACCATGTGCTCTCTAGATATTAGAAAAGAGGGGAAAATGGAAAGGAGAAGACAAATATACAGACACTCACAAAAGAGTATTCATCAATAGTTTCTAAAAAAGAGGCACAACCCAACATTCCTGCGACAGGAAGAAAAATATTTCAGACTTCTCTAGAAAAAAAAGGCGAATATAGGAGATTCAGTTGTTAGGGGAACAGAAACTATAGTCTGCAGACCAGGCAGTCAATCTAGGGAGGTACATAGTCTCCCTGGAGCAAAAATCAAGATGTAACTGAGTATCAACCCCACGGATTACTGCCCGTTTCTTCTCCTACATGTGGGGACCAATGACACAACAATGAATCTGAAAACAATAACACAAGATTACGAACAGCCAGGGAAGAAAGTTAAAGAATTAGGAGCACAGGTGGTGTTTTCATCTATACTTCCAACAAAGGCCAACATCCAATGAGGGAGCAAAGGATTTTAGAAATGAACCATTGGCTTAAAAACTGGTGTTGTCAACAGAACTTCGGCTTCCTAGATCATGGTCTCCATTACCTACATGAAGGGCTACTGGAAAGGGATGGACTGCACCTCACAAGAACTGGAAACAATACATTCAGAAAACGACTGGCTCATCTTATCAAAAGGGCTTTAAACTAAAATTAAGGAGGGAGGGGGGGCAATCTTCATGACCTATAGAACCTAATTCCAAGCAAAAACCACTAGATAACCAATCACATGAGGAAGGGAGTGAAGAGTAAAAGAAAAAACATAATGAAATAGAGAGTGATGGAAAGGATGTAAATCCCAGTTACAGAGTAAGAGATATAAGAAACATACTCAAGACCAATAAATGACTCAAATGCCTATACACTAACTCTCCAAGTTTAGGGAACAAATAGGGTGAACTTGAAGTACTAGTACATGAAGGCAGCTATTATATAATTGCCATTACTGAAACTTGGTGGGATGAAACTCATGAATGTACTGGAATGTACTGATGGAAGGATACAAACAATTCAAAGGAAGCAGACCTAACAAAACAAGTGGAGTTGCATTATATATAAAAGATCACTACATCTCTACAGAAATACACAAAACCAAGATGAAAACCTCTTAGAATCCATATGGATCAATATAAAAGGGGGAAAAAATGACATTGCTATAGGCGATACTATAGGCCACCCAACCAAGCAGAAGAAATAGAGGAACTCTTTGCTAATCAATTAACAAATGTATGTAGGAAACATACCACAGTAGTAATGGGAGATATTAACTACCCTGATATCAACTGAGAGGCAAACTCTGCAGCAAATGGGAGATCGAACAGATTCCCAACCAACTTAGCTGACAACTTTGTCATCCAAAAGGTAGAGGAGGGAACTACAGGAAAAACTATACTGGATCTAACTCTTACTAATAGAGAAAAAGCGATAGAGGGAGTTGAAGTTGCCGGAACCTTGGGCGAGAGTGACCACATCATACTGGAATTCAATACAATGCAAACACAAGCAATAGAATATAATCCAACCAGTGTCTTAAACTTTAAAAAAGCTGATTTTAACTAGTTGCATTGTAGGACATCTCTTTCAAATAATTTGCATAGCCCTGGAATATAGTATACGAAAAAATGGAAATTAGAGCATTCTTTTCAAAACTTTCCTGTACTCATATGTGCAATTCTCCTAAATTTATTTATTTTTCTGTTTTCTTGCTGTTATTGGCTTTTGCCAAAGGAAGGTGGTATGCAAGGATTTTATCGTGGACTTATGCCAACAATAGTCGGAATGGCTCCATATGCGGGTGAGTACAACTTGAACATGATTGTTTTTTTGGTGAGCCTCTTTAGGTTTAATTTTGATTTGAAAACTCTTTTCTTTGCTTCCTTTAAAATAAAAAAAATACTTTTTGCACATGAACAATTAAAAAAAGGAACTGCTAGAAATGAAGTTTGGTCAAGTGCATGATGATTTACCTTTCTGTTGTCTTTTCCAACATTTCTAGAAGAATTTATTGGAGGTGCTCTCAATTCAGGCAGTTTCATAAATTGAAAGTCATCTACTAAAACATTTTGATTTCTACTGTTGACTCTTAACTGCAGATGTCTGTATTTAAAAAAATGAAAATAAAAGTGACATTTAAAATAACTACATGATTTTTTAGCAATACTCTTGACTTACTTATCCTTACTGAAGACAACAGTTTCTGCAGCATGTTATGATGTCACAATGGTGCTCTCTATAGTGTCATCATTGCAGTTGCCTCCACTATATACTTATGTCCCAACATCTGCATAAATAAGTAAATCACAGCATTTAAGTGATAAAGTGATTAAGTTATTTGCTTTTTGAGATCCATGGTTCTAGATATTTATAGGCCTAATCTCTTTGTCTGCCTAAGTAATGCAATTCTGATATATTATGTGGATCTTTGGTCAAAAATTCTTTAATCTTGACTACGACTTCTAAATATTTCCGCATCTCCTTTCTCCCTCCCCTAATGGGATAGATTCTGTCTAATCTAAAGGATAGACTGAAAACTGTTGGCAAAGAACTATATCATTTTCTTTTCTTTTTTCTTTTCTTAAAGGACATCAATTTCCTTTTTTTTAAAATGCATGTGCACATAGTCTTCAGAATTCCCACAACACGATGGCTTGGGTTGTTCTTAGTTGGATTTTTGTCAGTTGCAGTAGAAGTCACAACCCAAATCTAATAAACAAAATGTTGATTTTCATTTAAGTTCTAACTCTGTATATGTTTTAATTAGTTTAAATGTTGAAATTCTGGTTTGGGATTGCATTTTGAACCCATTATGATTGAGGAATGTAGATACGTTCTTTTTTCAACTTTGCTAATAACTCATTAATTAAATCCCAGGGGTTTAGCTCAGCACTAAGTTGTGTAATGCTTTCAGTATTTCTGTAAGCATCTTAAGTCCTCTTGGTTTACTGTTGCTTAGATTATTCTGTTTCTTTGGTTTTGATCATAAATGCTGTTTCAAATTGTTTTTGTTTTTTAAAAACTTTCATTTTTATTGCAGCCACATTTTAGTACTCTGTGGATCAGAGGTTTCTTTATTGTAAGAACGTAATGTCCAAGATAAATGGTAAAGACAAGGACAATATTATGTAAAGAAAGAGAATTACTGTAACACAGGAGCTTTTTAAAAAGGATTCTTTTCAAAGGGAATTTTTCTGATTACTTTCCAATATAGGGCACAGTGCATTCATTTGTGAGGATTGTTACGTCTTTCTGGCAATCTGTAACATTCAAGTAATTTTGTTGCCCATATACCAGAATATATCAAGACTGTCTGCTCTAAGTGATCAACAAAAATGAAGTTTGAAAAAATGGAGACAGTGTCATGGTACATTTGATGATCAAACTAAAATTTAGCACTTAAAATTAATGGATATATAATGGAACAGAGCTTGGCACATGCACTATTGTTAGATTTAAATAAGCTCATTTTTTGGCTGAATTGTGCCTATAGCATCTATGCAGTTTGTTGTTGAGGTAATGTTTCAATTAAAAGACACATTTTTTCCTTTCAGGTTTCTCATTTTTTACCTTTGGTACCTTAAAGAGTGTGGGACTTGCTCAAGCGCCTACCCTGCTCGGGAGGCCTTGCTTAGATAACCCTGATGTCTTAGTTTTGAAAACTCATGTAAATTTGCTGTGTGGTGGCATAGCTGGAGCCATAGCACAAACAATATCGTAAGTTATTCTAGTATTTTACTGCACTTACTGAAGAAATGTTAGGATAGCTTGCATTAGGAATCTTATTTCCTTCCACCTTTAGAAATCATGAAATATAACATCATTTAAATTTCCGTTTGCAAAGAAAGCTCACTGTACATGCTAAAAAAAAAAAAAACAACTAGCAGAATTCCAAAGCAAGGCAATTTTTCATTTCCTGTCTTCAGTATCTTCAGCAGAGGAGAAGACATTTTAGAGACATTTCTCTAAAATCAGTTGAAGGGATACATTTGCTTATGTGTAACAAAGCCTCCAATCTGCTGTTTTCCTTGTCAGTTTATATGAGGTTTGTGTGTAAATAAACTATTACTCCAGATGCTGTTTGAAAAATTGTAGCTTTAATATAGCTACAATGCAAGACAGGGTTGCATAATAAATTGGCAGAGAATACTTGAATGCCACCAGAGTGCCAATGGTTACACTAGAAAGCTATGGTAAAAAATACATATTTATCATAATGATAATTTAACATGGTTTGAATTACATAAAAGTGTTGGAGGAAGATATATAGTGCATATTGTGCCAACTCACTTATATACCTTGGCTTTTCTCTGCTAAAGCTAGCATGGCTACATACTTTTTCTCATTTCGTAAAACAACAAGAATGAGGCAAGATAAATTTAAAAATGAAATTGAATGACCAGCTCTCACCACCTGTTGAGGGTCATGATTGAGCAGAAGTAGAAATAGATTAAACATTTAAGAAAAAAGATCAGAGCTGAAAACAAGTTACTTCTCTTTCATGCAGCTTTAGCATGTAACCTCCATTTTTTCTTGGTTTTCAAATTTAAACAATTGAATTTGCACTTAGTAGCTGGGTTAAATGTTTATAATTCTTTCAAATACCTAAGTTTAATGTTCTGCTGATATCAGTGAAAAGGATACAAACATGTCTTTTAACTGTTATTGAAATCAAAGGAAATGAAATGTTTTTTTGGTTTCTGGATTGTGATCTTTTGGGGTTTACTTCAACCAATTCATACAATTTTGGGGGTTAGTGGCATCCATCTAGAATGAATATAACTACTATGTCATTCTTACATGGTAGCCAAATTTTACAAAAAAAATTTGGGCTGTTGTATAAAATCTCTTAAGGGTTTAAGTTTTTCATTTTCTTTACCATTTTTTAAAAGTTAAAGTTTCATACGAAAACATGTGATCCTGAAGAAACTATTCCTGGCAATTCAGAGCCTACTACCTGGTTTTCCAATGTTAAACCTTATGTATTCTGAAACTGCCACAAAATAAAACATGTGCTAAAGCATATGATTGATTTTGAATGCAGTGAACATAACTCTTTTCTAAAATCTTATGCTAAAAGCCTTAGCGTTTTTTTTAAATTTTATGGATTCTCCTAATTCATTTGTTTTCAATTACAATTTGGTATTCTGTCCATTATGATAGCCACTTTAGCACTGCTTTTGGTAGAAATGTGAGATAGATGTTTAATAAAAATGAAATAATTGGGATTGCTTTTCTCATTAAGCAACTGTGATAAAAAATAGTTTCATTGTTCTCCAGCGAGTTATATTCTTAATATGCAGAAAGATACAATCTGAAATATTTCAGCGTGGCTGTTAAAAAATAAAATAAAAACAAGTGTTGGATACTAGGCTTTGGCATAGAATTTCTGCTGCCAAAGTTAGCTCCTAATTTGACCCAATATAAGGCAGCTTTGTATTTTCCACATGTTCCTTATGTAAATGTCTTTTAATTATTATTTTGTAGTGCGAATAGTTGCACTGTGATAACTGCAATTAAAGAAAATGCTTTTTCCCTTCCCCAGATACCCTCTAGATGTCACTCGTAGACGAATGCAGTTGGGAGCCATACTTCCTGATTCTGAAAAATGTTGGTAAGTTTCATCTCTGGAATCAAAAATATGCCTGCAGTAATAGCTATCTACTGTATCATATTGGCTCTAAAACATTAAAAATGTCTTTTTGTTCTTTGGTTCACGTGTATATAACTAGCAAGGTAAGCATAGCATTTAAAGCTTCATAGTAAGCTATAGCTTCAAAGTTTTAAAGTTCAAAATCTATGTCTAGTAGGTCAGGCTCCTTTTAGTTGTTATTTTTGATATACAAATAGAGGATTTCATCTGACATAAGTTGCAATATTAAGCCGGCGCTGGCATTAGCCAACCTTGGAGTGAAGTTAGATTGGGAATGTTGAGATTGTGTAATGTGTGCGCTCATAAAGTGGCTGTCACAGTAGCGTTGTCAACCACAATACTCCTTTCTATCAGAAATTAAATTGTAGTTCCCTCGCCCCAAAATCTCTGTTGACCCTATGAGTCTATTCTGGGCCTAAAAGCATGGATGCAAATAAATATGAGCTGAAAGCATAAACAGGCAGATGCTATGCTTTGCAGCAAGTCAGGTTCTTAAAAAGGAAAAAAAAAATCAAGAAAAAAACAGATGAGGCTGTGAGCATTGGTACTTACTGTCATCAGGCTACTTTTCCCTGATAAAGGGATGAAGGGATATTATTTCAGTATGTGGTCACACAAATGTCAACAGACCACACTGCATATTAATACTGGGCAGCCTTAGTTTCACATTTTATGCAGAGTTAAAATTTAGGTGTCCCATGGGCAGCCTAATTGTAGGCTGATTGCCTCAAATGGTTTATTTTATTAGGAGAAGAATGTTTTAATGGTCAGTGATTACATAATCTCAGTTGAACAAGTAATAAAACAGTAAAAACAATGAGAACATAAACTTAAAAAGCCTGCAAAATGTCAAAGAATTAATTACATTGGAACAATGGGAATAGTTATGAAAAAATGTAATTTATTCCAAGCTACAATTTGAGGGAAGATTGATATAAAATATTTTACGGATGGTATATAATTCTGTCAGTTATTAACAAGATAAAGAAATTGGAAATTAATTAAAAAACATTGGGAAACGATTTAAACAAATATAAGCAATAATGGTCAATGTTTCAATAAAAGGAGAAATATTTAAGTAATGATTAGTGGCTAAGAACAATGGAAAGGAAGTGAAAAATGAGCTACTGAAAACTACTCCTTTAAGATTTTTTTAAAATATGTCATTTAATTTGTTTCAGTATTTCAGCTTTTTGTAGTTATACTATTTTTGTAATCAGGTTGAAGCATGTAAAGTGACCTTATATTTGTAATAAAAAGAAAAAAACTTACAAATGCAGAACTGCAAAAACCAAATAGGGCAAAATATTCTATTTTTTCCAAGTTCTGCAGGCAAGGAAATAAAACATGCTAAGGAATTAAATTCCTTCTAAGGAATTAAATCCTTCTGTAAAATGTACCCTAAAATCCATAGAAATGACACAGTGTAAAAAAAATGAGCCTTCAGTTCATTAGCATCTATGCCATATGGAGAAAGCTAAACTATAAACAAGTTTTCTTGAAATTTCTTTCCGAAGTGACAACAGATAAGATTCCAAAATATGGCATTTATTCTATATTTTGGCACCATGTTCATTTAAATGTCTTGCCTCAAGACTCTACATCTCTTGGAAGTCTACCTATTACAATGTACAATTAGAATAGCAACAGACTGCAACCTCTCACTTTAAAAATGTTTCTACTCACATCAGTGAGCTTGTGTAGAAGATTTTCCGCTGAACTGAGCTTCATATTCATTAGTGTGGAATTTGGATTTTCAGATAAAAGAATAAAAAATCTTGATTTTGGGCTGTATTTCCTTTTTTATGTAAAGAAATATTTTGCAAAATAATTAAATCTCGTTAGCAATAATTTAGCATTACTTCTGTATAATAAAATTGCCTCTGCCCTCTATGTGAATAAAAGTAGGGGGACCTCTATATTTTCCCATTAGGTAAGGCAAAAGTCCCTGCTTTTTAAAATGTTATTTGAAGTAAAGTGTTGGAAAATCTCTTGTTTTACAAAGACTTACTCTGTTCTCTTTCTAGTACAATGGTCCAAACATTGAAATATGTTTATGGAAATCATGGAATACGAAGGGGATTATACCGTGGATTATCATTGAATTACATCCGTTGTATTCCTTCTCAAGCCGTTGCCTTCACCACTTATGAATTTATGAGGCAGTTTTTACACCTCAATTAAAGACTGATGATTTTTTTTTCAGTTTATAACAGATTGAACAGTAAGTTTCAGAATATATTGGAGAAATCACTAGCATTTAAAGTGCTTTCTTTAATATATGAAAATGCAGCAAAAAATTGAAGGAGTTCAACAAAACTTGGCAAAGTTTACTCTGTATGTATTTTGCGAGAATGTATATGGTATTCTTAACTGAAATCTATATGGTTCCAAAATACTGTATGTTTGTGTCCAACTTTAAGAATTTGATCACTTTTTTAAATTAGGGAAACTTTTTTTTAGGAGATGTCAATATGCCTTAGCTAAAATATAAGTTGTAGTAGGCATATTTCCAATTACATTCCATGTAATTGAATTGAAAATGTTTATTTGCTAATGCGGTTAGGGATGATGTATCATTCAGTGCTGTAGAAACTCAATTCAGAGCCTGCTTTTGAGAGTCCATTCATGGATTAGTATATTGGGTAACTACTTTCAGATTTTTGTAATAGAAAATAGCTCATACTTTATCTATGATACATTGTTCCTTAACTAGAATCAAAAGTGGTGCTTAGGTTCTTACATAATTTAGTTTAGTCCTGTTAATTATTGGATGCTTTTCCTCTGAATCATGCTGTATTATAAATAGCTTTTGAACTTCTCTCAAAGTTGAAGTAGGTGGGTGAATGGGTGGGTTTATAACACAAACACACATTGAAACATATGGCATTCTGAAATTTAAGTGCAATCATTTTGATAGAATCTCTGATAATGCTCTCAATCCATTTTCAGTTTGTCCCTACATTTGAAAAAACAGTACAGAAAAAATTAAATGATCCCTGGGTATTAGTACTTGAGATTTTCAATAACATTAAAATGAATATTGTACACGTCTTCTCAGTCTAAAGTATTTAACCTTCTATATTTTATAAATGAAATTATTAAGAAACTCATTTTAAAAAAAGAATTGTTTGACTGAAATTCACAAAGCAACTGTTTGGATTAAATTTACAGAGTTCAATTGAAATTAAAAAATAAATATAAGCAGAAGACACTGTTCCCATGCTGTGAGCATGTGGGATACTGCTGAAAGTTTTTGCAACTTTATAGCATTAGATAAAATACTTATATAAATAAATTAGGGTATATGTCTTTTGGGGTCTTTAGTTTGGCCAGATAAAATAGTGTTTCGGCATGAATTGCACATGGATCAAGATGCACATCTATCTACAAGAGAGAAGATAATTAAAACAAAAACCAAAGAAATAATGCTAAAAGTCTACTGTCCTAAAACAGTTTTCAAGCAGAAATTACAATTCATCTGCTTTGCAGCCAGTTTTCAGTATCTGCATGAATGCAGCTTGTAAGTAGATAGTTCATTCTGTTACCTTTGAATGATTTATGTGAGATTTTACAACTTCTCTGATTGGGGCTTGTGTTGTTATTAATACCTTCCTCCTCCCTTTTTAAACGAGCCTGCCACAAGAATGAAACTTGAGCATTTTTGGCAAGTTTTTTTTCCAAATTATACTGTGATGATGAATTGCAAGTTGACAGCCCACATCTGGAAGTTATTTCATTTTCAGGGGAACTTGCTCGTATTAGTAATTAATCCTACCCTTTTTGCCTGGATGATGTTATAGATAAATTGTTTTCCTGAACTAGCCTATTTCTTCATGAGACTCTTCATTCCTCCCATTTTATTTTCCTCTTGCCCATAGTGAATTGAGAATGTCTTTTAAGGATTTATTTGATCCATGGACTTTATATAAGTAGAAATCTGATGATCACCCTTAAAATTGTAAAATTACATCACTTCTCAAAATTTTAATATAAAGCAATTTTATTTATTTATTGTAAATAGTATATATTGATTATGAACTGAAAATGGCTATGTTACCAAAAAGTAGTAGCTGTAAACTGGGTATTGCTCATGGCCTGTACCTAGGACATATAATCTTAAATTCTGTGGTTTGACTTGAATGAAAATTGAAGGGTTACCTTTAAATATGTAATTTGATACATTTCTGGGCAGAAACATGTACCTATTTTTTTAATAAAATAACTTGAATAACAATATGACTGAACATCGCAAGCATATAAATATATGTATTTAGAATTACAGTTTTCCCTTTTGTGCAGATTTGAGATACTGATGAATGATAAACGGGACTGCAGTTAAATGTTGGTCTTCCTGGGCAATTTTTAGATGCTGATATACAGTTCTGTAACTTCTGAATGTTTGCTGCAATTTGGAAGGGTAGCTCTTTGAAAGTAGCAATCAAAGTGCAATGCAGCAGGGGTCCCCAGCCCCAGGGCCATGGCTGCAGCCCGCTACTGTGCTACGGTCCCTTGGGAACTGGGCCGCTGAAGTGGTGGGTGAGCTTGCAAAACTTCATTTGTGTATGTGCGTGATTTAGATTGCACGTGTGAAACCATTCCCCCCCCCCCACCTCTGAAATCACCGGAAGTCACCACCGCCGCCAGTCCACAGAACCAAAAAGATTGGGGACCCCTGCAATAAAGTAACGCCTTTATTGCCTAGAAGTGACTGAGTGGGGCCGATTTATAAATAGAAATTGAATTGCAGTATTTTTGTCATTTATATTATTGCCATTTAGTCAATAGAAATGTTTCCAAGAAATTGCTGCAATGTATATACTGTATGTAACGATCCTACTTCAGGAAAAGTAAATTTTCCCTTCAATTTGATGGGGTTGTAAATCATTTTTAGCAACAGGCAAAGTGGCTTGCTATTGCCTACTTCCAATATGCTAACAACTTTCCAGTCTAGCACACAGCTTGGCATTACCTGGTAGTCTCCTGTTTATCAACCTGACTGTACTTAAGCTTTTTTTGCTACTGGCTCTGTAGCTTATAAAGATGCTTGGTTAGTTTTCTCAGCATGAAGTTGATCTTGTTCATATATTCACCCTCGAGGCTCTGCAGAACTTTGGATTTAAAGAGGGTTTAATTGTCCCTCTCAATAATGCCTTAAAGTATTGTCCTTTCTCAGCCAGCTGCAGCATGATCCTAGGAGTACATGTGATTAGAGGTACTTACCGTAAGTACATCCCTACACATTTGAAGCATCCTTTTCCTTTCACACCCAAAACAACAAGGAACCTTTCTTTCCAACCCATTTAGAAATGCCTAATTGCAGCTTGCTCTGCCATGTGGATGAGTAGGTAAAAAAAAGTGATGCTCTCAAACCAAGCTTGATTACTGGTGATAAAACCACACCAGTTTTCTTGACAGCAGTGTGGAATTGTTTTGCTATTGTTTTGGAGGGCCCTATTCTGGGGCAGAGTTTATTGCAATCCTTGAAAGCTGCTTGCAGATTCTTTAGAGTAGGTGGAAGTACTTTTATTGAAATTACTTGCCTCTGGAATTTTCAGAAATTTTAAGTGTCACAGAGAAAAGGAGTGAGTATGTGTGCTAAAAATGGAACCCTTTACAGATCTTAGTTAAGTTTGCAATTTTAAGAGCGTGTAGTGCAGTATATGTAAGTTTGATTTACCATATAATTATCCTGGCCTCTTCGTGAAATTTATATTTATATTTAAAATAAAATTATTTAGATAATTCCTAACATATTTTTTTTTAAATTCAATGTGGGAGAAGGGGAAAAAACCCAGGAAAGATATGTATTTTAATGTTTCCCCCTCAACCTTCACATTTCTACATTCCTCCTATTTTCAGTTATTATTAGTGAACCTCAAGTAAGGAATACTTAAGGAATGAATAAAACTGATCCTGCTAAATTTGATAATTTTACTCAGAAATCCCTAAAACAATAAAAAGCTGGCATTAGCATTAATTCAAATCAAGTACTGCTTACAAATACTGCCACATCAGAAAAGAATAGATCTAAGGCATTCTTTTTTAAAAAAAAAAATGAGAAGTCATTCAATCTACCTCCCTGCTCAGTGCATGATCCATTTAAGTATTCCTGATAGCCTCTATTTGAAGGCCTCTAGCAAAGTGGAACTCACCATTTCATGTGCCAGCTTCTTCCAGTGGCTTACAGCTTGTTAAGTAGAAGATACATCCGATGAGGCTGCTTTCTTGTATTTTCAATCTAATTCCTTTGCGGCAACATATGAACCCCTGTGATTTGCTTATGGCATCACCTGATTGGAAACATACAAACTATAAGAAAACTCAATATTCCTGTCTTGGAGCCATAAATTTATGCCACAATAAGTGGGCCAGTATTTTAACTCTGAATCTGCAATTTTTTAGGCTTGTAGTTTTGTTCATTGTTTAGGCTACCAAATAGCAGTCTTTATTCAGTTATATTGCTGTTCTGTTAATATAAAAATTAATGCAAAACTATTTTTAAAAATTACAGTAGTTCTATGCAGTTCTAGTTTTCTATGCAGTAGTACACCTGTAATAGCTGCCTTCTTATGGAAATTGCTTTCTAGATGTATTCACAATACATGGACACTGAATAAATGAATTAGTTCAGTTTTTCTAGTTCACAGTAACCCACTAAGTAGCTGTCTATCCATTGCCAATCTATGACCAGACCTCATAGATTGGCATCTATATATTTACTTTTGAGAATCATAAGAGGTGTGGGTAAAAAATCATGCTACCCTTTGGGGGCAATTCTAGGGAAGGGCGAAGTTTGTAGAAGTACAAGATATTCTTTACATCAATATTTCTCATTAAAGTGGATTCCCCAGCCAGCACTGGGAGCTTAGGTCCACACATCTTTATTACGGCCACAGTCAAGAAACACTGTCCTACATCTTGTTTGATATAGTTTGAAAATGGATTTACAATTTCTCAGGAGTTAAATTCAACTGTCCCCAACTGTTTGAGACTTTCTGGATACCTGAAAAAAAGTGCTTGGTCTGTTTATGTTCTGTGGAATTAGCTTCCTTTTGCTACAATGATTTGCTTATATAATTTATTGAATATAGCACAACTGAGTGGGTTTGTAATACTAAGCCATTTTTTAATATATTTATTAAATTTATTTGCTGCACATCTCATGATCAGACTCTGGGGACTTAGAATAATAGCAAGAAACAATGGTTGGAAACTGATCAAGGAGAGAAGCAATCTGGATTTAAGGAGAAACTTCTTGACAGTGAGGACAATCAACCAGTGGAACAGCTTACCCCCAGAAATCGTGGGTGCCCCATCACTGGAGATCTTTTAAGAAAAGACTAGACAATCACCTGTCTGAGATGGTGTAGGTTCTCCTGCTTAAGCGGGGGGCTGGACTAGAAGACCTCCAAGGTCCCTTCCAGTTCTATTCTATTCTATATAAAAACCTTGAGGCCTCTGGGGGTCGTCAAAATCATTTGCCAGGTATTAAACATATTTGCAAACATTTAAAACATCATTTGTTTCTACTGTTAATTTGTAAAAAATATAGGTTTTCTTCATTAAAAATATTTGTTAATATCTAATTGATTTAATAGTTATTTTTACATGATTTACTAAATCTTACATTATGATTTAATATAGGCTGTATCCTGGAGCTCACTTAATAGATGTTAGTTTTACAAATGTATTTTAATTCTTTTAAATTTCATTTTATCATCTGTACTGGTTTATGACAATATACTGAATTGAATTGGATTCAATAAATCAATATTCTGTAAATGCATCAATCTTAATTTTTAATATAGTAAATATTGATAAATATAACCCATATGAAAAAAAAATCTGTTTTGGATGCCTCCAGAATTTTTAAAAGTGGGAAGGGATCCTGAAAGCAAAATGTTTTAAGAAATACTGGCTTACTGCGTTGTGTGAATGAAGCCTTACCAACTTCGTATATATACATGGCATATTGAAAAAAACTACAGTATGTATACTAGTATCCCAATTTTTCCAACAGGCTAAGCCAAGACCAAATAGACCACATTGCAGTGCTCTTTCCCTGGCTGTTTTCCCACCACCCACCATGGATAACCGAAGTAGCCCAATAGCCTGGTAACTGGTTCAAGGAAATTCAATATATTACATTAATCTGCTGCACCACTCCAAGCTACTCTGGACAGCTTACAAATTGTTAAAAACATTATAAAGCAAAGGAAGAGCAGAGCAGTGCTCCAAGTGTCCGACAGAAATACGAAGAGCAAATTGGATGTAGCAGTAAAGGTGCTGGCCTAGAAACACGAGACCACGCCGGCTTGGTCACTTTGGGCTAGTGCAGGGGTCTTCAAACTTAGCCCTTTTATGACTTGTGGACTTCTACTCCCAGAATTCCTCAGCCAGGCATGCTGGCTGAGGAATTCTGGGAGTTGAAGTCCACAAGTCATAAAAGGGCCAAGTTTGAAGACCCTTGGGCTAGTGACTTTCCCAACCCACAGGGTGGTGGTTGTGGGGAAAGTGGGAGGGAAGAGTATGACCTATGCTTGCAGACCTGAGTTACTTATGAAGTAATAAAAGTGGGATAAAAATATTAACAAATAAAATAAATGGCCACCAACACAGCGAGATCCGCATCCTGTGACCTCCTTTACTATTTCCCCACCTGGCTTAATATTTCCATCCAAGAACTAAGCCTGAGCCACAGCTGGTTCGCGGCCCAGGCGGCCTTCCTGAACGAACCGGCGGGAAGGAAAAGAGAAATTCGGGCCTGCCGGTCAAAGCCAATTTCCCTCAAGTGCCGGCGAAAGCCCCTTCCGAGCAAGCGGCGGTCACCGCCTGTGCAGAGGGAGCCGCAGCAGCCTGGCCTCTTCCTCTCCGAAAGGCGCGCGGAGGCGGGGAAAGGCGCTCCTCCCCGGCCGGGCCAGGCGAGCGGCGGGTTTGGCGGGCTCTCGCGGTCGGAGTCCCGGCCTTGGGCATGGCGGCAGGGGAGGAAGCTCTGGAGGGGCTGGACGGAGCCACGCTGGAGGAGCTGATGGAGCGGAGCTTCGTGGACGAGCCGGGGGCGGAAAGGTGGTAGTCTCGGCTGGGGCTGAAGCGGTGGCTTGAGAGCGCCGGGAGGGGTGGGGTGAAGTACGGTTTAAAATCTTAAATGCAACGTGGCTTGATCGTGCTTTAGGGGAATATGGTTCATGGTTGCTTATAAGTAAGCTCAGAGAACCAACTCGGTTCTTCTGCTTCCAGTTTAAAATAAAAAAAAAAAGGCCAGAGATGGCCCGGATATTGGTTAAAAGTGAAAAATAGTAAATGTAATTGTTCCCTCCTGGCCTTGACCTTTTGGCTGAAGATAATGGTTCTCATTTGAAATCCCATCTGAGTCCTTGAGAGAGAGGCAAAAAAGGACAAGAGGATAGCCACAACCACAGCACTGAACTCTTCCCCCCCTTTTAATGCGAAGTGACATCCCCACCCTGGTCCTTCAGCTGGAAAATGAGTATTGTAGGTGTAACACATCTGCCTAATGATTTTAGGTTTCCAAAGAAAATGATTGGCTTCCCGGATACTGTACTCCAAAGAGGTTTGAACAACAGATACTGTGTTGTACATGTCCAGTACAATGAAGAACTTGAGAAACGTCTGACAATAGTTTCTTCTCTGCTTGAGGATTCAGAGAGAGAGTTGTGCATCCTTCAGGATGACTGGTAAATCTTTGGCATATGGAGTGGACATTTACCTGGCAGATTTCTAACTAAAACCCTATCGTGAAAAACCTAATTTTGTGATGAATTTATAAGAATAATAGGGAGAGTTTGGGGAAATATTTTATGGAAACTTTCTCATGGTTTGTTCTTACTGCGTACTTACCCTTGATGAACCCTTCTGTTACCTAATTTAACTATATTTTTGGGGTGTGCATGCATGTTGGACCAAAGCTAAGCACAGGGGCTGGATTCACACAGTGGGTTAGCATAAACTATGATTAACTGTTTTGCGATTCAGTATGTCTTGTGAACATAACTCGTAAGCAAATTGGAAAAGGTATGTTTAGTTCTCTTAACCACCCTTCTAGTATTTATAATACTTAATATCACTTTTTTCATCACATATTTTTTCATTTTATATCCATGATACACTTACTTGTGCCCTGTTTTATTATTTCAATTTATGTAGTTGCCTGTCTCAAATTCATAATTCTGGGTGGCTAACCACAATTAAAAACCCAATAAAATATATAATTTTAAAAACAGTGCAGAGTTATATGCAATTGAGGTAAAAAAACAGAACCACCACCAACAAATTAACATAACTATCGCACAGACTGCACCACACATTGGAGTCACAAATCCTAGTGATAAAAATGTGTCTTTAAGGTTTCGTGAAAGATCAGCAGGGTTGAGACCATTCTGATCTCTGAGGGGATGATATTCCAAATGACAGATGTTAGGATAGAAAACAGTATCACAATTTGTATTATTTATGCTAATTATTCATCATTAAAATGGCTCTAACCCAGGGGTCTTCAAACTTGGTCCTTTTATGACTTGTGGACTTCAACTCCCAGAATTCCCTGGCTGAGGAATTCTGGGAGTTGAAGTCCACAAGTCATAAAAGGGCCACGTTTGAAGACCCCCTCCTCTAACCTAAGCAGTTTTGAATGCAGGTAAAGCTATGTCTTTTATCCAATGAAATATCCAGTCTTGTTAGGCTAACAGATTTGGGCTTCAAAAATCCATATAATGATCACATGGGGGGAAAAAAAAGAAAATTATTTTTTCCTGTTTATGTGGGGATCTATATGTGTACATACACAGAGCAGAAGTGGATCATGTACAGAAATCATAGTTTATTTTCTTTATTTTATCTCCCATTCCCAAACATATTTGCCCCCTTTAATGATCTATTTTTTAAAAGGATTTCTGTTCCAGTCCAGCCTGGAGATATCATTCACTTAGAAGGAGAGTGCAATTCTGGTATATGGATAATAAATGCAGTTTCAGGATACTTGATTCTGTATCCAGATGTGCTACTTTCTGGCACAACTGTATCAAAGAGCATTCAGTGCATGAGAAGAGCTGTACTGAGTGAAAAGTTTCGGGTAAGTAAAACAACAAAACTGGATTTCTAAATTTTTAAAACCGCTGTCACATCAAGAATTTTTATCATAAGTAAAATCACAATTTACTTTAGCTTCAAAATGGCGCTGGATTCATTGGGTGGATTCATTTGCTGGTGTTTCAAATGGCATTTAATTGAATGGATGCATCATATATTATTACTTCATAAATAAACCTATAAAGATAGAGGTCTTCTGAATGCCTTTGTTACTTCCATATATATTTGAGGTGATCAACCCTGATTCTTTTATAATGCAGTAATAGAGGCAGTGCTTGCCTGTGTTTTATCAGTTTCATCTGCCATGACAGCTGTGATTTTGTTGGATTAAAGCATGTGGCAATCTATTTTATCTTGATAACTTTGAGATATGGCTGCTTCCATATTATTTGTTTGAAATACAATATATGGGAGTTTATTTTTTAATATGGTTGGGCCAGCAGAAACCCTTTATGTTGCAATAATCAGCCATGACAGTTTTAATCTTTGCATGGAAACAAAATAGACATTTTACAGGGTTTTTTTCTTTATTTCTTCTGGAAATATAACAAAAATAACACTCTTGGACTTGGAGAATATAGAGAGGTTTACTGGTAAAAATGCATATTCAGACTTTAATTATCTGTTATTTATATTCAGAAAGATTTATAATTAGAATAATAGAAAAATTGTAGAAAGATAATACTCAACTAAGAAATAGTCTTTATAATCTTGTAACTTAAGCTAGCACATTCACTCCTTAGTTTTTTTTTATATATTCTTTTTGCTATATGTTGTATGTTTTTTTATGCTTAGCTTTCTTGGCTTACTGATATTCCAAGTGTAGCCTTACTTATCTTTGCTCAGAAATAAATTCTTACTGTGTTCAGTGACTTATTAGTAGTAAGCATATAGGCCTACGGCCTTAGTATGAGCATAGTAAGGAAAACACAGAATTTTGCAGATTAATTGATATGAAGGACACATTTATGCAAATATTTTGAGAGTGGTTGTTTTGTTTTACAGAAATGTGAACGTACTTCACGCGCAATGCTGCTAGGCACAATTTTACATGAAATTTTCCAGAAAGCGGGAATAAATTTTACGCAGGAGAAACTGAAAGAAATTGCTTTCTCAACTGTTCATGGACCAAAGTATTTAAAAGAACTGTAAGGGTTATTAATAAATAATTTTTAAGAACTATATTTTCTTAGTTTTAATACTTAGTGGAGACTAGTTTGTGTAGTGTTGTGGATTGCTACTGTTGTTGATCCTGTGAAAGCTGTTTCATTAGAACTCTCCGAATCAAAGATTCACTTTGTTAAAATGTTTTCGGTTACCAGGTTTACAGCATTCAGCTACCAATTCAGTTTACAACAGTGAAGCATTTTCCTTCTCGTTATCACGATTGGGAATGTATGCCAAAATACTTTCCATATTTTCACATTCCTATTTTCCCCTCTTTTTTGATCTGGTATACATTAAAGAACCAGAGCTGCGTGGTGGCCTAGAGGTGGAGACACTCACCTCCCACTTGGAAGGTTGAGAGTTCAATCCTAGGCTGCAACAGATGTTTCTCTGTCAGGGAGCAAAGAGAAAATATCTGCTGCAGATTACGCATAGGCATCAGGAGGAACATCTGGCCAGTAAAATCTCAGCTCCACTCCAACCCCAAAGCAAGGGATTACAGGGTTATAAAAGAAAAAAAAAACCATTAAGGACCCAGGTTTCCATGTAGTCACCCCAAACCTTGGGTCTGATCCTTGAGTTCCTTCAGAAATTATTAACAACTCTACTTGGTTTCATAGATCCAGTTTGGTCTAGTGCAGGGGTAGGCAACCTTGGTTCTTTTATGACTTGTGGACTTCAATACCCAGAATTCCTGAACCAGCCATGCTGACTCAGGAATTCTGGGAGTTGAAGTCCACAAGTCATAACAAAGCCAAGGTTGCCTACCCCTTGTCTAGTGGTTAAAGCACCAGCCTTTCCTGAAAGCAGGAAACCATGATTTCAAATCTGCCTTAGCCATGAAAGCCAGCTGGATGACTTTGGGCCAGTAATTATCAGCACAACTGAGTGTTGTTGTGGGGAAAATAGGTGGAAGGTGTGTTGGATATATTTTCTGCCTTGAATTATTTATAAAAATAATAAAAGGTAGAATGCAAATAAATAAATAAATGAAAATTGAATTAAGTTACTATTTCATTAATAAAATTATTTTACGGTCCTGGCCCCTTTTCAATTTCTTATAACTGACTTTTCGCTAAATGAAAAGAAGTCCAAGCATCTTTCCTGTCCAGTTTCTCACATCCTTCTTTTATTCCTGAAGGTATCAGTTAAATCTGGAGCAAAAGGATATAATGCATGATATTGAGGAATACTTACCATCTTTTGTTAAATGGGCAGAAGTCTATACATACAAACACAGCCAAAATCAAGTGCAGTTAAAACAGTAAGTAATTGTTAATTGAATACAAACAAACTTAATATGCTTTGGTGCAATGTTTCTCAGCCTTAATATTTACCATGTATAAAATTAAAATGGATGCATTCATGGAATATTGTATTGAATCATGTAAAAATAATATCAAACCGATCAGATATTAATATAAATATTCCCCATTAAAACATTTTTAATAATAATGAATAAGTCTTTTAAATTTTTGCAAATATCTTTATTTGGCAAATAATTTTGATTTTCCATATTCCTGAGAGGGTTTTGGGTGAAGCTGCACTAAGCTATCCTGCAGTTTGGTTTTTAAATCACAAGGCGTGATGTGGCCTGCATGTATTATGGCTCAATGTGTCATAAACCTATCCAATTATGCTTTACTCAATAAATTATGTAAGCAAATCACTACAGTAAAATCACTACAGCACAAATTTGTATACATGTCTTCAATTCCTTGGCTTCCCCCCCCAATACAAATTGTTAAATTTTTATTGTGTCATCTGAACTATCCAGTAACAGCATATTTTCAAGCTTGTATTATTCATAGTTTTGCTGATGTTGTAGGAGAGCTATATTTAGTACTTAGAAACTAGAACCACTTTGTTTGCATCTTTTCTAGAAAATATCCTGTTTTTGGTATGATCTTCGCAAAAGACTGGTTCTATTTGTGAAAGCGCTGAATATTGATACTGACATGTTCTTTAATTCAGGAGCTAAACACAGATAAATAATAGCCTAAGTAGTTTAGAAGCATTCTCTTAAGGATACTATTTCAGTCTTCTATTGAAGAGGAATGCAGGATTTTAATTGTTCTTCATTGTGTCTTTTAGGAAATGCATAGTTAACAGTTTAAATTAACATATACAAATTGTTTTGTGACAGGCCAGGAGATAAGTCCTGTTATAGTGTCAAGGTTATGGAAATCCTGGATGTTGAGGAGAATATCTGGTGCCCCAGGTTTGGCTTAAAGGGCAAGATTGATGTTACAGCTGGAGTAACCATTCATGAAAGATCTAAAACTCGGACCAGAATTATGCCACTGGAGCTTAAAAGTGGAAAAGAGTCTAACTCTGTAGAGCATAGAAGTCAGGTACATGTTGGAATATGTATGGAATGTAAAGTTTAAATACATAAAGAATATAAGATTATTGAAGGCATCCACACTTAGAAGAGCATCCTGATAGGACATACTTGCAAAGCATTTTGTAGGTAATCATCTGTGCTGGGTTGAAAGGCACTTTATTTCCATGATTCCCTGACATTGCCTTTGGTCTTGATAATTGAAGAGTGCCAGGAATATCTCACTTGATGTTCCCAGCAAGTTAGGAAAAGACTGTATCATATATAACAGCCAGCTAGCGGAGTCTGTTTAACATAATGGTTAGAACAGGGGTCCCCAACCTTGGCAACTTTAAGACCTGTGGACTTCAACTCCCAGAATTCCCCAGCCAGCATGACTGGCTGAGGAATTCTGGGAGTTGAAGTCCACAGGTCTTAAAGTTGCCAAGGTTGGGGACCCCTGGGTTAGAATATCTTTGAGGGAGGAATGTTTTCATCTATGCAGTAGTAGGGCATCATTTGATGTAATTATATGTGATTGTTTCCGGGGTTAGAATTTACATAGCGCTTATCTATGCATTGATGATCTTAGGATGGTTATGTGCCAGAAAAATATTGAATATTGAATTACTGTAGTTTTAACGATCTTTCTCCGTAAACTAAAATGCTGCAAAAATGTCTTCACTTTGTTTCTGTTTTTTAATTTTCGGTTTTACTTGTTCTAAATATCTGTTTAGGTCATTTTGTATTCCCTACTGTGCCAAGAAAGGCGAGTTGATCCTGAAGGTGGATTTCTCTTGTATTTGAAAACAGGCAATATGATTCCTGTAGTAGGAAGTCGTATGGATAGGAGAGGTAACTTTTGTGATGGCAAAAGTATCTATGTGGGAGTATAGTTACAATATTTTCTCCCCCATCTTTCCATTGTACTGTTTTCTTCGTGGCCTTTGTGTGTGTTTGTGTATCTTACGGCAAAAAAACAAAGCAGCCTCTGAACCTAGTTGTAAAAGGAAATACATTTAGAAACACACATAATGTTGCAGAGAAGGAGGAGTAGACACTTTCTTAAGCTTAAAGGGTATGATTGCAGGGGGCTCTAAAAGCATTCCAGGGCAACCTGCAATTTTGCTTATTTAGGAAGATCAGTTGGGTTATGTTCTCACTGTCTTATCTCAATTCTGAGTCAAAAAGATTGAATTATATTATGTGGCAACTGGAAATATCTAAAGCCATGGCCCCATTTGGTAATGACATTTCTGAGAATCATCTTTTCCCTCCTTTACTGCTTGATGTCCTCTTTAACATGTTGCTCATTATGACAGTTGCAAGTCATTTTGATCAAAAACAAATGTAATTTTGTGGGTGACGTGAAGAACGTATTTATCAAATTGTTTAGCAGTGTTTGTAGGCTGCCCACATCCTAATGAACTCTGGGTGGTGAATAGAACAAAAAGAGAAACCTAATACAAATGATAAAAATGCCTGTGATCAGTTTCCCTAGTCAATTAGAGCTACAAGCACATTGAAATAAAATAGTTTTCACCTGTTTGATGAATGCAAGAAGAGACAAGACCAAGCATATTTTTTTTTGGGGGGGGAAAGAATGTTCCAGAGTGTGGGAGCTATTAGGGAGCAGGCCTGTTCCCTAGTCTGCACCTTATGTACTTGTCAAGGTGGGGGTAATCGCAATAGACCAGTGGTGGCGAACCTATGGCACGGGTGCCAGAGGCGGCACTCGGAGCCCTCTCTGTGGGCACGCGCGCCATCGCCCCAGTCCTAGGCCTTCAGCTGGGTTTTATAAAACCTTTTCGCTTTAGGCCTCCGCCGCCGTGTGCAAAAAAAAAAAAAAGGTTCAATCAGTCAATTTCAACTTCTCGCGGGGAAAAAAAAAGATCTTGCAAAGTTGGAATTGATTGATTGAACTTTTTAGTCCCACCCAGTCTGCCGTTATCACCGCAGCCACGCCCACCCAATGGGCCACACCCACCCGGCACTCGACGATGCATAAGTGGGTTTTGGGTTGCAGTTTGGGCACTCAGTCTCTAAAAGGTTCGCCATCACTGCAATAGACTATGGATGTTTATAGGAAGATTCAGTTATGGCAAGTCATCCATATATGTTACAGAACTGCGCCTAATAGGTAATATCAGGATTTTGAACTGGGCCCAGAAGCAGCCTCCTTGCCAGTCCAGCAACCTTTCATAGGGTGTTATCTGCACTCTCAAGGTTGTCCTATTATCCCGCAGAACTATATTTAATAAAGAGGCTGACTTGAGCTATGGTGAAACTGCATTTAATAATTTGTTCATTTTCAAGTTAATGGAGGAATTAATTTATAGGGCCAGTCCTCAAATATATTAAATGCCCACGTTTTGCTGTATGTTTTTTTCATGCCCTTGAGAGTGTCTGAACTTATTTCTCTTATTCTCCTTTGCAGAACTGATTAAACTGAGAAATCAGCTGGCATTCTATTTAATTCACAACACGTGTAAATCCACAGAAAAAAAGCAGACACAGCTTGCCCCTCTACCTCCTTTGATTAATGATAGCCAAGCATGTAGCTATTGCTCTCAGAAGCAGAACTGTATAGTTTATAGTAGGTAAGTTTCTTTTAAAGAGGTTATGTGAAAGTGTGCCTTAGTTCAGAATGGCTGATACCATAATTTCAAGAATCATTCTTGGTTTGATATAAGGAACAATGTAATAGAGCAGGGCTTTTCAACCAGTGGTACGGGTACCACCTGTGGTACATTGGCACCTGGCAGGTGGTACGCGACCATCCTAGGAAAGTGGTAGCGGGGGAGGGGAATGAGCTGAACTGGTGGCAGCACCGCACAAACCTGAGCGAGAGATGGCTGGAGCTGCAGGGCTGTCAGGGCTCAGTGGAAGCACCAGGATCAGTGCCAGGCTCCAGCTGGAGCTCGGCGCTGATCCTGGTGCTTCTGCTGAGCCCAGAAGAAGCGCCGATCAGCTGGAATGTTGTAGCATCTCCAGGGTCTTGTGATTTACATTCAAATGCTTGGCAACTGATTCATATTTATGACGGTCCCAGTGTCCCAGGGTCATGTGAAGTGACCAAAACCTGCTGCAACCACCCAGCAGACGGGGGGAATAAAAACCAAACACCCCCCACCCCACCCCCACTGCCAATCCTCAACAGAAATGCTCACAACAATGAAAACCTGGGACAGAAGGAAGAGTGCCGCCAGGTGGGCAGGCAGGTGTCTTGCTCGGCTGTGGCTTGGGGAGCACTTTTTTCAGTGCCATTGTAACTTCGAACAGTCACTAAGCGAACTGTTGTAAGTCGAGGACTACCTGTACTTTATCACTTTTTTTCCTTTTGGGGGGGTCATCAAGTTTTTGACACCTTGCTAGGTGACTGGTGGTACTCGGATGTTGCCATATCCTAAAAGTGGTACAATGGGTGAAAAGGTTGAAAAGCCCTGTAATGGAGGGTTGAACAGGAAGGCAGGAATCATACAATCTAGATTTTTTTTAGGTGGACTCATGTTCAGTTGTGTTTCAGGGCTGTAGAACACCGGAAAGATGTCTTGATGCCTTCAGATATGGTGGCTGCTACTGAAAAGGAGATCTGTCATTTAAAGCCTTCTCACTTGGAATATTTCCATCTCTGGTATCTAATGCTAACTTTGGAGTCACAGTATAAAGAAGGGAAAAAAGGGTGTAAAAATATATGGATGCTGCCTGCTGCAGAAAGGTAAGACAAAGACTTAAAACAAGCATTAACAGTGAACTTTGTAAGCTCATTTACGAACTTCATTCTACACACTACAGTAAGAAAGAAGAAATGGTATAGCCTGAATTTTTCTCTAATGGAAGAAAACCAAACCCAGTTTATTCTTTGTTCTTGATGTTTGCAGAGAAAAACATGGGGACTGCATTGGAAATATGATCAGAATGGAAAATATAGTAGAAGTTTCGGATGGTCAGTATCTACATTGGTTCCAGCGTAGAGATGATTGTGTGCCAATCACAACTTTGATGGTTGGGGACAGAGTTGTTCTAAGTGATGAAGACAACAGTTTTTTTGGCTTATCTACTGGCTATATTCAGGAGGTCAATAGAACCAAACTTTCCTGCTTATTGGATAGGTATTGATGGCATTGTATTGCTTGCATTTATATTTATATATTTATATTCGGCTGAGAATAAGATTACATGAGCCCACTAATAAACAGTGATATTTCTGTTCACTGCGACATTGGCAGATCTGTATATAGTTTCTTGCATGCCTGCCTTATTGAAGCTGTTTTGTAAGTATCAAAACTGGTTGTACTTAGGATTTCATGCAGATTTAGCAAAATGTTTTTCTCTGGAGATGTTTGAATGTCAGGATGAGGTGTGTTCCTGATGAGAAACGGGTCTTGTATAGAAGCCGCTGTATCACAGTTGAAATGGCGAGCAGATTTAAAGTGTATCTTGTATGGCCAGGAGGTATTTGAACTTTTTGTGGAACTTTACTGGTTCTCTTTAATGTGTTTCAGGAACTTATCTCATTTCCCTGGGGATACTGTATATAGATTAGATCATGAGGAAGGAGTCCTTGGCATAGAAGCCCCTTTAGCAAATCTTTCTAAATTAATGGAAAATTCTCCTGCCAGGTATTTTTCTGGTCTTTATTTCCATACAAGTAACATTACTTTTAGAAATATTTCCAGAGTTGACTAGTCAGCTTCCCCCTCTTCTTCTCTTTTAGTGAAAAGCTTCGTAACTTAATAATAGACTTCTACAAGCCACAATTTGTTCAATACTTGAGTTCCGTTCTTCCTCCAGAAGCAAAGGACACGGTTGCAAACATTCTGAAAGGTACAGGGGACCAAAAATTATTATTTATTTATTTAACACTTTTTAAAAACTGTCCACCTCCCTTATAGAAGGACTGTTTAAAGGAGAAAATAGTCCAGTTTCCAGAGCATTAAATTAATACCTTCCATCTGCAAAAACTTGTGACACAAATATATTAGAATCTGTACACCTTCAGCAATAAACTCATTCCACAAACTAATTACTTTATTCAGTAATGTTCATAATCAGGCATATCTTAAAGAATTATCAGTGCCACAGTATTGAAAAGATATACAGGGAATTGATGTCAAAATTTGAAATTCCAAGTTCATCTGTTTGTAACTGTAATTTTTACGAATACTATATGAAGGAGGATAGGTTTTTGTGCTGGATTTTTAAGTGTATTAGCATATAGAATTCTCTGGGCTGAAGAAGCACTTTGAATTTCTCCTAAAGAGCCAATTATTGCTTGGTTTCTTTATGGTGGTTCACTTTTCCAACTTTTTTGTAAATGTTAGTACTTAGTGGCCAGATGTAAAGTAACTACAAGTAAGCCCGCAGGTATTTCTCCAACTGGTATTCTAGTTTTTTTACTAGTGGAACATGCTGTGTGTGGGTTTTTTTTTTGAAATCAGCATTTATTGCTAATATAATTGCCAAAAAAAATAAATGGAAGCAACTTTCAATTTACAAATTTGCCTTTGCATGGAACAAGTATTACTTGTACCGCAAGGGAACGATTACAAGAGCCTGAGTGTTGGAGACAGCAGTGAATTAGTTCCAGGTTCAGCTCTTGGCTAGTAGAAAAAAAGACTGGGGGCTCACTATTAGGCTTTGGGGTGAATGCCTTTCCCTGGCTCCCCCACAAACATGCCTGTTCTAGCAGAACACTTTTGTCCACTTCTTTGGAGAATGCTATACAGGTAGTCCTCAACTTACAACCATTTGTTTAGCACTGAAACCTGAAACTTACAACCTGGCCCTTGCACTTGCAACAGTCACAGCGTCCCCATGGTCACAGGATCAAAAGCCTGTCATTTGGCAACCTGCATGTATTTACGATGGTTGCAGTGTCCCAGGAGTCACATGACAGCCATTGGTGACCTTCCCAGCTGGCTTCCATCCAGCAAAGCCAATGGGGAAAGCTGGACTCACTTAATGACTGCAATGATTCACCTAATACTTGATTGGCTTAACAATCATGTCAAAAAAGGTGGTAAAATTGGGTGTGACTCACTTAACAACTGACATGTTTAGCAACAGAAATCCCAGTCCCCATTATGAGGGGACGACCTGTACTGTATTCATTGGAACTGACTAAAACATAGAGAGGATTAGATGGAAGTACATTTTCTCTGTGCAGGGAACAAAGACTAAATGGACTTTTAAACATAACATTCTAACATGGGTGTTCAAATACTTTCTCTCTTAATGTTGCTTGCAGAAAAGAAATAGAGTACGGTTTTAGTTAACATGCAGGGTTAATGACTTTTCTCTTTGTTTGCTAAATCCTAGGTTTGAATAAACCCCAGAAACAAGCAATGAAACAAGTTCTTCTTTCAAAGGATTACACCCTTATTGTTGGTATGCCTGGAACAGGAAAGACTACGACAATTTGTGCTTTGGTAAGGTCTTGTGTAAGCCTCTGACTTTGAAAAAGGATTAGCAACTGCCCCTTTGCTTAAAGGTTTGATCTCATGCTGTGGTGAATTTGATAATGTTGTATTGTAACGTCCAAAATGTAAAGATTGTTTAACAAAACAAACCAGGAAGAGACTATGTTCTTAATGTGGACATTATTTATGATATCTCTCTTGAAGCAATGAATTCTTGACATTGTCATTGAAAATCTCAGATCTCTATACCTCCAGCGTGTATAAATTCAAGCAGGAGACCCTATACCAGTGATGGCGAACCTTTTAGAGACCGAGTGCCCAAAAACTGGCCCCGCCCCCGCTCTGCCCCACCCCGCCTGCCCACAGGGCCACTCACCACCTCCAGGGCCCGCCGCAGATCGCCCAGGCAGCCCAGCAGCGCCATGGCGGCCACGCCCTCTGCCCGTGCCCCGCAGCATCAACTGCGCGATGGGGCGTGAGGGCAGAGTCTTGACTACGCTGCCTGGCTGCCATGTCCTTGGCTGCGCTGCTCCGCATGGGCCACGCTCGGCGGCGACTCTCCTCCAGGGAGGCTGCTGGTGAGGAGGGGGTCGCGGGGGGAGGCAAGGCTGGGGCAACGGCACGTGTGCCCACAGAGAGGCCCTGAGTGCCGCCTCTGGCACCTGTGCCATAGGTTCGCCACCACTGCCCAATACCATTTCAGACAAATTGTTGCCCAGTCTCTTTTTGAAAGCCTCCAGTGATGAAGCACCCACAACTTCTGAAGGCAAGCTATTGGTTGATTTCTCTCACCGTTAGGAAATTTCTCCTTGGTTCTAGATTGTTTCTCTCCTTGGTTAGTTTCTATCCATTGTTTCTAATCTTGCCTTTTGGTGTTTTGGAAAATAGTTTGAGCCCCTCATCTTTGTAGGAGCCCCTCAGATATTGGAACAGTCCAATCTTAGGTTATCAGGTGGCCTTTAATTCCTGGTTTTTTATATATATTTTTGGCCTGCAGAGCCATCTCTGACTATAGTTGCTGAAAACTAATGACAGTGTTTTGTCACTTTAAGATGGAAAGGAATAAATATGACCTGAAATAGGTTTGATATACAGGTAGTCCTCATTTAGCAACCACAATTGGTGACTGGCAACTCAACTCGTAAAGTTACTTTTCCATCATGACTTTGCATAGTTGTTAAATGAGGCAGTTGCTAAACAAGGACTACCTGTATTTAAATCAAATTCTCCTACTCGCCATCTGCTTTGCATTGTAACCTGCCCATTGCACTCACTGCTATTGACTTTCAAAAAGTTGCTCATCTCTGAACTTACTTAGTGCATAGACCCTTACGTGCCAGAGACATGAGAATAGAGTTCCCTCATGCTTCCACCCAGATTTCCTACAGCGTGGAGGAAATCTGTACTTCAAGGGTTGATTTATATACAATTTGAATATGTGCATGGCAGTTAGTGAGAAATATCCAGGGATGAATTAGGCTGAGATTAGCCTGTACAGTTCTGTAAACTTTCTTGAAACATTTTGTGAACGTGAGAGTTGATGCCTTCTGATCTGCTCTCATATTATTTGGGATGGGATGGGATGGGATGGGAATCAGTGCAGGGGAACTAAATAAAATGCAGCTTAAACTTGCTTTTTTTCTTGGTTGCCTTTCCGATGTTTTAGGTTCGGATTCTTTATGCTTGTGGCTTCAGCGTCCTCTTAACTAGTTTTACCCATACAGCAGTTGACAATATCCTTCTTAAGTTAGCCAAGTTCAAAGTAGGATTTTTGAGGCTAGGAAGAGCTCAGAAGGTTCACCCGGACATAAGGAGGTTTACAGAAGAAGAGATCTGCAGATCAAAGTGTATTAAAACTGTGGCTCAGTTGGAGGAACTATACCAAAGTCAGGTAAGGAAAATGCCTTTCAGGAATCGAGTGTTCCTAAAAAGAATATCTACTGGGAAGTATGTTGGTGATATTCATGTATTGTTTTAACTTCATAATATTTAGGTCCTAATTAAGAGATCATACTAGTTTTAATCAGATTAATAAGAAAGGTGCATTCATATTTTTCAAGAAAGGTAATGCATCTTTCATTTTTTCACATTATATAGAGATGCATGATTGTACAAAGGGGTTTTTAGCCATTACTCCATTCTGAATGGTTTTACTATTTAAAAAGGGAATAGATCTCAGTATCCATGGTCAAGAGTTTGATGAATTTGCAGTTTGGGGACTGTTTTTTATTACTTTACACATGTGCAAAAGAAGATGGATTTGCCCACTCATAAAACTACATTCCTTCAAATTCTCAGGATATGTAGTGTAATCCACAGTTACTGTGCTGGAAAGGAATTCCTGCACATAAAAAAAGCCACTTTGAGACTCTGTAATTGGGAATCTTTGCCAGTAGATCAGAGGTCCCCAACCTTTTGGGCACTAGGGACCAGTTGCATGGAGAGAGGTTTTTCCGCGGACTGGAGAGTGCGTGGTTTTGTGTGCTGCCTGCATCCCATGGATGGGGCTTTGCTTGTTTGTGCGGACTGGTTGCTGGCATGCCGCGGCCCGGTACTGATCCACGGCCCGGGGGTTGGGGACCCCTGCACGACTAGATGATTCAGATTTTAACTCGGAATCTATTTGCTTAGAAAAGATCTGTTTGTGAGATAATAAATGTATGTTCCTAAGGATCGATGGGAATAGGAGTTGTCCAAAGAATGCATAGGTTGGCCAGCTTGTGATATTCTACAAGGTAGAAAGGAATTCTGAGATGTTATTACGAACGAACTTACAAACATCTTACCATTTAAATTTCTGAAAGATCCAGGACTGATGAATGATTGCAGAGAAGGATTTCCTTTCCTCTTCACCCTTGATCAACTTTACTTCCCTGCCACCCATTTATTTAAAAGTTAGGAGGGAAAATAGGTAGATACGTAGACAGTTGGGATAATAAATTAAGATCAGCTCCATCCCAAATTCTGACAGCAGAGAGACATTAAGTTAAGAACTGCGTTTAACAACTTGTAAAGGGTACACAAACTTGCATTGTTTGAACTTGAAGGCATTTCTCATTTAGGGTTGAAATGTCTTTTTTTTTTTAAAAAAAGAGGTCCTATTAAAAGAGATGCTATCATCATACTTTCTCATCTTTTTCCAGCCAGTCATTGCAACAACATGCATGGGAATAAATCATCCAATCTTCACTCGTAAACGTTTTGACTTCTGCATAGTGGATGAGGCATCTCAGATAAGCCAGCCCATCTGCCTTGGCCCTCTTTTCTATTCACTTCGGTTTGTGCTGGTGGGAGACCACCAGCAGTTGCCTCCACTTGTGCAAAATCCAGAAGCAAGGTAAGCAGGATGGCATGCTACAGGAATTTGTACTGACTGTTATCGGTTCTTGTGTGCAGGTCACTGACTGAACTTTTATTGCAGAGAACTTGGCATGAGTGAAAGTTTATTCAAAAGGCTGGAACAAAATAAGAATGCTGTTGTGCATCTAACTGTCCAGTACCGAATGAACAGGTGTGTAAGCATGTAACTCTTGTTTCACCGCACCACAAGACTGGTAAAATCGTAACTTTTTTTTTTTTTTCATTTTAAATCCCTTTAGTAAAATTATGTCACTGAGCAACAAGCTGGTGTACGATGGTCAACTGGAGTGTGGCTCTGAAAAGGTGTCCAGAGCTGTCATTGACTTGCCTCATTTAAAAAAACTAAAATTGGAAGAGTCTTCTGCAGAAATGTGGCTAAAAGAAACACTTGATCCAAACAATCCTGTTTGTTTCCTTAACACAGAGAAGGTAACTTTTCATCGGGCCTCTCTTCTCATCCCCGAGGCAGTTTGATGTTGGGTTTTGTCTGTTTATCCGGAAATGGAAGGTGCAGAATTAATATCAGGAGATCTCTGATAGCTGGCTTCATCTTCCATCAGGAGAATAGTGGCTTTGCGTCTTTGAGCAAGACAAAGTGGCCTCTTGTTTCATCCAGCGCAAATCTCTCTCTCATCCCAACAGTTTTGCTTTTGCTCTGTTCCTTCTATACCGTATCCCAGTGATGGCGAACCTTTTAGAGACCGAGTGCCCAAAAACTGCCCCCCCGCTCTACCCCCTGCCCCGCCCCCACCCCGCCTGCCCGTAGGGCCACTCACCGCCTCCAGGGCCTGTCGCAGATCGCCCAGGCAGCCCAGCAGCGCCATGGGGGCCGCGTCCTCTGCCCGCGCCCCACAGCATCAACTGCGCGATGGGGCGTGAGGGCAGAGTCTTGTCTACGCTGCCTGGCTGCCATGTCCTTGGCTGCGCTGCTCCGCGTGGGCCATGCTCAGGGGCAACTCCTCCAGGGGGGCTGCTGGTGAGGGGGTCGCAGGGGGAGGCAAGGCTGGGGCAATGGCACGTGTGCCCACAGAGAGGGCTCCGAGTGCCACCTCTGACACCCGTGCCATAGGTTCGCCACCACTGCTGTATCCTGTCTTTTTTCCTTTTCCATTTCCCTTGATGTAGTAATTAAATATTATTTATTCTCTTTTTCTCCCTTGAAAATGGTTCAATTAAAAGCAAATTGCTTTGGGACATGTCCAAATGTTCAATTCCCAATAAGACTGGCATTGGTGTAAAATTTGTCCCCTTTAGCATAATTATATAATTTACCTGCAGCAGTTTTTGATATAGCTCAATTTAGTCTTCCTAAACTTTTTGAAATGGTATAGAGTCTCCTGCTTGAGCAGGAGGTTGGATTAGAAGACCTCCAAGGTCCCTTCCAGATCTGATCTGATTGATTGATTGAAACTAACAAACAGCTTGAGATTTGCATTGCTGTGGATTCATATGTATGATGTTGGTCTTTAATTCAGGTTGAAGCCCCAGAACAGACAGAAAAAGGTGGCATAAGTAACATGACTGAAGCCAGACTGGTGTTCTTACTCACATCCATGTTTTTAAAGGTATTTCTTTTTTATATATATATAATCACAAATCCGTAATATTTTATCAGCAACATATTGTCTAGGTTTAAATATTTAGCTAAAGGTATTTCTCTTGTATTTAACACTATGGAGGTTTTATTTATGCATTTATGTTGAGATACTTGTTAAATAAAGAGATATACTAATAGTCTTCACTTACCTAGTTCAGTCCTTCAGATAGCCTGGCCTCAATATGTTTGGGATGTGTGATGAGATTGGTGATTTATGTCCACAGGTTGGTTTTGTACCTGGGAATTCATACCCCTTGAAGACCAAGCTTCTAATTTCCTCTAATCACAAGTGGTTGAAAATTCATTTTATTTGCAGAAAAAAGTGGCAATTTGTTCTTGTTTTCTTGGGTGAGGTTAGAATGCAGTTTCCCTTCTTTTCCTGTGGAGAAGCAGACCTGTTTTTCCTCTTTCTTCCCATTGAAAAGAGGAAGTCTGTAAGGTCGCGGGGCAGATGTGGATAAAGTATCTGAAAGCCTCCTTCTTTTAGGTGGGAAAAGGGGCTTATCTCTGGTTTAGTGCATAAGAGATCAATTGTGACTTGTATCCAGAATTAAAGCAGAAATCACTGTGTGGTGTAACTGTAGTAACTGGGAGTGTAATGTTCGCAAAGTGCAATCCTCCCACTGCACTTTGCTCTTAACAGAAAGGACTGTGCTGACTTCAAAAATGATTTGGAAGAACAAGTTCTGATTCTGCAAAACGCAATAAGACAAGCTGCTGCTGCTGCTTCAAGAATTGCATTTACTTTAATGATTGGATTCTTTAAAGCAGCAGAATCTTTTTTTTTATTCCAACTTGTGCGGGTCAGTTTGCTTTAATGAATGGCAGGTAGCTGCTGTGTTCTTACCTGAGATATAAAACACACATTCCACGTGATATTCAAAGAACTTATTATATCTGTTCCTATGTAACCCAGAAAAATATATAGATCTTGGGATAGTTTTCAACAAAAATACATTTCTGTGATGAATAAGCTAAAATGTATTATGGGAGAAAAATATGCCAATAATTGATGTTATTAGGATGAGTGAGCATAGTTTTTGCAGCCAGAAGACACATTTGATTTCCTTAATGTATTTTAGTTACAAGGAGTAAGGGAGCAATGTCAGAGAAGAAGTGCTTCTTGTGGACCTCAGATTACTCACCCCGGGCTTAAGAGACGATAAAAGCAGAAGGTGGACTGAAGATACCTCAGAATAAAGTTGCATTAAAATCAGAAGTAATTAGTAGCTAACATCAGATTAAGAGGGCATTAGAAGAGGTGAAGGAGAAGTTCATTTAGCCTATTATATCATCAGTGGTTAGTACAAATTGGATAGGATTCTTTTAAAACATTTCTATACGTTATTTTCCTAAATCTCCTAAAAGGATGATGGTTGGAATGCATTCTGTCACAGCCAAGTGGGATTCCATAGTTTGAACAGTGGGATGTTTTTTTTTTTTAGGCTGGTTGTAAGCCTTCAGATATTGGAGTCATATCTCCTTATAGACATCAATTGAAGATCATTACAGACTTGATGGCAGGCTCGTACATCGGTGATGTAGAAGTAAATACTGTGGACAGATACCAGGGGAGAGACAAGAGTATAATTATAGTATCCTTTGTAAGAAACAACGTGGATGGAAATGTGAGTAAACACTATAGAATCATACACCTGTTCATAGTTCAAGGATTTTAGGTTTGTTGTCCAATATTTAACTTATGTACAGTGCAGTGCATTACAAGGTTCATGTGCTGGCAGGTAGGATAAAGGGCAAAGATGTACTAGCAATTACTATAGATTATTTTTTTTCTTTCTACAAAAAGCTAATATGGATGTTAATATGAGTGACCGGTTTTCATTTTGGATATTTTCTTGTAGCTAAGATCCCCAGGCTTCCTCTCCTTGTTTGAAGAGTCCATATAAATAATGTATATATAAATACACTATCGATAAGACAGTGTGCAAGTAGGTGTAAACCTAGTGGTCCTGTTTTTGTATTAACACTGTATATCAGAGATGCTTTCTTTTAGTTGTAAGCGGACGAACCAAAAATTCATCATACCACTTTCATCTGCAATGGTGCTCGAACTTAGAAATAAAAGAGATACAAATGATAGTTGGATATGAAACTAATAAGAATAGGCACAATAGGATAGATCAGAAAATAAAATATACAGTTAAGAAATAAAAAAACAAAAGCAAACAAAAACAAATTAGGAGTCACGTACTCTCTTTATGCACACATGTACGTATATGATAAAATGAAGAATGAAGAATGAATACAATCATTTAAAACATCCATTCTTGGTATTTTTACCCAGAATAACATTTGTACAAATAACAATAATTAATAGAAAAAGCATTAACATATTAAAAGAAATAGTGACCAGATTTGAATATATTTATTTTGAATTGAAATGATTTTTCAAAATATTTTCTAACAATTTTTTCAACAACTGCCCGTATTTTTAAACAAGAGAGATCCAACTAAAATTGTTTGATTTTCCTGATTTCTTTACAACTTTTCACCAACAAAGCTTATCATCTTTAGCATCAGAAGTTGGCAATATGTAAAAAAAATAAAAATGCTTTGCTCAGGTCTGTAAAGATTACAGTTTGCAATGTTGTGTTAAAAGAGTGAAGTGCCACTTGGTGCTTAAGACGAGAGTTTTCATTTATATGAAAGTAATCATGCTGATTTTAAATGAAGCAGAGGGTCCCCATTCTTCTGGGGTTAGTTAATGGTTATCACTGATGAGATCTATGTAACCAATGCAAAGAATGATTACTATTTGAAAGTCATGGAGAACTTGTGAGCATTCCTTGTGCTTCCCTTTTTAAAAAATAATAGGTTGGAGAACTTCTGAAGGACTGGAGACGTCTTAATGTTGCCATTACAAGAGCCAAACATAAGTTGGTTATGCTGGGCTGTGTACCATCCCTGTGTCTCTATCCTCCTCTGAAGAAATTACTTCATCATCTGACGAACGAAGCTATGATATCCTTTCTTTTTCGTTTACATATACCAGGGGTCTTCAAACTTGGGCCTTTTATGACTTGTGGACTTCAACTCCCAGAATTCCTCAGCCAGGCACGCTGGCTGAGGAATTCTGGGAGTTGAAGTCCACAAGTCATAAAAGGGCCACGTTTGAAGACCCCTGACATATACAGTGCTATCTTTTTGGCCAAGCTGCTGAAATGAAGACTTTTCAGGCCTCCTCAGTGAAGATGAAAAAAATGTAAAATATTAATCAACTGTTAAATCTAGTCTGAAAGGACAAGGTTGCTTCTTTATCACTTTTCATTTAAAAAAAAAAATGAAACCAGATTTTGGAATCTTTTCTCGGAACGTTTGAAGTGAATTGTGTTCTGATTAGGCAAAATTAAAAATATTTTAAGTATTTAGCTAAACGGAACAATGGGACAGCTTTTGGAAAGCATGGGAATTTTATCCCTTGATCCCTTTTTTTTTTTTGTCTCAGAGCCTCAAAAGTAGATAAAGTGATTGTCTGTTTTGAATATTGTCTGCTATCTCCCTACATAAACATTAGCTAAAAGGATAATGTTTTTTTAAAATCACCTCTCTGGACTGTGATGGTGCTTTGGGAGGTGAGAGAAAGGCTAGCTATTAGTCTAGCACAGGGGTGTCAAACTGCTGGCCTGCAGGCCAGATGCGTCATGGTGAAACCGCGCCCACCCCATTGCCGGTAATGGAAAAAAAGTCGCGATATGTCGCGACACGTCACGTGACGTTACGAGTTTGACACCCCTGGTCTAGCAGGAAGAATTTGATGTTGAGAAAAACCAAATGCTCTATCAAATCAGTGTCCAAATGTATGCAATAAGGTGCTATGCATCACCTGCCCTAGAGCACGCTGTTCTTAGGACACTACTGCAGTTGGTGAGCAAATGGGGAATTGCTGCTGACCAAGTCATCCACCTAGCACAGAAATGGTTTGCTTTCTTGCTAGGATAGTGCAAAATGCCTGTGGAAGGAACCAAGGATGCCCCATTCACTAGAGAGCTTCCAGTATTACTTAGTATAAGACAGGGGTCTTCAAACTTGGCAACTTTAAGACTTGTGGACTTCAACTCCCAGAATTCCTCAGCCAGCCAGAGTGGCTGGCTGAGGAATTCTGGGAGTTGAAGTCCACAAATCTTAAAGTTGCCAAGTTCGAAGACCCCTGATATAAGAGATGGGATGAAAGGTTGGACAGCTGGCAGGCTTACCAATGATGTCAATTTTTAAGTTGGTCTTAATTGCAGCACCAGTTTTGACTGTCACAAATCTATGCTTAATTAACCCCACCTTCCCCGACTCCTCCCATCGACTACCTCCAGGGAATGACAGTTGGGGCAAAAACTACTTGCTGCTTCTTATACCGTTTCTTTGCTCACATGGCTTGAAGGAAGCATTAACCTGGTTGAGGAAACCCCATTTGGAAGTGAAACATCACTCATGCTTAAGACAAGACTTTGATAAGGAAAGATTGTATTTGCATTGAAATCCATCTTTCCATCTATGGAGACAATTTTAGCATTGTTTGCTCATTCTTCTGGAGGCTTAAGTTCACCGTTAAATCAAAGACCCCCAACCTTTTAGGTGCCAGGGACCAGTTCCATGGAGGGTGGTTTTTCCACAGACTGGGGCGGTGGCGGTGGTTTTGCGCAGTCCTTGGATCCCGTGCGTACACGGAAGAGGCTTCATTCGCTTGCGTGGCCTGGTTCCTGCGGCCCAGAGGTTGGGAACCCCTGTGTTAAATGTTATAGAAACTGGATTGAGGTAGAAGTTGAACCCTTAGTAGAGATGGAAACACTGCAACTGCTGATAACAGGAGTAAACATGGGGGTTTATAATCTTCTGAAAAGTATGTAGGCCAGGGCATTCTTACGTGGGACTAAGTCTCTTAAACATATTGGCAACAATAGATTGTGTTCCTTATCTCTCTCTCTCTCTCTCTCTCTCTTTTAAGTTAATGTCACATTTTAAACTTGATGGGAATTTAGCAGTTCTGAGAAGATACTTCTTTAGCTCCATGTTCTGCTTCATTTTATAGGTAGTCCTCACTGACTGCAGTTGAGACCAGCACCTCTGTTGCTAAGCGACATAGTTGTAAATTGAAATATGTGACTGCATCTGATTTATGATTGCAGTTTGTCACTTCCGGCTGTGTCGTTAAGTGAATCACCCAATGTGACATCACGTAACTGACTTGTAACTTCCTGCTTCCCTATTGACTTTGCTTGTTAGAAGCCAGTTGTGAAGGTTGCAAATAATGATTATGGGTTGCTGTGACTGTCATAAATGCACACCAGTTTCCTGAATCGCAATTATGTGACTGCAGGGACACCATAACTATGAATGGTCACTGAAGAAGTGATCAGTAAGCGTGGATGGCCTGTATACTCTAATGATTCAAAATATAGTATAAGTCAGATACCTAAATATTATACAGGTTAAGCATTAAAACCTGACACAATTTTCATTGTATGTGAACTAAAAAAACATGTTTTCCTTAATGTTTCTTACATTTTCAGTATTCCTTTAGGAGCATATGAACAAGTTTTGCATTGTAAACTCTTGTGACAAAGAAACATTGAGAAGAAAATCTTCACTAATATGAAGCTGATACACTGAATTCTGCCAGAAGGCGTTAAACTGAATTATTCTAGCTTGTTGTTCTACACATTAATGATGCCTTAAATAGATATTTGAGCATTTTAAAAGGATTATCACGGTGTGTCTACTTGTATTTTTCCCATTTTGAAAAATAGTAACTATCTAATTTGAGTATTTTGAATTCTGTTGATCGAATTGATTTTCTGCTCACAGGTGTGAGTGGCTTTAGCTTTGTATAGAGAAATCTTGCAGATTGGTGCTCTGTTTTCACTTCTCACTTTAATTAAGCATAAATTAACCCAAAACCTCTACTGTTAAAATTGGTTTTTAAATATTGTAGTATGTCTTCCTCTATGCCATAACTATTCAAGAAACTTTGTTTCAAAGCCTGATCCCCACTTAACTATGATTTTTTTTCCTGTGTTAAACATTTATTCTAATAGGAATATTTATTTGGAACATCAATAATGCAATTTTAATAAGGATGTTTGAAATGCTCTCTTCTAATGCTAACATAATTTTGGGGGGAAATAGAACTGTGCAACTCAAGCTCATTGCATGTTCTAATCCCATTTATTGAAGCAGTGTACGAATTCAATTTTATGAGTGTGGAAATATATCCTGTAAGCACACTAAAGGAATAAGCTACCTCTTGGATGATACTTTTAACTTTCCTTTGGATTTTTTGATTGTTGTATCAAGCTCCAAACTGCACTAAAATCAAAGTTCTTTTCTATATATATTTTTGTAATATTTTTTACCTCTGTTATTGAACATTGTTAAATTCTCATCTGTTTTTGTAATACCTGTAATAAAATTAATGTGATATAGACATATACATTTGCATAATTGGTATGAGTATCTTATATTATAAATCTCATCTGTCATTAAACTCTAGCAGCCTTCCAAACTTGTTTAAAAACAGCCACTCCTAATGAATGAAAACATAACAGTCTGTAGCTAGATGCATTCTTTTTGCTTCTCCTCTGAAATGGTTGAACAAATGACCGAAACAGATAAATGTGAGTTGTTGGGCTGGCAAGTTTGTGTGTGGGTGATTTCTAAACCTTTTTTTATAAATATATCTGGATCACATTCTCTCTCTGATGTCCTTCCAGGGACAGCATCCCAGTTGTGGGGGAGGCTGAATACCAAAAGTGACAGGACCATATTTTCCTAGATCTGAGGGACTCTGCAGACAGCAATTCATGCCTTGGTCACCTCATGGCTTGATTACTGCAACGCGCTCTATGTGGAGCTGCTCTTGAAGACTGGTAGAATTCAGCAGCATGAACAATAATGGGCAAGAACTGCACTGGTTGCTAGTTTGCTTCCAGGTACGATTCAAGGTGATGGTCACTGCCTATAAAGCCCTTCCGTAGGACCTCTTTATTTAAGGGATCGCCTGTCTCGCATAGTATCTGTCCAACTGGTTTGATCTGGCAGGGTTGGCCCACTATGAGTTTCATCGATTTATCAGGAGCCTGGAAGGACATCTTCACTTTAGCAATACCTGCCCTCTAGAGCAGGGGTCTTCAAACTTGGCCTTTTATGACTTGTGGACTTCAACTCCCAGAATTCCTCAGCCAGGCATGCTGGCTGAGGAATTCTGGGAGTTGAAGTCCACAAGTCATAAAAGGGCCAAGTTTGAAGACCCCTGCTCTAGAGTGAGGCCCTGTGAGATTCAAATGCCCCGCACCCTACTGAGATTTTCAGGGTTTTTATGAGACGATCTTCCTTTTTTTTGTTCCCATCGTAGTTTCCCATCCCATGGCAGATGGTTTCTCTGCCATCTTTTTGTCTTTGTTTTGTTGTTTGTTTTTAAATGTCAATCTAAGATGTCCCCAGCACCCCTAAAACTGAAGATTTTTTTTTATTACAGTAGGAGAGAAACAGGAACCAGCACAGGTTACTGGTTGTTCTTCGTAGGCAGGGATTGTACTTCTGACAAGTATTTGGAGGCACTGAAGAAAAGCACTAATAAAAGATGAAGGTACTTACATGTACCTTTTCTCTCTACTTGCTCTTTTCTTGAAGAACAAGTTCACAAAACCAAACAAGAGCGTCTCTTCACCCCAGAATAGTTTTCAAACACCTTATTTTTGCTGAGCATTTCCATTATTGCTTTTTGTGGGAATCCTGGTGAGTAGACTTGAGAATCCACTCTAAAAAACTGAACACTGAGGAGAATTGGAATAAGGTTCTCTACAGGACAGAAAAGCAGTAACCTGAATGGGACCCTGTGCAAGGGCTAAAGCAGTGTTTCTGAAACTTGGCAACTTTTAAGATGTGTGGACTTCAACTCCCAGAATTCCCCAGCAAACATGGACAACATCTTAAAGTTGCCCAGTTTCAGAAACACTGGCCTAGAAATTCCCTGCCCTTGCAGTACGCCAGTTCCTCTTCTCATCCCTAACTATCTTATTTGATAAACTATTCTGGTGTTTAAATTATTATTAGATTAGCTTCAGCTGCACTCCAGTGTTGCTTATCAGAGGAGTGATTTCTTAGTGGATGCCTGTAGGATTCTGCTATTGGGCACTTCCTTTATGCAATATTTTTTTGAGTCAGTGGGATTGTAGGATCATAACCATGTAACAGAAAGCTGCAGGGAGACCCCGAGAAAGAAATACTTAGAAACTGTGTGGAGAGAGCTTGGGCTGTAGGTAAAGCAATCATATTTTCTTGGGGGAAAAATAAAAGACAAACCTGAAAAAAGGAGCAAACCTGAAAGAGATTCATGAGGATTAAAATGTTTGTAACTGCTTTACAAAAAAAAAAATTCAATACCAAAATCAAGAAAACGTTCACAAAAATCCATATATTAATAAAAAATACTAAAACAGCATATATAAATTTATTTTTTAAAAGAATTAAATTTCCGTATTTTTCACATGAACATGATTGTGCATTAAGTGGTACCTCTTTGTATGGCAAAAAAAATTAAACCAAATAAAAGACAGAAGTCAGTTTTTGAAAAATAAATCTCAAGGGTAGCTTTCTGAAATAAAGGCTGTATAATCTTTGTAGCTAACAGGAGAGACCATACATCTGGTTGCGACAGACATGTGTACCTAACCAGATTTTTGCAAAACGCTTGCCAGATTTTTTTCTAAACCAAGTGTGTCTTTTGAGTTTTTAAAATACTGGCTTGGCATTCTTGAAAGCAAGAAAGACAAGACCAGTTGTGGCTTGGTGCTGCCAGTCGTGCTTCCTTTAGGTTCAAGATCGGAGGGTGGCCCTTGAAGCTGCACCCGACTGCGCCCGGGGACCCGACTTTTCCCGCGCCGGCTCCAGCGCTGGGCAATGCCGCGTCCGTCCTGGGCACGGCGCCATCTCGGTCCTCCGGCCGCAAGAGGCGCAGCGAGCCAGGCTGGGGGAAGCGGGAGGAGGAGGCGGAGATGGGTGATGAAGAGGGCTGGAAAAGGGCCGTGAAAGCAGCCAAGGCTGGATCCGCGCTGAACTGCTCGGGCAGCTGCTGCTCCTCGCTGGCCATGGGTAAGGCGCAAGAGGGGCAGCCGGGCCGGGCCGGGCGGGGAGACAAGAGGCGAGGGAGCCTCCTGGCTCGGCGGGCGTTCCTGAGGCACCGGAGGAGATGCTGCTCTTCTCCTCTGGCTGAGGGGCCAAAATGGCTGGAGAGGGGCTGCAACCGAGGCCGCCTTTTCAGCGACTCCTGGTTACCAAGAGCAAGTCGGCCGCAGGCATTTGCTTGTGCACTGCCAACGCCTCGAAGCCGTGCGTGTCGCTGTGTGTTTGTGTGTGTGTTTGTGTTTGTGTGGTTGCGTGTGCAGGAGGGTCGAAGTCCGCAGTCCTCGGAGACCGCCGGCAACGCCTGTCCACCCGTCGCGCCTTGCCCTTCATCTCTCCCAGGGCGCGCGCGGCGCAGGATCTGGCGCTGCCGGGACGGGGATCTTCGCTTCTGCCTTGTTTTCCTTGCGGGGCTCTCCCCGGGGCAGCAGAGACTTTCAGAGGCCAGCGAAAAAGGTGGGGCGCGGGGATCGCGGTCCCTTTTGGCTTTCAAGAGCCGGAGGCGTTGCCGGGAGCTCGGAAGAAGGGCGGCTCCCTGCAGCCCGTAAATCGCGTTTGCTGGGCGGTGTGGTTCCCGCCTGGGGCTTTGGAAACAGCGGTGCGCCTCGTCGCTCCGGGAAGAGAACGAGAAGCCCTCGGCTTAAAACTCCCCGTGAAAAGCGAGGCGGCTCTGAGCCCGGTTAGGATTCTGATTTTTAAGAGGGAAGATCTGTTTTTCTATCCCCAGGGCCGTTCTTAGAGTAATTCTGGAGTAATTTTAAGATCAGGCGCGCGTGGCCTGCCAAGGGAAAATAATCTGATACAGTGAGGGCTAGCAGGGCACAGAGTTGAGATAACACTGGGCCAATTTATGGAGAGTTGCTTATTGCTGGCTACACTTCTTGGTGGTTGTGGTTGCCCCCTAAACCGGAAGCAGCATATTTAATTGCCAGTTGCTAGGGAATCATCCTTCCCTTGGGAGCTTCCAAAATCACACTTGGTGGACTGCTGGGTGCCAAGGAAAGCTGCTTGGATGGGAAAGAATATAATCTGAGTCTGCTGTTCTGGCCAGGGGTTACTTCAGCAACAACAATTATGATAAACATATCGATGATAGTAGTAAATGGTAAACAATCATATGGAATAAGAATAAAAAGTCTGGAAAGTGGACATTTCAGTTTCCAGAGACAGCAGAATAGAAAAGAATGAACTGGAGAAAAATCACAAAATACAAAGACCTGCAGATAGAAGCAGAATGACGGTGGCAAAAGAAACCCAGAACATCTGGAGCACTACTAAAACATCATCGTCATTGACAAATTCATCATCAGTCAATTGCAAAAGGCAGCTTTACTTGGAACAGCTTACATTATGCAATATCTTCAGTGCCATCAAACAATATCTGCCTATCCCAGTCCTTGGGAAGCACTCAGTAGGTGGATAAACATGCCCTTCTTTCCTTCATTACAAACATAATTGTTAGGTAAACTGTGAGCCACAAGGTAAATACATTATTATAACCAGTTGGTTTTAGTTAAAGCCTTAACACAAGTGTAAATCTCTTCTTTGAGATGTCAACATTTAAAATTCATAAACCGATAAAAAGAAAAACTATGCTTCCCCATACTGTGAAACGGGTTTATTCTAAGAAATAAGCATCACATGATGTGTCATTGTTAAAGTGCACTAAATTGCACTAAATTGGAATAGGATTTTAGCTAATATTGCAGTATTGGTGACACGACCTCTTATTATTGGCTTTGCTGGAAATACCCATATTTCTTAGCACAGTGCTCTCTGTTGCTTTCATGTTTTTTCCCCCCTTTTGCTTTCTTAGATTCAAACACAGCTGTTGTGCTTTAATCAATAAAATACATTCCTTAATCAATTCTCTCTCTCTCTCTCTCTCCCTCCCTCCCCCTCCCTCCCTCTCTCTCTTTCTCAGCTGTGAAAGACCCCCTGGCGATTGAAAGAGCAAATCTATTGAACATGGCTAAACTGAGTATAAAGGGACTCATTGAATCTGCTCTAAGCTTTGGGCGAACTCTTGATTCTGATTATCCACCTCTCCAGCAGTTTTTTGTTGTCATGGAACACTGCCTCAAACACGGCCTGAAAGGTACAGATAGTATTTTGGGGTGACTTGAGTCTTTTCATCCCATCACCATTTTATTCTATAGTTGGCCACTTGAGAGGGTCATTTTGGATTGGTTACTTCCTTTTGCATTGAGAAATAAGTATTGTTTTAAATCACAGTGTGTATCAGTGTTTCTCAAACTCAGCAACTTTAACTCCTAGAATTGCTGGCTGGGGAATTCCGGGACTTGAAGTCCACACATCTTAGAATTACTGAGGTTAAGAATCACTGGTGTAGACTGCTGCATGCTAGCCTACCCATGTTTACTTTCATTTGTCCTGCAATCCTAGTGCAAACTTTCCTTTCTAAATCAATTCAGAAGGAAGTTGTGTGATTTCCTCCTTTGAGTTCATTAGTATTACTTCATAGCCAGTTTTACTTCATTGGATTCTGAATGACTTATGAATTTGGTTCATTTGTTTTGAACAGCTTATTCCCATTATTTGTTGGCTGCCTAGAAGTGTGATCTTGGCTTTTTCTTACTTTTTCTTCACTTGCTACCGAGTATAGTTGTAACTATAGTTTCATGGCTGGCTGCAGTGGCTGTAAAAAAGTCACTGACATATCATTAAATTAAATTTGTTGATGCTCTATAAATAGAAAAAAAACTGTTTATAAACATCCCCAATACAGGTAGTCCTCAATTTACAACCATTTGTTTAATGACTGAAGTTACAAAGACACTGAAAAAAGTGACTTCAGACTTTTTCCACACTTAACGATCATTGCAGCATTTGTCAAACTTCAGACACGTGGCACCTGGCATGTATTTACAACAGTTGCAGTGTCCTGGGGTCATGTGATCACCTTTTGTGACCTGACAACCTGGGGAAGCCAGGTTCACTTCAAAACCAAGTTACTAACTTAACAACTGCGATGATTCACTTGACTAATGTGGCAAGAAAGGTCATAAAAATGGGGCAAAACTTACTTAACAACTGTTTTGCTTAGCAATGGAAATTTTGAGGTCAATGGATACTTGTATGTCTTATCCAGTAAGTATCTCAGATGCTCAGGGAAGAAATATATTAAATGTTCCAAGAAAGCAAAATAAGGCATAAAAAGTCAAGATGTGTTTATTTTTTCCTTCTAGTAAAAAAATCTTTTCTAAGTTATAATAAAACAATATGGGGCCCTCTGGAACTTGTAGAGAAATTGTATCCAGAAGCTGAGGAGATTGCTGCTAGCGTTAGAGATTTACCTGGTCTCAAGTAAGTTGTTTTATTGAAATATTTCCTTCACTGCTTTTCATACATAAATCATGAGAATGAACAAGGATTCATCTTCCACAGTTAAATGTATGTAACTTTTCTTAACCTCATAGAACAGGGGTGTCAAACTGCCGGCCCACGGGCCGGATGCAGTCATGGCAAAACCGCGCCCACCCCATTGCCGGCAATAGAAAAAAAGTTGTGATACGTCACGACACGTCATGTGACATGAGTTTGACACCCCTGTCATAGAATATTCTGTAGGTGAAATAATGTTGTTATTCAAAATTGTAAGAAAGGAAGACATGGGGTTTTGTCTGATGCAAAGAAGGTAAGCTAGAAATTCTATCAGATTCAGATTATTTGCCTGTTTATTGTCTAACCTGGCAGCAGTATTGCTCAGATTTTTGAGGCAAGGTTTTCCAATCAATACCATAGAGTGCCAAAAATTGAAGCTGGATCTTATTCATCCAAGGTCTGTTCTCCCATTGAGCAGTATTCCTTTGCAACTGCCCAACACTCAAAAGGAGACCTGACAATGGGCATAGTTGTGTTAAAGTACAATCCATCAATCTCTGACCCAGCAGAAAAGTGGTTCTTATCACAAATTAAGTAGGGAAGATTTTAATAAAATAACTAGAATATGAACTATTGGTTCTGATGTGATTCAAAAATGCTATTCACAAAACCAGGAGCTGTTAATTGAAATAAAGAATTATTATAGGTACCCATGTCATACAAGAGACTCTTGGTGCCTTACAAGAGTAGACTTAATCTTTTCGAATATTTCAATAGAATAGAGGTCCTATGGAGTATGGTCTCCTTTGAATGTCCCCCTCCAAGTCGCAGTGACTCACCCCTAGATGGAATGACCCGCCTTTGATCTTTACACCAACTGCCCACTGCAGAACCACAGGGTTAATCTCCTTCCTCAGAAAAACCCAAAATGGGATGATATTTGGCCAGACAAATACAGGGGAGGACATTATCTTTATTTTGTGTCTTAAGAGTTTTGTCAAGTAAATGTTTAAATCAGGTTGTTTTTTTTTTTTTTATAAAAACAACTTTTTGTTGAGAGTGTAAGTGGCTAAGTTGAATATAGAATGGTTAAGAACATTGTTCCAAATAAAGTGAAAATAGCTTTATCCCTACCTCTTTATTAGAAAGCATATTGACTGGTGTTAGAAATGGCAGCTCTGACTAATGTGTCTCTATGCTGAACTATTCCTTTTTTTAAATCAGAACTTCCTTAGACGTGCTCGGGCTTGGTTACGTTTGGCACTTATGGCAAAAAAAGATGGCTGACTATCTACGTTGTCTCATCCTTCGGAAGATCTCCTCGGGTGAGCCCTTATCCAGCTTCTTATTAAAAATCAGTGCTTTGATTGTGAACAGAATTGTGCACATTGGTTGTGTTGCATTGTAATTAGAACTTAGCTAAAATATTATTTTCTTAGCTATATAAAAGAGCTTACATTACATTGCTGCTAGCAGAAGCATTTCACTTTTCTTCCGAATTATAAATTTCAATAAAATGTTCTAATTGATTGACTTGACATCTTTTTATTTTTAAAAGATTTGGTAGAACGAAAAAGAAAGGGGGCATTCTAATGTCATTCAGGTTTTGACAGTAGTATAGTATAAACCAGAAGTCAACAATACAATGCCTGTGACATTCTCAAGCAGCGCTTGCCACAACAATGGCAAATATATTCTTTCTCTTTTGCTGTTCAATGTATTCTGCAAATTTACATCATGTTGCCAGCTGTTGGAAAAGGTGCATACCCAGAGCATAAAGTGTACAAAATGCAGTTGCACAATATTTAATTTCATACTTGCAGAACTAGGCATTTTTTTTGTTAAAAAAAAGCAGTTTTCTCTTTTTTTTTAATTCTAGACAAGGAATGTTATTCATGTTATTCTCCTTGCGCAAACTCTGTTGCTCAGAGTGTCTTTTCCATCCGCGTGCAAATATTAAATGCAGTGTGTGATATCGCTTGAGGATGTTCTTTCTCAGCATATTATGACCTTAAGTGCTGCTGATGCTAGTTGATCAAGCACCTGCAATTGGTTGCAGAGTGGGACACCCAACCATTAGCAGGTTTACTTTTTCTACTTCTGTTGACATTGGATACAGCTTGAGTGACTGCCTCTGCTTGATCTTTGGTGACAGAGTCACACATGTTTTAGAATCACGAGTACATATTTGTGTATCATTCGCGTATCATTGGAATTAATGGAAAAATGATGCAGATGAGATCTCTGTGGACCATGCATTTTATTTTTTTTAGAAATTGTGTAGGATTCCATCATACCATCAAAGTCAAGAAATTTTTAACTACAGCCGAAGCTTTTGTAGGGGAAGAGGCATAGGAGCATAGAGGAGATATATTTTGTTTTGGCCTTTGACAATCAGTATGCTGATTCTAATCTATGGACCTAGACAAGTTTTAAACACTCAATTTTGCTACTTCGCATCCTTTTAAATAAATTCCATAACAGTGGTGGTGTCTGTTTTCATGAGGAAGGCAAGTTGTTTTTGAATTGTCACATAGAGTCATTTTGACATTGGTCAGCGCTTGAAATTGACCAGTAATTGACATGCCATTTAAATTATATGAAATGCTTTTACAGTGAATTTTATGAACACCATGCAGTCATGATGGAAGAAGAAGGAGCCGTTATTGTTGGATTGCTTGTTGGTTAAATGTCATTGATGCAAACTTGTGTATTAAAGGAGAAGATTTGGATTCACAAGTAAGTAGACACCACAATCGTATTGTCAACGCTGCTAATATGGGATATTATTGCTTTGACAAATATGCAGAACTGTCTGGTATTTTTAGAGTTAATTCAGATGATCTAGAAAGGGAGGAGATTTATAAAGAAAGAGAGCTGGATAAGGAACGGAAGTGAATCTTTGCCCTCCAGGTTAATTGGAAGATGTGACTTATGACTGCAAAACAGGGAGGGGTTTAGCAAGAAAAGTCAGACGCAAGCAAGAGAAATTCAGATTTTGGCATCCATTCAGTATGTGCCGACGTTGTGTCCACTGATTAAAGACTTTTCAGAATAAACAATGCCTGGAATTTCTTTGAAGTGTTCCATTAGTTGGAACCTTGACACGTATAGTATATGTATCTTAAGAGCAAGGTTTCTTGACTGAAAGTCTTTCAAGTATAGCATAGCTATTTTTTTTCTCTTGTAAAAAGTGTTCTATGTCCTTTCTTCAGGATGTGTATGAAACCTGTGTTTTGGCTTATATTTGACCTTAATATTGTAAACTCAACGATATGGCTTAAACATTTGAATAATGAAAAAATACAGTATTGGAATGTATTATAATGTAGGCTTTGGCTATATAATATTCATAATTAAAGTAGCACACCTTTATTCATTTATGGATACTGCACATTGCTCTCGATCTATTATGTGTTCGCTCCATTGTCGACACAGTTGGGTCTGGAGGATTTTAACTCCTGGGAGCAATTTGGGGGAGACCGGTTGTTGCAAAAATGGTCAATACAATCCAAACCATTAATGTGATCATTACCAAATGTGGAATTTCCCATTCTGTTGAATTTGATTAAATTTGAAGGAGAATGAAGCTTATTCCCTAACTGTTCCTTTATTTCACTTTGCAAAATTTGAATATATTTTTTTAAAGGTTGGTGTAATTGATTTCTCATGTATCTAAAGAGTGAAGATGACACTGAAGATAAAGAAAGGTGAGTTTTAGTAGAATTTTTAGCATGTTGAACTAAATGGCTGAAAAACCCATCACTCTGGAAGGAAATCAAAGTGTCCTTCCCCTCACAAAAATATTCCTTCTTTATGCGTGAATCTTTACGTGAATCTTTACGCGTCCATTTTATGCCACGTTGTACCTAATGTGCATTAGTTCTGACTTACAAAGCCCTCTGAGGCTTCACATAAGTTGCATACTTATGTAACCACCTGCTCTAACCAGATTTGATCCATGAATTGCTCGTGTTACCCTGATTTCATGAGGGGGGCAGGATGAGGTCAGAAATGGCTGGACTCTACTGTGCAGGAACCAGCCACGGAGATGTTAATCTGCTTCTCAGGGCTGGCTTTCTTGAAGTTGGGTGGGTTTGTTTTTTTAATTCCTTCAGAGTGCAGTTTCTTGGCATGTTTGGAGTGGTTTGCCATTGCCTCCTTCCTAGGGCTGAAAGAGAGCGCCGGTCCAAGTCATCCAGCTGGCTTTGTGCCTACGGCAGGCTAGAACTCAGTTTTCCACACTTCTTGGCCAGCACCATAACCACGAGCTCAACTGACTCTCTCATCAAGTTAGCGCAGGCCAAACTTTTCCAGAGGACTTTATTTATTTATTTATTTTTAAAATGTATTTTATCAAAATATAAAATACAAAGAAAAATGAAAATAAAGGGGGGGAAAGGGAAGAGGAAAAGGCAGGGGAAAAGGGAAAAAGAAAGAAAAGCTTGACTTTCTCTTTTTTTAGTGCAGTAGAATAAGGTAATAACATATAGCCTGAACTTTTTGTTTTATATACTATACTAGCCATTTCTATAACAACAAACCTATCTAATCAGCAAAAGCCAAAGATAAGTTTCATTTTTCCACATCAAGCACAAAGTCCAGAAGCAATTTATTTATTTATTTATTAAAACTTTATGCTCCCATCTTCCCTAGAAGGTGACTCTTATTTGGCCTTACTTATTTTACTTATTGTACATATAAGTGTGTGTTCTCTCTCTCTCTCTCTCTGTTTAATTTTACTACTTTCTCTTCCATTATGTAAATCTCTATGTATGGAAAATAATAATAATATAATAATAATAATAATAATAGCCTACTGCAGGGGTCTTCAAACTTGGCAACTTTAAGACTTGTGGACTTCAACTCCAGAACTCCTCAGCCAGCCAGGGCTGGCTGAGGAATTCTGGGAGTTGAAGTCCACAAGTCTTAAAAGTTGCCAAGTTTGAAGACCACTGGCCTACTGTGAAAAAAGTTTGTACATTTTGGGGTCATAGATTTCAAGGGCAAAAAGCAGAAATCATGGAACAACACAACAAAATCAATGTTTAATGAAAGAGGATTCTTTAATCCAGAAATGCAGAACAGATATATGAACAGTCATCCTATTAATATCTAATATAAATTTGGGGAAATAGATAATCAAAGTCATATGTAAATCTTTAGAGGAGAGATGGGCAACCATGACCCCTTTATGATCTGTGGACTTAAACCCCGAGAATTCCTGAGCCAGCCATGGCCCCTTTATGACCTGTATACTTCACACCCAGAATTTTTAAGTCAGCCATGCTGGCTCAGGAATTCTGGGAATTGAAGTCCACTGGTCATAAAGGGGCCATAGTTTCACATGCAATTCTCGAGACTCAGATCTCAGATCAAATGTCTAACTAAACATTAAATATTCTAAACTAAACTAAATTTCTTTAGAAACGACCATGTCGCTGCAATATTGGATCAGAAGAATTATGTTGAAGAATTAAACCGGCAATTGAAGTAAGGATAGTGTTGTTTAGAGACAGGTGTCTTCTGTTTTAAAAACAATTACTTTGGTAATTATCAGGCATTGAAAGTATGGTATTTATTGAATAATGAATAGAAAAAAGATAAGTTGGGAAGGGTTGTGAAATGCAAGGTTGTCCATGGCGAGGGGGGTAAAAAAAATCAGATGGTAACAGGATCAAACCTGACCCTTTTTCAAGTTCATTGCACACATGATCACATTTTTTTTCTGTTTGTGTGGTCTCCTGGCAACTACCTGGACTATTCCCTGCGGTTTTTCTTGGCAATCACTTTTTTCAGAAGTGACCCACCTTCTTCCGTCCCTTCCTTCCTTCCTTCCTTCTTCCTTCCTTCCTTCCTTCCTTCCTTCCTTCCTTCCTTCCTTTCCTTCCTTCCTTCCTTCCTTCCTTCCTTCCTTCCTTCCTTCCTTCCTTCCTTCCTTCCTTCCTTTCCTTCCTCCCTTCCTTCCTTCCTTCCTTCCCTTCCTTCCTTCCTTCCTTCCTTCCTTCCTTCCTTCCTTCCTTCCTTCCTTCCTTCCTTCCTTCCTTCCTTCCTTCCTTCCTTCCTTCCTTCTTCCTTCCTTCCTTCCTTCCTTCCTTCCCTTCCTTCCTTCCTTCCTTCTTCCTTCTTCCTTCCTTCCTTCCTTCCTTCCTTCCTTCCTTCCTTCCTTTCCTTCCTTCCTTCCTTCCTTCCTTCCTTCCTTCCTTCCTTCCTTCCTTCCTTCCTTCCTTCCTTCCTTCCTTCCTTCCTGAAAGAGGGGCTGGCCCAAAGCCTCCATGCTGGCTTCACACTTAAAGGAGGACTGGAACTCAAGGTCTCCTGGTTTCCAGCTAGGTATCTTGCAGTCACAATCACCCTCTTGACTTTTAATCCCCACCCTGATAGATCTTGGGTCAGAAATATCTTAGCATAGTTTACATCAAAAATATGATTATGTTTTTAATCTGGGACCCTAAAAGAAATTTATTAGCTAGTATATCAAGGAGTTAATACTGCCATGATAGCTCCCTTTTAATATGCTTCTCTTATCAGGTAGACTAACAACACAGTCCTAATTGCTATTGATTTAGGAGTAACACTAATACAGAAGAGATGACATTTGGTTTCTGCATGTGTTTTTTGTAGGGCATCTGTTAATAAGTAAACTATACTTCTTTAAAGTATTTAAAGTATTAAAGGTATACTTAAAAGACTTGTGTATCTTTCCAGTTGATATGACATGGCTGTTTAAAATTGTTGTTCTTTGTGAAGTCTTTGTGAAGTCAAATAGAAGCAGGGCTCCAATTCAGATCTCACTCCAGACTTACTCACTGCAGTAAGACTGGTTTAGATAAAGCGTAAGGGCTAGGTCAGTGTGTACAGCTTTGTCCTCAGGTAATATGAACTTTCTCACATTCTTTAAGAGAACCCATCAAGAAGGCTAATAGTAATAATCTTCTCCAGATCATAAGAGGAGAACAAATTAAGTGTAACAATCATAGAGAGAGTCCTTGACTTATGACCACAATTGGGAGAGAATTTCAGTTGTAAGTCATTGAAGTTGTAAGTTGAGGCACCCATGAGACTGGACCCAGCTTTTCAACTGGTTTTATGGTGCTCATTAAGTGAATCACATGGTCGTTAAGCAAATCCAGTTTTCTGAATGGGTGGTTTCTTGCCAGAAACTGGCAAAAAATATCGCAAATTGCAGTTGTGACTTTGAAGTGCTGCAACTGGTTGTAAATGTAAGATGATTGCCAAATGTACAAAATGCAGTTCATGTGACTATGGACAGGGGAATGTTTTACAATGGTAGGAAATGCTTTATTGGCCATAACGCACCCTTTCCCAGGCCATCATTACTTTGAACGATCATTAAACAATCATTCATCGAGGATTACCTGTATAATATCCTTTTGCAACCTAGAACTAAGGAGAAATTTCCTGACAGTTAGAACAATTAATCAGTGGAACAACCTGCCTCCAGAAGTTGGGAATGTTCCAACACTGGAAGTTTTCAAGAAGAGACTGGACAGCCATTTGTCTGAAATGATAGGGCAGGGGTCTTCAAACTTGGCCCTTTTATGACTTGTGGACTTCAACGCTGGCTGAGGAATTCTGGGAATTGAAGTCCACAAGTCATAAAAGGGCCAAGTTTGAAGACCTCTGTGATAGGGTTTGGACTAGAAGACCTCCAAGGTCCCTTACAACAACAACAACAACAACAACAACTACTACTACTACTACTACTACTACTACTACTATTACTACTACTACTTCTTCTTCTTCTTCTTCTTCTTCTTCTTCTTCTTCTTCTTCTTCTTCTTCTTCTTCTTCTTCTTCTTCTTCTTCTTCTTCTTCTTCTTCTTCTTCTTCTTCTTCTTCTTCTTCTTCTTCTTTCTTCTCCTCCTCCTCATTGTTATTGTTTTGTTATTGTTATTGTTATTATCATCTTTGGGTGATCTCAAAAAGCTCTACAGGATCAGACCTTTTTGATTTTAAGAAGGGTGACCATTGGGATATATCAGGTCTGTAGGCTAGATATGGAAGTCTACTTGTGTGGGCTATGAGTAAGAAAGAATACAAACACTATATATTTTGAGGAGTGGTGTCAGGAAGTATCTTCTGATGCATTTGTTGCTGGGCACCAAGCAGTCGCTAGGAGGTTTGGTAAATCAGCTTGTACTGTTGCATAATTGTAGAAATAATTCTGAAGAATTTTTTTTTTTATTGTTTTCAGTAGTACCGTCAGCAGCCTCCATACACGCGTCGATTCACTAGAGAAGTCAAACACTAAATTAATTGAAGAGGTATGGTCTTTCAACAATATATGCTTCAATGTTGAAATTGGCAGCCTTTGTTTGCGTTTGGGGTTTGGTTTTTATTTTGGTTTGGGATTATTATTATTTTTGGTTTGTTTCAGCCAAGACATTTCCCTTGGCCAAGAGGTGCCTTGTGTGTTACACAGAACCTCTGAGCAGCATGAGGATGGCAGCCTCAGCTCAGCTGCAGCTAACCATGAAATCCTGGTCCATCTGTACAAACCAACTTTTTTTGCCATATAAAGCAGGAACATCTGCAAGGTTGGCCAAAATGTTAAGATGGTCATGACCTTGCAACTGAAGCCCTGTCAGAGCCATCTTGACCTTTTTGACCCCTGGAGGTTGACCTAAAATAGGTATGGTATCAGTATAGGAGGGGAGTCCAGATCCACCAACCCATAAAGCAGGGGTCTTCAAACTTGGCCCTTTTATGACTTGTGGACTTCAACTCCCAGAATTCCTCAGCCAGGCACGCGTGCCTGGCTGAGGAATTCTGGGAGTTGAAGTCCACAAGTCATAAAAGGGCCAAGTTTGAAGACCCCTGCCATAGAACATTCTCTCAGCAGTTTGAGAGAACATTCTCTCTAGCTGCTGAGAGTCTGTGTACAACCTCAATGGGGCATAACTCTGATTTCTTTGTGTGTGTATATATTTTTTTTGCATTTGTGGAAATCGTTTATCACAGGAATCCTTGCGGCAACCTCATTTTAAACAATACTACAGCCCTGGTATTTAAACAATACCACAGCCCACGGCCTTTTACAAGTGCCCAGACTCATGGCACTCTGCATATTAAACATTCCTTAGCCATTGTTAATGTTGGATTTTAATTGAGATTAATATCTTCAGTTGCAAATTTTGGATTTCCGCTTCCCGTCAACTACCATGAATCCTTGTTTGTTGGCAATAGAAAAGGTTGAATGAATAAGCCCTAGATAAGTATGTTGGATTAGTGCAGTGATGTGATTAGAAGACTATTAACGTTTTCATGCAGCATTTTGGGTCTAGAGTTGTTTATTTCCTGTCTGAAAGCTTTTGGATTTTTTTATTTTTACATTCTATCTTTCTCTTAGTTGGCGATAGCTAAAAACAATATAATAAAACTACAAGAAGAAAACCATCACTTAAGAAGTGAAAACACACTCATTTTAATGAAAACACAGCATCATCTGGAGGTATGATATTTTAAAATAATTTATGATTTGTATGTCAAAATTTGCCATTTTTAATGTAATTTTCTATAAAAATATGTAATATTTAAGCATTTTATATACTTCCAAGAATCTAGCTAACAGCTTAAGGGGGATATTTTTGGAAGATCACTTGTAAATATACTATGCCATGAAGGGTCATTTAATTTATGCTAAACTCATTGCAAAATAATATTTACGTTCCCTTGTCAAGATAGTGAGGACATAGGGGAACAACATTTTTTTTCTCTCAGCTAACATTAATCTTGTAAGGTTAGAAAGATTTTGTAGGCGGGGTAGAAAAACGTCTAGAAAGACAAAGTAACCACCCGCAAAATATTCAGAGAGGGAGCTTTTTAAAACTGCAGAAGTCAGCAGGATGATGATTGAGTTCAAAGAGAAGAACTTTAAAATGGTGAAGCAGCTGAAATGGGATAAAAATAGACCTTGTGAAGTAGGACAGGGAAGTAAAACTGACATGAGGCAAAAGACAGTGAAGTGGGAATACCACTTGGTAACTTAGAGGGTCAATTAACAAATGGCCTATTCCAAGACCAGAACAGCAGGCCAGAGGAAGGACATCCTGTGGCCATTCCAGAGATGTATAACTGGAGTCAGTAAAAAAATTAAAATGGGCAATTGGGGAACGGTTGCTGGAATTGGGAATGTCTAGTCCAGGGGTAGGCAACCTTGGCTCTTTTATGACTCGTGGACTTCAACTCCCAGAATTCTGAGCCATGCTGGCTCAGGAATTCTGGGAGTTGAAGTCCACGAGTCATAAAAGAGCCAAGGTTGCCTACCCCTGGTCTAGTCCAATGAAGAGAAGGACGAGGGGTGACATGATAGCCATGTTCCAATATCTCGGGGGCTGCCACAAAGAAGAGGGAGATCAGCCTATTTTCCAAAGCACCTGAAGGCAGGTCAAGAAGCAACGGATGGAAACTAACCAAAGAGAGAAGCAACCTAGAACTAAGGAGAAACTTCCTGTCAGTTAGAATAATTAATCAGTGGAACAACCTGCCTCCAGAAGCTGTGAATGCTCCAACACTGGAAGTTTTTAAGAAGAGACTGCACATTTGTCTGAAATAGAATTGGGTTTCCTGCCTGAGCAGGGGGTTGGACTAGATGACCTCCAAGGTCCCTTCCAACATTACTATTATTATTATTATTGTTGTTGTTGTTGTTGTTGTTGTTGTTGTTATTATTATTATTATTATTATTATTATTATTTATTATTTATTATTATTATTATTATTATTATTTCTATCATGTCATGACATCACTGAAGTGAACAGTGTGAAAACTTTTGCTCTATATTTGGTAAAGGGTTATAGTTCTGCAAGGCTCAAGACACACATTTCTTCCTCTGCAAAAAAGAAGAGAAGAACCCCAAATTTTGCTCCCATCTATTCCACTGGTGCATGGGAGAGGTGGATGCACGATGTTCCAGATTCCTGGTGGACACTACACACTGAATTAATTTGTTGTTGTTAGTTGCGAAGTCGTGTCCGACCCATCGCGACCCCATGGACAACGTTCCTCCAGGCCTTCCTGTCCTCTACTGCTGGGAGTAACTTGGAAGGAGAATCTGTTGCCAACTCCCATTTTTAAAAACGTAAACGTTCAGTTGGTGTTCTTCAGAACTCTCACTGGCTTATTGAAGATGACGTTTTCATAACAGTATTACCATAAGGAACATTTTATGAATAGTAACAAATATGGCAGATTCCAAACTATAAAAGGAGTGTTTTTCTGCATTTTCAATAATATTTATACATATTACAATACTTAAATGCGTATTGGGCTTGTAGCTTATATAGGATCTAAATCATTTTTGACACATGCATAGCTCTACATAATACTCTCATTGTCCCCAACTCATCACAAACACAAAGAAAAGTTAGGAGGTCTTATTGCTGCCTAGCGCAGAGGTCCCCAACCTTTTGGGCACCAGGGACTGGTTCCGTGGAGAGAGGTTTTTCTGCAGACCGGAGGGTGCGTGGTTTTGTATGCTGCCTGCATCCCACGGATGGGACTTTGCTTATTTGTGCGGACCGGTTGCTGGCATGCCGCGGCCCAGTACTGGTCCACGGACCGGTGGTTGGGGACCCCTGGCCTAGCGTGTGCATCTTTAGCAACTTTAAGACTTGTGGACTTTAGCTCTGAGAATCTCCAGCCAGCTTGGCTAGCTGGGGAATTCTGGGAACTGAAGTCCACAAATCTTAAGTGGTCAAGGTTGGGTATACCTGCTCTAGGAAGAGGTCTCTTTCTGAATACCAAAGTTTTTAAGTACAATAATTTCCCTTATTTTCTTTGTAGATGAATAAAGTAGATGCCGAAGCAGAACTTCAGACATATAAACATTCCCGACAAAGCCTGGATGAAATGTATAATGAAGCACATAGACAGCTTCGAGAAGAATCACAGTTAAGACAAGTGAGTGGGTGTCACATAACTTGTGAATGGCTACTCTTGCACATTCGTTGGCCTCAATCATAGAGTTACATACAGGTAGTCCTTAACTTACCATGGGTCTCTTGGTGATCATTCAGAGTTACCACTGACCTAAGACAGGGAACTTCTATGACTCAGATTTAAAGTTCTGACAGTTGGGCCTCCTCCGTGGTCACATGGCTGAATTGTGGACGCTCGGCAACACAATTGCATCTATAGCTGTTTGCAGTGCATGCAGTTATGTGACTGTATTTTATGACAGGTTTGCCAAAAACTGTCACTTACTTCCAGTTTTCAGCAAAACTGTGCTCATAACAAACCATTGGTTCATTTAACGGCCACGGTGATTTGCTTAACAACTATTGCAAGAAAGTTTGTAAAATCGTTTTGGTGACATGACTGACCCATTTTACGACTGTTAATGACATATGACTGTAAAGGGCAGGCTCCATTACAGTTATATTGCAAGGACATCCCCGTACTTAGGTGGTTGCATGCAGTTGTCAATCATCAATCATGCTGTTTTGTTAGAATCTGTTCAACCTAAAATTAAACACAAGATTTTGGGAATATGTGGGCTTGTTTGTTTTTTATCTTTTGTAGGATATAGAGAACGAATTGATGGTCCAGGTTGGCATGAAGCATGAGATAGAACTTGCCATGAAGTTATTGGAGAAAGATATACATGAAAAGCAAGACACTCTTATAAATCTGCGGCTACAGCTGGAGGAAGTCAAAGTGATAAATACAGAAATGTATCAAAAACTGCAGGTAGTTCATTATTTATATCTTGAAACCAAAATATACAAGTGTATTGTAATATTTGGGATATTTGGGAGTTTGATCCCCTCCCCCCCCGTAGTTTTCAGTCAGCTATTGGCAGTTAGCCAAAGCATCTTCTCTATCTGGGGTGACAGTGCATTTAAGCTACCGAAGGACTGTCTTTGGGGAGTTATGGAATGGACTTGGTTTGTATGGCACTATAGGCCATGCTTGCTTAGCATCAGCCATCAATAAATCCTATATTATTAATATGGAAGCCCTTCTTGCAGAAATGTCTGTGCAGCCAGTGTCCTAGACCAGGGGTAGGCAACCTCGGCTCTTTTATGATTCATGGACTTCAACTCCCAGAATTCCTGTCAGCTATGCTGACTCAGGAATTCTGGGAGTTGAAGTCCGTGAGTGATAAAAGAGCCGAGGTTGCCTACCCCTGGTCTAGACAGTAGTGGCTGGCCAGCTAACAATAGAGTCCTTTGCTAATTGAACAAAACGCAAGGGCTCTGTGGCTGATCAGCTTCTGCATGCAGGGCTAGGGACGCAAATCATTTCTTAAATGCTTTAGCTTTCTTAAAATATTTCCTGTGTAGTTGGAGCAGGAAAAGGAAAAAACAAATCCAGGAGCATCAAAAACGAGGTTGCAGAAGCTAGCCAGACTGCATTTCCCTCTGTTACTTCAGGTTCAGACACTCTGTCAGACCAAAGTAAACTAACCAAAACTAAGCCACAACTACAGACCCTGTTTTAAGATATACCTGGTTAGCCCCAGTTTGAATGGTGGACTGGGTTCAAAGAACAAAGTCAGTCCCCACAAGGTTGAAGAGAAGCCTTATTCCTAACCTACCACGATTCCACGTTGATGGGACTTAAAAGGGAAGGTAGGCATTTAAAGCAGACATGGCGATTTATAGCAAAATGGCCGCCCTGGTACATGCATGTGCAGACAGCTGGAGATAGTTTTCCAGCAGCTACTGGAGCCTTGCAAAGCCTTGTGACTGCTCTAATGCTTTGAATAGAGGTGCTTGATAATTACCATATTGTAATAGAATAATCTCTTAATAATAGTTTTCAGAGGAAGCCATGAAAGAAAAGAATGAAATAATTGGTCGCCTGGAGGATAAAACTAGTGAGATTACCGCAACTATGAAGCATCTGGAACAAAGGTACAACATCACAGTCTTTTTAGTTTTTTTCCTTGCTCATTTTCTCTTGTCCATGTTAGGGCAAGAGAAGCCCTGGGCTTATATCTTCCTCTCAGGTGCAAACTTTGGCAAACGTTAAATTATATTTTTATATAATCACCACTGTTTTTCACGGTGCTCAGTTTAACACCCAGATTCATAATCCACGGTTTGAGATCAGTGTGTTAAAAATCACGATCTCTATTTCATATGCAGTGACAAGCTGAGCTTCTGCAAAATAAATAAATAAATAAACATTTCAAAAGTCTGTCCGGCTAACTTATGATGGTGATGGGAGGAAAGTAGGAACTGGGTTTGTTCCAACTTTACGCTACAACATGGCACAGACCTTGGCTTAGCATTACATGCTACGTTTGGCAGGTTATAGACCCAGTTACCTGCATATTGTGCCAAAAAGAATAGGACACAATTTTTCACATTTAACTTTCTCTTAACTTTAAATACCTGTTCATGCAGGAACAGCCATCATTCAAACTGATCTGCTTTCACACACTTCTGTGAACACGGAAGATGCCTCCCTGAGTTGGGGGAATCCAATCTTCCTTTCTGCTCTAAATCACATTATAGCCCATTTAGCAGATTGCAGTTAGCTATTCCGAAACTTTCCTCCCTTTTGAATTTTTCATATTGTTAATAATTCTTCCAAGCTCCCTTTGACCTAAATATATGCTATGCTGGGCGCAGGGGATAAGACTTGGATCTTCTTTTAGATGCATTGAAGGATGACTTGAAAGGTAGAAAAGCCACAGGGAATGTTTTCAGTCCAATCCAGGGGCTCTGCCCCCCCCCCCATTTTTTGCCAGATGTGACCTGCTCAGTTTCCCTAATACCAGCAGCTATAAGGCCATCAGAAAAAGCTGGGAGGCTCAGCTGGCAGATGACCTGCTACATTTTGAGATTGGCTGATTACTGTAGAATTCAAATTTTCAAAGAGTTGTTTTATTAACTGGCTTCCTCATATTATTGTCTATGCAGCAGGTTGCATGCAAAATGGAGTGATTTCAGAAGCAAGTTATATTTTTGTTGATACTAATTCCATGAAAAGAGATTAAATATAAGGCAAGATGTACATAAGAGCTTAAGTGCTTGTAAAATAACCCTAGAGTTGAGGCTCTAGATCAGGGGTCTTCCAACTTGGCCCTTTTATGACTTGTGGACTTCAACTCCCAGAATTCCTCAGCCAGCGTGCCTGGCTGAGGAATTCTGAGAGTTGAAGTCCACAAGTCATAAAAGGGCCAAGTTGGAAGACCCCTGATCTAGATATTAAAGAGAGAATTGGTACCATGGCAGTATTCTGAGGGAGCGTTACCCTTTGTTTCTGCCTTGGTTTCACTTGTTAGCAGAAATTTCTAGTAGAGAACTCATGATGTTTCTAACCATGGTTGGTTCAGCCTCAGATCTAAGCCAATCGTATTACTCCCTTAAGAAGCCAAGAGCAAATTTAGGCTTATGGTGAAATAAATCAGCTATCCTGGTTGGAGGTGTTTGCAGGTTTGTGTGTCAAAAAATTATCAGCCTTGATCAATACCCTTACACCAGAGGTGTCCAACTCCCAAAATTTCCCAGGAAGCCATGAAGTTGAAGTCCACAAGTCTCAAAGTTGCCCAGGTTGGACACCCCTGCCCTACACCTTTTTCATTGTATTGCACAGAAAAAGGAATAAGGGCTTTGATTACAAATTTTTGACCAACACATCCTTGTGGACACTCGTGTTTTGATTCAAGTGGAATGCTCAACATATCATAGAGTGAGCTTTCCAATTTGCTCAGCCATTCACATTTCTGGAAGAAGCAAAGTGAAGAGGGTTAGAACAGGGTACACAAAGATCCTTGCTCCTTTGTTGCTCCTGGCCTGTGAATTTGCAGTTGTTGCACCACAACCCCAGACGTATGTTAAAAAATGGTTGATTTTCTAAATGCTTAAAAATGTAAACATCCATAGTCTCATCGTTGTTTTCTTTTTCAATCCAGTCTATTGAACAAAAACATTGTGTATTAAAACGTCAGTAAGCATGAATATTCTTTTATTGACATCGTTTTTCCTCTTTCTTTTTCTTTTCTCCTTTATCCCACATTTTTGGATGTTTTTATTGCCTTTGTCTTTGATTTTTATCCATTGCACATCTGAAGTGACAAAGAATTGTTAACGCAGACTAGGACTATTGCTATGACTTTGGTGAAATGTTCCAGTCGCGAAGGGCAGCCCCAGTACAAGCTGGTTAAAGATATATCATTTTGAAGCCATGGTTCTTGCAAAACAATTCATAAAGGAGCAAACAGCAGCGCTTACACAAGGAAAATGAGCTTTGAATTATGACGCTTGGATTTGAGTTTCTTGTTCATGTATTTGGTTTAGTTGGGATGTCAGTGTAGTATTCTCATTGGATCGTGTTTCTGACACCGATTTCCTGCTTTGTTTTTCCGAAATGAAGTGACAATAGAAATCTTAATTTAGCAGTTTCCAGTTGGAATTGATCTTTTCAAAATCACAGTGTTATTACCTAGCAAATGATAGAGACTGACTTCAAGTTCAGCTAGCATTATTTTTATGACCGTGAAGCTGGTAGGGAGAAATGGTTCAGAAAAGATCTTACAGATTGTAATTCAACCTTTGTTTACATAGATCTTTTCTTGCCTTTTGGTAAGGACAAGAGTTAAACATGGTCTTCCGGATTATCTTTAAATATATTAATCTTTGCACAACGTTGTCTTTAAGAAATGTAGATGCGCACCCCAGTTGTGCTGGGAGAATTATATTTTGCTTTTTAAAAAAAATGAATTAAATTGGAAATCCCACCAATGTTTTGAACCGAAGAAGTAGTGAAATGTAAATTAATTGGTGCACATTGGTGAAGCATAAAAGCTCTTTTAGTGGGACATATGTGTGCATCTACTTTGTGGTACAGAAGAAGAAGGAGGGACTGATGGAAACACTTCTTGTTTATAGTCGATAGCATTTTATCATGAAATGGAAATTGCTCGGACATCTGCCTGGGTAGAAAGGCTTTACAGTTAATTTTTTGGGAATGGGCTTTCTCCCACGCCCCTGCCTTTAAAGCTGAGGGGGAATCATCCTTACAGATGAGGGAGCTTTAGGAACATATTAGCATTACAGCAGGAGTGTTGGGGGTCAGGAAAGCCAAGATGGCAGCCACAGCCATGCAACAGAAGCCCTGCCCTTTTTACACAGAATGCATGGGATGGGGGCGGGACATGGATGACACAGTGGCTGCTGGCATTTGGAGATTTTAAGTACCTCCCCCCCCCCCCTTGTAACAGACATCCTTGCATTAGAACTCAAGATAAATCCCCTTTCAACCTTCTTTACTGAAGGTTTACTGGATGATTTTTACAAATTTCTCTGGGGATAGGCAGTGTTTTCAAGAGCAAGATTTCCCCCCAAAGTGAGGCTAGCTAGTCCATGCCTGAAAAAGCCCAGTGCACAGAGTCGCTTCACACTTTGATTATCCTTGGAATGTAGATGATCCATGGGAAGATTATCTGTTTCCCTTTTCCTTAGAAAGAAATTTTGGAGCAAGTTGTGTATGAGATCGGAAGAGAAGTGACAGAAAAGGTCTAGGAGAGGATTGCTCTACCACGCAGTATATATCTGTTTTCTTATCCACTCTCAAACCTGGGTGGGAATCCCAACTATTTACATAATACCATATATATTATATTAGACCAATATTAATGACCACAGAACTGATGCCATACAGGCCAGGGTTTCTCATGCTTGGCAACTTGAAGATGTGTGGACTTCAGCTCCCAGAATTCCCCTGCAAAGAATTGTGGCTGAGGAATTCTGGGAATTGAAGTCCACTCATCTTCAACTTGGCAAGGTTGAGAAACACTGTATTAGAGTCGGTGACTTTCCTTGGCATGTGTTGAGCCTCAAATACACTTTTATTGTCCTAAGTTCCATCATCCAGTGTTCTGTATCAGTAGGAGGTGAAAGTCAAAAAAGTCAAAATGGTGGCTGCAACCACACAGTCAGGGCCACCATTATGGTTCTTTTCATTGCCCCTGAGGATGTCGCTGTTCCTTTCTTTCTTCTTTTGTGAAGCCAGTTGACCGGGCTATTTGAAGTTTGGTTTTTCCTTTTCAAAGAAGAAATCATATCTATAAAAGAGCTTAAATGCTCAGATAGCACTCTGTATGTATAAAACCTAAAATATGTATCACTCTGCTGTGATGGCACCTGTTTTATCATGGATCCCAAATAAAAAAAATGGAGAAATTTATGGATGTTTTGTGGTGATAGTGAGATGAATAATTTGAATTTGTAGGCATTGTCTGGGTCTCTCATTTGAGTTAGTGAGTTTATCCCCAAACTTTGTTTTCATTTAGAAATGTTCTATTTCCCCATTTTTTTTTCCTTTTATTTGTCTTCATCCTTTACATCCAAATTCTAGCTTCAGTTTTACCCAAAGTTGATTTGAATTACACCAGATTGCAGCAAGCAGAGAAGGCTCACATGGAAGCAGGGAGTGAGGACAAGAAAGTTAAACAAGATTATATGAATAAATCTGAAACTCTTCAGAAAGAAATTGCCCAAAAGGAAAACCAAGTGTAAGTAACCTTGATTTTGGGGAAACTGGATTATTTTTAATATTTTATTATAAACATTTTAATATTTATATAATGTCAGCATATATGTTTAATATATCAACCATTGAGAACAATATCCTGTCCTTGGTGTACAGTATTTTTCTTTACAGAAATTTGTATAGACTTAAGATATTATTTCATGGAAATTATTAAGGTTCAGGATTAGGAACAGGAAATGGTGAGTTCTAGTCTTCCCTTAGAATGTTTCTAGGTTGGCCTCTCTCCTTCAGCAGGGCTGTGGTTGGAAAAATTGGAAGTGGAAACATTACACCCTCTGTCTTGAATTAAACAAAATAAAGATGAAGTACTACTACTCAAATAAATAAATACATCCATCCATCCATTTCAACCATTGCCTTTTAACATTTCTCTCTCTCAAATGAATTTCCCAAGAAACACCATGACTTCTACTCCTCGGGGTGTTATTTATTTATTTTTAATCCCTCCTTTATTACTTTATAAGTAACTCAGGGCAGTGGACCTACCCAATAATCCGTCCTCCTACTACTACTTTCCCCAATCAATAACCTGCGAAGGGAGTTAGACTGAGAGAGTAAGTGGCCCAAAGTCACCCGGCTGGCTTTCATGCCTGAGGCGGGACTAGAAGTTACTATCTCCTCGTTTCTAGGCCAGCACCTTCATCACTGCACCAGACTGGCTCTCCTATAGTACATCGATATTATATCTTGAGTTAAACAGTCATAGAATGTTTAAATGGTGAAGTCAAAAGGGACTTTAGGGGGGTCTTCTAGTTCAACCCCTACTCAGAGCAGGACTTTCAGGCCATCCCAGGTAAATTGTTGCCCAGCCTTCGTTTGAAAACCTCTGGGGATAGAGCACCATGACTCCAGGAATCAGGATGTCCCACCGTTTCATAACTCTCGTGGCCAAGAAAGCCCTCCTTATTTCAAGTTTGGGCCTTCCTCTATAAAACTAACACTCAAGTCGTTCCTGTCCTACTATTTGGGCATTATAGAGAATAAATCTACAGCTTCTTTCCTGTAGCAGCCTGAGAAGCATGGGAAGAGGGCTGTCACGTCTCAGCCAGACCCATGTCCTGATCCTGCCTAGTCAAATAGCCTGGAAAAGGTGTCAAGAGTAGAGACTGGGGAGCTGCTGGGGCTCATTCAAAGCTTTATGCATGAGCCAGGAACTTCAGTGCCATAGTGTAAATTTTGAAGCTCCTTTTGAGTTTCCTATGAGGCAGGGAAGGCTTCTTGTGTAAAAAAAATATATAAATAAATAGGGAAAGTCTTCCACATTCCTCGAGCTCCTGAAATTCATTTAAGCTTTTGAGGTCCTCTTCTTGATAGCCATAACCAGTTTTTATTCAACAAGAGAGTTTTAAGAAGAAATTATATGACCTGATTAAAAACTATGGATGGGTGTGGGTTGTTTTTTTTTTTTTTTTGTAAATGTGGATAACTCCAAGCCACAAATACAAATTTCAAGATTAAGCTGGAGAGTGTGTGAGATTCTTTCAGCTTAGCTGAGCTATGATCCAGCCAGTCTGGGGAATAAAGAGGAGGGAAAGGGGGAGGAGAAGGAGAAGATCTGAACATTTAGGAAATATTTTTTAAGGCCAAACTAGACAATACGTAAAATGCAATTATGTGATTGCACATTTCATGTTCAATCTAGTTTTTACAATTTTATAATATGCAGCTTCCTTTTATGGGTTTATTTTGAAGTAATAATAATAATAATAATAATAATAATAATAATAATAATAATAATAATAATAATAATAATAATAATAATAATAATAAAGTTGGAAGGGACCTTGGAGGTCATCTAGTCCAACCCCCTGCTCAGGCAGGAAACCCTATACCATTTCAGACAAATGGCTGTCCAGTCTCTTCTTATGTGATGTGATTGTACAAGGATTGTTCTAGCTGGTTTTATTTGGGCTTTATTTCTCTCATTGTTTCTACCCAGACAATAAATTTAAACAAATCGATAAGAATAAAATTAGAAAACATGTAGAAAAAGAGCTTCAGAGACGTTCCTTTAGGATCTCTCAGAAAAAGTAGTCCTTACAAAAGGAGGAAAAAAGAAAGTGAACACTTTCCTTCTTTTTAAAAAAAAGTGTTAAATTTTCTGTAATTTATTTTTGAAAACGTCTGTTGAGCATATCAAGCACCTATATTAGATTGATGCTATGATTTAAATGAGGTGAAATATTTATCATGTAGTTTGTGGCACTGATTAATTTAAAATAGTCCATACATTAAAATGAAGCTAATGCTTTGAAAACATTCTTCAGCTTGAATGAATTTTTTAAATATTCTATATTTTTAGGTGTCAGTTGGAGACAGATTTGAAAATAGAAAGAGAATGGAGACAAACCATGGAGGAGGACCTTAAAAAGGAAAAAGAAACTACATGTTTTCTCCAAACAGAGACTCAGCAAATCATTACACTTAAAAAAGTAATTTTTCAAAACCCGAATCCCGATTAAAAACAGTAGTAGAGGGACAGGGTGGAGCAGAAAATGCTTTTGCACACTTCATGAGGTGGGTGTGATGGGATCTGGGTGAAGGGCCATGAGGCAGGTGGGCTGTGGGAGGCTTCCTGGAAGTCAGGTGAGTGGCAGCTGGCAGAAGAGCTTTTTTTCCTGAAACTTCCCACTGATAGAAACTGCAGACATGGAAAACTGGAAAATATGGAAAACTGGGTCTTTGCGCTGGCAAGCAAAGATGTTATTTCCAACCACTTATACATGGGGGGGGGGGGGAGAGGGGAATCATGATCAGGACCATGATCCTGGTAGGTATCTCCAAAGATATGTTGAAAATGTCTAATATTCACTAAATGGCCATTTAGGTGAGCTGTTAAATTTTGTTTGGGAGTCCCTCTAGTTTTAGATAGTTTACAGAATTAATCTGGGATTCGTAATTTTCATGTATTTGCATCATGCAGGGGGCCATTAAACACAAAGATGGCTGCAACTGCATGATCGAAGTCTAGTCGTGGTAATGAGAGCCATCTTGACTTTTTTTTTTTTTTTGACAGTCCCTGCATATAATCTGTTTTATGTCAATTGCTTTTGGGCTGTGGTTCACAGACGTTCTGAGTTTGCTCCAACAAGGAAGCTCTCAGTTGGGCATTCCTGGAAGTTCTTATTTTACTGCTATATCCATCTCTAAAAATTCTCATGTTCTATTCCTCACATTAATTAGCTTGAGCATAATTATTTTATCCTTCCTCATTTTTTAATTTTCTTCCATTTGTCTTTTGCTCCACCCATCTTGCTTTTTATCTGCTATGACTAAGAATGCAGTATTTCTCCAATGTTGTTAATGCTTTTCCTTGACTCAGTTGATTAGATCAGCACAAGTGGCTCTCTGAAGAGGCCTGTACATACAAGGAACATGTGTATCTGAAAAGCATGGTGGGAGATTGGTCTTACTCAAAGATGTATTTTATGTTTAGTTGTCCACAATGCAAAGTTCTGTTGAGTTACATGGAAATCGTGGTATCTATCTATCATCTATCTATCTATCTATCTATCTATCTATCTATCTATCTATCTATCTATCTATCTATCTATCTATCTATCTATCTATCTATATCTATCTATCTATCTATCTATCTATCTATCTATCTATCTATCTATCTATCTATCTATCTATCTATCTATCTATCTATCTATCTATCTATCTATCTATCTATCTATATCTAGTCTGTCTGTCCATCCATCCATGCCTCCCTCCCTCCATTATCTCAGCAGTTGATAAGTCAGAATCATTCTGTCTTGGAATGAAGAGAAACCACTGTTTTTTTCCTTTTCTGGATTTGAAGTCGCAGGGCACTGGCTGAAGATAAGATATTGCTTCACATCACTCCCCTAGAAACAATTATGCCTCAGTTCAGATGCTTTTCCTGTTTTCATCTATCCCAATGCTTTTCAACCTCGGCAAATTTAAGATGCGTGGACTTCATTCAGTTCCCAGAATTCTGCAGTCAGCATGCTGGCTGGGGAATTCTGGGAGTTGAAGTCCACACATCTTAAACTTGTCAAGGTTGAAAAACATGATCTATCCCAGGGGTAGGCAACCTCGGCTCTTTTATGACTCGTGGACTTCAACTCCCAGAATTCCTGAGCCAGCCATGCTGAGGGGAAAGAGAGGTTTCCAAGCTGAGCCATGCGGGCTCAGGAATTCTGGGAGTTGAAGTCCACGAGTCATAAAAGAGCCAAGGTTGCCTACCCCTGATCTATCCTATTCTGACATAAAATGAATCCTTATTCCTTCACTGCCTCTGAATAATAATTTGTGGGTATCAATATGTGATAATCCGGCTTTCCCCTTCTCTTTCATTGAGCACCTATTTGAACCAAAGAAATGCCTGATGTACATTCCTCAGTGTCAAATATTGTCATGCTTTATGTATCAATTAATTATGTTTGTTTCTATTTAAGGAATTCCTAAAGTTACAGGGAAAAAACAAGCAATTGAGAAATCTATGTCATGATCAAGAAGAAGCTCTCCAAGAGCTAGCCGGCAAACTTAGCGAGTAATTTTCCTTTTTTTCCTTCCTTTTTTTTTTTTTTAGGGAAGGGGCATAATTATTCAGGTATCCCAATGTATAGTGGACTAATTAGGAATCATTTATAATTTAAGCATTTCATATTCTATTGAAGGGGTGGGCAACCATGGCAACTTTATGAGCTGTGGATTCCCAGAATTCCTGAGCCAGCATAATTGCCTACTCGTTACATTGGCATGCTACATGTATTCAGACTATTGTGTTTGTCAACAGCCAAGTCAAGCTGTATGCTTGCTAGGTATCCAGATCTTCAGAAGCTTCCATGGGCAGTAAATGTCACATATACATCTACTTGTGTGGGAGAAGGAAGTATAAGATGTTTACCAGGTATTATTGGACCTTCTGTGAATTTAATTCAGGATAAGCCTTTAATGTACAGTTTTATATTGCCCATCTAGCCCTAAGCAGAATACTAGTGTGATTTCAAGTAGCAAAGAATTGAGCCTCAGAATTTCAGAATGAATTAGTTTATTGATACATATTATAAAGAAACAACAAAAATAGGGTCTAAGAAAAAATTACTTTGAAAACACTAAACCACTTTTGCTTAATTTTTTTTTCTACTTGCACGATAACTGCTCTAAGTGGGATTTACTTCTGAACAGTCCCACAATTAAGATTGTGCTCTAAAACAGACAATAAGATACTTTTATTTCACATCTTGATGTTACTGAGCTGTCATTTTGAATTATTTAGGTGTCTGAATCCTAAATTACAATTTAGAATCCCCAGCAGTTTGTCATCACAAAAATGAACAAGTACTTACTTAAATAACAAAAGGGGTAAAGAAATAAATTCATAAAACATTATAGGAATAACGAATATACAAATTCTGAAAGCAAAGCCAGGTCTCTCATTTCCCTTCAGTTCAAACTACCAATGAATTAGAATCATTTAAAGGAATTCTAGGTTTCAGGATACCTTGTAAGTGACATTGGATAAAAGCAAAGATTATGTGTGGTAACTAAGGTGTTATGGTCTCAAGAGAAATACATCACTTTCAAAATCCAGAATTTCTTTGTAAGATTTCCCATGAAAAGAAAAACAAGTTTCTTCCCTGCCCCCCTCCCCCCCCAATATTCTGAGCTTTTTTTATTGATCAGAGGAAGAGTCAACTTTTTTAGTCGCCATTTTCATATAGCCAGTTTTCTAATTAGGAAATGGTGTTTAACTATTGCCATTTTTCATTTGGATTGTCAGCAGGCAGCATCCAAACTTCATGTCTAAAACAGCAATTGTTCCTCAGTGCTGCTAGTTTCTTGCACTATATTCCTGAGTTGCTAAGAATGACGTTTCCAGTTTGTTAATAGGAACTGTCCTCATCGTAGTTTTTCTCTTTGACACCATCCACAGGCTCAGGATCTTTGTCTCTTCAAACATTAGTGTGACTCTTCCTCCCAGCCATGAGTATTGCAAACATCCAAGGGTTTAAATGTTGGGGTATATATAACTACCCTTTTATTTTCAATATTTGAAGGCTGCCTCTGACGGACCTGAGAGAGTTTAATATAAATAGAATCATACAAATAAATTGGAGTCTCACAGTGAAGAAATCTATCCAGAAATAAGGAAGGCCTTCTTAAAGATATGACTGTGGTTAGCTATGAAAATGTCTCTTTCTGGGCTATTTGAAAAACTATTCCAAAGTGTCTTTATCAATACCGGAAAAGGCTCATCTTCTCCTTATAAAGTGCTCAGTTCACACCAGTTTAGCTTGCAAATTGTGATCAGGGTGGAACTCACAGGGGATGAAACCTCCATAGTAACAAACAAGTTAGTTAATTCCAGAAATGGCAAAGGTTTTTGTGAATTTATTATCCGCAGGCACGCACTGAGTAGGAAAAGGGGCGAGCTTCTGCACCTTTTAATTTCAGACTGGAATCTCCAAAAGTACTGATTTATGTGCTCCTTATTTATTGCCCATAATTTCTAAATCACGGCTTCTCTTTAGATCAAAGCTTAAAATAGAAGACATAAAAGAAGCAAACAAAACACTTCAGGTTAGTAATATTTGAGGTGGTAACCGACATCCCAAGTTGGTTCTTTCATTAATTTCAAGTATTAGTTTTTCTGCCTTAAGCTCACAGCTTCCTTTGTAAATTGGAGCATAAACTGTTATGTCTATTGTTAATGTGCATTTGGGTTCTATTCCAGGGTGTACAAAATATTTTCAATTTGAGATATGTTGGTCTGATGTTACCAGAAATGTTCCTATGCTGCTCCACTGGCGTTTCAATTATTTGTAGAACAATATCTTAACTTTCAGTTAAGATGGCAACACCCATTTCAAATGTTTTTATATACCTTTATTCAGTTCCTAGCTTTGTATTTAAATTTTTTAAAATGCCAATTCACTATATTTCAGATGAGGATCAACAAATTCACACATAACTTTGCAGTTCCCTTTCTCTGAACTTAAAACTTGTTTTAAGAGTACAATTTCTACTGAAAGATTTCTGATCTGTTTGGGAAAGACTTACTCTGCGAATGTTGCCCTTTGGTAAATCCTGAATGGCATGTAACAAAATGATAAGTTTTGCATTTGCAGTTGTTCGGTTCAGATAGCATCTTTTCTCCTCACTAGGGCCTGGTCTGGTTGAAGGACAAAGAAGCTACTCACTGCAAATTATGTGAAAAAGAATTTTCTCTTTCCAAGAGGAAGGTGAGTTTATATTAAAAGTTGTCTTTCATTAATTAAAACTGATAAAAAGCTGGAAATAGATCAAGTGCCAGAGATGTACTGCTCATTATGTGCAGTGAATTTTATCAATTGCTATGAATTAAAAACATATTTTCATTCACTAGATGGGACATTTTCATCAGCCATTTGGCTTTATCAGTTTTCTCTGAAGATATGCTATATAGAAATTTTAGGGTAGCTATTTTACCAGCTCTGTAAGCAGCAGTTAATAAATTGAAAGAATTCCTGAAACGATTTTCCAAATAAAATATCTTCAGGGGGTTGGTACAGTATGTTTATTTTTACCCGCAAAAATAGGTTATCTAGGTTGGTAGACCTAAGTTATCATTGGTTACTTACTGCTTAGTACACAAATTATATTGGCATAAAAATCTTTTTTTTTTTTTTTTTGGATTTAGCATCATTGTAGAAACTGTGGTGAAATTTTCTGCAATGCCTGCTCTGACAACGAATTGCCTTTGCCATCTTCACCAAAGCCTGTTCGCGTCTGCGACTCCTGTCACGCGCTACTCATACAAAGGTGTTCGTCCAATATGCCCTGAGTCTTCTGCAGATGTTATAAGACGTTCACTAGGAGGACGAGTGCTGTTGTGTTGGCTGCTTATATATATTACTGCAATTCCGGCTTAATGCCCTTAATGTTAAAATAATGGAAACATTTGTCACCGGGTCTTTGTGCCATTGTTCTTGCAATACCAGAATCAGTCTCGTTTTGTACAGTGGCTCTGAGGCAATGACTGACATGCATCTGCTTTGCAGTTCTGCTTCTGCTGTTTTATATTGCCAGATGTACTATTCTAGTATGTGGTGCAGAATTGACCTTGTAATGAAAGCTTTACGCTGAGAACAGGGAAGCCAAGGAACTGAAATTGGAGCTGGATAATGTTACACGTCAACTGCACGATTTGTGCAGTTTGGCATCCTCCCTGACACTTCCACTGAAAAAGCATTGTTGCTTACAGGTGGGCAAAGTTGAATTAGGCAAATTATAAACAAAGATATACTTGTTCAGGGGGGCAGAACTCAGTTAATTTTCTTGGGTGTTTCTACACAATCCTTCCAAGTTGGGCCTCTGATTCCAGCTTCTGGGCAACAGTTTGTGCAGGTTTATATTGAATATAGTAGGTGGGAGTTGGAGGATCTAATTTTAGCAAGATGGAAGGGTTTGCCTCATGTTCAAGGTCCATCTAGAATAGACAGCTCAGGGCTGAAAGATTTCCATTCAGAGGTTCAGATGAGAAAGGTTAGGGAAAGAGAAAGATATCTTATAGTGTTAAACCTGTGGAATCAAAATCCATGGTTAACTTCCCCAACTGGTTAACATGCAGCACTTACATCAGTTGCAAAATAATCCTTTATATATCAAGGAAGGGTAGCAGGCACACTTGAGGGATGTCTCTTTCCTATACAGTGATTGTCAGACAAGTGATGCCACATAAAAAGATTGCCAGAGTAGTAACTTTAGATGAGTTCTCCATATATTGTACAAGATTGGTTGGGGTAGACTTGCAAAAAGAATGTATCTTAAACATTGTCTTTAGAGACAAGCCTAGCTGGACTTTTTATATAAATAGAGCTTTTATATGTACGCACAAACTATTTGCACTTCTTTTTAATGTAAACTTAAGTTATTCGAAATGATCTATAAGGAATATAAATTACAAACTAGCAGATTGCCAAATGAATTGTTAACACAACAGGCCAGGATAGCGTTGCTTTCATTTGTCCTGTAGGAAAGTGAGATTCCTTATTTAAGTCATTTTTTTGGGAAAACCACTGCATCTAATTAACAATTTTACTTGAAAAGTAGAGGATGTAATAAAAAGAAATGGTAGTCTTGTACTGGTGGGTCATTTTTAATAGATGTTGAAAACAGTTTTTAATGTGAAAGCATTACCTATTCACAAGCTATAATGCATTTTTTCCATTGGATTGATCTAAAAACCAACCACCCCTTTTTGAATCTTCCTCTTTTTGATTCCTCTTCTACAACCGGGTGCCTTCCAGATTTATTAAAAAAGATAAGAGTTGCAATATAAGATCAGTACAAGATCCATGAACGGCAGATATAATTACTGAGGTCAATAGAATTTGGTGCAGTGATGTGTTGTTCTGTAATTTTAATTAGTGTTCAGTACTTAAGGGATACTAACAAACAGATTTGAGATAGTACAAGAAATTACTGGGGAACTCCCTGTCTTAACAGCTGTTGGCAGTAGAATCAGGCAACCACATGAATTGGTGAGTTCTCATGAGAGGCTGGATGCTTAGTACTGGCTGAGGAATTCTGGGAGTTGAAGGCCACACATCCCAGTTGCTGAGGCCAAGAAACTACTGGATCATTCAGTGAGCAGGACTCGTTTCCAACTTGATAATTCTGAAATTCTTGTATCAAAATGTCAAAGTAAGCCTTAACTGTACAACCAATTTTCAATTACAAGCTCATGAGTTATTAAGTAACTTTAACACATGATCGATAAAAGATTCCCCCCCCCCCAATCCTGTATCAGCTCTGAGATGGTTGAATTTTATTGCTTAATCAGCAGGGCTGATTCAATCCCTAAATTGTGCTTTGGACACGACACCTGTCACTAACAGTTCTTTTAAGTATATTCTCTCATGGGTTTGCAAGGAAGTTGCAATCCTGAGAAAAGACACATATATACTTAATAATCGCAGACAGGCTCTGAAATATTTGGGGAACTAAATCCCAAACGAGCAATTTTATTGGTTGTGAAATAAGCCCCCTTCAATTTCAGGTGACAAATTTGGTCCACTCAGAACTATCCAGCCTTTAAAGAAACCTGAGCTTGGAATCTTCATCAAATTTCATTTGATTATCCATTTTGTATGGACAAATATTTTATAAGAACAAGCTACTAATTTCTGTGGTGGAAATATGCCAAGATTTTAAATTGACATATGCATATTTGGTAATATTTTGGAAGATTTGTTTTTAAAAATTTTTTTTTTAAAAAAAACACAGCTTCAGAGTGGACTACTATGGATTCTCAATTCAATATCTGAACATCCTTGAATCCGAGAGTCCTTAATGACATTAAGCAATGCGTTCCGGGTCTAGACTTACAGAGGGGAGCAGAATTAGCCTTTGGAACAGAGCGTTATTTACACAACATTCTCAACTCTCCTTCACAGATAGTTTTAGCCTTTCTAGGCTTCATGCCAAGTCATCAAGGTGTCTGGAAAAGAGGCACAGCAACCTTTTCTTTCCTTAAAGCAGGGGTCTGCAACCTTGACAACTTTTAAGACTTGTGGACTTCAGCTCCCAGAATTCCTCAGGCTGAGGAATTCTGGGAGCTGAAGTCCACAAGTCTTAAAGATGTCAAGGTTGCAGACCCCTGCCTTGAAGAATTGCTTGGAGGGTGGCATTCACTCACTATCACACATACTATTGTGCCATACATGATGCTCTGAATTAATATCACCCTTTCTTGTAATTTACTCCAATTGTATCATGGAACGTATTATACAGTCAGCTACTAAATTTTTAGAAATCTCAAAAAGAAAATAATGTTTGGTCACAATTGCTGAAGGAAACACTGGGGAACTATATAATTATATCCAATAATTCTGATATTGTTCCAGGTCAGAAAGCGTGTTTTTGTCTTTTAGCATTTTACTTTATTATGTGTTTGGTATTTGGCATTTTACATGAAAGTTTGGTCAATGACCACCAATAAAATTTGATTAATTTAAAATACAAGTGTTTGGAAAAAAATATTCGACTATTTTCAGCTTGCCCTGGTGAAGCTCAAAAAAAGTCATTCACTTTATTGTTATGCACTTGGTACACATGTTCCTGCTGGTGTAATAGCAGTTGATGCACACACGTTTCCATTAAATAAAAAGCAATTCTTCCTAGTAAATTTGGGAAATATTTATAACAGCCATGCTGGTCCCATATGACCAGAAGATATACAGCACTAATGTTTACAAAAAGTAATCTCATTAAGGGACTGGTAGGTTTTTTTTAATGAATTTTCTCATGCCACAACATATAGGAAATCTTGATGTAGAAAATAACAGTCTTCCATACAGACATTTGACACTCTGAATGTGTGGGAGATGTCAAGAGAGTAGAGCTTTTCAAGTGCCTCATGGAGTGTGACAAGCAGATGACACTCGAATGTTAGGATTTTTTCTAATACTGAGTGGTTCAACACTAGCCCCTATTACTAAGGGAGGCTCCTTACTAAGGCTCCTGTTTGCTCATTGTATTCTAGCAAAGGTGTTTTAATCCTCCTTTTAATCCAACACTATAGAGGAAAAAAAGGCATAATTTAGTTTTTAATGACAAAACTAGTGACGTTAATATTGTAAGGATGGTTTACTATATAAGGACTACAGTGCTTCAATATAGCCTCCCTGAAATTAATATTAATTTTAAAATTAACATTGCTAAACCACCTCCTGGTACAATTCATGGAAGACACAGTGCATTGAGTAAAGCACACTGAAATCATGGGCCTCACCTTTGTTTTTTTCTATTTCATTTATTCTGTAAAACCGTTTAGGATCCTAAGATTTGCAAACAGGGAAGTGTATCTTCAGAATCAAAAAATGGCTAGCTATTATGACACGCGCGGCTGCTGTCTGTATAAATTTTTACCGAGAATAAAACTTCTCTACAAATTAACATGTTTAGCTTTGGAATCACAGTATTGAATATAAATTTGTATCTTTTCTATTTTTCTATGACCCATGAAATTCTCATACTTACCTCTCTTGTTGAGCATTAAGCCTTGATGCAGATATGCTCAACCAAAAAGGAGTCCTCCTTATGGATCTAAATTATTTACATATTTAATACAAACCTAAAAAAGTGTTTCTCTGATACAGAATTTTTGTACAAAGTAGAAAAGATCTGCATCGTTCGCCCTTCAATTAGATAAATTGACACAACACATGTCCTAGAATGAAATCTATTTTGCTATCTCCCACAAGACATTTATTACATACATAGCATTACTAGCAAAAACAGGCAACAAACTTTCAATTTATCACATTTGACAAATTATTCTGAAGAATCTGGAGGACAAGCAATTAAAACAAAACAAAACAAAAAAAACCTCCTTGAATTTCATCAGTACCTTTTCTTCAATACACAGAAAATGCTTAAGTGGCTAAACAATATTTCATCCAAACAATCTTACATGTTAAAAATGCAAAGCAATCTGTCAAGACTTTTAGGTGCAAGTGTTGTTGATTGCCAGATAGGCCACACAATCCCTACATGGGTATCTTCAGCAATAGAAATGGCATCCTCAAGTCAAGTCAATTGTTTTATTTTTTAAGAACTGTAACAGTTCTCTTATCAATGTTACCATAGTCCACTAATGCAATAGCTTTCTGCTTTTCTCCCATATCTTTTTCATATACTATCTCTTAATAACTTATCTCAAACTTTAATTGCCAAGAAAACAAAGTGACGATTCAAACTATGTTTTCTATCAATATATTTTAAATATGAAAATTCTGACATACACATAGCTCAGACTACACGTGTAGCAGTAGTGCATTAGGTCGTTCCAGAATTTTAACTCATGGCCTTCATATCCCACATTATTTTCAAACATTCTGCCATTCTTTTCATTGAATTAAGTTTTCATTGACAAACTATTTATTAACTAACACTTGCTTTCATTCCAAACTTCAACAAATGTAACATAAACTTGATGGTTATTTCATTTCATAGATGTAGAATCAATAATATAATCTTCCAGTACAACTGCTTTTAATGAACGAAATTTCTTAAAACAAAATCCTAGGACACGCAACTATCTTCAGGAGGAGCTAGTATAAAAACTATCAACATCAGTGGTTTGAATATAAAAAATTTATTTAAAGTCAGAGTATGCAACAAATAAAACCTACAGAAAACAGATTTCCCCATCACAATCTGATGCTTACCAAATAATGGGAAAACACATTCCTTCAGTCATTATAAAGTTTTCAATACAAAAGAAATTTTTAAGTTTTGTAAGAAAGCCTAGTAGACCAAGTACTGTTTCCTTCCAACACGCTTTGGAGACACAATGATACTCTTCAATACATTCCACGCCAGCCACCTCCTCCCATGTTGCCTTGCCCGTAATATCCACCACTATTTCCGCTGCCACGACCTATAAAATAACCGCAACACTTTTATTCCTGTAGTTAACATTGTTTAAACTTTATATCCACCTATATGAATGAAAGAAATCTTACCACCCTTATGATGCCACTCATGCCTTCCGAGCATGGAAGCTACACTGCATTCTTAGTTCTTCATGCAATGCCAAGTACTGGTGGAGATTAAAACCAATACCTTAATATTAAACAAAACAAAACCTTACCATAGCCACCCAATCCATCAGGAGTACCATATCCTCCAGTGTAACTGCTGCCCATTCCCATTCTTCCAACGGAACCATAACCACCTTGCTCTGGAAAAGAGCAGTTACAACATTAGTCTCTAGAAATCCTATACAGACTGAAATAGAATTAAACATCTGAAATTAAACCTACCCATGGCATCTCTGCCATAGCCACCCATTCCAGAACCGCCTCCAGCAGTTGAATTGAGGAATAGCTCGATGTATCGATGCTCTTTAAAAGAATAAAAAGCTTACTCCCATAAATGCAAGTGTTACAATTATCTGTACAAAATCAAATGAAAATGTACAAAACTTCAGACATATTCACTGTAACTTACGCATATGGTTTTTATCTTTAGACATGGCAGCCACTGCATCTTCATGTGTCACAAATTCCACATCCGCCTCTCCAGTTGCTCTTCCATCTGCTCCAATGTCAATATGAACCCTTATAGGAGTCAGTGGTGAGAAAAACTAAAAGAAAGCAGTTAAGTTAAAGCTCCTCAAATTTAATCCATTATTTTTAAGTCTGTCATGTCCGAGCTACACATAGTTGTGTAAAATAAATCACACATCATGCATATGCATTTTATAGTACAAATCTGATTTTGCGGATCCATTAGTTACTCTCATGAAATCCCTTAGACTTGGATAGTCAATAAATTAAAACAAACTGATTAGGAAAGTATTTATTAGTACATGATAGTTTAATAATGCATATAATTTTTTAATATGCAACTGCATATGCAATTATTTCCTTAGTTGCCTTGTGTACAGAAAAATGTAAAAAAAAAATGCTACTGCTTTGGGTCGTAATATCTATAAACCATACACTGGAATGATGTTGAACTATCAAGTAGAAGTAACTGAGCTGATACAGATTAAGTATTTGGAGCACAAATTCCTATGACAAGCCAATGTTTTGGTTTCTGCTTTGCTGTCTCATCTATTAACATTATAGGCCCAGAATAGCTCAATTATACTTCTGATAATTACATTTGGTTAGTACAATGCCAATATTTACATTTTTGCATTAACCTGCAAAATATTCAAATCAAAATATTCATCTTTTCAGCAACTTGCAATTAGCATGTCCCCTCCCATTCTTCTCTCCGATTTATCTACCTGTTTATACTGTTGCTACTATTTAACATCATTCCCACTAAGCCACTAAATACTGATTTATATTACGCCCGCCCCCTTTATAAGCTTCCATTAGCAAGAAAAGCACAAATTCATCAGCATAGAAGAATCAAACAACCTAGAGATCTTTTGATACATTTCTATATTACGTTTGACTGACAAATGATGATACTAACATCAGGTTTTTAACTAATAAATATAGATTGCATGGCTGGCTAAAAGAAATTGAACAATAATGACAGCAGTTATATAATATAAGTTATTATATTTGCTATTAGAAATCCTCTAATTTTGACTAATTTATATGCGTACCATTTTAATTGTAGTAACAGCTGTTTAAAATAAGATTATCAGATTTATTAACCTTTCTGAATACTTTGTCAGAGAAGAAAGATGGGGATATAAATCAAATACTGGGGTTTTTCTTTTGCATTTTTTTTTCTCCTTCTGTTTAATTATATAAAATCTCCCCACCCCAAGGGGAACTCTTAACATGAAATGTGCACTTCAATTACTTTCAAATACCCCTAGTCTTTCAATTACTAAAAACAACACACACGTTTAATAACCTTAATTTATGTGCTTTTTTAAATTCTCCAAGAAAAAAAAAAAAGGAAGATTACTCTGGAACTTCTTGATACTTTAAAACAGCTGCATCTGATTCCAGATGTGACTTTTCATCTCTTGGAAATCCCCCCCCCCAACATGCTTGTTTCAGCTAGAAATATTTTCCACAATACTCACATTAGCAATATCATTTTCAGTGGCTCGAAAAGGCAAACCTCTCATGTGAACAAAATGACCACCCTGGAAACCTGAACTTGCATCTCCTGCTCCGCCATAGCCATGGCCACCCATTCCTAAAAGCAAAACAGGTCCATGAGGGCACAATTGACTCTTGACTGAGGATCTATGCTGCCTCCTCTAAAAAAGTAAACTACAATTGCAGTACCGTAAGCGAACCGATCAGTTCCTGTACTAGTCACAGAACTAGAGACGGTACATATCATTTCTTGTACCCAACTTTTATAAACAGGATACTGAAAATGTCAAAGCAATTATCTATCTCTAGCTGAGTCTGCAATAGACAGCTGAACAACACGGTAATATTTTTTTCCTTACCTCTCCCATCTCTCATTCTGTCATCGTAGCCATCATTTCCATAGGCATAATTGTTATAGCCACCGTACTCATCAAAGCCACCATATCCTGTGAGATTTAAGAAGGGGACAGACTGTGAAGAGTCTTTAAACAGCAAAAAGGATGTCAACTTAGTGCACAGAACCAAACTGATTTGAAATGAAATACTGTACAAGCACTTCTATGCAGACATAACAGGCTCAAAAGCATGCAAACCGAGTTTCACTCATATTTAAAAATCTCATTTCAGATGCCTCTCCATACCTTTTCACTCTCAAGTCATATGGCTGGTATAAACAAAGTGAAAGATAGCCAGGTTTCAGACTTGGTACGTATTATAATTAATGTCATTTCTGTATTTCTTGACAAAATGTCAGGAACATGAAAATGACAAGAGCCTGTGGTCATTAGATACACATACCACCGTCATATCCACCATCTCCTCGATGGATTCTGTCATACATACTTCCACGCCCAGCTCCATAATAACCCCCTCTTCCTCCCATTGGTCTATCATATGGTCCGGGTCGCTGTCCCATCATTCTTCGGGGTGGATCATAGAATCCTCGGATTTCACTCCTACTACTTTTGAAGATCTCAATATATCTGAGTAAAAAAAGATTTACAATGTACAAATGTAAGAACACAGATAGATACAGTTTGGAAAAATACAATAACTGCATTTTTTTTTTAATTTTAAGTCTAGGTAATAGCATTGAAGACAAGTGAACACTTTTTTTTTCCAGTGTCACTTTTAGGATTTAGGATTTATTAAATGCAAAAGCAAGCAGTTCTGTGATTTACTTTACTGGCTAAAAATTCTAACTGCAAATTAAATACAGCAAATCTCTGAACCACACTCCCCCCTGCCCCAGTAAAAAGTTCTTTGAAAAAAAATATCTGGCTATTATAAACACCCTCCACACACACACAACTCCCCCCCCCAAAAAAAACAACCAGCCCAATTTTAGCAAGCTACATAGTATTACCAATCCCCCTCCCACCACATCTATTTTACTCCCACAGTTACTTAGGGTGTTTTTATTAAAAAAAATAGCCAGTTGATTTATGTACCCCAGCCCCCCAAAAGCAATTCTGACCCCCAACCCCCCCAAAAGATTTACCATCCCGAACTCTCCATCCCCACCTGTGCCCTATTCTTTCCTTGTGTTTCCCCAGAGCTTTTTCTGCTATCTCCTTTGAAGCAAACTGCACGAAGGCCTCCCCTGTGCTTCTCCCCTGGTAGTCCAGCGTCAATGTTATCCCATTTGGCACGATTTCCAACCCTTTAACCCAAGGACAAATAACCCCATCAAGGGGAAGAGTGTTAAAGTCTGAAACATTCCCATCTGTAGAAAATACTTAAAGCAAATCTACACAAATGCAAGAAAATAGCTTAGCTTTCCCCCCCCAACCCAAATACACAGGCTAAAGAGTTTTCATTTAGACATTGTATTACTGTCTCTTTGTTCAGATTACACAGCAACAGCTACATCACAAAGAACCCACCTATACTGCATGATGTCATAACTACATACTCCAAATTCTGACTCCTAACAGGCTATCTAAATGTGTAAATTTTTATCCTGCCAATGCAAACTCTTTACTTTTAGTAGAGTTTTTAACAAAGAATACCAACATTAGTAATCTAAATTTTAAAGACTGATTCCCCCTCCCCCGATACTAATAAAATTTTAAGCTGTTTCAAATATCAATCTTGCAGACATAGAAACACTGAAAGTCACTTGACATTAACACTAGAGCTACCTTGAAAGAACTGAACGATCTCCTCCTTGCTGCAGCCAAATGGCAGACCACGCAATCGTACTGTTCCATCACTAGATGAATCATTTGGACCATTATGTTTCCCAGCCCAGTCCATTTTGCTGTTTAAAATCAAACACCATAAAAAACATAAACAGCAAATTTAGCATTTGAGAATGACGATTCACCCCCAACCCCTTCCTAAGCAGGACTGTATACATTAGAAACATCTTGAACTTTTTTTTAAAAAAAATGCAACAACTGCTCAGACGCTGCTTAGAGTATAATGCTGTGATAATTTACAACTGCCATTGTCTTGAACTCATACAGAACTAGCATGACCTGCTCATGCAACCTGCCACATAGCTATTCTCAAGACCTCGACTGATAGGCATCTCTCTCTATGAAAACAAATTCTACTACTGCATTACTTAGTAGTTCCTCCCTCTCACATTTGCCCAGCCATTTCAATACACATATTCAATCACTGCCATGGGCACTATTTTTAAATTCATACGACTGCAGGCCAGTGAAGCCACAGCAAATTGTTTCCTAAAAATACATATGAAATAAATGCATGCTTCTCGACCTGCATACAAATCTCATGGGTGTTCATTCCAATGCCAGCTACTAGAGCCAAGGCAGCAGTCCCACAGGGCTCAGGACTAAAAACCTCACAATTAAATAAATGGAAAGACAGTCAAACAACTAATTCTGGGGGCAGAGGTTGACAGGTAGAAGATAACATTAAGCTAACAGGGGAAGGGAAATGAATCTGGGTGTGTGCACAAGAGGCTGCATTACCCCAGCAACATAAAAACACCAGCAAAATAGAAAAGCAGGCTTCATGGTTTAAAAAAAAAAAATCATTGAAATTGTAAGGTGCAATGCAAAGTAATTCTCAGAGGTCTGTATGGGAGCATGTCTATGCATAGTGTGTACATACAATGTAAAAACTGTACAAGTTGAAAGACCCAGGAGGTACATTTAATGATACAATGGCTAGCAAATTCAAAGTACAATTCACATATCTGCAGGCATTTCTTCCAGTACAGTTAAGACTAGCATCCTTCTTCCACTTTAATCTTCCCCAAAGTAAGAGTCCCTCTAAATATTTTGGACTATATTTCCCAGAATAAAGTATCTACAAATACTGTCTTTACAATTTTATTTATGAAGGGTTGGTTGGTGGGGTAGAACAATTTAGTTTGAGTTGAAGCTCCCCCCCCCCAACTACAGGAAAGAGTAGGTTTTTCTAATATTAAATAAAAATTATAATGAAAAAATAGTCTGCTCAGAATAGTTTGTGCTTTAGATCTCAGCTTGTAATTGAGTCCTAACTTTCCCCGTTATAAGGTGGGCTAGAGATATCAGAAAGAAAATGATATTCTCAGCACACACATTTGGGGAGGGGGATTTCATAAAATGAGAAAAAATGGATTTGGTACACATACTAAAAACATTTCCTAAGATTGCCACTGAAGTGAATTTTCTTGTGGAAAAAGTATCTCACTGTAATACACAGCGTAAGATATAAAGACAAGAAGAAACAAAGGTAGCAGTACAAGAAGTTCATAATACTCTCGTTACCTAAGGCTAAATTAAAGCAGATTTTGCAGAGCCTACTTAAGCCTGATTCTTTGGGATTAATAATAATAATAATAATAATAATAGAGTTGGAAGGGACCTTGGAGGTCTTCTAGTCCAACCCCCTGCTCAGGCAGGAAACCCTGTAACATTTCAGACAAATGGTTGTCCAGTCTCTTCTTAAAAACTTCCAGGGTTGGAGTTCACAACTTCTGGAGGCATTTACCTCCGGAGTAATTTATATTACTCATCATGTTAATCCCTCAGGTTCTTGGAGAAGGGGAAAATTTGACCAGCTCTATGTCCTCTTTGCATCTACCAAGTTCCATAGCACATCTAAATATATTTATATTTCTTTAAAATATCCATCCATCCAAACACACTGCCAAGTAAAATATTAGACTTAAGTACTGGTTTTACTCTGAAGTTAATGATAAAGCTTAAGTGGAATGCCAATCTCACAAGCTTATATTTTGAAACTAAAGTCTCCATAATTGGCCATACCTTCTAAAGCCATCATACTAAAATAACGCAAATGTCATATTATCAGGTATTTTCCAGATTATAAAGGCTGGAGATTGTTTAGCTTTAGATAACATGGGAAATGTTCTCTGATTTCAACCCAAATTTCCTGAAAGATTTTAAACTTTGTTGGAATAGGAATGGAGAACTCTTAGGGAAAATTTTGTAGATTTTTCTCTGACTGGAGTTGTTTGTTCCCATTTTATAGATGGAACAGTGTTTAATTAGCATCAAATGATATCAACCTTATCCATATCAGTTTTTTACGGTTCTCTAGTGCAATGGTTTATGGACAAATTAGATGACAGTGCTATTTTCATTTCTACTACGCAGGAAGTTCACAATGGAAAAGTTACTTTTTACCAGGGACTTTACTACAAATGCCTCTTTAAGACTCCCTACAATGGTCCTTCACCTTATTTTATCCCAAACAGCTCCTATTTTACATGTTTAATTTCTCCTCAAATGCCCAAAGGAGACATGGCAGCAAGCTAAAAAATCTAATTTTACATGTCATAGCACATGCTCTTGAAAAAAAAAATACTGAATAAAGCACAGCCACAGCTAGTAAAGCACAGCCACAGTTACCAAATCCTGGTTTATAAACCCATTACCTGGTTTAGAGACCCTTTTTCACCAAAGCTCTGTGGATTAACAAGTCTCTCCCAGCAGCCCATACATTCTAAGTCAACTGCACCATTTTTTGTCCACAATATCTTTAAGTTCAACTAAAATTGTGTCATAAAGCGTTGAAAGTTTCCATTTGTTCAACAAGAACAGAAGCTTCCCCATCAGAGCAAAATGCATTCTAAACATATCCCTAAAGAAGTTGATAAGCTGAACCAATTAGAACAGCCAGGGATGGTCAAAGAAACATAGAGGAGCAAATGCCACTGGGAATGCCAGAAGGAAATTGTGGATCTCCATCTCCATCTTCTGAAAGCATAGTCATTATGCAATGCATACTAGTGCAGAGGGCAGAGCTTGTGAAAATGCATCTTGTGATGCATGTAGTTATTCCAGAGGCTGCAGTCTCATTTTCTCTTCCTGAAAGTGAACATCTTCAAGTCTTTCTCAACAAAAACAAAGGTCACATTTCAACACATATGCAGAGAGATTTTTAGGCTGGGCTTTTTTCCAGGCAGATTACACATTCAAAAATAAGTTCAAATCTCAGCTGAATCAACAGATTTTCCCCAGGTTCTTTTCCTAGAAGGCAAAGATATTTTTACCACAACGTGACTTCCACAGACTTCCTCTTCCTTATACCCATCTCCCATTTCCATTACAATACAAAGCTTGGAAAGAATAGCGAGAATAGTTTTAAATCTTGGTAGAGCTATGGCTTGATATTATTTCACAATCAACATCATTCCAGTTGACAATGTAGGAGATAACAGAACATTCCTTATTTTCCTATTGTTTATCATTAGCAGAACCTTTAACTCTGCAAATGGAGGTTGAACACATTATTACTGATTCTTAAGAGACCTTCGTTGGAGCATACAGCTTAATAGACCTTTGGGGTAAGGCGATGTATTCTGTATTCAGACCAGCTTTGTAGCTTTCCAATATAGTATCTTAGTTAATAAAAACATGTCCATTGTTTATCAGAATAAGGAATCTAGATTCTTTTTACATGACCCATAGATGTAGACTTTCTTTTAAAAGGCTGTAATAAGTAAATGAAAAATATTTAAATGCACTTGAAAAAAAATGATTGAACTGTGTGGTAAAAAAGTATATTATAAACAGAATTTAAAATGCATACATGATCTATTTCAGATCACCCAAATTAAACTGCTCTATTCCACCAACCAATAAAGAAAATCTGAAACCACTATGAAGTTTCATTCTGGAGGATAGCAGAACACTTTACTCCAGTCCTGGGGATGGGATAATCCTATTTGTCTTCACTGTTCTTTTACTAGTTCTTTTCAATAAAAACATGAGTTATAAAAATGATTAATATACAGTACACACACTCTCTCATACTCCAATTAAGACATTTCTCACAATTAATATAGAATTGCAGCATCAAAGAAAGTCACTCCCTCTTTCCTGCTGTATAGGTTTAAATCTCTTTGGGGCTAACACCTTTATTGTATTTAATTAGCAATGTACATTTAGAACATGTTCAAAATCCCAACTGTTTTATAAAATTAATTAGCAATATAATGAACAAAACAGAAATCAAAATGGCTAGCAAGATTACATGCTATTTAACAAATCTGAAATTATTATTTTTTTTACTATCTCCACAACACACACATGAATTTTAGGCAGACTAAAATAAATACATTTACAATTTCCAGTTCATCCATATTTTTCTTAATATAAAAAATGAGAATTAGAACATAAAAGAGTTATATTCTATTTATGTGGAGCAAACAGTTGTTTTCCTGTTGAAGACTGCAATTCCTCTGGAACAATCTGTTGGGAACAGCATAGGTGGGGAGCCAGAACAATCTGTTGGGAACCAGCCAATGGTGGAGGCCAGAGTTAAAAAAAAATAAAAAAATAAAAAAAAAAATACCAGACACCCATCTCAAAAGTGCTTTTTCAAAAGGCAACTGGACTGTTTTTTTCCTTGAGGAGGAAGAACAAAACGTTTTGTTTCTCATCCAAGAAACTTCCATCAGTTGTGATGGCCAAAGACATCCACAGATGTTCAGTTCACAACATCAGTTATAATGTTCCACAGACATCTAGATATCCATCCTGATCCCCCTCTTTTCTTTCCTAAGCCACAAAGTCATTGAAGATTCTGTATATCAGGGATCTTCAAACTTGGCCCTTTTATGGGACTTGGAAGTCCACAAGTCATAAAAGGGCCAAGAGTTTGAAGACCCCTGCTGTATATAAACTCTTGCTCAAGAGTTGAACTTAGCCTTTTTCGGCTACTAATGAATTAGTCTCAACTAAATAACACATACAGCTGCAGTCAAAACCACATTTACACTAAATCTGTGTTCACTTATCTGGAAGTAAGCAACACAGAACTCAATGGATATCACTTCCGTCAATGCACTTTACTGTTATTTTTCCTGTAATTATTTACTTCATCTAACTTTGATCACTACAGATGTTTAGTTATTTAGACAGTATATACAATTATTTTTACTTACCAAATGCCACCATTTTGCTCTCTCCTGTTTTATATCTAATTCAGTAAGATCCTGTATATATTTACCCCAAAAGAATTTTCAGTCTGCTCAACGAAGTTTATTCCCATGTTTAATATTGTTTTAAACATCCAGACTTTATAGGTAGTCCTCAACTTACAATAGGGTCATTTAACAACTCTTCAGTTATAACAGCTTTGGAAAATGTGATTTATGGCCTATAAAGCCGTTCTGGCAATCATAGAATCTCATCACAGTCAAATGACCACATTTTGGGTACTTGGCAACTGGCTCACATTTAAGATCAGTTGCAATAGCCTGTGGTCACATGACTGGAACTTCTGAAACTGAACTTTTTTGTTCAGTTTCCAACATTTTCTGAGGTTTCCTGCAAAAAAAAAAAAAAAGGGTCCATTCAAGAGAATTGATTTGGGCTTATGACTGTGTGATTTGCTTGACGCTATAAAAAAAGGGTAAAAAAAAAAAACCTGGTCTAGTCACATAGGTGCCTCAAATTATAACCAAAATGTTGGTTCCAATTGCATTTGTAAGCTAAAGACTACCTGTAAAGACTTCTTGTACTTATTAAAAAAAACAATTGCTTTTCTGTACTGTCAAACTTATATCTCAAGTACTACTTAAGATATGATATGTTGATCAGTATTTTGAACTTCAGATTAAAATATGTAAAAGCACTGTAGAACCATAGATACAAGAAATTATTTATGAAGGTAAATTAAACTTTCCCATACATGTATGCAGAAAAGCTGCCTCAGTTTTAAAGGCACTTGGTGTGCCTTTTACTGAAATGACATTGTGTAATCAATGTAGACAATATCATTTGAAAAATATAAACTACTATTTAACAGACTGTCTTAAAACTATCCTAGTAAAGGCACAATTATAGTTAGATAGATCAACTATTATGTTATTATTTTAAATAATAAATTACTTAAATTGGAAATTAGATTAGTTTCACCCCTCTTGATACTCGGGAAGTTCCTCAAGACCTAGTTTTGTCATGAGGCTGGAGATATATTTAGATGGCTCCGCTACTGACGTGGATCTACACATTCTCTTTCTGTTTCGGATTGTATAATTATAATTTTAGTTAATTTTTAATGTTTGTTGTCATATATTTGTTGTTCCTTATTTAATTATTGTACAAATCTTAATATGGTAAATTGCCTAGAGCCAGGCAGCATATATTTTTGGTAAATATCCCTACAAGGCTATGGACACAGTAGTCCTGCTTAAGCATTACGTTTTTGTGTTCAGTACAATGTACAAGTATTTCTACTTGAGCTGGGTTCCAACTTGTATCTACTGAACACAAAAGATCTCTGCTAAAAACAACCACACTTTGAACTGAGAGGCCCTAAATCAGGGGTCTTCCAACTTGGTCCTTTTATGACTTGTGGACTTCAAGTCCCAGAATTCCTCAGCCAGGCACGCTGGCTGAGGAATTCTGGGAGTTGAAGTCCACAAGTCATAAAAGGGCCAAGTTGGAAGACCCCTGCCCTAAATCAAGAAAGTATCTCTTCACTTACAGCACCAATGTGATTAAAGGGAGAGACAATTCAAGTTCCTGCTCCTGACTTGCTGGAACAGACCCAGCTAAGTATCTTTAGTCCTGCCATTTCTGAAATCCATTCAAAATTCAACCAAAGCAGCTATCTACTATGCAATATTGGTAGCGGTTACATTAAGTTACTATTCTTTTTCTTATTCCTGGTCTCAAACAGTGGATCGAGCACAGCAATGACCTCCTTGAGTTGCTACTTACAATCAATAGTAGAGCCTTATATTTGACTAACAAGACACAAAAGCAGGTAAGGCCCCACCAATCCCTGTCGCTGGTCAGCACACAAATGCCACACGGCACAATGACCTTGCGCTTTTGAATCTTAATCTCAACTGCTGCAATGCCCGAATCACTGCCATTAGTTCCAGTGAGTGAGGCTTCATCGAAACTTTTCACATTTTATACTCCGCGCTATGGCACTCTGACCAAGCCCTGCCACCGACGGCATGTTTCCATTTCGTCAGTTCCAACGGACTCCAAGGCACCTGACTTCCGAGGGGCTGAACGTGGGCTTGCGATGCTTCGGGTTGTCAGAGAAACCACCTTCCAAACAACTCTTCCAACTTGCCTTGAACCTTCCGCTACGCTGACCACAGCGCGCAGGCGCACAAGCCCTCCGGGAGGAGTGGCACCGGAGAGGTGGTCCTCGGCGGACGAGGGGTATCAATGGCGGAGGCGCACGCTTCTTTTGTCACGCTCCGGGGACCCGCTTCGCCGTCTTCGTCTTTCCTCCACTCGGGCTTGCCCTACCGAGAGCTGCCCTCGACCCTTCCAAGTAGCGGCGGCTGCAGCCAGCAAGAGGCACCGCGATACCGTTAGCAGGCCGAGGAAGCCCTTCGCACAGCTCCGATGCGTCGCGGCCGCCCCCACCCCCGCTGTGGCCGTCACGTTAAAAATGGCGGTCGAGAGCAAAACCCTGTCGAACTTTCCCGCGCGCGTGCGCACGGCGCCGTTTAACCCTTTCTTTCTCCTCTTCCCCCCCCTCCCTCTTTCCTCCCCCCTCCCACCTGCCCAAGGAGTTCACCCGTTTCTCAGGAGCGAGAAGGCGGGTCCGCCCACCTCGGCTCTCCTTTTCCCCCGGCATATCGGGACAAGTTGCCCGGCCGCTTCCCGCCACCCACTCACCGGCAACACCTCACCCACTTCCCCAGGCGATCGGCCCAAACGGCTGCGCGGAACTCCCCACAAAGAACAAGGAAGCGCTTAACCGACGGCCGACTAACAAGCTACGCAGCTGAGGCAGACAGGATGGCGTCGTAGGCGCGCGTATCGCGAGGATTCCCGTCGCCTAGCGGCGGAAATGGCGCATGCGCGGGGGAATGACTGGCAAATGAGGGGACGCTCCGCGCTGGGGAGGAATCCGTCGAAGAGGAAGGTGGGGGTACGCATGCGCAACACGCCGCGGTGGTCTGAGGTATCCAAGAGTGTGGGGCGGTTTTCCGTTGGTTGCCCGCCTCCGCAGAACGTTGGAAATATGAATACAGTACCGCTCGTTAAGATGCTTGTCTCGGCGTTCAAGCAAACGTTCCGTTCTGTTAGAAAGCGCCTTAGAAAGCAAACGTTCCGTTAGCGCGTAGAACGGTGTTTCTCAAAGCCGGCGACTTTTTAAGATGCGTAGACTTCAATTCCCAGAATTCTCGAGCCACCCACGCTGGCTGGGGAATTCTGGGAGTTGAAGTCCATACTTCTTAAAGGTACGACGGTTGAGAAATACTAATCTAGCAGTAAAAATGCCAGCTTCCAATCTTTTTTTGTTGTTGCCACCATGTTGCCAGCATGTCAGGCACAGCTATTTAGATTTTATTTTTGTATTGTTTTCAGTGAATCCTTCCAACAGAGATGATTGCAAGTCTGTTTTGATTTCCTGAACAAAGGATGTGCCAGTTTTCTGAAAAAAGTAATTATACTCAATTCTTCTATTTTTCAAGACCCAGATTAAGTTCCCTTTCTTTGCTGTTATTTAGGCCAGGGGTCCCCAACCTTGGCAACTTTAAGACTTGTGGACTTCAACTCCCAGAATTCCCCAGCCAGCCATGCTGTTCTTGTGTGTTCTTGTGGAGTTCTTTAATACTCTTTAATACTCTGATTCTCACATCAATTCTTGAACTAGAACTAATTTTCCTATTTATCAATATCCATATAAAAGTAACTTTTACTAGTGGCAAATTCTTTTGCTCCATTATACAAAGTCACAAAATAACATCCCAGATTTGCTTTGTTTTTCTTGTTGGTTTCAGTATATTTGATGTTTAGTCTTATCTTTGTAATAATTCCTTGGTTTTAATTTTGTTACAGTTTGATCTGAGAAGTTATACATTTTGATGTTTACAGTTTTTAAACTTTAAAAAGACAACAAAAAAACGATACAATCAGCTGTATGAAAGGGTTAATAAAATATGATCAGACAAGTTTACAATTCTATTTGTCTATATGTCATTTATCAATCATCAGATGGTATAACGTATACATTCAAAAGCCACGTCATTTTATTATGTCTTTTTCTTTCAGTAATTAGACTGGGTGTGCAAATCACTTTTACATGCAATGTTCCAAAATATAATTAATTAGTCCTTGACATACAACCATAATGGAGCCCAGCCATTAGGATTGTAAGGCCTAATGGTCATCAAGTGGGTCACTTACATCACTGACCCAATTTTATGACCATTCTTGCAGTGGTCATTAAGATAACATAATAGTTGTAAAGTGAATGCCATAGTCATTAAGTGAATCCATTATTTTCTATGGACCATTTTTCGTGAAAAGTGGAAGTTAATGCCAATTTTCAGCAAAAAAAATGTTACTGGACAGCAGGATGTGGCAAATGGTCATAAATGCAAACCAGTTGGTGAACACCTGACATATGGTCCCATGTCTGGGGGGGGGCAGCTATTGGTACTTTGGAACTGAGTTTTAAGTACCTTTGGGGTAGTCTGTTATAATTTCAAATGGTTGCTAGGTGACCAGTTGTAAGTCGAGGACTACCAATATGACAGCAAACTTAAATGTGTTCATTATTAAGGTAATGCATTTTATTATTGAAATGCAACTCAATGATCAGGAGCTCTGCTTTACATCAAAATCAGCTTAGAATAGAAATATTAAGTATGCATTTACCACCCCGTGCATATTTACTTAAAAATCTGTCTTATTTCAAGTTTACCATCAGAAGATAATTCCAAGAATTACAAAGTATATCAATTCTTTTTTATGATGACATATTATTTCTTTAATATGACAACTTCATAGGTAGCTTTGTGGTGAACACGAATTTTAAATGAAAAACTTCATTTCATAATTAAGTTAGATTATGGTGCCTTCTCACACACAGAGACTTGAAAACATATATTTTGACTAGTATGCACAGTGAAAGAGTGTAATTTTACTTTTTATAGTATCTTATAGCACAAAAGAAGCTTTGTTTTTAAAATATGTCATATTCAACAACATGGTAGAAGTAAACAAATGGTAAATCAAATATTGCAACATTAATGTAATGTTGCTAACAACTTGTAGGTGTACAGTCAATGTCTTTCTATACTTGGGGAAAGAAAATCTTGTTCAAAATTGCATGCATTTCTTATTATGAAATCTCACATAGCAGGTGAACTGGGATTACAAATCTTTTTTTTTTAAGTTTTATTATTTTATAATATACGATACAATCAAAATTCAAAGTAAATTGCGGGAAAGATGGGGAAGGAAAAAGGGAGTAGAGAAGTGAGGTAAGGGAGAAAAAAAGGGGGAAAAAGGCATTGACTTCCGACTTCCTTTGGTGCAATAGAGTATCAACTTCAAACCTCAACTTTTTACTTCTACAAAATAATATAGACTAGCCATTTCAGTAACATCAAATCTATCTAATTGGTAAAGCCCACAATCAAAATTTCATTTTTTTCCACCTCAAGCACAAAATCTAGAAGCGGTTTGCACGTGGCAATAAAAGTATTCGTATTCTTTAATCAGTACAGTCAATTTAGCCATCAGTTTTTGTAACCATTCCTCTGTTGTAAGAATTGATGTAGTCTTCCATTTTTGAGCATAGAGTAATCTTGTTGCTGTCAACATCAAAATTCCATATATTTTTCCCCAGATCTTTGTCCATTAGCCCCAAGAGAAAAGTCTCTGGTTTTCTATATTTAGTTTAAGAATTTTCTCTATTAACATATGAATCCTACTCCAATATTTTCTTGCTTTATCACACGTCCACCATAAATGATAAAACACCCCCTCTTTGCCTTTACATTTTCAACATTCATTTGAAATACATTTATATATTTTTGATAACTTGTCTGGTGTTCAGTACCAATGGTACATCATCTTGTAAGAGTTTTCTTTCAGATTATAATTTAATGTAAATTTTAATCCTTTAGTAGAAAAATAATTGAAAAAAGGAAAATTTAGGAAAAGAGCAAGATAAAAGTGCAAAACAAAAAAAGATAAAGAAAATATAAAAAGAATAACTTCCAACTTGTTTGGAAAGAAAGAATACATCAAATTCAGACTCTAAAATTCCTAATAGTCTACATTATTTCTATAATCCCTTGTTTCTAATCATCAAATTCAAAAGTCACAATTTCATTTCTTCCAGTTTTTTTTTCAAAAAGTGGTTTCTAGGTAGAAATAAAAATTGGTCAGTCTTTTCTTTAATCAAAGCTGTCAGTTTCATCATTTCTGTCAATTCCATCGGCTTAGCTATCCATTCTTCCATTGTAGATATCTGTAAGTCCTTCTACCTTTGTGCATATAGGAGTCTTGCCACTGTTACTGTATATATAAAAACAAAATTCCATAAGATCTTTCTATCCATTAACCCCAAAAGGAAAAATCTCTAGCTTCAATTGTATGTTTATTTTTAAAATCTTCTGACTCAAAATACATATTTGATCCCAATATTTTGTAGCTTTCTTAATGTTGTTTGGGGATGGAATATGAATTATTTTAGTTTTTGTTAGCTGAGCCCTTACAGATTTCTTTCTTTGAAATGGTAGAAACTGCTGCCAGATGCCAACACAGTTGTGTTTCACACCTAAAGGATGGCAAAAAGTCATACTATAGATACTGAAGCAATGGCAACATTAAATAACATAGTAGGTTTTACTTCTGAGTAAATTTACAGAATCACAATTGTCCTGGCAACCGCATACTCAGGTAAGCAAAAACAACTCTTCAAAATCTCATAGTAAATAATAATGCCATAAATTGCTTAGTCTTTGAGTAGTTGCTGAAATAGATAGAGAAGGCAAAATGTTAAATCAATTTAGATAAAAGACTACTGCTTCTTCCTACTTATTGAGTTTAATATTAACTTGGACATTTCCGCAATAGCAGGAAGAGAGACTCAGCAAATTCTAAAGGCCCATTTTAAAAAGCCCTGTAAAATTCTGTAAGGAAGAAAATGAAGATTTCAGTTTTCATAATTGATGCATTTACCAAACAGCCCTTTGGTGGGAATCCTGCTGCTGTTTGTCTTCTTGAAGATGTAAGTTTTTAACAAATTCCTTTAGTTTAAAGAAAACTAACTAGCAACGTCTTTGCTATTTGTGAGTGACGCCATTTCCTTTAACCAGAATTTACTTAACTGTTTATACAAAGGATTAATTTGATCCTTTGTACAAATAGAGGATCTACATTACTTATTTAAGTGACAGGTGGAGGTAGGGATGGGAGATTTCCCCTCAGGAAAATCTTTTGCCAGTATTTTATGAAGCCACTGTATATTGCCAAACTTTTTGTGTGTATTCTGGGAAGGTTTGCAATTGAAACTGAAACACAGCCTTAGCATGATCTATAACCAAGCTTTGCAAAGATAGAACACAGTTCTTTCAAAACTGGAATTTTTTGACAAGTTTATGCAGGTTAGTTTCTTTCTTTTGAACCAAAAAGGTTGCCTCAACTTTGTATGGACAGTGGGCTGATTACACAAAATTGAGAGAAAAAATATAAAGTATTGTATTTCAAAGTGGCCACAAGATGGCGATGTACATTATGGTTACCAGGATATTCCTTTTGTTTTGCTGGGCTTTGAAAATAGAAAATTAAGTTGATAAATTGATGAAGGCAACACCCAGATGCCCATGTATCACTTCTAAGGTCCCTGCCTCAACTGTTCAGAATTCTTCAAAGTTCTTTTATTTTAACAGATTTATTTTCATTTGTCAACAAGAATAAAATACAAAACAAAAACAGAAAAACGAACATCCAACACTAACAATGAAAAAGAAAAAGAAAAATTTTTGTGTACAAAAAAAAAAAGGGGGGGGGAGGAGAAAAATGCGAGTTGAGCAGTCTCTAACTTCACAGCCATTTTTTGAAACGGAACATGAGGGGGACTGTTTTATATTTAAATATTTGTTTATTTAAATTTATTACATTTGGTAAGTTCAATCAGTTTAGTGCCCAGAAACAAAAAAATCAAAAAGAAGATGGAGTACAGAAAACTTTGGGTATAATGAGTGCATTATGTTTGGTCACACCAGCCATGGCAGTCCATTTGTTCCTAGTTAACCTTTGGCAGCCATTTTGTGTGTGTGTGTGAGAGAGAGATCATGTGTTCTCAACATTTCAGATGTGCCCCCCAAACCTAACGATCTCCTGAAATATAGTCTAAAACTTATTTTGACACAGTACCAAGATCTCTTCTAGCTCTATTCTGATTCTCACAGTTTGGATGGTGCCCCCCAAAGGCATGCACTGCATCTGTCATGGTTCCGACTAATGAAACCAAATAAATCAGAACTCTGAGGCTTGAAGTTTCCTCAAACTTTATTGGACACATAATATCCGCACGGTCAAAAGTGAAACCAATTCTAAAATTCCTCCCAGGGATTGAATGTAACTAAATGTAACAGTTCCTTCCCCTCTACTATGCTAGTGATCACGCTACCCAATGAAAGCAATTGGCAATCTCCATGACACTTCTCTCCACCTTCCAGCTCCTGTGGGAATGACCTTGGTTCCCACAGGACCACTCCGTGTTTAATTTAACAATACTTTTGTTTTCCCCCTCCCCCCCAAACTATGTGGCAACTTAGAACGACAAAGATGGCTTGAGCCAGGTTCGTTTCAGAAGTTGACAGCATCTATCGCAGTATTTCTCATCCTTGGCAACTTTAAGGCATGTGGATTTTAACTCCCAGAATTCCCCAGCCAGCATACTGGCTGCGGAATTCTGGGAGTTGAAGTCCATACCCTTAAAGTTGCCAAGTTTGAGAAACAGGTTCTAGACATGTCTCATTTGCCCCTATTAACTATAGGGGCTCTTGTAGTCCCACCCTAGGATTTAATTTTGGGCCAACTAAATGTTTGCCAAAGCTAACTATTCTCATAAAGTTGGGCACAAGCTCGATTTTGGGGGTTCTCTCCCACCATGAGTGCCACCTCTTTGATGTCAAACAAATGGTCGTAAATCGAGGATTACCTGTAGAGAGACACTGTATTTGCATTTGGCTACCAGGGTTTGGCTGCCAAAATGAACACAATTACTAGAGGCCAGGAAAAAAAGATTTTTCTGTACTCAGCTGCACACATAAACATAAATACATATATAAATACAGTAGTATTTATTGTCATTACGTAATGATTATAAAGAGCAATACTTCATTTCAGAAAGCTGCCTGTTAGATTTATTTATTTTTTATTGGTTTTCTTCTTGAATGTTCTTTTGTAAAGCAAAGTTAAAACATAAACAATGAATTTTTAAGGCTCCTTATGAACCTCCTTCAGATTTGCCCCTTTTTGAAGTTGGTCCTTTATTTTATTCCAAGAAGATGTGGTCACCATAGATACAGAGCACATTACTTTGAATTAGTATTTTGGGTAGACCATCGTCTCCCGAAGGAACTGGAACATGAGTGGTTTTTTTTTCATGGGTCTTCTGTACCTCTTTGTTCAATAACAAATTGGGAGATAGAAATGGTCCTCTCCCTTGGGTGTGAAGAAGAATGTGTTGTTTATAAGGTACATTTAACACAAAATATTTATAAAAAAAAGTGAAACGTGATATGCTTGCTACAAAAGCCATGGAGTGCATTTGTAGATCAGTTTCAATTTGTTGTTCATTTTAGGAGCTGGAAGAAGGTTGGCATCAAAAAATTGCTGCAGAAATAAACCTCTCAGAAACAGCATTCATCAGAAAACTGCACCCCACAGATGACTTCACCAAAAGTAAATAATCATTTGTGTATTGAAATGTAGCTTTGCTGAAAGTTGAATTATTAGAGGCGCTTTTGATAAAGAAGTCGGGTGTTATTGTGATAGATTATGAAATGGTGAATATCTATCCTATAGCTGAATAGCATCCATAGGTGGTTCAAGAAATTGCAGGTGGTGGGTATAGCTATCAAATCAAATCAATCAAAGTGATTCTCTAGAAGATGACCAAGTCGTAAATCAGCAGCAGTTCTTTCCGTACAGATATTGCATGACTCCTGTTCCTCGGACCAGGTAACCATCTGGCCACTGCAGTTTGCACCAGTTGCAAATTCTGCATTTTTTTTCAAGGGTTACTCATTGGAGAGAATGTTGTGGTAGTCAAGGCAGATGGTCTCCAAGTCTGATCAGCAGCTGGCCCGTTCACTATATTGTACAACATGCTCCTTCCAACAGCTAACACCTGCAAATTCAGTAACAACTTCAAAGCCCCCTCTGAAAGTGCAAATCTGCTCTTTTTGGGGTGTGTGTGTGAATCCTAATCAAACAATCTTCTAGTTTTCACCACGTCACCAGAACCTCCACCTTATTTAGGTTTAATTTCAGCTTATTCTCCCTCATCTTGCTCATTTTTGAGATATGGCAGTCTTGAAGGACACTGGTTGTTTCCTTGGTGTTGGGTGGTAGGACAAGATCCACTGCACCTTACTACAAAACTCCAAATGATCTCCCCCAGCAGATTCATATGAGTATTAAACTATATATAGACCTACACAGATTATAAGATCCAGTGGAATATTTCAAGCAATGCTGTAGATATCAAACAATGACTTATGCAAGTGCTAGAGATCTATTCTAAGCTATTTAAGATATCAAGGGCTAATTTTATAGAATTCAATAGGGCTGCCCAAAGACCCCTCCCCCAAAACTGAGGTTTTGCTCTGAGACTGGCTCCTATCATGTTATGAACCACTCGGAGTGACATAAGTGAGATGGGCAGTGTATAAATTTGATAAATAAATTTTAAAAAATAGTTATTTCATTACTTTTTATGCAGCCCAATTAAATTCTATAAAATTAACCCTTGATATCTTAAATAGCTTGGAATAGATCGCTTGGGGATGATCTTTTCCTGCAGGTACCTTGTGGATTACCAGATCGTCTTTAGAGGCATTTTTTAAATATATAAAGCTTTTTCAGAATGTCCCCCCCCCCAAAGAAATGACCTTGGAGTCAGTTTTTCATTTTCTTCATTGTATTTTTCTACTTTTTAAAAAAAAGAACATTGAGTTTTCTGAGTTCCTTGTACCATTTTTGCTTCCTTGTTTAATTTTTCTGCTGTTGAAACATCATTTCCAATAAGAGTGATTCTTGAGCATCCTCTTTCAGGTTCGTGTTTCGGATTAAGATGGTTTACACCTACAAATGAAGTCCCTCTGTGTGGCCATGCCACTCTTGCATCTGCTGCTGTATTATTCCATAAAAGTAAGTGGTTATTTAACCATTCATAGTTTGACACAATACATGTTTTTTAACCATCCTGATGGTTATGCATTTCTGATTTTAAAAACAGAAAACATGAACCCCAGCCTCACTTTCATAACTCTTAGTGGAGAATTAAAGGCCAGGCAAGCAGGAGATGAGATTATCTTGGATCTGCCACTTTACTTCACTTATCCACAGGTTGGCTTTACTCGGTACCTTTTGAACATTTCCTTTTAAAAGTGAAAGGCACACGTGATTTTAATATTGCTTTCATATTTCTAGGATTTCCAGGAAGTAGAAGAGTTGGTAAAGGTAATTTGCACAGCTTTCCCCCCCCCATTGTATTTATCGCCATAAAGGCTACCTTAGGCTTGCTCACTGTCAAATTCTTCCTATATGTGAGATTTAATCCCCAAACTAAATGAAAACAATGTCTAAGTATGGTACAAACAAAGTGGGAAGTTAAATGTTAAAAGCCTAATCTAAAACCCACTAATTCAGGGTCAAAACCTGTAAGATGGTGGGGTGAGGCATTGCATCTAAATCCCATCCCTTTTGTATTGCATGCAGATAATGCTGTTAATGTAAATATTATGGCTGTGATTGATCTCCCTTTTTAATGCATTTCTAGAATTTTCCCTGGGTGGATCTATATACATATTCCATTTTTCTTTGCATTGGGTACCTTACCAGAAAGCGCACTCACTTTTAACAAAACAGTGAATAAAAATTCTACGTGGAATCTTTCTCCTTAGCAACAGAAGTCAGCCAAGGGTGTCCGCAGGATATGTCCAAAAGGCAATTATAGCTCTGCACATGTATCACACACACACACGCACAAAAGACAAAGCCTTGATCAAACTATCTCAATCCCATCTTGTCTTTTGAAACATGCTCTACAAACACCCCTAAATCCAGTTCTAAAGAAGGACTAGGGGTGACATGTAGTGAGTGTTCCAATATCTCAGGGGTTGCCACAAAGAAGAGGGGGGAGTCAACCTATTCTCCAAAGCACCTGAAGGCAGGACAAGAAGCAATGGATGGAAACTAATCAAGGAGAGAAGCAACCTAGAACTAAGGAGAAATTTCCTAACAGTGAGAACAATAAACCAGTGGAACGAGTTGCCTTCAGAAGCTGTGGGTACTCCAATAGTGGAGGTTTTTAAGAAGAGATTGGACAACGATTTGTTTGAAATGGTATAGGGTTTCCCTGCCTGAGAAGGGGGTTGGACTAGAAGATCTCCAAGGTCCCTTCCAACTCTGTTATCCTGTTACTACCGGCATTAAAAGGTTTCCTGATGTGTTTGGAGACCCTCTGGTTGGTGCCTGTTAGAGGTTTAGCAAAGAGTGCTTAAATCATGGACTGAAGTTAAGGCTAGTACAGACTTCAGGGAACAGGGATAAAACTGGTGTTGCCAGATGTAATAACAACAACAACAACAAACAATAACAACAACAACAATAATAATAACAACAACTTTGCAAAATACATCAAGAAACTGCAGCTTCCTGCAATAACTCCAGCAATGTTACAAAAAACTGCGCTACTCGGAACATCTTATATTTTAAGGAGGTACCTGGTTGACACCTAGGATGCTGGTAGCAACCCGTGTCAACCAGCGCCAGCCAACTTGAATGTTCAGTTGACTGAGATTCATGTCTAATAAATAAAAGATAATAATAATAATAAAAGTTGGAGGGGATCTTGGAGGTCATCTAGTCCAACCCCCTGCTCAGGCAGGAAACCCTATACCATTTCAGACAAATGGCTGTCCAGTCTCTTCTTAAAAACTTCCAGTGTTGGAGCATTCACAGCTTCTGGAGGCAGGTTGTTCCACTGGTTAATTGTTCTAACTGTCAGGAAGTTTCTTCTTAGTTCTAGGTTGCTTCTCTCTTTGGTCAGTTTCCATCCGTTGCTTCTTGTCCTGCCTTCAGGTGCTTTGGAGAATAGCTTGACTCCCTCTTCTTTGTGGCAGCCCCTGAGATATTGGAACACTGCTATCATGTCACCCCTAGTCCTTCTCTTCATTAGACTAAAATGAGTAATGAAGAAAAGTTTGCTTTGTGGACATGAGAAAATATGGTAGCTCTCTTTTTGGCTTATTCTGTCCCATTTTATCACTAGGCAGCAGTGGGGGATATGAACGTTCAAGAGGTCCGTTATTCTCCTGACACAAAAAAGCTACTTATCTGTCTCAGTGAGGTGTATGAAAGGTATATGAATTTCAATTGCACATTTCTTTAAATGATTGCATGTAAATTTAGAAGAGGATAGACCTGAGGTAAAGAGAGAAGTAACAGAAACACAGGAACAGATGATACCAAGGAGGTCTGAACGTAGCAATAAAGGCGTACCTCCTGATCGGTTCTCAGCAAGTGGGGTTAGAGCGTATAGTGTAAGCTATGAACCCTGTAATTACTAAGAGATGTTATCATTGCCTCAAATAGACCAGGATAAATGGAAGGAGGCTATGGACAGAGAAATGGAGTCTATGACTGTGCATCAAGAGTGTGTAAAAGCATTTGGGTTAACAGCTGTTTAGCTTTAAATGGGAGGAGTGTCAAGGTAATGATTTAGAAGCTAACCAGCTGATGTAATGTATGATGTAATGATGGGAATGATTCAGCAGGGTCTATGTCCCTTTAAGAGCCAGCTGGGTCTGTGTCTCTTTAAGAGCCTTTGTATAAAAGGAAGCTCTGCTGCTGTGTTCTCTCTCTTCTGTATTCCTGCTGTAATTGTTGTGGGTTGGAGACTGCTGTATTAACACGTGTGTGTATATTGTTCCTGGTGTATGATATTGTAGATCAGGGGTCTTCAAACTTGGCCCTTTTATGACTTGTGGACTTCAACTCCCAGAATTCCTCAGCCAGGCACGCTGGCTGAGGAATTCTGGGAGTTGTAGTCCACAAGTCATAAAAGGGCCAAGTTTGAAGAGCCCTGTTGTAGATAGTATAAGACAAACCACCATTTAATATAGACTACCGTTTACTGTGTTTACTCCTGGGTTATCTCAGTGCAATAAGACTGTGCTTGCTCTGACAAGTCTCGTCTCCCTTCCTTAGTTGATTTCCTTCATTTCTTTGATCCTCACAAGCTATGGGAAGGAAACATTGCTTTTACCTCTCTCTGTTAATTTTGCTTTGCTTACTGTGCTCCAGCTTGATGCCCTCCAGATTTTGGACTATACCTGGCACTCCTTAGTTGGTTAGGAATTCTACTTTCTGGGGATTCCTAGTCCATTTATGGCAGGGGTGTCCAATATTGGCAACTTGTGGACTTCAGCTCCTGGCTGCTGGGGAATTCTGGGAGTTGAAGTCCACAAGCCTTCAAGTTGCCAATATTGGACACCCCTGATTTAATGGATACCACACAGAGGAATCTCGTTTTGGACAATCTTCTTATTACTGGCCTTTTTTTCTTCTACTAAGCTTAATATTTTGCTTTCAAATCTATATTTTGCATGGAAAATGTGCCAGCAGTCAGAGCTAAAGCTTACAATTACCATTGGTATTATAGTAATAAAAATGCAATATCATTCAGTTCTTTGTTGTTGTCACTGGTATTTTTAGTTTTGCATTTTCAAGCGTATAGACTTCTGTTTGACTCCTTAACAACGAATGTTTGTCACCAAGGTATGATTTGGAGAAATTAAAAGTGGATGCCCAACGTCTTTTGTTGGCCGACAAGACTGGAAAAGTCAAAGGTGTAATAATCACAGTTAAAGGAGATTGTCATAAAAATCATGAAAGCTATGATTTTTACTCTCGTTATTTTGCACCATGGAATGGCATTTCTGAAGATCCTGTCACAGGTAAGTTTGTGTACAGAGGGCTTTTCCTATTTTTATTAGATATAGGTGAATAATTCTTATTTAAGAATAGTAAAACAAGATAGCAGCAAAGCCCCAAAATAATATTTCATCTGTAAGAGTAACAGATCATGTGTGGAAACATAACTTTTCATAAGCAACCGCTACTAAAGTAGATTTTTATCTATAAAAGTCAGTGCACAATAAATTAGTTTGTCTAACTGGAATATTGTATCCAGTTTTGGCCATCAGGATACAAAAAAGATGTTGAGACTGTAGAAGGGGTGCAGATAAGAGCAAACAAAGGTAATTAGGGAACTGGAGAATAAAACATACAATGAATGGGTTGCAGGAACTGGATAAGTCTAGTCTAAAGAGAAGAACTAAAGATGACATGATAACAATCTTCCAATCTTTAAGGGGCTGTCAAAAAGAAGAGGGGGTTAACCTGAGGGCAGGGCAAGAAGTAATTGATGGATTACTTAACAAGGAAAAAAATCCAACTAGAACTAAGGAGAAATTTCCTGACAGTGAGAAAAATTAACCAGTGGAACTGCTTGCCTCCAGAAGTTGTGGGTGCTCCATCAGTGGAGATTTTTAAGAAGAGACTACACCAGTGATGGCGAACCTTTTAGAGACCCAGTGCCCAAACTGCAACCCAAACCCCACTTATTTATCACCGGGTGCCGGGTGGGCGTGGCCGCGATGGTCATGGCAGACTGGGTGGGCGGGGCCAGGGCAGCGGGGGCCAGTCCCTCACCAACTCCGGGGCATGGCATGGCATAGGTGCCAGAGAGGGCTCTGAGTGCCGCCTCTGGCACGCGTGCCATAGGTTCGCCACCACTGGACTAGACAACCATTTCCCTGGAATGGCATAGGGTCTCCTGCTTGATGAGAGTTGGATTAGAAGACTTCCAAGGTCCCTTCTAATTCCGTTATACTGTTATTGTTACTATCTTTAGTGTTCCTTAGGACTGTTTGATGACAAACTTTTGATGTAACATAATCTTATGTTTTTTTCTTTACTATGTACATGGTACGGTTGTGCAGCATTTTGGAAATAATGCAGAAAAGGCATTTTGGAGTGCACAGAAGTTTGAATGTAACTCCTGCCTGCAACTCTTTAAAGCCACCATGTGTTTTCCAGGATGGTACCCCATGCAGCAGTCACATGATCCTGGAGAAAGACACGGCAGTTTTAATGAATTGCAGAGAGGGCTGCAGACATGTCCCTGGGTGTTCCAAAGCACAATTGTGGAACTGAATCTGAAGCATTGTCCAACTCTAGTACTTAGTTATGAATAAGTGGGTGTCTGGGAAGTCTAATCAATTCTTAAAATGAGTAACAGAAAATGGGCAATGGTACTATTATGTATTATAGTCTTTAACAGCCCTTCGGTTCAGATGCCTTCTGAAGGTGTTAGATTAAAAGTCTGTCTGGTCAGGGATGACACAATTATAACCCAACACACATTCAGGAAAGTGCCCTTGAAGCAGATTTGATCCACTGAAAGTGGTGGGATTACAACACAGAATGGGAGACGAAAAATTCAGAAATATAGCAAACAACTGAGAGAATATTCCCAGTATATATGTTTTTTACTTGTTAGCTGATAGGAAATTTATTACAGAAATCACAGCAACTTATCCTGTTGCAATAATTACTACTAAAGTTTGTAAAGTGCTTTGAACACTGATCTGCTATAAATATTGTCATTGTTATCACAGCTATTACGTCTTATTTTTCTTTTAAGGATCTGCTCATGCTGTATTAAGCAGCTACTGGTCACAACAACTGGGGAAAAACAAACTATGCGGTAGGAATTCCTATGATTTTACAGAGTTTCCCTCTTAGGTCTCTGAGTATAATCTGCCTAAATTTTATTTGCAATATCCTTCTGAACTCTTGAACTGAAACAAGGACATTGGTTGTTTCATGGGTAGCTCTGATACTGTACAGGTGGTACAGATTCAGCCATCCTTCCTTGCCAAATTTAATCAAGATGAAAAAACAACAACCAGGCATAATCGTTTCTTCTAGTTTGCCCACGCAATGAAATTACTGTAGCTTTAATTCTAAAATTAAGGACTACGGCAAATCATTGGCATTTAAATCAGTGGCCATCTTCAGGTAGTCCTCAACTTATACATTTGTTTAGTGACCGTTCGAAGTTACAACAGCACTGGAAAAAATGACTTACAACCATTGTTTTGCACTTATGACCACTGCAGCATCCCCATGGTCACATGATCAATATTTGGATGCTTGGCAACTGATTCATATTTATGACGGTTGCAGTGTCCTGAGGTCAGGCAATCACTTTCTGAGACCTTCTGACAAGCAAAGTCACGTGTTATGACTGCAGTGATTCACTTAACAACTGTGGCAAGAAAGGTCGTAAAATGGGGCAAAACTCATTTAACAGCTACCTCTCTTCGCAACAGAATTTTTGGGCTCAGTTGGGGTCATACGCTGAGGACCTCTTGTATTTTTGGAGAAATGTAGATTAAAATTGTTTATATTTCATCTATTCCAGTCTGGCCTGTGTTTGTATTGTAGGCAGTTGCGTTCAATTCTCCTATCTATCTGCTCTTCAGCAGTGATCAGCACGTTAATTTGGATAGAGGGAGAAGCATATTTCCTGTTTACCTAACGAATTCTGTCATTGTTTAGCATTTCAGTGCTCCAGTCGTGGGGGGGAGTTGAAGCTTCTGCTACGCCAAGATGGAAGATTAGACATCGGTGGACAAGCCTGCTTTGTGTTAGAGGGTTTTTTGGCTCTTTGAAAAATAATTAAAAGCACTCAATAATTACACGCTTCCGTTTGAACTCACTGCTGATATGGATTTGTTTTTTATGTAGAAAATTATTGCTGGATATTCAAATCAGTCTTGATCTTGGAAACTACATGGACAAGTTTTCTTGGCAACATTTTCAGAAGTTGGTTGCCATTGGCTTCTTAGGGCCAAGAGAAAGTGGCTGATCCACTTTGTGCCAGTGGTGGCTTTTGTGCCAGTGGTGGGATTCAGCCAGTTCGCACCACTTCAGCAGAACCGGTAGCTAATTTTTTGTTGCCCAGGCCCAGAATGGACTTCTGGAAGCGGCATCCACATAGAGAACCGGTTGTTCACATATTTGAATCCCACCACTGTTTTGTGCCCAAAGGAGGACTGGAACTCAGCTCTTCTCAATCACAATTCAAATCAATAAAGCAATAGCATTTAGGCTTATATACTGCCCCATAATGCTTTACTCTCTGGACAGTTTAAAATGTAGAAGCATTATTTGCATATTGCCCCCAACAATCTGGGTCCTCATTTTGCCGATCTCAAAAGGATGGAAGGCTGAGTCAACTTTGAGCTGGTCAGGATCAAACTCCTGGCTGTGAGCAGAGTTTGCCAGCAGTACTGTACTTTAACCACTGAATCACCAGGGGTCCTAAAGCAAACCAGTTCTGATGTAGAATAATACTATTATTTTAGCTGAAAATAAAAACAGTGCAAAATTTGGAAGCCACTTATGCAAATATGTCAATATGTAATTTGCATAACTATTTGTCTATCTTCCAGTGGGTAATAATAAATGAAAAAACTGCTTTTCTTGTACAGTCTCTATTTGCCATTATTTTTTGGGATTGTCTGGGACATCTGAAAACACTGGAGACTAAAATAAAAAGAAAACCAACAACAAAAAAGACACATCTAATTAAATTCAACAGTTCACTCAGTTCTAGCCTAATCATAAGATTTTAAGTCTATGGGAAAGCAAGCTTGAGTTTGCTGGACCTGTAAGTGAACACTTATAACATTTCCTGAAAATTCAAATCTGCAATAGGTAAAGGCTGCTTCTAGGTGACCTGCTGGCTATACAGATATGTCAATGTTGTTTCTTTAATAATGTGAGAGTGTTTGGCTTCTGCTTTCTCTAGAACAGGGGTCTTCAAACTTGGCCCTTTTATGACTTGTGGACTTCAACTCCCAGAATTCCTCAGCCAGCATGCCTGGCTGAGGAATTCTGGGAGTTGAAGTCCACAAGTCATAAAAGGGCCAAGTTTGAAGATCCCTGCTCTAGAATGTTTTCCAACTTCCTTATCTGGTCTACTGCTTTGGGATTTCCTAATGATCTCTCATCCAAATACTAACCCAGTTTGACCCTACCTAGTTTGTTCAAGATGAGCAAAGGTTGGCTAGATGCCATCTCCTGCTGAAGACACTAGGTTAGTGGGTAGTTGGATAAACTAAAGGTGAGATAATTTTTTTAATGCCCCCCCCCCCCCCAGATCTGTGCAGCTGGACAGAACAGAATAACAGAACAGAATAACAGAGTTGGAAGGGCCTTGGAGGTTTTCTAGTCCAACTCCCTGCTCAACCCAGGAAACCCTAGACTGTTCCAAACAAGTGGCTGGCCATTTTGGCACCCATTAATTTTTTCCCAATGTAAATGCCATATTTTGGTCAAGACAGGTAGAACTACTAGCATTTGAACAAGGCTGTGACAATATACTGAAGTTCTTCCTGATTGAAATAGCGAAAAAAATACCCTATGCCAGTTGATATTGAAGGTAGCCCAGCAAATGTCTGACAACTCACGTGCATTATTTCATACAAATAGTGTTTCTGTGCAGTAAGATGCTAATGAGGAGTTGCTTATATGTGGTTCAAGAAATTTCAACTGCCTTCTTTACAGATTCTAGGTAGCTTACAACAGAAGGACTATTGAACAAAGTCAGGGAAGTACATCTGTAGTAGCTTTCTATCACACTTTGTATGGCCAAGCCTGTAGAAGAATTATATATAAAGATCACCCTGCATGGCTATCTAGAATATATTTTAGCTTCTTGGACATAGCCAAGAAAGTTTGCCATATTAAGATAGAATAATAAACGGCGGTTTAATTTCTTAATACTTAGGCTGGCTAACCTGCACCAAAGCCTTATCACCAGTCCAAAGATAATTCCATGCATGGGCTATAAACAGTTTAAAAGCAGCTCTTTGTTATCTCATTAACTTGACAGAATTGGCAGCTGAGTCTATTTATTTCTGGCTCAGTTGCAGCAAAACGCAATCGCGTAAAGAGCAATCTTTTCGCAATAGCAAAACTCTGTAAAATTTTTCCACTGGCAGAAAGTCACCAGATACTCTTTCGTGGGCTCTTGAGTTTTGGCTGCTGTAGCAGGTCCTGTGAATAGAATGTTACCAGGAGGCAAAATGGTTTCAGAAGCTCCTTCTTCCTTCTCTGTTCTTGTTAGTAGGCTACTATATTAAATTATTCCCTTTCAGGAAGTATTTTTCCAGATTCTGAAACATGCCTCTTTATAATTAAAAAAACAACAATACTTTCTTGTGTTGTTCAGTTTCTTCTAGTTTTGTCCAGGTCTTCTCTATCATTTTTGTCCAAGATTATTAAATGTAACCTGGGCAGTGTATGAGTTGGATTGTCTGTGACCTGCTGATGGCTCAAGCAAACTGTCAGTCATTGCTACTGGTACAACATTTTTGAGTTCATTAGGATTTGAGAATACTGTATTTCAACCTTATATTATTTGTAATGTTGAGTTGCACTTTTTTGGTTATACAGAAGTCTTTGTCCTTACTTCTTCCCTTGGTTTAGAATAGAATAGAGCTGGAAGGGACCTTGGAGGTCTTCTAGTCCAGCCCCCTGCTCAAGCAGAACAACCTACACCATCTCAGACAGGTAAATGTCCAGTCTCTTCTTAAAAATCTCCAGTGATGGAGCACCCACGATTTCTGGGGATAAGCTAGTGGTGGGATTCAGCTGGTTCGCACCACTTCGGCAGAACCGGTAGCTAATTTTTTTGTTGCCCAGGCCATCCACACAGAGAACCGGTTGTTCACATATTTGAATCCCACCATTGGGGTAAGCTGTTCCACTGGTTGATTGTCCTCACTGTCAGGAAGTTTCTCCTTAGTTCCAGGTTGCTTCTCTCTTTGATCAGTTTCCAACCATTGTTTCTCGTCCTTCACTCTGGTGCTCTGGTGAACAACCTGGTGGCAGCCCCTCAGATACTGGAATACTGCTATCATGTCACTCCTGTTTCTTCTTTTCATTAGACTAGCCAAACTCAAGTCCCGCAGCCATTCTTCGTATGTTTTAGCCTCCAGGCCTTTGATTATCTTAGTTGCTCTTCTCTGAATTTTGTGAGTATTCCCCGGGGATTGTGTTGTAGTTCCACTTTGTTCATTTTGTCTTTGAATTCTCTGCTTTCTTTCTTTCGGTTCAATTATCATATTTGTGTCAATGACATCCACGTGTGCTTCTCTGCTCCGCTTCTGGGGAAAATCCACACATTCTCTTTGTCCCAATGTGAGAATGGCTCACTGTTTTTAGAGGACAAGACTACATGAAACACCTGTTTGCCTTACCTTAGCCCATGCACTTTAGAAGGACTTTAGGCCTTTTGCTCTGGAAGTGGTGTTTTCCCTTTTATCCCATCTCCAGCTATGCTGTGCAGGCATGTTGATCCATGTGGGAAGCTGTCTTGAATGCAAGAGATAGGAACAACTCCAGCACTTTCCTACCATCTTGTGGTAGATATTTGAACTGTTGGCTGATTGACCAATAGTAGAAGACTTTTATTGTATGACAAAGAGAGAAAGAATAGCAATAGGAATAGCACTTAGACTCATATACCGCTTCACAGTGCTTTACAGCCCTCTCTGAGTGGTTTACAGAGTCAGCCTATTGCCCCCAACAATCTGGGTCCTCATTTTACCGACCTCAGAAGGATGGAAGGCTGAGTCAACCTTGAGCAGATGAGAATTGAACTGCCAAACAGCTGGCAGTCGTCAGTCAGCAGAATTAGCTTGCAATACTGCATTCTAACCACTGCGCCACTACAGCTCTTAGAAGAAGAAAAAAATGCTGCCCATATAGCAGGGGGTCTTCAAACTTGGCCACTTTTAAGACTTGTGGACTTCAACTCCCAGAATTCATCAGCAAGCATGCCTGGCTGAGGAATTCTTGGAGTTGAAATCCACAAGTCATAAAAGGGCCAAGTTTGAAGACCCCTGTGCTGGAGCCTTCAAGGAATATTTATTTAACCAATTTATATAAATCACACATGGTGGGAGAAAGACCAGCCTGCAGGACGAATCACCTACTGTTAATGTGTCAGTAGTGTCATAAATGCAGAGTGATGGCTCTCTTGATGAGAACAGGAGAGGGTGGGCTCTCTGAATAATATTTTCAGTAATTAAAGTGTCTTTGATTAATATATATAATTCTTAGAAGTAACAAAGAAATTTTTCCATGAGGAATGTGGAGTATGATAAGAACTTGTTCAAACCAGCTAAAGTCAAGGGCTGTACATAAAATTGAACTTTATTAACTTGCAAACTTTTCCCACTATAATGTAAAAACCACATCTGTGGAATATGAGGATGAGCATTAACAAGAACATACTAAGAATGTTACGGGATGCTATGAAATGTTACATGGTACATATAAAGTTACGCAGCTGTGATGACTGAAGCTCCACCTGTTTTTTTTATATGCAAGAGGTAGAGCTTCAGTTGAACCATTGTAGCTGCCATCTTGACTTTTTTGACCAGACCCTGCAAATATTGTTGTCTCAGCTGTGTCCTTATTGTTCAAAAGTTGATGGTAGTGAAGACAAGGAGCGGATCTGCTTTGGTGGAATTAGAGAGAGAAAACCAAATCCCTGAGAGTAAAATTAATCACTGTTGGAGGCTGTGTGTTTCTGCCTATAATTTACCTATGTGAAAAATGTGTAACATTCCTGGAGTGCATTAAGAAGGCAATTATTGTGTTCATTTGTCCAAACCTAACAAATAGATGGTAGTGTTTTGTTTCCTACGGGAATAAATAATCACCCAGGCCTAATAAGTATTTTCCCATCACAATTTTCGTCATGAAAACCAACATACCTGCTGCTGAATGCAGCTTTCTCCCACCTTCCTAGTGCAATTTTTATTTTGACATAATTTATTTCTTCACTGTCTCAAATTCTGTTCCAGGCAGCAGAGATCTGGGGTGGGGATGGGGTGGGTGGAGGGGGCTGGAGATGCCCAACACAGGTGGGAATCTGAGCTCTAAGCGTGTTTGTAATCAACAGATTAGCTAATCAGCCATGATTTATTAATGATGCATTCGTTATTCCTGATTTTGCATTTCTGCAGGCTAAACGGAGCCTTAAAGAGGTTCTTTTATTAATCATTGTGGTGCTAATTGCAGACACTTACAGAAGGGCTGCTAATTAAACATGCAACCTATGCAAAATGAATTCTTAGCTGCTGAGAATGGCAAGAATAGAAAGTCTTGTTTTCTGAGCTGTGAAACTTTATTCTTCAGAAAATATTACAATATTATGACCCAATAAGCCAAGCATGTTATTTGCCAAGAGTTCTTTCAATGCCTTGGACTCCTCCCAAGCATCCCCCCCTGCCTTTCAGCAATGAAAAAACACAACTGCAACCAAGGTGTATATTTTGTCCAGTTTGATGATGTAGAACAGGCATGTCAAACTGCCGGCCCACGGGTCGGATGCATCACGCCGAAACCGCACCCACCCCATTGCCGGCAATGGGGAAAAAGTCGCGATACGTCACGTGACATCACGTGACGTTGCGAGTTTGACATGCCTGATGTAGAAGTTAGAAGGCTTGTATCAGAAAAACCAAAATGAGAAACAAATGATTTCTGAGACTTGTTTTAAATGGAATTCAGCCTACTGATGATCTGCCAGCTCTTTTTTTTCACATGTCAACACAACTATAGGAAATCTATTATAAAACAGCAGCAGCCCTTAATTCTAAAGTTGGCTTCCATAGAAGTATACACACACACACACACACACCTATTTCTCACTCATTAAAGCACTGGGAAGCTGATTTTTTTTAAGATTTACAAATTATTTATTGCCACCAGCTTCCATGATCAATAAGCTAAGAAGTCATATTTCTGACTGCATGGTGCAGCTCTCAGTGTATCAGCGGCAGTCACATTTAATGAATAGATCGGACAGCATTTGGAAAAACCCCGAGGTGCTTTATTGTGAATGGGTGGCATATTAATTTAATAAATACATAAATAAAATCTGTGGAAATCAATTTGGCTTCTATGAAGTAAGGGAGTAGGGATAGAAAAATGCTAAATAATGAAAAAAAAAAAAGAGCCAGTGTCATATCATATACCATATCAGCCAGAAGATATGAGGAAAACTGCTTAATTTCACAACACATGGACATACTTAACTATAGTTTCAACTGGAAATGGTGAGCATCTTAGACCAAGCCAACTCCAAAAATGTTACAGAATTCCTGAAAGCCTGGCACTCAGACAAATCTGCCATCAACAGGCACAATGAGATAAACAACATTTACATACCATTCAAAAGAGAATCAAAAAGTCACAAAAGGAAACAAAAAGAACAAAACTGTCATGGTTCTGACAGACAGAAACGAATAAAGCAGAACTCCGAGGCTTGCAAATTCCTCAAAGAACATGTTTATTAGTTACAAAGTATCAGCACGTCAAAAGTGAAACCAAGTCTGGAGACACATGTAACAATTCCCCAATACAAAGTTAAAAAATCCCTCCCCTAAAACGATGCAAGCAACTACGTTCCCCAATACATCTTCTTGGCGGGCTTTTCACGCAATGCCCAGCCTGCAGTCTCGGGAGCAGCCGATGACCTTGGTTCCCACAGGACAAAAGATTATTTAGACTAGCGAACCACCTGGGCAACCCCCCTCCCTCCATTCTATGTGGCAACCGAAAATGAGTAGAAAAAATGGCTGCAGCCTTGCTTATTTGTAGAGTTGACAAAAACATCTCCCACCAGCAATCAACATCCAGATGAGCAGAGATTAACACCAAGATTAACACTAAATCAAAAATCAAAAAGTAAACAATACCCCAATCAAGCAACTACCAACAAGTTAACAGCAAACAACAATCCGATCAAGGAACCACCAAGAACACTCCTAGCAACACTGACAGGGCAAGCCACTAGTATAGAAATTAGAGAGCAAATCCCACTCCCTTCTAGCACAAATGATGTTACCTAGTTTGGTATTGAAAAGTCTGCAAGAAAATAACCAATCTCAAAGTGCACCAAGGACCCCACAATTATCTGTCTCTTTGTATCCCTTTCTCTCTCTCAACTACCTCTATGAATCTATGAATCTATCTATCTATGAATCTATGAATCTGTCTGTCTTGTCTGTCTGTCTGTCTATTATCTATCTATCTATCTATCTATCTATCTATCTATCTATCTATCTATCTATCTATCTATCTATCTATCTATCTATCTATCTATCTATCTATCTATCATCGATCTATCTATCATCTATTTATCATCTATCATCTATCATCTATCTATCTATCATCTATCTATCACCTATCTATCATCTATATCTATCTATCATCTATCTATCTATCATCTTATCTATCTATCATCTATCTATCTATCTATCTGTCTGTCTGTCTGTCTGTCTGTCTGTCTGTCTGTCTGTCTGTCTGTCTGTCTGTCTGTCTGTGTCTGTCTATCTATCTATCTATCTATCTATCTATCTATCTATCTATCTATCTATCTATCTATCTATCTATCTATCTATCTATCTATCTATCTATCTATCTATCTATCTATCTATCTATCTATCTATCTACTATCTACTATCTACCGATTCATCCATCATTTCTCTCTCTCTCTCTCTCTCTCTCTCTCTCTCATCAATCATCACTGGGCTAACCCAACCTTCCCCAAGATAGCACCCTTCAGGTATGTTTGGCTACACCTCTCATCATCCACAGCCAGCAAGATAAGTACCTGTGTAGGTAGTTCTACCCAGACTCTCATGTGTGTCCTTTTAAAACAAAATGACACAATTAAAATACCAATAAGGATCCATCCAATAATGCTGATAATTAGCCAAGGCCATTTTTGTCGAAGTTAGCTTTTCAGCCAAAAACAACAACAACAAAAAAATGAACTTCCAAATGAGCACCTGTTTTTTTTATAAAATTACTCCGCAGCAGGTCCTAAACCCCAGGAGAGGCTGCAGATGGTTTTACATTTGTAAGCCTGCCCTCAACAGCTCTTCATTAATCTTAAATCAAGTGATGCTTCAGGAAGCAGCCAGCATTCTGTTCCAGTGCTATTTGCAATCTTCGTATATGGCTGCGAACCAGAAAGATAATTAATGAGGGTTTTTTACTTTCCAGTTTTTTAAACTCTTCAAAACTTCTCAAGATATACCTACATTGAACAGATTTGGCTAATGAAGGGACTATTTCTAGAATGAGAACTTCCTGTAACAGTAAAGCAGGGAGAAGCACCAGCTCAGATCCACCAAGCGAAACAATACAGTACAGTGGATCTGTTCCCATAACATGCTTAACTGGGTTGATAGCGGGGTTAGTGGGTTTTGAGAATACCACAGAAGGGTCAGTGGGTATCATTTAGGTAATCCCCCAAAGTTAAAATGTAGGCCAACATAGATCAAACCATGCATAGGTTAAATTAACTCCAGCTACCGGAACTCCTTATGGAATTCATTATCACCAGTCAAAACACTGCTTGGCTGGACTGCCCAATAAAGAGAATGCATGGTGATATTGTAAAGACTCGTTGAAACTCTCCTGGCATAAAGATTTATGGCATATTAGATTAATATATTGAATTTTTGACCTAGATACTGTAATGGGAATCTGAATATTCTGAACCATTCATAAGTGGATTTGACTAAGGAGCCAATACTTGGTTAAGTGTTTTGTGGGAACAGCACCAGAATATATGAGGAAGCTTCATATTTGAAAAAAGGACCAAAAATATAATAATAATAATAATAATAATAATAATAATAATAATAATAATAATAATAATAATAATAATAATAATAATAATAATAATAATAATAATAATAATAATAATAATAATAATAATAATAATAATAATAATAATAATAATAATAATAATAATTAATAAAGTTGGAAGGGACCTTGGAGGTCATCAAGTCCAACCCCCTGCTCAGGCAGGTAACCCTATATCCATTCGGACAAATGGCTGTCCAGTCTCTTCTTAAAAACTTCAGTGTTGGAGCATTCACCGCCTTCTGGAGGCAGGTTGTTCCACTGTCAGGGAAGTTTCTCCTTAGTTCTAGGTTGCTTCTCTCCTTGATCAGTTTCCATCCGTTGCTTCTTGTCCTGCCTTCAGGCGCTTTGGAAAATAGCTTGACTCCCTCTTCTCTGTGGCAGCCCCTGAGATATTGGAACACTGCTATCATGTCCCCCCTCGTCCTTCTCTTCATTAAACTAGACATACCCAATTCCAGCAACTGTTCCTCATATGCTTTAACCTTCAGTCCCCTAATCATCTTTGTTGCTCTTCTCTGTACTCTTTCTAGAGTCTCAACATCTTTTTTACATCGTGGTGACCAAAACTGGATGCAGTATTCCAAGTGTGGCCTTACCAAGGCATTGTAAAGTGGTATTAATACTTCGCATGATCTTGATTCTATCCCTCTGTTAATGCAGCACTGTGTTGGCTTTTTTGGCAGCTGCAGCACACTGCTGGCTCATATTTAAATGATTGTCCACTAGGACTCCGAGATCCCTCTCACAGCTACTACTATTGAGCAAGTTAAATCAGAGAGTCCCCCAAATAGTCAGTGGAGTAATTGAGTGGCAACTGATTAAATAAAAGCATTCCGGCTGGTGGCTTGGATACATTTCAATATTTGCTTGCAGATCCTAATTGTTTTATCTTAAAGTAAAAGTTTGTATAAAATTCCACACATTTTCATTTTTTTTAAAAAAAGTAATGCCATCTTAACAATAAAGGATCTTGTTCATTTTCAAGAACTTTGTCAATTTGGTGTTGCCAGTAATTTTTGCTGCATGCAGACCCAAACTTCTGGCAAAGCTTCCAATGCATAATTTTGGCCACTCAATCATGACGTTGTAGAATAATCAGTCTGTGAGATTTCTCGTTGCAATTATTATGGCTCATCGCTCCGTCAGCCAGATGTTCAAACTGGGTTTGGCATTTTTGTCTACCTATCGAGTCCTTACCAAGGACCTGGGATAGGCAGATCTGGATGTTTCATGGTGTTACTGATATCGTCGCAGGATGGAAGCTGTTCCCAGTAAGGCCGCCTTTTGCAATTGACTGATGGCAAATTTGTCAATGCCAATGGTGCTCAGGTGGTGCTCCAGTTGTTTTGGGATTGCACCCAAGGTTCCTATTACTACTGGTACTACCTTTGCTTGCCTTTGCCACAGTCGTTCTGTTTGTTATTGACATTGACATTGTCATTGTTATTCTTGCTGAAAGTCAAGTAAACATTACATGTCCACTTGTGCAGCTTGTCTGCAAATGAAATAACTCAAAGATGGACCAATTGTGTAATTCATAAAGCAGTTAAATATTATTAACTGGTTTCGTCCATTAGAAGCTTACTAAACGTGCCTTTTTGACTTCAGGATCACCTTTATCTAACTGCTTAAAAATGGGGCACCCTGTTCCTTCCTTCCTTGTCTTCGCTTTCTTTTGTCCATCAGAAGAAGGCAAAAATATTTAATTAGATTGAAGTCATTTATAATACCTTCTGGGCCATCTCAAGCCATAACGCTGGATGGCCCTTCAGAGTTCATTCCCATCAGCCAGGCCCTTCCACCCCCCCAACATATGGGACCCACTTAGAAGCCTCCAGCCAAAGGTGGGGCTTCCCTGCTGAGAAAACCCTAAGCGACCAAGCCGAAAAGCTCTCAGTGTCGCTAGTGGAGGTCAAAGCAAACAACCAAACAACATCTGGCACATTGGGCCAGTTGGAAATCAATCAGACATGCTGGGTGGAGGGTTGTAATTTTATGCCTGTTTGCACAAGGAGATAAATTGGAATTAAAAAAATAATAGGTCTGTGTCATCTGCCAGTACAATACTGTTACGATCACGTGGCTCTGAATAACAAGCCAGGCATTGGGCCAGGGCATCGCTTATAATGCTAAACTCTCATTCATAGGCTAACCTTTTACATGAATCAAGAGGTCCAGCAACTGGAGGCAAAGCTGGGGCCGATAAAAACATCTTCCCAGTCTAGGTCCTTGTGATGGATTTCAGTTCATGGCTGCTATTATGCAGAATTCAAATTTAGTCTCTCACATGTAAGGTAACGGAGGGAGGGAAGAGCAATTGTCTATGGCGCGTTGACCACCAAATATTCTTTAAAGTGTGTCAAGCAGATATATTGAGAACTGGATAAAGCACCATCTTCTCATTTGAAACATTTGAAACAACGTAAATCAATACAGAGATTCCCTGGATGCAATTTATAGAAATTGCAATGATATCAGTCACTTTCTCTCATCTCAACCCACCTTACAGGGATGTTGTGCAGAAAGTAGAGGATGGAGCATTGTATGTATTGCCTTGAGCTGTACAAAATAAAGTTGGGACATAAATATCATCATCATCATCATGCATTTTTTTTGCAGGTGCAGAGTACTTTTTTTTTAATCAATAAGCACATTTGTGTGATCAAATGCTGCATCCGTGTCTAACTGGGCATTTTTCACATCCACATTTATTGTATTTTGCCATCTTTGCTTCAGCCTTCCACTTATTAAAGTGGAAGGCGATGTGGGCAACAGTGTGGGTGCTGCTCAATGGGTAGAACCGGTAGCTAATTTTTTGTTGCCCAGGCCCAGAATGGACTTCCAGAAGCGGCATCCACACAGAGAACCTGTTGTTCATATATCTGAATCCCACTACTGGGTTTACATTGTCAGCAATTCTCACTGTACTGTATATACTGTAGGACAGGGGTCCCCAACCCCCGGTCTGTGGCCCATAGGGAACCAGGCCGTGGATGTTGTGTGTGAGCGCACCAGCGCATGAAGCTCCATTGGCGCAAATGGTGGGCGTGCACGGATGAAACCATCCCCTCTCCCCCTCTGTTGCTGCCGCCGCCACTGCTGCCAGCCCACAGAGCCGGAAAGGATGGCGAGTGCTGTCATAGGGCACAAATCTTCTAATAAATACAATTTTGTTAACTCCCATAATGAGTTGGAGTGAAAATGAATAACGTTAAAGGCTCAGCTGGAGCATTATTCTGTAAAATCCTTGAATTCTTGGCAAAGACTTGGTTCTAATTATAGCAGAATGCTGTCATTTTCTGGCCTTTAAGGCAGCTAAGTGTGTCTTGGAATTATTGTTTAGGAACTAAAAATAACCAATCTTACTCAGATACTTGCTTACATATCAATTCTAAATTTACCATGTTTTAATTCTGTATTTCTCCCCAGCTATTGTGATTAGGATCTTCATTTTCCCATGTGTAGATCTCCCCTCTAAAACGTGTATTACAGTATATTAGCAGAATTCTTGGGGACCATAATTTTATTTATTTATTTAATTTCTATGGTTTCTTGTTGTTTAATTCTATCCTATTTTGTTCCACTGTTGGGATTAAGATAAAATCAAGATAGCCTTCCCTTCATTTTGTTATTTAGTCCAAATAACCCATTGAGTTCTGATCCACCACCTTCCCATACCTTAACACTTTCCTTGATGCTAAACACAGGCATTTTGTAGTATTATTCCCCAGGTACATGGACAAGTGGACCCCATAGCACCATGTTTTCCAACTTGATGCTTGCCAAACGTATTGAAGTTCAAATTCCGGTATTTATAGCTAGTGTAAACTGGACTAGTGTTTCAATTTCAATATTCTGATCAGTCCTTGAAGCACAAATTCTCCTCTTCTTCTTTGGCCTCCTTAAGTCTCTTTCTATGATTATTAAAATCTATGTTAACTAACAGATTGTTCCATTTATTTGTGGTTAATAATCATAATGCTAAGTTCACAGCCTATCTTCTCACTTCCAATTGGCAATAAACTAGGATTTGATCCAGTAATTCAGCCTCTGGAGAGTTTCCATGAAGTTATTATAAGGATATTGCATCCAGTTTTGGTTGCCAGAATATATAAATATGTTGAGACTCTAGAAAGGGTGCAGAGAAGAGCAACAAAGATTATTACAGGACTGGAGGCTAAAACATAACGATGAATGATTGCAGGAATTAAGTATTTTTAGTCTAATGAAGAGAAGGGCTAGGGGTGACTTGATAGTAGTCTTCAAATATCTAAGGAGCTGCCACAAAGAAGAGGGAGTCAAGCTATTCTCCAAAGCACCTGAAGGCAGGACAAGAAATAACAGATGGAAGCTCATCAAAGAGAGATCCAACCTAGAAATTAGGAGAAATTTCCTGACAGAACAATTAACCAGTGGAACGCCTTGCCTCGAGAAATTGTGGGTGCTCCATCACTGGAGGTTTTTAAAGAAGAGTTTGGACAGCCAAGGTTTTCTGCTTGATCAGGGGTTGGACTAGAAGACCTCCAAGGTCTCTTCTAACTCTGCTATTCTGTATTTCTTCAGAAATAGTATGGCTTGAAAACTGATTCAAACAAAGGAAAGAGTTTACAGTAAGATATTTAGTTTGATTAGCCACAATACTGATTCAAATAGAAACACAGAAGATTGACTGGAGTTTAAACATCAGTTTGAAACTTCAAAAAAATCAACAGCTTTATGTCTTTCCTTTTACATATAACCAACATGACTAGCCAGAGCTACAGATCTCACTGAGAAAACAATATGGAACCTAGAAGCAGTTTTTTTGACCGGATGGAAGGCAAATAAAGATAAACAGGACCATGTGAATTATCTCGTGGGAACAAAGGCAATGCCATTCATAAATGGGAAAAAAGCTGCTGAAATGTGGAGGTGCTCAGCCTTCTCTTCCCATTAACAAGCCCATTTAGGAAGCAGAATACAAAGAGTGGGATAACTGCGCCTAACAGGCTGGGCGTAACATCTGTCATGCTGGAGATCTCTAATGTTCAACTGAATCCTATTGTTTTCAGATTATATGACTCCATTCATTGTCATTGTGAAGGTTTAATCAACTATTTGCAATCACGTGATGTTTTAGAGTCATAACTGGAACAATTGACCCACAGTTTTAGATCAAAATACCATGTTACAAAACTGAATGAAAACATGACTTGTGAACAAATGCTCAGTAATCATTTAATTAGTCTGGAAATTATATTCTTTCACCTTAAACTTACACCACATTTTCAAGTGGGAAAGAAAAAAGATGGAAAAAAATGCCTTATTAAGAAGAGCAATCAATATATGCTGTGAAAGGACAAAATAATATTTTCTGTTTCTTATTTAGAAAATCATATGCCTTTTGCAGTCAATACCTATCTGTGACAAATAGGTAGTGTTTGTCTAGTATTTGGAAAGCAGGCTGACAAATCACTTTTTTATGCTTTTGTAATAGCATAAAAACATATTCCTTCAAACTATTGTTCAGCTATTCTTTGTAAGTAAAAATTCAACTTATCTTCTCTCGCTTCTGTGTTAAGCGAGTTGTGAGAATCTCCAGATTCTAATGCTTGCTTTGTTTTCCGACACTCTCATGTCCTCTTCGTTCACATATAATAGCCCCTTCTCCCACCCACCCCCTTCCCCAAGCACTTTATGGCAAGTGAAAAACCCAGCAACGTGTCAGGAAAGCTTTTTGCTGAGCTGCAGAAGCTGATTCATGGGGGGGGGGGGGAAATAGACCTTTGCTTAGTTGTGGTGATTCTTGTGGGGTCAGGCCAGACGCTGCTCCAGATGGCAAGTTGTCAAGTCAGACAGGCCGGGCTTTGGGAGACTTTTCAAGAGACCCAGATTGCAATGTCAGGATTTTCCTGTACATGCGCATGTGCATCCTGTTCCCAGGGCAGTAAGGTGCTGGGAGAGAAGCAGAGGGCCACCCACCCACCTGCTGCAACCTGTTCAGCTCTTGCTGCTGCTTCTATAAAGACTTCCCTGACTTGTGACTTGGGCTCAGAGCTCAGGAGGAAGAGGCAAGTGAGCTCTCCTCTGCTGCTCTTTGCGTCAGGTCACCAAGGACCTGAAATGATTACTATGGAAGACTGCTGCTAGAACGTTCTCCTACCTTGCCTTCATAAGCAGTCCTTTGGGGCAGAGGTGCACCAAAACTCTTTGAGATACAGTGACCACTCACTGTAATTTTCTTAGCCTTTTAAATTGGAGTCTTTGAAGGCAAAGATGCTGCTTGCTTCTTTCCAAAGTGAGAGGAAATGAAGAAGACCAAGATTCAAGATTTAAAGATGGGGAGAATTCCAGGTTTCGCTCTTGGTTTGTCCAAAGCAGGGACAACTTCGTACCTATTGAATTATGTAATTTGGGGAAGATGGTACTTTTCACAATAAGTCCATCCTCTTGAAGTTGAGGAAAGTGTTTTCTTTCGAAGACCTATTGCAAGCAGTTCTTTTTTTTTTTTTTTGATAGCTTCAACAAAAGCTTCCCCCATGAAACCCTGCAAGCCAAACCCTAAGGAGACCCCCAGTGCAAATGCCGGCTTCCCCTGCGACAGTGAGTCAGGCTGTGAAGTGAAAGGCAGCTCTGAACGGCTGGAGAACACCGCCAGGCGCAGGCTTGCTGCCAACGCGAGGGAAAGGAGAAGGATGCAGGGGCTGAACACGGCCTTTGACCACCTCCGCAAAGTGGTCCCCCAATGGGGACAAGACAAAAAGCTCTCCAAGTACGAGACTCTTCAGATGGCGCTCAGTTACATCATGGCCCTGACACGGATCCTGGCTGAAGCTGAGAGACTCAGCGCACAGAAAGGCTGGATTAACTTTCATGAGGAGCACTTCCATGCTTGCACAGGTCAGAAGGCGGCTGTGGAGACCGAGCCCTGTGCTCCCAGACTTTTCCACTTCCAGCCTGATCAATTCTAAGTTGATCAACTAGATCGCTGTGGATCTGGGACAGGCTCGCTTTCTCACTCTTGTGAAACATGGCAACAAGAACTGAACAGCCGCACCAGGTACTCTTGATCTCATTTGATTTCATCTTTGGAACAAATTGATCTAATTCATCTTCTGCCTGTTGGGGGAGATAATTTTTCCCCCTTCCTAGTCTGTATCTGTGAAATATATACAATATCTTCAGGCTGCATCATTTTGACATTATGCAATATTTTTTGGGGTAGTTATACATGTCTGACCTACCATGCCTTCTGTTTTCACGATGATACGTTGAAGAAAGCGAGGCAGGATAACAGTAACAATAACAACAAAATTAATCCAATTTTATGTACGGAATGGACAAGTTTGATTATTGGAGAATGTAACTGAAATTTTAATCAGGATGATTAGATATTCAAATCTCCATTAATTCTTAAATTGACAGTGTATTTTATTTTGTTTCCTCAGTAATGGTATATTATACAACAGAAAATAAAAACGATATTCTTTAGTCCTCAAAGAAGTAACTTTCTTAAACTTTGTAAGTTTGTCCTTATAGGTTCTTCTCAACCAAACTGTGCAAGTTTTACTTAATTGCAACTCACAATTTCTCAGAGTGTAAACCTAGAATGAAGCTAATTTCAGTTATATAGTCTTTAGAGTGTTTAAATATTCTACATGCTGCTATGAAAAAGATTAGTCCATGTTACATGATGCTATAAGATGCTTGCATGAAAATAAAATTTTACAATTTGTGATTCATAATAAGCCTGATTGTTTTTTTACATTGTTTCATTTCTTTTACAGTGTAAAAGTTTTGTAAACTATAAATAAACACATTTTTCTCATACAAAATGTCTGTTATTAAAAGTGGTGGGCATCCTATACTGGGAGTTAGGTATGCTCTACCAGAGGAAGGGTTCTGTCCATTCCTTTAGATGGATAACATACATAAAAAAGGAATGTGCTAATTTTTTTTGAGGCAATACTGCAACCAGTTTTGGTCACCATACTACAAAAAAAATGTTGAGACTTTGGAAAAAGTTCAGAGAAGAGCAACTAAAATGATCAAAGGCCTGGAGACTAAAACATATGAAGAACGGCTGCAGGACTTGGGTTTGTTTAGTCTAAAGAAAAGAAGAAACAGGGGTGACATGATAGCAGTATTACAGTATTTGAGGGGCTGCCACAAAGAAGAAGGGGTCAAATTATTCACCAAAGCAACAGAGGGCAGGACAAAAAACAATGGTTGGAAACTGATCAAAGAGAAAGGCAACCTGGAATTAAGGAAAAACGTCCTAACAGTGAGGACAATTAATCAGTGGAACAGCTTGCCTTCAGAAATCGTGGGTGCTCCATCACTGGAGGTTTTTAAGAAGAGCCTGGACAGTCACTTGTCTGAAATGGCATAGGTTCTCCTGCTTGAGCAGAGGGCTGGACTAGAAGACCTCCAAGGTCCCTTCCAGCTTCTATTCTATTCTATTCTATTCTATTCTATTCTATTCTATTCTATTCTATTCTATTCTATTCTATTCTATTCTATTCTGCAGTGGACAAAGACTTGGGTGATACAAATTGAAATCCACCCTCATCCATGGAAGCTAACGAGATGATTTTTAAATGGCCCCTCTTAGTCCAACTTGTTGTTGTGGATAAATATTGGAGTAGAATTTGCTGCATTCTCAGAGGAAAAAAGGCTTAAATCTGAATTGTGATCTTTGTCAGGGATGTCTGCAGAAAGGATCATTCCTTTGCTTCATTGGCTGGCTGTAGCTCCATGATCAGGTCAATTGAATAACAGACATTGGGAGGGGCCATTGAGGATTTTCAGACAAGTCACTTCTGTCTTGTTGCTGATTAAATTAAGCATTTTTGCTAGTAGACAAACTCAGCCTGGGGTGTGTGTGTTCCCATGTCCCCTTAAAACCAATAACCACCTGCCTTGCTGATTTCCATGGCCATCTGAGCCAGCAAGAAATTGATTTCATGGATTTATCTTGTGCAGCGTGATGGGTATATTCCTGCCTGAAGCCATATGAAAAAAATGACAGTCCTCTCTTGCCATCCACGGATATTACCATGAGTCTAAAAAAATATTTAAATATTTTAAAAGGAAGAAAAGAAACTAGCAAAATGATTACTAGCAAAATGGTAATTTCAAATCCAGGGTGAGAATCCATTTCACTTGACACATGATGATATTTTGCATTATACAACTGTTTATGACCAACAGGTCACTTTATAGCAAGGGTGGGCAACTGTGGCACCGTTACGACCTATGGACTTCCAACTCCCAGAATTCCCGAGCCAGCCATGCTGAGCCATGCTGTCTCAGGAAATCTGGGAGTTGAAGTCCACAGGTCATAAAGTTGCCATAGTTGCCCAGCCTTGCTTTATAGATTAGTCTGTTATGCAGCACTTCAGTTAGGGCAGGGGTCTTCAAACTTGGCCCTTTTATGACTTGTGGACTTCAACTTCCAGAATTCCTCAGCCAGGCATGCTGGCTGAGGAATTCTGGGAGTTGAAGTCCACAAGTCATAAAAGGGTCAAGTTTGAAGACCCCTGGTTTTGGGTCACCTAAACCAACCAAATCAGTTTGAAGATGCAACATAAATTGAATAAACATGCAAACAACTACAGTGCATACTAGTCTCCCAGTAAACCATGAGCAGCTTGCTGAGCAGCCCTGAACAAAAGCAGAACCGCAGCTTATATACCCATTACAAAGACAAGACAAATAGAGGCAGGCACAGTGTAAATTACAGATGATATAGGAATGCTTTTAATAAACCCATCTGTGTGACCTTCTCTTCCCACAAGGTCAGCATATTGCTATATCTTTGAGATCAGGTCAGTGAATATAAACCAGGGGTCTTCAAACTTGGCCCTTTTTGCCTGGCTGAGGAATTCTGGGAGTTGAAGTCCACACGTCATAAAAGGGCCAAGTTTGAAGACCCCTGATACAAACAATCTGACTTCATGGTCATGTGATGACCGCCCCTGCTACCCCCACTTCCCCAGATACCACTCTAGAGATCAGCTCAGGGGAGGATGAACTGGTTCCTGGCACATCAGGAGCTGAGTTGATTGATGGTTCAGAGCACCCATCTGTGAGGGATTTGGCTGAGGCTCCAGGTAGGGAAAGCATGCAGCTGCAGCTGGTCAGTGAGGAGAACAGATGGAGGTGATGCTGGGAACAACGTGTTTGTTTCCTAGCTGTGTGTTTCTGGTCATTGCGATTCCTGCCTCGCTTTGTATTGACATTGTACCTTGACTTGGATAGTGCCTGGGAAACTCTCTTGTGTTGTGGATTTAAGTTTGCCTGGTGGATTAATTTTGATTGAGAAACTTTCAAGTGCCTTGTGGACTCTTTGGCCATTGCTCTGTGGACTAGCATTGGTCTACACAGCAACCTTTCATTGTGAAGCTTTATGAACAAACAAATGGGAAAAGACACAAGAAAGGTTCTGAAGCAGCCAGGCAGGGCAGAGGGGTTAAAATGGGCAAAACAATCCAAGTTAGCAAGTTGTTCTTCCAAATGTCCTTTTTTCTTCTGAAAACTCAGCTTTAATTTTGACTGGCTGGTTGTGCCCAAATCTAAGTTCAGTCAAGATGTTGGCTCTGTTGCCCTGAGTTTCTCGCTCACTTGTTTTGATGCCAGCCCCCCTGAAAATTCTCAAACACCCTCAAAAGTAGTGATTGTCCACTCTCCCTGTTGCTAGAGACAGAACAATGCAATTGCTCTTAAGTGGCAGGAATAGTATTTAATCCTCTCCTTCATCCCAGCCAGGACTACACAAAGCAAACAGTTTCATCCCTTCTGGCCTTCCTCAGCTACTTGTAAAATCTGGATTAAGAAAGTCAGGAAATATACTTCCTTGTGTGATTCATACTTGCCAGGAATCAAGGAAGAAATTCAGACCACAAGCAGATCAACTGCATTTAATCTTCTTATACTGCTGCAAACATAACATGTATTTTTGTCAGAGACAGTAGTGAGATGAGTTGCAAGTAATGATCAGCAGAAGTTCTGATATGGTGCTTTTAACACTTTGATGGGAAAAAAAACATCAGACAAATTTGTTTCTCTAATGGCAGTTGTTTATTTAAAACAGATTTACTTAAGCTGACTATATTTGGACTCTGAAGCTCAGAAGAGTTGCTTCTGCTAGTACAAGGATGGGCTAGGCCAGGGGACTTCAAACTTGGCCCTTTTATGACTTGTGGACTTCAACTCCCAGAATTCCTCAGCCAGGCACGCTGGCTGAGGAATTCTGGGAGTTGAAGTCCACAAGTCATAAAAGGGCCAAGTTTGAAGACCGCTGGGCTAGGCCATCATGAAATTCCAGGGCTACCGGTTACAATGTGGAACAGAAAATCATCCCTGGAGTAGGAAATCACACAACATTTCTGTGCTATTTCCCCAAAACCTGTTTGTGTGCATCCATATTGTTACCAGGAGTTGTGCTAGGCTCAAGGGAATGCTTAAATCTACTATGAAATTACATCGGGAAACTGATTTAAGCTTTGGCTGCTTTGTACAAGATAAAAGAGTACCTTGGACAGAGCCAAGGTAATGCAGAGATAATTCCTCATAAGTTGTTGGGAAAAAGGAAGGAGGAGATACTGATTTGCTGAGGACAGCAGCAGGCAAGATGGAAAGAGTACATGCATTTGGGTTTTGGTGCAGCTCTTCTTCTTCATGGAGGCAATGATGAGACTTCCTTGCAGAATGTCTCCAAATTCAGATTCTGTAGCAAATCCAGGCATATGGTTTTGAGGACAGCAGGATTGCCTTCCAATCTGCACACGGAAACCATTTTTGAAGGTGTGGGTCACGGTTGTTAAGGGAGAACATCAATATTCCATGCTAGCTTCATCAGCTGCAATCTGTAATCACCACTTGCAATCGAAAGACAAACTGGAAAAAGCCTTTGGCTCTATAATATTTTGGATAACAGATCCCCAGGGACACAGGCAAAGAGATATTTGTATAATGCCACTCTGAAGCATTTATTCAATGGATTAGGAAAAAAACACATTTGCCGAACAGTTTGGCATTTTTCTTTATATGCATTTAAAATATACTTTAGAACGTCCCATTCATTCCCCTCCCTCTTTCCATCATATATTACTAGGATTAAAAACCCATTTTAATGGAAAAATAACAACTTCATATTGGTAGAATATAAGGCCATTGAGTTGTGCAATTTGTACTTCATTTAACAGGTAGGAAGTTTCCTGCTATATTAATTCAGGTACTGCTTAAACTGGGTAGGTGAAGTCATTTTTTCCACAGAACAGCGTCTCGCTATGAATTTTACAACAGTTCCTTATATATATTATACTGTGCCTTTCTATGCACAAATCAAGAGTTTACAACAAAGCAGTTGTGGCTCAATTGATCTAACATTTTTAAAAAAAAACATTTTTACATCAGAAACAAGAAGACAACGGTGTCATCATTTTTATATTTGTGCTTTGCTGACTTATATGAGAAACATGAAGTTTCCAAGTGACTTCCCAGTGTTGTTTGTGGTGAATCCATTTTTCAAATTTTCACTAATAATTCCACAGAATATCCCCCTTGCTATATTTTTAAAGTTGTGCTTTCACAGCGATACTGCATGGTTTCACTGAAAAAGGATATCTAAAGTTCGGGACTGGTATACTGTATATGAAATAATCTCAAAACACAAAAGCATTTTTTTTTTGCTTTGTAGTATCCTCTTATGCAAAAAAACAATTGGGGGTTTGTTTTTTTTGGATTCTCTAATTTTTTATTTGAATTTAGCAAGTTTAGAAAAGGAACCAGAATCTCAATAAATACATTAATACAGAGGTCCCCAACCTTTTGGGCACCAGGGACCGGTTTTATGGAGAGAGGTTTTTCCGCGGACCGGAGGGGGCGTGGTTTTGTGTGTTGCCTGCATCTCGCGGATGGGGCTTTGCTTGTTTGTGCGGACCGGTTGCTGGCATGCCGCGGCCCGGTACCGGTCCACGGACCAGGGGTTGGGGACCCCTGCATTAATAGAAGAAGGTGTAGCAGCGTTTCCCAACCTTAACAACTTTAAGACATGTGGGCTTCAACTCCTAGAATTCCTCAGCCAGTCATGCTGAATTCTGGGAATTGAAGCCCACCAGTCTTAAAGTTACCGTGCTTAAAGAAACAGTGCTTTGTAGAAGCTATTGGGCTCCATCCAATCCTGAATGCACTTTCATTCAAGCCATGTATTTCTTGTTCCCACCTCTTCTTTCTCCTTCATCCTGTTCCTTCATGCTCCACCTCCTTGAAGCAGATTGAATGGCTTATGAAAGAGATGATTTGATTATGATAGTGAATATTCTTCCAGGGATCGATACCCATTTATTCTAGCTTCCCTGATTTGGAAGCACACATTTACTCAGCATCCTTATTAAGTCAGCAAGGATTAAAAAAAAAAAGTAGATTTATTTTGCTTCCATGAGCTTTCTTTCCTTGTGGAAATTGGTAGGGATGACTTTGGCTGCATAAAATGAAAGAACCTGTTTCTAGTGCAAAGTTTAGGTTCTAGTTTATAAAATAAATAAAAAAGAGAAATGAAACTGTCTTCTGCAAGAAGAAAACTCTGGCAATTCTGAAAGACGTTGTCTTTCGGCAATATCAATAGCTTCAGTGGCCTTTTTTTCACATAAATCTACCTACTCAGTTGATTTGATATCAATTACACATATCAAGGAAGGGCTGCTTTCTATATGCCAAATAAGCTGAATTAAAGTTTGTCCTGGCTAAATTCCACTGAGTCCAACACTGATCAATTTGCAAGGAATTGCTGTTGTGGAAATGGCCTTTTTTTTCTTCTAAATATTGACAGTCATTAAATTTGTACTACAGGAGATATATATGTTTTCACAAATGTATTTCAATACATGACAATTACATTAACCTAATCAGTGATATTCATTAATTTATATCTGAATTTTCAGGCATACTCAATTTTTCTCCTGGAACATATTCCATATGAAATTAGACTATTTTTTTTTACCAAATTTTGGGAAGTTACAATGCTTCAGTGAAGCCTTCTGCTGCTGAGATACATTATTGTTGTCACATAATACCTTTCTATTTTCTCTGTTTAAGCTACCTGGATACAAGAACAGCATTTCTTTATCACTTAAGGGATATCTTCCATCTTTCTTTATAGGAACTATCCAAAGTGATCCTTGATTTACAAATCTGTTTGGAACAAAGTACTGTTCTCTTGATCAAAGTTTAGAAGAACCTTCTCATGTTCTGCTCATTTGGGAAACTTCAGTTGCCTCTATAAGAACATTTGGGATTTTAATGAAACAGCCTGATCCAGTGATGGGATTCAGCCGGTTCGCACTGGTTCAGCAGAATCGGTAGCTAAGTTTTGCTGAGTTCAGAGAACCAGCTGAATGCACACTGCTTCCAGAAGTCCATTCTAGGCCTCGGAGGCCTGGAGGAGGCCTCCCAGGCCTAGACTGGCCTACCGGAAGTGCATGGATGCCACTTCCGGAAGTCCGTTCTAGGCTTTGGAGGCCTGGAGGTGGTCTCCCAGGCCTAGAACGGCCCGCTGGAAGTGCATGGATGCCACTTCTGGAAGTCTGTTCTAGGCCTTGGAGGCCCAAGCCTGTATCCAATAAGAGAACCGGTTGTTCAGGTATTTCAATCCCACTGGCCTGATCTCATGGCAATCACGCCAGAATCTAAATCTGTATTACTCAACCTTGGCAACTTGAAGATGTGTGGATGTCATGGCCTGATCTTATGGCAATCACGCCAGAATCTAAATCTGTATTACTCAACCTTGGCAACTTGAAGATGTGTGGATGTCATGGCCTGATCTCATGGCAATCACGCCAGAATCTAAATCTGTATTACTCAACCTTGGCAACTTGAAGATGTGTGGATGTCAACTCCCAGAATTTCCCAACCAGCCTGCTGGCTGGGAAATTTTGGGAGTTAACATCCACACATCCTCAAGTTGCCAAGGTTGAGTAATACAGATTTAGATTCGGGCTTCACTTATAACAAAGCAGAGAAGATGCTTTCCAGAGCATTAGGCCTTCCTAGGAACAAGATACAAACCTCTGATAACTAGGAAGAAATGACAGAAGTCACAGAAACATTATTCCCAGGGTCAACAGTTATCGGAAATCTCATACAGGTAGTCCTCGACCTATGACCATTCAAAATTATGACGGCACTGAAAAAAATTGTCCTATGACAGCCAGTGCACTTACAACCATCACAGTGTTCCTGTGGACATGCAATCAAAATTCAGGCACTTGGGAACCGGCTACTATTTACGCCGGTTGCAGCATCTTGATGTCGTGTAAGTGCCATTTGTGACCTTGCAAAGGGGCTTCCAACAAGCAAAGTCAATGGGGGAAGCTGTATTTGCTTAATGACTGTGGTGATTCACTTAACAACCGCAGCAAAAAGGTCATAAAATCAGGTGTGACTCATTTAATGACAGCATCACTTAGCAATGGATATCCTGATCCCAAGTGTGGTCATTTGTTGCTGACTACTAGAAATATTTTGATGAAATATTCAATCTTCATTGACATTTATTTTTAAGGCACATACCTCTTTCTCCAATCCTGAATTCTCCAGCTACGTGGGGATTATAAATTTCAGCATGCTGTAGCCCCAAATACATGGAAAACACTAGTGGGAAAAACTATTTAAAGCAGGCTTCCCCTTTCTGAATGTGTGGTGACTACAGCTTTCTAGACAATCTCCTTTTCTGTCTGACTCAAACACTCCCAAAAAGAAAATAGGTTTGGCTATTGTGGGAAGATTGGATTATAAAATGCCGTAATTAATGCCAGTGAATTCCTACTACTAGTGCAAAGTTCAAAATATTTTAATCCTGGATTTCAATTTGGTTACAGTTTTTAAAGGACTGAGACTTTTTGTAAATTATATAGCCAATAACTATTCACTGCTAATAATACCCAGTATTACAATGGTCTTTGGCAAATCCGATGGAAATAATTTTCTTTCACAATGAAATTAGCATCAGATATCTGAGTTATAGCTTAAGCATAAAAATGCTAATATGTATTTCAAACTTTAATGGGTCTTCATTTATTGAATAAAAGCAGAATGCAATAAAACTGGTTAATTGCATATACTGATTTATATCATATGCCAACAAAATCTCTTTGCTTTATGGCCTCTTTTAATTATTTGTTTTAAATATGGGAGGTCAATCAATATCCAACATGAATGAAGTTGCATTGATAAGTTTGGATTAGATGGCAATTGCTTTTCGTTTAATTAGTGTCATCTACAGAATCATTTTATTCTCTGTACACCTACATCTGGATGCTCAACATCTGTAAAAATAGAGGCGAGGCTGTTGTAAAGAAAGCAGGATTATTGCCAAGTAGGAAAAAAGGGGAAATGCAATAATCCAGACCCAACCATGTCTGCAAGAAGGGTATAATTTAAAGGGAAGGTCTTAATATCCTAACCCATTTTTGACAATAGGTACATGTATGTGTGTAAGCAAGTTATGTAGGATTCTGAAGATAGGAAGAAATCCTATCTGAAGGCCAAAGAAACAAAAACAACATGCAAGGCATTTTTGTTTTTGTTCAAATATTGATTTCTAAATATGGAAAAAGAAAAAAAAAGCATGCTTTAAAATGTATATACCATTGGGAGCTGTGGGATGGCTATAATATGGGCTTTGTGGTACATAAGCTGGTTTATAGCTAGTTGCAGTATGATCCTATACATATCCCTCAGAAGTAAGTCTTTTATAGTCGAGTGGACTTACTTTAAGGTAAGCGTATGCCTGCAGCCTAACAACAGGGCAGCTTAACACTAATATTAAGAGCCCTCTTTGGGTGCAAGATTCATGAGTATAGAGTCACACTTTTTAAAAATTCTATTATTTAGAAGCAGTTTCTATTTGAAATGCTATACATATCTAGTTTTGGGTTGGCTAATTGTTTCATTTGTATGAATTCTTAGCGAACTGAGCAATCACAGGTTTTCCCCCCCCTGGATCTGTGTTTTGTGACTACCAGCCATCCTTAAAACACTGTATTCAAAATCAGGGACTTAGAGGTCTATGTAGGGGATCCAAAAAGTAAGATGGTGTCATGGTAGCGTGGTGGAAACCACCATCTTGACTGGAAACCACCATCTTGACTTTTTCGAGCCTCTTTCCCCTTCCAGATGCCCCTGCATTTGGTTTCTCCATCATCAGAATGATTACCATCACTGTAAATGTCCTTCTTGGTAACTTTCAGACAGCTATCCAAATCTTAACCAAGTGCCTGTTTGCTGCCTTAAAACCTTAGCAGGAAAATGGGTACAGCTTTTTTACTTAACAGCTGAAAACTAGGTCGCTTTTCTTCATAACCTGTGGAACAAAAGTAAGACAGCACAAAATTCGTTGCAGTATATTCCGTACCACAACAACTCCATAGTATGATGCTGCACTGAATCTCAACATCTTTACTGCTTATCAGTTATATTAGCTGTAAACCTTAAATGTTTCAGCATGTCTCTTCCATTCCCTTTCACGGTTCTAGTGTTTCTTTATTTTCAGGGAGAATTTGAACCTTTTCCCTCACAGTTCTTCACTTTCTACCACAGGCTGGGAGGGAGATGAAAAGCGTGCTGGATTCTCAACAGTGGAGAAAGCAGAGAAAATGTCGAGTCCTTGTCCTGTAAGATTTGCATACCGGGTGCTGCTTGAACGAAACTTGATTGGCTGAGAGATCTGTTGATGCCATTGGGCTGAAGCAAAAAAAATAAAAACGGCATGAATGTAGGCTATGACTATTGGGGATCTCTTTTAGGTTGTGTATAACAGTGCTTTTCAACCTTTTCACAGATTCTACCACTTTTAGGACATGACAATATTTGAGTACCACCAGTGCTTAGCAAGATGTCAAAAACTTGATGACCCCCAAAAAAGGTGATGGTTCCTTTGCTGAATCACTTTCCCTTTGCACTGATGAACATATGATGAATTTATCCATAAACATTTGGTGGTCAGGTAGCTGGTCAGCCCTTCTCCCTCTCCTCTCTCTCTCTTTCACAGCCTCTACTCCTTCATTGATCCTTCTACTTGTCTCATAGAAGTCTCTCCTCTTCTCCCTCACTCTTTCTCCGTCCCCTTCTCTTTCCCTGTCGTCATTTTTTTCCTCTCCCTCTCCCGTCAAAACAGCCTCCTTTTATATCCTCTTCTCTCTCCCCCTTCCTCCTTCTTTTCTCTGCCAGGTCCGCCACTTTCTGGGGTTCAGGGAGAGCTCCAGCGTCAGTCGCTACCCCAGTCTCACTTCCCCATGTAGTCACCCACTCCCCGGCTGGCCATTGCATACAACGCTGATCAGCTGGAGCTGGGCGCCAATCCTGGGGCCTCTGCCAAGCCCCCGCAGCCCTTCAGCTCCAGCTGACTCTCTCACCCCAAGGCCTGTCTGCTACTCCTGGTGATAGCAGACGCTGCTGGAAGTGCCAATCAGCTGGAGCTGAGTGTGCCGATCCTGGGTCCTCAGCAGAGCCCCAGCAACACTGCAGCTCCAGCTGACTCTCCGCCCGAAGATTGTGTGCGGCTTCCTGCCCCCCTCAAGGCTGCAGGAAGCGCCAATCAGCTGGAGCAGCATGCACCGATCGTGGACCCTCAGCAGAGCCCCAGAAACACTGCAGCTCCAGCTGACTCTCCCCCAGGCCTTTCTGGTGCTGCCGCCCCTTCAGCTCATTCCCCCTGCTACACTTGTCTAGGTTGCGTACCACCTGCCAGGTGCTGAAGTACCACCAATGGTATGAGTACCACTGGTTGAAAAGCCCTGATGTATAAAGGCTGTAAAAAGAGTTATCTCTAGTTTGTAAGTGAAAAGCCTAAGGCAGATTACAGAACTGTGTGCTAAATGCCCTTGAAGTTGCTCCAAAAACTTTAGGCAGCTGGGATAATGTGTAATTTCCAAATACTATTTTAATATATTACTATCAACCGCTACTGCCCTAAATGCTTTTGAGCCTAAAGATCTATTGCGACATCTCTCTTGGCATGCACTAGCTGGCCCGTTGAAATCTAAGGAGGGCTGAGTCCTCAGGGCTATTATCTAAGCAAGATTCTTCCCATTGATGGTCCTTATAGTGTGGAGCATCCTGCCTTCAATGATGCATCTTCTCTGTTCAATTTCATAAACTCTTAAAGAACACATCTTCATCTAGAATTTTGGTTGCTTCTAATACCTTTGCTCCTGACTGCTACAAAGAATCTCACTGTATGGTATTCAATTTTTAATGGTTTTGTTGTCGTATTTCATGTTTCATGAAGCAAGGAGGAATTTCCTGACAGTGAGAACAATTAATCCATAGCACAGCTTGCCTCATAGAGTTGTGGTTGCTCCATCACTAGAGATTTTCAAGAAAAGATTGGACGGCCATTTGTCCAGGATGGCATAAGGATTTCTGCCTTGGGCAGGGGGGTTGGACTAGAAGACCTCCAAGTTCTCTTCCAGCCCTATGATTTTATGATGCTATCATAAATGATGAGCAGTAAGCAAAAAGTAGTAATCACGCAAACGTGTCATAATGGGAAGATAGGAGAGATGACAAATACAGAATCAAGACTGATCGCATATCTAGCATATATTTTGTTCATTTATTCCTAAAGTTTGGGCTACTTACCATATATGTCAAGTCTAGCAGTGCAAGAGACAATACCGACTTCATTTTTGGCAGACAAAGTGTACCAACCAGCATCTACTTTCTTGGCAGGCTGAATCAAAAGGCAAACATATCCTGTAGCATCTTGGTGCATACTAAGATGAAATAAAATCATTTCAGTGTCATTTGTGACATACTGGAGGATTTTAGTGAAATCATTTAAGAAAACAGCAGAAACATGGTATTTATACTCTCTCCCTCTCCCTCCCTCCCTCCTCCCTCTCCCCTCTTCCCCCTCTCAACATTTGTGTGTGTGTGGGTATGTGTGTGCATTTATGTAGAGAAGGACTTGCTTAGTGACCAATCACCTTGGAATTCTGCATTGGAAGATCTCAAAGACTGTTGAAATATTTGACCAAATTCTCGTTTCAAACAAGTTTGCTTATTGCGTGCAGTTCAGTAACAGTAGTAATTTTGCATACTTGATTTTTATCCTCTTATAATGTGTCTCCAGTAGGATTTTATAATTGATCCCTAGTAATACATAAAAGTTCTACTTGCTCTTGGGGATTCTACATTTCAGCAGAGGTTTTTTCCTCTAGATAAACAATATTTATTACCATATACCGTACATACCCTGAAAGCATTTTAATTGTGCTTTATAGGAAGAGACACGTGGGGTATAGAGAAGCCATATTTAAATGTTTCAGAAGTTGGTTGTGAACTGCTTCAAGAGTTATGCATGCTAAAAGTTGCTACACGTTCAGTGCAAAATAAATCAAAAGTTTGGGTCAACAAAATCTCACATCTCACATTTTTAGACAATCAAAAAGCAGTTCCCCAAAACCCCATGCTCACCTCATCCTTTCCCTGTGGGGAGGTATGGTTTCATTGTCCTTCTTCCAGAAAAATATTGGGGGTGGCATCCCAATTACCCTACATTCTAATCGGACAGGATGTCCTTCCGGCACCCCACAGTTCTGTAGTCTCTCTAGTATCACTGGGGGTTTTTTAACTTCCTTTTCTGAAAAAGAAGAAAGAAAAAATGGACTGATTGATTGATTTTGACCTTGAAATGGTTGAAATTGTTCAAAATGGTTTCTGCAAGACTGTAAAAAGTTCTGTGTGTGTCTGCTGTCTGCAATATGAGGATGTGCATCTGTGTGTGTGTGTTAAAAACTTCTAGGCTGGCTGTAAGTATATAATCAAAGCCCCACCCGTTTTTTTCATATGTTGTCCCTGATTGGCCAAACCTAAACTTTTGAATAAGGACATCCAGTTTACTCAGTGTGCACCTTGACCCTATAAACTCTATAGGATCTTCCTGGAGTCCTACCTCCTTGCCAGCTCTTTAAGGAAGACCAGGTCAAGAAACAGACAATAGGAATGCTATTTTATTGTTATAAGGGTATATTAAACAGAATATTGAAAGCCTATCCAAAATCTTCACTGCCTCATTTTTAGGACCACAAGGTTGTCTGCTCTGAGTCTCTTTCCCACACATTCTTTTTCCCCAGGTCTGAGGCCAGATTACTCTACACTCCACATTATTCAGAGGCTGTGCATTTTCTACATGGAAAAGAGATATGGAGATATGGAGCACTGTCTATGTCAGTATTCTAGGTGTTTTGGCCACCTTAACAACTGTTCTCCCCAGAGCTGGATGACATAAAGATTTGAGGTTTGGCCAGTGACATCCAACCCACTCTTGAATTCACTCAAGCTCCCCATTCATGGTACACAATTCATTAAGATAATGAACATTTTCATAGGATTGAATTTTCAGCCACAGGGGTTCTAGTTAACGAAGTACACAAATGGTCTAGTGCTCAGGGTGGATGAAGAAGAACATCTAAATAAAGACTTACCTACAACAGACAGTTCCAAGCTGAAGGAATTTTGTCCTGTTTTGTTGGTGGCTATGCAGGTGTAGATTCCAGCATCACTTTGTCTGAGAGGATCAATAAGTAAAGAATGTACTCCATTTTCTCTGACCAGCATTTTATGAGTGGCGTCTGGTAACACAGGCTTGCCATTCCGAAGCCACATCAGATCTGGTGGTGGTAATCCACTTACCTAGCAGAGGACAAAACAGTCGTAAGCAACCGACATACTTTTTCATATTAGCAACCTCTATTCCAAATTCATTGTTCTTGAAGAACAAATGATGTATGAAAGCCAGGGAAACGAAATCGTACTCTAGGCCTGGATCAAAGTTTATGGTGAACCATAATTGGTTGTATAAGCCTAAATTAACCATGGTTTATTAAACCATAGTTGGCTCAGATACAAATGCACCGGACAAACCCCAAGCATGCTCCTTGTGATGTGCAAACTGAATGTCAAAGAAATAAGCACGTACATCATCTAACAGCTGAAATACATGTTAATGAGAGTCACCAATGGATGCTTTTCATGGCGGCGTCTGACATTTGTTGTAATGCCAGGGAAATCCACCATTCGCTTTCCTTAACTTGTCTCAAATGAAAGCTACCTGGTTGTGCTCGTGTTCTTAGAGAATATGAGCAAAGAGTAATGCAAATAATAATGCACTATTACTAGTGCACCCCCTGCACCACCTATGCAGGTGAATAAAGAAAGCCCCCCCCACCCCCCGATCCCAATACCTTGCAATCGAGTCTGCAAAGCCGGTCTTCATGGGCTACCATGTCCCCAGGTGCCTGCAGGAAATATGGCCGGAAAAAACGTTCTTGCAGAGGCTCCCGATCTCTTTCTGATACACGGGACCGTCCCCTGCAATTCAAACACATCAGAATATTGGATAAGGTGGGCAGGAAGAAGTGCTTTTAGGTAAGAAAACACGGTCCCCTGAATGTCACTGCTTAGAAACTAAGGATTTCCAAACTTACAACTTGAATTTGCCAAATAAAACTCATGCTTACCTCACAATCTATGCTTTAGCACCTACCTCACAATCTATGCTTTAGCACCAGATACCTTTTTAATTTTATTTTTTTTTACCTGTGAGACTGGATAGTTGTTGATAATCTACCCCGCAGTGGAGGAGTCTGGACCATCAAACGACCAGAGCAGCTGATTCTTCCCTGCCAGAACATGCAAGAGAGAAGAAACGTTATTTGTTCATCCATCATGATGATTCATTCTTCCCTGCTAGATCTCATTTGCGATACTTAAGGCTGATATTTAAGAAATAAGGCAAAAATCATAGTTTTATAAAACTTATAAATCTTATACTGCAGTTATTGCCATTGTTGCTAAGATTCAGAATCAACTGATGGCACTTAATCAATCATTAAATATGACTTTCAAAATGTATGCGTCTTTCTTCAAGCTTAAACAAGGTACGCATATATATATATATGTAGGAATTTGTACCTGAGGATTTGCAGCCATGAATGTATAGTTTCCGTCATCATCATTTGTAGGAGCCTCAATATGTAAAGAACAAGCTCCATCCCCTTCTCGAATCATTTTGAAATGTCCATTCTTCTTTGATATCTGTTTGCCATCCTTAAACCAGTATACCTGGGGGATTTTTAAAGAAAGATCTATTGTAGCCTTATTTTATGACTATAATCCTATGTATACTGACTTAGAAGAAAATCTCATTGAATTCATTGGGATTATTTATTTGAGAGTAAAAGGATTGCATGAAACAATGCAGCAAATAGATTCTCAATTCAAGTTTAAATTTTGGAATAAACTACTTGAACAATAGGCCCTATCCAACAAAATGAGTTTCAGTGTGGAGAAAAGCAAAGTTTTACATTGAGGCAGGAAAAATCAAAGGTACAAGTACAGATTAGGTGAGACCTGGCTTAAAAACAGTAACTGTGAGAGGGACCTTGGAGCCCTAGTGGACAATCACTTGACTATGAGCCAGCAGTGTGCAGCAGCAGCCAAAATAGTTAATATAATCCTGGGTTGTATAAACAGAGGCATAGAATCAAGATCACGCGAAGTATTAGTACCGCTTTATAAAACCCTAGTAAGACCACACCTGGAATACTGCAGCCAATTTTGGTCACCATATTACAAAAAAGATATTGAGAGTTTGAAAAAAATTCAGAGAAGAGCAACTAAGATGATCAAAGGCCTGGAGACTAAAACATACGAAGAACAGTTGCAGGACTTGGGTTTGGCTAATCTAAAGAAAAGAAGAAATAGGGGAGACATGATAGCAGTGTTCCAGTATTTGAGGGGCTGCCACAAAGAAGAGGGGGTCAGGTTGTTCACCAAAGCACCAGAGGGCAGGACAAGAAACAATGGTTGGAAACTGATCAAAGAGAGAAGCAATCTGGAAATGACTCTGATCCACCAAAGAAACAATATTTTCTGCTTCTTAAGTCTTCTTAAATCTCTCCTGCTTATCTACATGGCCCCCAAACCTCCAAAATAGAGTATTTATTGTAATTATTGATTGAAAAAAATCCTTAGTCTTCTCTTATCATCATGGTGACCTCCAAGTGTGTTAGATTTCAGATCGTATGACCTGCAGAAATTATAGACAAAAACCATGCCCGTTGAGAGATAATGGGAGTTGGAAGGGCACTAAATTGGGGACGTGTTCGTTCCCCACTGCATAACTGGCCAATGGCTGATGAGCATCATATTTCCTCCAGTGTGCAATTAAGAAGGAGCTGCACGTGGTAACATGCCTCCTGTTCTTCTATGAAGTACAAAAATGAAGTGGAAGTAAAACACAGAGGCCAATTTGTATCAGCCCTCCTAAAACACCACGATACAACCTAAGAGGCAGGATCTTACCATTTAATAGGAATTAGAAATTGCCATGGCTTCCGTAGCACTCTGTCCTTTGAATATTTAGAGTCATAGGCATGGCTTGCCTTTCTGAAAACAAAATCTGACTCTGATCCACCAAAGAAAAAAAATAGTTGATGCTTCTTGAGTCTTCTTAAATCTCCCCTGCTTATCTACATGGCCCCCAACCCTCCAAAATAGAGTATTCACAGCCACCTTTCCTTGCATTCTGCAAATACAAATGTCTTGGGGGTGTGTGTGTGTGAAGCTCTTTTTATTGGACTAGATCAAAGCAACTGACAGGAGAAATTGCCGGGAAGTGTTCTGCTGTTTGCTGGCCCTACCTTGGGTGTGGGGATTCCAACAACTTTGCAAGTGAATGTAGCTGGATATCCTTCCAGGACACGGAAATGCTTGAGTCTCTTGTCAAAAATTGGAGCGATGCATTTGCCGGTAGGGATCTCGTCATGTTGGATCTCGTCATCTGATTCATCCACCGGGGTACGTTCAAGCCGAAACTCTATTTCATTCATTAATCTCTGCTCAAAGTTGGAAATTTTATATTCCTGCAAAACAACAGTTGAATCAAGTCTACATATCTCACTGGAGGCTAATACATATTTCTTGGTATATAGTAATGGCTCCCATATGGCCAAAAGTAATGGCTCCCATATGGCCAAAAGCAATAAAAAAAAAGATTCAAATTATTAGAGATTCGACGAACGTAAACCATATGAACAAATAGGGTGGGCTAAGTAGGATGGAAAACCTCTTACTCTATTCACTTGCGCATTGCTCCAAATGATAGGAGGAATCCCCTCCCTAAATGTTTGTCATAGGATTCCATCAAAGAATAAACACAACTACCTTTTTTCATCTCATTTGGCTCTGCTCCCTATCGCTCACAGTATGAGGGATGGGATGAGAAAGGGGGAAGGACGAGTCATTCTGTTTCCTGACATTGCTGCTTCTCTTCCTCCTCTAATCCAGGGATGATTTCAGACAGGGGTCTTCAAACCTGGCCCTTTTATGCCTGGCTGAGGAATTCTGGGAGTTGAAGTCCACAAGTCATAAAAGGGCCAAGTTTGAAGACCCCCTGATTTCAGATTAGACCTTTGAATAGGGATGCTTCCAGATGCAAGATTAGAATCCAGTAATCAACTGACACTGCATTTCATAGTGAGGAAGAGGTTGTACCTTCTTCTCTTGCCAACAGGCAACACTCCTTCTTCTGCAGCAGTAGCCTAGATAAAGATTTGGAGATGACTGTGGGTCTCACCTACCATCATTCAAGAGGTCTCCAGTGGGACAACATGTGGCCACTTTTGCAACCCCCAAAATAAGTTCGAGTTTGCTGGAAATACAGTTTCTCACCGTTTTGAAAATGAAAACCCATGAAATATGGAGTGTAAACTCTAAAATGGCTGTGCTAGGGTTTATTTCTTAAAACCCATGATCCCCTGCCAGTGTGTGTGGGGTGGCTCCATCTATCTTGCAGCCTCCAGCATTCTGGAACATCCCTTGAGACCAAAAAGCAATTCTCCTTATTTCAGGCCCAAACTCATATCAGAAGTGTAAAAAAGTGTGAATTTATTATGTTGTGCCCTTTAATCAGTTTATTTGATAACAATAATTCAAAACAGAGTCCTGAATGAAAGAAGATAGACATCATTATTTTTCTTGTTCTTTCAATAAAGGAAGAAGCTGAGTAGAACTGTCAGGCTAAAGAGACATCAATATTGCAAAAGAGGAATTCAAGGAACTTAAATACTTTGTAAAACAATTTCCTTCTTTGAAAACAATAGATAACACATTTAAAGGAATTTAATTCTGAGCAACAATGAAAAAATTACATCACTATTTACAGATTTTAGTGCAAACACTGATATTTTTGGAAGCGTACAAAAGGGTTGCTTTTTGTCCAAGGTCACAAAGATCTTATAAATGGAAAATAACAACAACAAGCAACTTCACTCAAGCATAACAACAAGAACGATACACATACAAATAAAGCAATAATCTGCTCAAAATAGAATAAGGCAATCTGAATGTTTACTATGAACATGGTTTTTTTTATCATTTCCTGTTCGATTAATTCAGTACAGTATTTCTCAACCTCAGCAACTTCAAGATATGTAGACTTCAACTCCCAGAGTTTCCAGGCTTAAGAAACTTAAGATAATAAAACAAATTAAACATTTTCAAATCTACTTTTACCAACCTGTTTTTACTTGTCTTAATATTGTTTGATTTCAACTTTGCTCTATTGAATGTTGAGATAAGGAGTTGAATCTCTGTCTTCTTTTGATTCCAGTAAAAGAAAATGAGGTGAAGATGCTCGATTCATTACCATCTTTTTAAACTGGTGGAGGTGGGGGATTGTACCAAGTGGAGCTATTGGTCTCAATAGCTCCTCCCTTTTTGTATCTGTTTTTTAATTAAGACTTTTGAAAAGAAGATAAAAACTAACAAGAATAGAAAAAGTGAACCTAGGTGTCCATATGCCCAAGAAAATTGAATGTATATGTCTACTTGCTCTTACACTGGGTGAATAATAATATCAGCAGGATGAAGTTCAGGGTAGGCTATCTTGTATCCAAAATGTAGGAGGTTCTAAATGGAAATCTCCCCACTGTATATATGAGAGTTGTTAGCCCTCACTTCTCAATTTAATCAGGATCATAGAACAAGGAGTATCATGTTCAACTATCCCCATGAGATTTTCTTAAACGAAACCCCTCTCTCACAAAAAGCTGTTCGCCTGATGGGGAAATCATAAGGCACTTCCACCCCATCAATGTTTTCACCCCTAAAGCATTCCCTTCAGAAGTCATTTTGGGACAGTCCACATTTAACCTCACATACCCATCCTGTGGAATGAGCTTGTCATCCTCAACCTTCCATTTTTTGCTTCTTCTCTTGGTTGCTCTTCAGACAAGGAAGAGAAGAGCCCAAGAACGGAGAGGGGGCATTAATAAAGTTAGTCATACCATCCTTGTACACTTCATCCATCTAGAAGGACCCTTTGTGATGGGAGGTGAGGCAGAACTGATGGGAAAGAAGTCCTGGAGAAAAAAATTCACATTCTTTCGCTGCGGAGAAGCCTGTTTCCAGATCTTCCTTATTGCACCTATTCTGACTCCTAAATAGCCCTTTAAAAGGAATTGTATGTGTAAGATGACACATCTGTGAAAAATGCAGCCAGAGGTCCAGCTGCTAATTGGGAGTCCTATTACTTTCAAGATTATTAGGTTAGCTCTGCTCCGTGGCTGCTCCCCAGTTGGCAGGCAAACTCCAGGCTTATAAAATTTCACCTTGTTTAATTTTGTCTTTCACAAAGATACCTCAGCAGATTGCTTTAGAAAATGAGCCAACTCTCTTCTCAGTTGGTTGCTTCTCTTTGTTGTTATGAAACGCCTTTAAAAGTAGGAAAGCAAAACTGCCAGTCTCTGCCAATCAAATATATGTATTTATCCATAGTAACAATTTTGAGCAAAACCAGTAAATAGTAAATTGGAAAACATTATTATTGCCTTCTGAGGTAAACCTCCATTATCCTTAAATTTAATGCCAGCATAAACCAGGGTTGTCCTACATCTCTCAGAAATCTGCTCTCCATAATCTTTTGGTGCTAGTCACACTTTATGATTTTACACAGGGGTGCCTATAGAGCATGGTCAAAAAAGTCAACATGGCAGGCACAGCAGTGTGATCAAAGCTTTACCTGGTTTTTTTATGTATATCATACATAAAATACACATAAAAACAGGCAGACTTTGATCACACCGTTGTGGCCACCATCCTCACTTTTTATCACCCCCCCCAGGACCTCCCTGATTTTTAGTTACAGACATCCTGACGTATTTTAGTTTCAGTACTATAAGGAGTTGAGAATAATAGAAACAATGATATACATGGCAGCACATCAGAATGCTACTTTGGAATGTGGAAGAAGCCTGGGCAGTTATAATGCTCATACAATGAGTTCCTTAATATATATATTTTGCTGAGGAATTACAACATTTTTGCCCTATAGAAGATGTCAGAAGAATGTCTATAGTATGGGTGTCAAACTCGCTGCGTCACGTGATGTGTCGTGACGTATCGTGACTTTTTTTGCATTGCCGGAGCTGGGATGGCGCAGCCTCTGCATGATGCATCCGGCCTGCAGGCCGGCAGTTTGACACCCCTGGTCTATAGTATGGATTCTGGGGATTCTTAACTGCAGTGAAGGCTGCAAACTGAAAACCTGTAAATTGAATATGCATCACAATAAAAATCTGGAAATGTTACTTACTTTGGAATATAATGGATTGTGAATCTTGAATTAACAACAGTTAACTCATGAGCTGCTTCAATGCTCTCTAATCAGAATGCAAACACACTAAACTATGTTTCAACAGGGTTTTCAATTTGAACCTTTCTTGTGGTTTATGAAATACCTTTGCTTTGCACCCAGATTTCTGGTAATTAACATCTTTGGCTGCTATTAAAATACTTACCCTGAATAATCAAGGATGATCACAGCTCATTTTAATGTAAGAAATCCCCAACCTCATTTCAATGGCAGAAGTTGAATTTCAGGTTTTGCATTCTACTGAACATATGTACATATGAGGCACACATGTGTGGGAAAGGAAGGCTGTACCTGGGATACTTCCTCAGCGGTAAACTTGAAGGTTGGGGAATGAGGGCTGGGTCCCTGAAGCCCGCGAGCCAGATTTTCATCATGGGCTGTTTTCTGGCGGAGGGAACGAGGAATGAGGAAAATTGCATGAGGAACAGGTTATGAAGACATTTATGGGTATTATTTTATTGAAATAATGAAGAAAGAACAGAAGGCAGCTTCAGAGGTGAAAGCGAACTTAGGATTTAATTGCTACTAGATGGTATAATTTATTTAAGTAACTGAGGTAGCATAGAATGTTTTATAGGTTGCATATTACATATACATATATAGATGCATATGTACACACACACCCTTGGTGGGCAAATGTGGGCTGCTATTTTTTGGCTATTTGTATTATTAAATATGAGATATTATCAGAGATTTTTTTTAAAAAGAGCTGCAACTATAAATAAATAATAAATACACTATAAATCATGGTCTGTTTGCTCCCATATGTTTCTTAGAAGATATGATGTAATTTTGCTTTTTTTAATTTTTTTTTATGTACCACCAGGTTGTTGCTGACTCTTAGCAACCACATAAGATAGATTTTATCCCTGATGATCTGTACCTAATGTGGTCCTTCAGGTCTTCCAATTATAATTACACATTAAAATATGTAATTGTAAAATCCCTATATATATGCTTTTATACACATACACACACTTAAAAAATGGGACTGTACATTTCCCAAAACCTGAAAGTAGATCTCAGACATTTCGAGTTTTTTTTTTACAATGGATCAAAAGAATGAACCTGAGATTTTCTCTTTCAATGGGGTTAAAAATTGGAATCAAGTATCTCTGGGGAGACTATAAATTCACAATCAAAATTTGCAAATATATCAAAGATTGCAAACTATTAGAAAAATGCAATCTAATATAAACAATATCCATCTATTTGAGTTTTAATGTAAATTAATAATAGGAGTGATAAAGCATATTTGGATGAGCATTTTTTTCAGTTTCTACCTAACTGTTCACCACTGCCATTTTCCTAACCTTTGTATGCTCCCTCCTTCATAACTTGTCCATCTCTTTTTGCCAAAATAAGGTCCTCCACCATCCTCCAGGAAGGCCTGGAGGAACGTTATCCACGGGGTCGCGATGGGTCAGACACGACTTCGCAACTAGCAACAACAACACCATCATTGTTCCACTTTGCTTGAGATTTGCAATGTTTGGTTTTTCATATTGTGTGTATTTCTCAGGTAATATCTCAGATATCATCTGGATAATATCTTCTTTCCCACTAGTATTTTTGAAAACAACTTCCTTATATTACATCAAATCATTGCAGAGTTTGATTATCTATCCGTTCCCTTCAACAGACTAATGCTTCAGACGGGCAAAAAATATCATCACCCCATTTCCTTAGTTGAACAATTTTGGGCTAGCAAGGATTCCATGTCCAGATGTGCCAGATCATTTAATGTCGTCTACTCATTAAACTTTGGCAACAATTCCTATTATGATGTGCAACATGCTAAGGAGCTCATTTTCGTCTTGGCACTTGCTACTGTAAAGGAATAATTTTCCCTGGCAGAATTGCATTTGTTTCAGTGGTCCTTACTCTACTCAACAAAGCAAAGAAAAAATAAATCTAAGTTTCCCTCAAATCCTTGGGAATGTCCATGTAGTTTCATTGACAACAACATGGAAGGACTGGATGTCTTTTCTGGGATTAGTTTTTCAGTCTTTCCTATAATGGTAAGGCCACACCTGGAATACTGCATCCAGTTTTGGTCACCACGATGTAAAAAAGATGTTGAGACTCTAGAAAGAGTACAGAGAAGAGCAACAAAGATGATCAGGGGACTGGAGGCTAAAACATAAGGAACGGTTGCTGGAATTGGGAATGTCTAGTCTAATGAAGAGAAGGATGAGGGGGGACATGATAGCAGCGTTCCAATATCTCAGGGGCTGCCACAAAGAAGAGGGAGTCAAGCTATTCTCCAAAGCACCTGAGGGCAGGACAAGAAGCAACGGATGGAAACTCATCAAGGAGAAAAGCAACCTAGAACTAAGGAGAAACTTCCTGACAGTTAGAACAATTAACCAGTGGAACAACCTGCCTCCAGAAGCGGTGAATGCTCCAACACTGGAAGTTTTTAAGAAGAGACTGGACAGCCATTTGTCTGAAATGGTATAGGGTTTCCTGCCTGAGCAGGGGATTGGACTAGATGACCTCCAAGGTCCTTTCCAACATCATCATCATCATCATCATCATCATCGTCGTCATTATATTATTGTTATTGTTATTGTTATTGTTGTTATTATTATTATTATTATTATTATTATTATTATTATTATTATTATTATTATTATTATTATTATTATTATTATTATTATTATTATTATTATTATTATTATTATTATTATTATTATTATTATTATGGGATTTTCTAATGGTTTCCAATTTCCCAGATCTGAAAGTGGTTAACTTTCTGAAGCAAGCCTAGATGGGCTTCTTTTAATAAAAGAGGAAGTGAGAAGGATACACAGACCATTTTCAAAGTAGTGATTTATGACCTCTTATAGCATCACTCAGCCACTGCTATGGAAATTAAATTACAAACCAACCTGTTCTATTATTGATATATTGCACAGCACCAGCACTGAAAAAAGTGACTTATGATTGGTGCTCACATTTATGACTGCTGCAGCATCCCTGCGATCACAGGATACAAGTTCAGGTGTTCAGCAACGGGCATGTATTTATGATCACAGGATACAAGTTCAGGTGTTCAGCAACGGGCATGTGTTCAGCAACGGGCATGTTACAGCATCCTGGGACAATGTGATTGCCCTTTGTGGCCTTCCCAGCTAGCCTTTAACAAACAAAGTCAACGGGGGAACCTAGATTTGCTTAACAATTGTATCATTCACTTAGCTGCAGTAATTTGTTTAACAACTGTGGCAAAAAAAAAAAAAAGTCATAGAATCAGACATGACTCATTTAACAACTGCCTTGCTTAGCAGTGGAAATTCTGGTCCCAATTGTGTTCATAAATCAAGGACTACCTGTGTACAGCACAGTAATTTACAGGTGTAGAATTGCCTTGGGACATTTGCTTGAAACTATGAGGAGAATAATAATCGGTCCATCACAATGGCGATAAAGGTTGCAACTTGGTGCTTCTATCCTCTAAAGCAGGGCTTTTCAACCTTTTCACTGATTGTACCACTTTTAGGATATGGCAATATTCGAGTACTACCAAGCAAGGTGTCAAAAACTTGATGACCAAAAAAAACACCCTGTTCAAAGTTGCAATTGCACTGAAATGACTTATGACCATTTTTCACACTTACTGCCATCAGCCATCAGCCAAATAGAAATTGCCAAACACTGCTTAAGAACACAAAGCCCAGAACTTCAAAGTCACAAAAGCACATAAGAATCCTTCCACTCTCCATCTCCCTCCCTCCCTCCCTCACCTCCAGCCATTGCTGCCTTTTCTTGGAGGGCAACCCCTCCCCCACCCTCCTCCTTCAACCTCTTTCCCTTCGATGCAGCTAGAGCTGACTCTGCCTCCTCCCAAGGCTGCTGCTTTTTTCTCTCTCCCTCTCCCGCCCAAACTGCTTCCTTTTATAGCCTCTCCTGTCTCCGCCCCCTCCTCCTCCTTTCTCATGGGGGAGGGTGAGCCAGAACTGAGCCTGGGCCCTTTGTCTCTCCCCAGCCACTGCAGCTCCAGAGGACTCTCTCACTGTAAGTTCTTGCCTGCGCTGGCTCATTCCCTCCCCCACTACACTTGGCTAGGCAGGGCTGCGTACCACCTGCCACTTGTTAATGTACCACAAGTGGTACGCATACCACAGGTTGAAAAGCCCTGCTCTAAAGCAGGGGTCTTCAAACTTGGCCCTTTTATGACTTGTGGACTTCAACTCCCAGAATTCCTCAGCCAGCGCGCCTGGCTGAGGAATTCTGGGAGTTGAAGTCCACAAGTCATAAAAGGGCCAAGTTTGAAGACCCCTGCTCTAAAGACAATCCCATTGGGTGTAATTACCCGAGTTGAATCCCAAGTAAGTGTGCATAGGAGTACAACCTTTGTGAACCTATACAGCATGCCACACTCTCATCTATTGGTTCAGTGACTGCAGGATGAGGGAGGCTTCCAAAGGAGCCATATATCACTAATGCAAAACACTGGGTGATATTTTATCATCATCTTTTCAGCAATTTATCTTGCTCTTTCCTTCAGCAAGTAGGAACTTTAGCACCCTTGTTTCTGCCATCTGCTCAAATATGCCACATGTTTGTGATTTACTAGAAATTATTCAGCAGCTCAATCCAAAGGAAGAGACTGAAACATTTATTGGCTGTGCCGATGCTAATTTTCACTTCTGTAGGGTTCCTTTCATTCTAGTAAGTAGGTGGATATGGAGAGTTGGGTCCACTTACAAGCATCACAATGTTGACAATGCTGGTAGGTGGGGAAAAACATCTCCTTAGTCATCCCAAAGGTATTCGTGAATCTATTTCACAATCTGTCATGGGGTATTTACTCAGTTTAATTTGGCTTGTTTTGCCCCACTTGGCCCTGGGACCTGTTTGCAGGAAGGCAGGTCAGTTCTGGATTCTATAAAAATAGTAAGCCTAAAAATATGAGGTCTTATCTCTTCCAAAATGCTAGTCACTTGCAAAGCCATCTTAGCTATAATTACAGGAAAGAGTTAGTCTCCAGCTAGGTTGACCCTGCATGCTAAAGTAGAATGACAGGATACCTGATGTCATCGGGCTATTAACCATAATTCAATTCTATTCCAATTAACAGGCTTTTGCTCATGCCTTGTCCTAGGTCTGCTATTGCCACTTTCACATGGTGAGAATTCCTGGATGGGAGAATAAATCTGAAATGAACCTTTCAATTTGGCTTCCGGACAGAGATGGGAGAGTGAGGCTGATGTAGCCTCAGCATTTCTTTTTTCCTTTTTCACGTGTGAACTCAAGTCACAAAGGGGGTGAGAGGAGGCAAAGCCTTCTCCTACACTCCTTGGGGCGGTTCCAGTCTGGATTTTTATATATTTATTTATCAGTCTGCCAGCCAGCTCCCTGGGGTATTCATGTGTTGTATTAAAAGAATCAAGGTGGTGGCAGTATAATTGAAGCCACCCCAGCCCCTTTTTAAAGTTACATTTGCCATCTTGACATTTTTGACCCTGTCCTTGGGTCTAGCGTCTGTCTGCTAGATTATTTGGTAAAAGAAGTGGCTGTCACACTGAGTCTAGAGTTAGGTTAGGAAGACAATATTGCACAGTGTGCAAGCCTGCCAAAATGAAGAGTATCCCTCTGCACGTTGCAAGCCTAGTTCTTTCTTTTCCATTTCTGAGTTTTTATGAAAGATATAAGGCCAAATAAATAAAAGAAAACAATAGGATTGTCAAGCTATTAAATGAACACAATGGCATGAATTACTGCACTGGCCTGTTCAAAGGAATATACCAACATTTGGCATTGCTTGGACCAGAAATAAGCAAACTTTGGGTAGTCTAATACCACTCTTCAACTCTGGATGGGAAAGTCACCAAGTGGATGCAGACAATAATATCGGTGGATGGGGCTGAACTGAGTATTTTTTTAAAAAAACAACAGTGGTCTACTTTAGCTATAACGTACAGTAGCTTATATTTTGCACCTTAAGGAGGAGGCAACTTTGCCTTTAGATTTAAGCAGGCTTGGGCAAAGTGGCTTTTGAAATGGCTGTGGGGGTTTCAATGTAGAGAATAAGTAAGATGAGCTTGATGGAGATATACAGAAGCTAGATGGAAAGGAGCTAAACCAGGATGTCCAGATAACATTCATAAGTGCCTCAGACTGGCATTGCCATAATTTACCGAACTATAAGAAGGAAGAAGAGGTATAGGACAGGACACTCAGACTTGCAAGATTCTGTTATTATAGCCCATCTCAACAAAAGTAGCCTTCCTGGGGATTTGATCTCCTGCTTGGGTCTACTTTGTAGGGCTGATACCTTGAGGTTCCATATTCCCCTTTCCTTGGTGATACCTTCTACTAGAGTTTCCAAGAAAATATCTGGTAGTACTGTTTGGAGCTGAGGAATGAGCTTCCAAGCCACCTCTAGTTTTGTATTCCTTGCCTAACAAATATGTATTAAATACAGAAATAAATAAACAAGATCTTGTATACAAGATCAGTGATGGACCAGAGCAGGTGCACCATTCTACCTTCTGGTACCCCTTTCAACCTTCCTCTGGTGCTTCTCTGGCAATTGCAGCAGGGATAGCTGGCAGCCCTCCAACCGGAGAAGACCCCTGTCATGTTCTAGAGGTATTCTGGGAAAAACTGGCAGTCCATTTCCTCCTGAAGAATAAACTTAGTACCATTCCTTGTTGTTAATTAAAAAAAACACTAATGGGAGATACAGTGATGTCTTCAACAACCTTGCTAAAAGCAAGATAGGCATCAGCCTGAATATATAACTCAGTACAATGGACTGTGCTGGTAACAGCAGTTAAATATCAATATAATCTTGACTTAATGATGTACAGTATGATTTCTTATTGATGTATATTGTTGACACACTCCATATTAAGCACATATTTTTGGTTTACTGCAATTTATGTCATTCCAAACAGGATTCTGAAATGTTTATATTCTTCCATTAGAAAATTGAAGTAGTAATCAATGCAACAAGGACCAGCATTGGCCCTTGCACCACATCAGTGGAACAGCAATAGGACACAGAAATCCATAACAGAAGGATTCCACTTAATACGAATCACAACAAGCCACAACAATATTTCTTGGAATAGCCAAGTTTTAATGGCTTTCTGCAAAACTAATCAGGTGATGCTCTACTAAGAAAGTGGTAGCTCTACTGAGAAAGGTCCCTGAAGATGACACTCCTGAAGAGGAGGAACTTGGAGAGATCCCATCATTCCTCATTTTACAGGGTGAGGAGAAGTCATTAAGAGAAGGTGGACCCACAGATAGCCAGATTGTAAGCTATATAGGATTTTAAAGATAATGACCAACATCTTGAATGGCACTCAGAAGGAAACCAGTAACCAACGCAACTCTCCAAACTTATATAGGAGAACCTGTGGATCCCATCTCTACTTGTTGCATTCTAGATCAGTTGGAGTTGTGCACTGCAAAAGTCCAGACAAGAGGTGACTAAGACAGGAGTGACTGTGAACAGGGCCTCCCAGACAAAGGCAATCATAACTGTCACATCAAATGCAATTGTGGAAAGAGCCTCTTAGCCATAGCTAAGGAACTATGAGCTTTATCAGGGCCCTCAAGTTACAAACTAAGCCCATGCAGGATGGTGCAATTTAATCCACAGTCAAAGATAGAAGATAACCAAAGTGGACCTCTAAATCATTCCATCTTGCCAGGATTAAGCCTGATCCTGGTCACTGTTCAGAATTTAAGAACTTCTAGGCAGTGAGATAGGAGCTTCACCTTTGCAAGGTGAGAGAATTGTCTCGACTAGAGGTCATTGGAGTAGTTAGTGACTGAGTATGTATCATTATCCTCAAAGTCAACTTGTCCCCTCATCAGGAGGGGGAAATGGCTGGTTCCAAGATAATTGAAACCATGCTATTTACAGCTCTGGTATAAACAACTATTAATTATTGACAAATCTGTATGTATGCTTTAGATCAGGAGAGTCCAACCTTGGCAACTTTAAGACCTGTGGACTTCAACTCCTAGAATTCCCCAGCCAGCCATGCTAAAGTCCATATGTCCACAAGACACCCCTGCTTTAGACAAATCATGATATCCTACCAGTGGTGGCGAACCTATGGCACGCGTGCCAGAGGCGGCACTCAGAGCCCTCTCTGTGGGCACGCGCGCCGTTGCCCCAGCAGAGTTCGCCAGAGTAGCAAGCACGTGGCGTTTAGAAGTGACAGGGCAGGAAGTGAGCGAGCAAGCGGTGTTGGCCCCCCGGGGATGCCCCGGAGCTGGCGAGGGGCTGGGCCCCGCTGCCCTGGCCCCGGCCACACTCACCCAGTCTGCCGTGACCACTGCAGCCACGCCCACCCAGTGGGCCACACACACCCCGCCCCCCTGAGGGCACCACAATGCTGATGCAGCCCTGGCACTTTGCGATAAATAAGTGGGTTTTGGGTTGCAGTTTGAGCACTCGGTCTCTAAAAGGTTCGCCATCACTGTCCTATAATAAATGATTGTAAGCAAGAAACATTCACATACACTTTGTAGGATCAGTCTATAAAATCCTTCCCAAGTTTGGGACTTTGGAACAGGGTGTGGGAGTGTATGTCCTGGATAGAATTTTACCTCTTTTCTCTGTCAAGTGGCTCCATTTGATGCAATCAATACCTTTTACCCATTGAATGCCACTACCTGAGTGTGTAACTCCCCCAAATTTTCCAGGTGTAACTCCCCCAAATTTTGACATTTCAGAAGCACACATATTTTAACAAACTGACCTGTTGACTGTGGAAAGATTCATCATTCCATAAATGCAGCCGTTTCTCTAAATCTTTCACAACCGTGGCTTTGTGATCTTTCATAGCATCCTCTGTTGATGATTGCAAAGGGTTGAGATTTTTCTTCAGCGTTCCATGGCTTCCCCTGTGAAATTGAGACTCAGTTTAACACCTGCTTAAGTACTGAATTAATCCATCAGCTATTCCGAGGGGCAAAAACAAGAAGACTTGAAAGTGCTGGAAGCTGACTCACTGTCTCAGATGGTTTCTGAATCCTGTGATATCTCTGAGTCTTTATAGAACCCCTTTTCCATATTGCTTTTTGTTAAAAATCTATAGTGGCTCCACTATTTGGTCCTGGGAATTCATATACCATCTAGTTTACAAATGCTGAATAAATTTACACTAGCAATGCAAGTATAGAATAGAAAGAGAATCTAGGCATGCTTAAAAAAAAATCTAGCAATGCAATATTATACTAGATCAAATGCCATTGACTGTTAGCATTATTGCTATACAGGTTTAATTTTTTAATGCTTTTTGTGCCTATATAAAAAGCCATATGGCTTTTTCTTTTTTTTTTTACTAGAGAGGTTGTGTTGATGTATCATGGAATCCTCCTCATGGACTTGAAGCATGGACTTTTAAAACATAGAGCACAGAATCACAGAGCTGGAAGGGACCTCAGAGGTCATTTACCGGTAGTTCAACCCCCTGCTCAAGGCAGAAGACCTTATACCATCCCAGTCAAATGGTTGTCCAAGTTTACTTTTGAAAACCTCCAGCAATGGAGCACCCACAATTCTGGAATGCAACTTTTTCCACTGGTTAATTTCTCACTGTCAGAAAGTTTCTCCTTACTTCCAAGTTAGATCTCGCTTTAACAAGCTTCCACCCATTGAATCTTATCCTGCCCTCTGGTGCTTTGGAGAATAAGTCAGTCCTCTTTTCTCTCTAACAGCACCTCAAGTATTAAAAGACTGTTATCATGTCCTCCCAATCCATCTTTTCATTAGGCTAGACATACTGAACTCCTCAACAGTTCATCATACGATTTAGCTTCCAGACGCCTTATCACCTTTATTGCTCTTCTCTACACACTTTCTGGGGTCTCAGCATTTTTGGGATCATGGTGACCAGTTTTTAAGAACAATCTTTCAATACATTAAACTAGGCTAAGCCTTCTAAATCAGGGGTCTTCAAACTTGGCCCTTTTATGACTTGTGGACTTCAACTCCCAGAATTCCTCAGCCAGGCATGCTGGCTGAGGAATTCTGGGAGTTGAAGTCCACAAGTCATAAAAGGGCCAAGTTTGAAGACCCCTGCTCTAAATATTGTGGGACAAGAACTCCCATGACTCCTCATTGTTAATCCTGCTGGCTAGGATTGATGGGGCTGGTGTCAGTAAGTTTTGGAAAGCCACATATGTTTTAACTAGGCAAAACTAAATGATTCCAACAGAATGGCTGGATGGATAATCTCCAGGGCAGCAGGTGCTGTACATATGATTTCTCAATCTCATCTAGTTGCTGAAACAGAGACTGTCCAATGCTGCAGTATAAATTACAGAAATCTCCCAATTTCTATCTGGGAGAAAAAGGAAATGGATGAGTTCAGCATCTTGACTGAATATCTGGATGGTACACTTGGAGCTCATTTTACTTAGTTATTTTTAAACAGACACATTTTGATCCTGGACAGTTTCCATTTACAAAGAAAGAAATTAACTTTTATGCAGGGGCATGACTGGAATCTTTTATATTTTTACTCAGATTTCAACCCTTCGATGAAGGAGATGATGACGAACATTTGGGGAGTCAGTGATAGGCACTGGAGGGGTAACCAAAGCCTTGTCCCTTTTTATGTGCCTGCAACGCACGTGTCAAAAGGGGGTGGGGCTTCAATCACCCAATCATCCCTCCTGGTTTGACACTGCTAGCCTCCCTGGGAACATCCCAATCGATGGGGATGATGACAATGGTGATTGGATATTGTTATATCCTATTTTTAGTTCAAAAATCCTTGGAAGGAGCTGCACATTTTAAAACATAAGATTTTACAAACGCAAGTCCGCTCAGATAAGGTAACACTGAAGCAAAGGAGCACTAAAAGATAAAATCAGAAAGCTACAAAGGCAAGAATCCATCCAGTGTGAAGGTTGTTTTTCCAAGAATGAGGACACTGGCAAGCTGATAAGAGTTGGTGTTAATAGAAGTTGCTCTAATGCTCATGGCAAGACAGAATCAGGATGTCCTGAGAATCTGCTTGAGCAGAGTGACAACCCTGCCATTAAGTGTTTGTATGAATTTATAGTCATTGATATAGCAGCGTTCACATTTAACTATTCCAGAGGTGATACATTTCCTCTTAGGCCAGTGATGGCGAACCTTTTAGAGACTGAGTGCCCAAACTGCAACCCAAAACCCACTTATGCATCGTCGAGTGCCGGGTGGGTGTGGCCTATTGGCTGGGTGTGGCCCATTGGGTGGGCGTGGCTGTGGTGGTAACGGCAGACTGGGTGGGACTAAAATGTTCAATCAATCAATTCCAACTTTGCAAGATCTTTTTTTTCCCCGCGAGAAGTTGAAATTGACTGAAACTTTTTTTTTTTGCACACGGAGGCGGAGGCCTAAAGCGAAAAGGTTTTATAAAACCCAGCTGAAGGCCTAGGACTGGGGCGACGGTGCGTGTGCCCACAGAGAGGGCTCTGAGTGCCGCCTCTGGCACCCGTGCCATAGGTTCGCCACCACGGTCCTAGGCTTAACTTTTATTGATTGACTTTTATTTATTTATTTGATTTATATCCTACTTTTTGACTCAATGATACATTTTAGCGAGTCACGTTGTCACTGTTTCTGAATATTCTTTAAGGACCCAAAGGATAGTTTCTGGCTATTTGGCACATAATGTGAATCCATAATTGTTTTGGTTTTTTTTTTACTTTTGTTTTAGAGTGATGGTCAAACCAGACCAAAGAAAATGAGATGGAATGTATTAGGTAAAACGTAAACCTCTGAGTTAGTTTCCCCCACCCCCCCAGCCTGCTGCCCTCTAGAAGTGGATTATATATTTCTTACAGCCTCCAACCAAGTCATTTAATGTTATATTGGGATGTATGAGAATTATAATTTGATACATCTGGTGGGACATTATGTTGTGGAAGGTTGTCTAGATGACTTCTCCAAACAGTTCAAACAGACTTTAAACAATAATAACAAAAATACGGAATTCTGCAGAACAGCATAACGAAAGGCTGTCCTCTGTGTCTAACTGAGGAAAAAGTATCTTTGGAACCTTTGGAAACAAGGTCCAAAGGACTATTGAAAGGACCACTGAATTGAGTAGGAAAGAATAACCTCTTCTCATCTACAGCTTTAATTATAAATAATGAAATCAGACTATTTTAAATTATATAATATCCTCTCTTCAGTCAAGTCAATTTCAGGGAACAAAAAAAAAAGCAAAGATGATCCAGAGGTAAGTCTAAGATATTAAGAAAAATAGGTAAAATTGTAATCGGAGAGGAGGAGGAGGAGAATGCAAGGGAGAATGAGAAGACAGAGAAGGAGGAGGAGAGGAAGGCTACTTTAACTTGCTGAGTGAACAGATAGCCAGATCAGTATATTTTCACTGACCTGATCATTCAAAGTTTGCATTACTTACATAGCAGGCGCACATTTAGGTAGGCCCATGGCGTTTGTTGGGGGTGTAGAAGGAAGCGCAGGTAGCACAGCACTCAGGAAAGCCACGGGATTCTGAATCCGACCAGTAGGAGACAGAGATGTGAGAGGCACATTTTGGGGCTGGAACTGGTTCATGTTAGACACAGAGAGCAGAAGTGGTGGCAACGTATGTTCTCTGGGACTTGGAAAAGGCTGCTCCATTTGGTTTGTCAACCCTCCTGGAGCTTTTGATTGGGCTGGTGGAGGAGATACTAAGAGGTTTTCCTTCTTCGCTGCCTTCTGGGTTCCTTGAGGTACATTGCTGAAGCTAAAAAGGCTACCAGCTGCTGAGGTGTTTTGAGATGCCAGGAACTGTTTAGGTCGGGTGTATGTGAATGTCTGCGTAGAAGGAACCTTGTTCTGTTTGTACGTAGCTGATGAAGGTTGCTTCTGGTGCTGGTGCTGGATGGGCAAAGTAGCAGATTTTCCAGGGCCGGTGCTGAATAATGACTCTGGTGGAACTGGGTGAGACGGTTGTTGGATATGCTGTTGCTCAAACAAGACCTGATTGTGTAGTTGTTTTAACTGGGTGGCATCCCTGTATCCCAAAAATAAAAACAGATGCAATTTATATTACAGGGGGCTTGGAAGGCATTGAACAGCAGCTGTAGGCTCTACTTTTGAAACCAGATCAAAATTATACGTTTTGCCTTGCATTTTCAAAGCTTTTTTTTTTTTTTAGAGCAAGTAAGACCTGGAAGAAGGCACAATAAACAATACAAAATCTGAGTCTCACGTATTACAAACAGATGATGTCCCCACCTCCATGGACCTGAAATGCTTTTTATTTTTTCTTTCCAGCCAGAAAGTCTATTAATCAAAGCTACACCTATTTCGTCTTTTCTTCTGCCCCTTCACAGAATTTCAATAGTAAGAAGAAAACATGGGAAAGGCAGTGGAAGAACACAGGGAGCTTGCATTATAATCTGAATCTCCCAATAATTTTTTGTGAGCGAGGTAAGCAGGAACATCTACTGGGGGAGGTCAAAAGAGTCAAGATGGCAGCAACGACTGTGTTATCAAAGCCTGTCCTTCTTTATGTGTGTTTCAAGTGACACGTCAATAAAAGGGTGGGACTTTGATCACACAGCCACAACCACTCACTTGACTTTTTATCTCCCCTTTACCCACCCCGTTAAACCCCCTAGAGGCAATCACAACAAAACTTCACCAGAAACATCCTAGCCTTTTCTTTGTAGGTATCCTTTATCCTTCAGGTATTACCAAAGAATCTGGAGACCTAATATTGTCCTATAGCAGGGATGTTCAACTTTGTGAACTTTAAGGCCCAGCATGGCTAGCTGGGAAATTCTGAGAGTTGGTCCACAGGTCTTAAAGTTGCCAAGGTAGGATATGCCTGTTCTATAGCAAAATAATATTTCCAGATTGACAACATATTTCACTTCCTGCAAGCTTGATGCTTACGTATTTATTCATAAGTAACTTTTCTATTACTCTGCGTTCTGATTGGTTTCAAATGTACAAAGATATTGAAGAAGTTAGGAAACAAAGAGCAACAATCTACACCTCCTCAGCCCAGGTGCCCAATGCTGTATTAATTTATGAAGTAAGGAGAGCTACATTGAACTTATAATGGGATGTCCCTCCAGCACTAAATATGTGCCAACCGGTATTTTCTTACTCACAGTTTAGGTTTAGCCAGGACGGGTGGTGGCTCTTTGGAGGGTGAAGAGGGCTCCTGAAGTTTAAAAGCCTGTCCGTTGATTTTATTTGGAAAACTGTTTGGTCTGGCTTGATTTTTAGGTCCGCTTCCGTCTTCTGATGATGCCTCACTTCCCTTATCATCTTCAGGGAGTTTAAAGTGCACACGGAGGCCAATTTTGGAACTTGACCGGGGCTCATTGTGATTTACCAGAACGCTTTCCAATCTAGGCTTTGGAGCGTTATCTACCGACGAGAGTGAAGGGGTGGACGCTGAAGGCTGATGTTCGGAAGCCACTAAACTGAGAGAACTTATGGTGTGAAGAGCAGCGTTACTTGTTTGGTCCACAGGCCCTACAACAGAAGCATTGTTTGTTTGTGTTTACTTATTTACTTAATTAATTATTTATCTATCAAAATTGTATGCTGCCCATCTTGCCAAAGGCGATTCTAGGTGGCTTACAGACATTGAATAACATGCAGTATAAAACATTAAAACAATAAGTAAAGATCTTACATTTAAAAATTCAGTTAAAGTAAAACTGAGCAGGAAGAAGAGGGAGGGAGCAATGTATGCAAATGGAGGAGGTGGGGTGTTATCTGCTCGATCAGCCACCTCCAATATGCCACAACCCCATTAGGGACCGAGGCTAGTTGGCCTTTTGACCCACACCAGGAAAGGCTCTTCTGGACTTTCCCAGCCGAATTTTCTCTGCTGAAAGGGTCTGCAGCATGCCCCTTCTGCCAGCACAGGTGGGGCAGTCTAATGTCCCATCAGGGTGAGCTGGTTTGAAAGGTTGTAAAGGTGATAACCAACACCTTGAATTGGACTCACAGATAAGATTGGCAGCCAGCGCAGCTTTCAGAACAGCATGTAACATGGGCCGTTCTGGGGGCCCCAAGAACTGTCTGATTATGCTAGTTTTATCAGACTTAAATAAATCAATAGCAATAGAAGAAAATAAATATTGTTGGGTGAATTATGCAAACAGAAATTTTGGGCACAGATTAGGAATATTGAATTGATCCAAGGGCATCCACAGGAAGAAGAAAAAAAAAAGTCAAGATGACATCTGTGATTGTGTGACTGAAGTCCCATCTCTTTTTTACACCTGTTGTTTCCCCTAGATTAATATAGAGGAAACCCATATTGTTCTTCTCCGTTTTCACTTGGCTTTTTTATCTGAATATTGTTTTAAAAAATTATCAAGTATACCATGCATACCCATTGATTGATTGCAACTTTTCCTAAATTCAGAGCATTTGTATGCAATTTTCTCTAAGTTTTTCCTATGGTTTATTTGCATTTTCCTGAAATTTTTTTGTTCCAAATGGATCTTTCACAAATACATGATTTCTTCTGCAATTTTTTAATTGGCAAAAACAGTCTAGCAGGTACCTCTAATTGCTGTTGATGGAGGGACTGTTTTGACAGATTGTGGTTGGGGAGCATTTTCCCCCTCCACTCATTTTTTCTCCAGTGCCATCTGTGACCCAAATATATAAATTAGATCAGAAGATGGATATAAATTGAATAATCAGCGAGAACTAAAATACTCTGACTCCTTAGAAAGTGGCATAGTTGTTGGAAACAATAGACTGCGAGCATCTATAGTTAGTTAATCTCTCTGTATCTGCCTAATCCTGTTGAAGCTATTTGGGAAAAGAGTGAAACATAAATCAATGTTGTTTATCCTAATTGACAGAAAATGGGTGGATCCTTATTCTCTCTCCAACCAAAAAAGACAAAAGAACTCCATGGAAATATGGATAATGACAAATATTTTAATCAATCCGTTTAGTGTTGACCTATTTTCTTTTGTTTCGTGCTGCTGAATTTTGGGGGGGTCAACAATTCTTCCCTATTCTCACAAACCTCTTTTTTACAAAACAGTTTCCACAGTTCTGGAAATATTCACTGAAATCTGAGTTATGGTCAACCTTTTCTGAAATGGGAGGGCAGGCAGAAAGGCACTGTTTCTGTATCCCAAAATGCCAGGGATGATTTGATATTTGCAACACATACTAATGACTTAGTAACTCAATACACACTAAGCCACAGGATGGTGTTGATTTGATTTATTTTAGTTCCAGACTTTATGATTTGTGAAAAATGGTTTTGTAGCTTTAGCACAACATGTAAACACGGTTTAATAAACAATGACTTAGTGTGAAGTGAGAACTCAACAGTTTGTAGTCTCTGCTTTTGGACAGAGTCTAAATTGTAAACTTCATCTGGCTTAAAATCTGAACCTTCACTGAAATAAAATATTCTTGTCTGTTTGTTTTCTTTAAATCTAGAACTTCCTCCCTCCCTCCCTCCCTTCTTAGACATTATAAATCTACATTTAAAATGATAAAACTATAATGAAACAATGAAACAAGGCTGTCAGAGTGCATTTATTTATTTATTTATATTTCAGAAGCTGCCCAAATCAACGGTGACCCTGGCTACCGCATAAATTTAAAAACAAAACCCACAATACGTTTTAAAAATCATAACGGGGAACAGCCATATACAATAAACAAACTCAAAATAGCTGAGTCCAGGCTGAGATGCATCCCAGCCCAGGGATCTAATGGAAAAGCCAGGTCTTCAAGGCCTGTTTAAAGGATATTGGGGTTGGTTGAACATCTGTAGGGATGTTGTTCCAGGGGGCAGATGCCATGACAAAGAAGACCCACTTCATGGGCCCATCAGATAGCATCTCTGAAGAGATGGGTCCTTAAGTGACCCCACTGTGTCAGGATGTGTGGAAACAAGGAAAGGTGGTCTCTTGGATAAACAGGATAGACTACACTGCTTTTAAAACGATTAGAATAAAATAACGCAACAATAAAAAAAAAACATAATAAAACTGAACATCTCTGTGATTAAGTTGCTTAAATGAACGTCTTACCTCTAACAATTAGACGAGCTGAGCTGGACACGGTCCCATATTTATTGCTCGCCGTGCATGTAAAACTTCCCGAATCTTCTGAAAAGACTTCAGCGATGACCAAAGTGCAGATCTCCTCTGAAAACCATTGTAAGAAAGGTGGCACTTTTTCATAAAGTATGTAATAACACTTCAATTAACCCTATCATGGCATGATCTCTAGATAGTTCATGCCACCATTTCCAGACAATATATTGAGAATGATAGGAATTACATTCCCGCAGGTCTCACCTTTTACACAGAAGCTCAAGACAGTCTACCTAATGCTCCTCCTTATATTTTTTCCCTCCATACCAATCCTATGGGGTAGGTTGGGTTGAGAGAGAGAACTTGGATGTTCCTACTCAGATTTAAGAGTAGGAACATCCAGGTTCTGGTGCATCCTCACCAATGGAAGTACACTGAGTAACTTTGAGTACACTTTCATCAAAACATTGCATGATTCTCTAAAATGCATAGAATCCAAAGCTGGTAACATTATTTAGCAACTGAGACAAGAAGATGCAGTTTAGTGCAGCGCTTAAGGTGCTGGATTAGAAATCAGGAATGGTGTGTCCAAGTCCTGTCTTAGGCATGAAGTCAGCTGGGTGACTTTGGGACTGTCACTCCGGCTCAATGCAACTCGCTTGTGATTATGGAGAAAACAGAAAGGAGATTTCTATCCTTCACTGGGATACAGTTTTGGGAAAGACTGATAGACTGGCAGAGTAGCCATTCGCCCCCCCCCTTGCATAACTTCTCTAACTGATCTGAAGATAAACTACGGTTTGAAGTTAAAAAAATCCTATGGGATTAAAATCCTACACAACAAATCTAGCTTCTTTTTCTTAGTATGATAATATGAAAGTTATTAGCTCTGAAAAGTAAATATCTGGTTTTTTTATTTATTTAGTACAGGGGTCCTCAAACTTGGCCACTTTAAGCATAGCTGGCTGGGGAATTCTGGGAGTTGAAGTCCACAAGTCTTAAAGTGGCCAGGTTTGAGGACCCCTGATTTAGTATATAGCATCTACAGATGTCATACAATCACTGATATACAAATATAAGTTTAAATAAAGCAATATCTGGGTGAGCCTTAAATATTAACAAAGATTAAGGATTTCTGGGTGTTTTCTTGTTGTTATCAAACAGTGATCACAAGTGGAAATATTTAAAATTATATTTAAAAATATTTAAAATTAGTAAGAGTCATTTCCCCAAGAGATTATGATTCTGGACCTCACCATATCAACAGGGGATATTCTCCACTAACAACTTTTTTCCAGTTCATAGGAAAGCTGTGAGAAACAAAATAATTTCCCCCTTATCTACTGTATGTTCTTCTTCTCCTATGTTTATTGGGAGATATTGGCTCCAAACTGAATATAATTTAGTTACTGGAAGTTTTGTAACCCCGTCCATTTGGTAGATTTGACTCAAGAGAACTTGGTGAGAATTTTGTAGAGAAAAGAACCATTCTGACAGTTGCCAAAGAGGATGACCACTATATGAGTGTCCCACTAAACAGGGATGGCCATGCGGTGAGGCCAAAAAATTCAGATGGTGGCCCTGATGATGCACATAAAAATAGGAGGAGTTTTAATTGGACCATTGTGGCCACCATGGACTTTTTTGACCACACCTTACAGACACACACCCCACACACACACACATGCTAAAGGGTCTTGAGTTCCACAGAAACCAAATCTGCTCAACTGCTTAGGGAAAATGCAACCCATGCACTTTAGAAGGAAAGAGAAATTGTAACCCTAAGGATGAGTCCCCTCAGCATTCCGGCAAGTGGATAGAATAGTCCATCAGCTAGTAAGGAGCAGGCCACAAAAAGCTCTCTCATGAAAGATACAGACAAATGTGTTTTTGTTCCTCCAAGGCCATTTATAGGGCACACTTAAGTGTGCCCTAATCCTGGTGTTGCTTACTCCACGGTCTCTGGATGAGGGCCTTGTGCCCTTTCATCTAGCACTGACTCAGATCCACTGTTTTGGTCCTGAAGTCACTGAAAAAATAGTCGCAGTCAGGGTTCCCCCTTGGAGGGAGAATGCCTGATGTGGCCTTCTCCAATTTCAGAGCTGGAATGCCTGAAGCGATTCTCTCATATTTCATGAGTGAGAGCAATGTGGAGCACTGAGGGTTAAGAGAAACAAATTGGCACAGGTTGAGGCGTGACAATACGCTTCCACTGGCTAGCTGGATAAATATAGTACAGTCCAATATCATCTGGTGTAGATTTGACTTCTAAGAAAGCAAGGGACATAATAAGGCCTCTTTCATTCACATCAAGGCTGGAAAAGAGCAGAAGTCCCAGTTTTGAAATAAGGGCCATCTAGTAGAGGATGGAAGTCATAATTCCACCCCTTGAATATCTTCAGGGTCAGTGTTAGTCAATCTTTCCAAGCTTTCAGTGCTAATGATATTCCTGCCTCATAGAGAATAGGCTCCTTTTAATTAAGTGGGCCTCATTAATAAATGGAAGCATAATTATATATCCTTGACCTAGAATTTATTTAGTGTGACCTGGAAATAAGTCCTATTAAAATCAGTGGGATTTTTTCAGAGTAGGTATGTAGATGATTCTGTTGTTATGGTATTTGTGGTATTCTTGCTTTTTTCACAGGAGGGGGGCTCAATCTATTCTCCAAAGCAACTGAGGGCAGGACCAGAAGTAACGGATGGAAACTTATTAAAGGGAGATCCAACCTAGAACTAAGGAGAAGTTTTCTGACAGTGAGAAAAATTAACCTGAAGTTGTGGGTACTCCATCACGGGAGGTTTTTAAGAAGAGATTGGACAACCATTTTTCTGGAATGATATAGGGTCTCCTACATGGGCAAGAGGTTTATTTATTTATTTATCAATTTTATTGGCCACCCATTTTACCATAGGGTAACTCTGGATTGGACTAGAAGAGCTCCAGGTTCCCTCCCAACTCCCTTCCGACCCTGTTATTCTGTATTCTGTATTCAGATGAAGTTGAATGGAATACGTAAACAACTCATAATGCTTATCTGTTGTAGTCAAGAACTTTAAGTCAGAGAAAAGAGCAGTGGCCTTGTTGCCTACATCTAATGGCAAACATGAGTAGCAGACTTCTTCCAGATTTCAATATACTAATAAATAATTTAGCCTCATGTTATGGAAGATGCTCATGTCCAGGGATGCCTGCAGGTAGCGTCAAAGCAATCAAGGTGACCACTGCAACTGTGTGACTGAAGGCCTGTCCCTTTCTATATGGTTGGAGCAGAACCACACAACCTTTCCAATATAGCCTCCCTGAACAATATCATCTCTTTGCTTTATGTGTATGGGACATATTGACGAGAATACCGCAGTGTGTGTGAAGCAGGGACTGCAATAATACTTTTTTTTTTAAAAAAAAAATATTGCTTGCTTGTTTTTAGTCACAGAAACACTTCTGTAAGAGTGAAGTAATTTAGTAAGCAGTGCTAAATATACTTACCTGGCTCAGCCATGGAGCGAGGTTCTAATAAAAAAGAAAGAAAAACATGACTTAATTCTGTATTTATTTTAACACATATCATGTTCTTTCAAAGCTTTGCATGAAAAACAATATATATTTGGGGTAATTTGTATCACTTAAGCTTCTTTAAATCCAGATAGATGGATCTTTAAACTACTGGAGTAATACAGTTAGTTTTGGTCCCGCTCCTAATCTCTGACTCATCTGGAGGAGGAGGGGGGAAGGGCAGGAGTCAAAAAGTCAGATCCAATCACAGTGGAAAAACAGGATCAGGTCCTCTTGCTCCTGACTCTGTCCAAAGACCTCCTGCACAATCTAGACTCCAAGCCATCTACCCCATAAGAATGCTGTGGTCTTCAAAGAAGTCAGAGGAAAGAGCACAGACTTTGGTCAGAGAGTATCCGGCATGGATTAGTCCTACTCAGGGTTGAGTCTCCAGGTCTAGGAATCATGGCTGACTGATGCCAGTTGTGCACAAACACAGCCTGGGAATCTTCTGCATTTAAGGACCTTCCTGAATGCAATAGGATGCCGGAATCAATATACGTTCTATGGACCTTTCCCCATTCCTCAGCTGAAGTGTTTTTTGCTGTTCCTCGAGACAGGAGACAATGATAGTTGCAGTGAATTTTCTGCCCCGTTGCACATTTTTATCCTGTCTTTATTGTCGTCAGTGACTTGCTGTTATTGCCTGACTTCCCTTAAATTGACGGCCAACAAAGCCCAGATTTTATACCTCTTGAAGTCACCTTTGGATTGGATTGAGATACCAGTAAAGTTGAAGAGAACTTCAGCCTGTCTTCCTCATAGGTTGGGATAAAATGAAGGCAATATCATAGGGATACAGCAGAAAAAAGATATTGTCAAAGAATGAAAATTTGGAGTGACCAAAGGATATGGTAAAAAGTTTAAGGTGGTAACCATAACAGTGTTATCTAAGCTCAACCTGTTTTTTTATCTGTAATGAACATAAAACATAGGAAGAACTTTGATTGTACCATCAAGGCTGCCATATTTTTATTTGTATTTTAACCATACCCTGTAGTTGCTACTAATATATTGTGGTTAGGAGCAAATGTGTCATCCTTAAACTTTTTTTAAAAAAGCCTCCTTAGAAAATTCACCTCCTGCATGGTTTAAACCAGTGATGGTGAACCTTTTAGAGACCGAGTGCCCAAACTGCAATCCAAAACCTACCTATGTATCGTCGGGTGCCGGGTGGGCATGGCCCATTGGGTGTGGCCCATTGGGTGGATGTGGCCAATTGGAAGGGCGGGGCCCATTGGGTAGGTGTGGCTGCGGTGGTAACGGCAGACTGGGTGGGACTAAAAAGTTCAATCAATCAATTCAACTTTGCAAGATCTTTTTTTTTCCCCGCGAGAAGTTGAAATTGACTGATTGATTGAACCTTTTTTTTTTTTTGCACATGGCGGCGGAGGCCTAAAGCGAAAAGGTTTTATAAAACTCAGCTGAAGGCCTAGGACTGGGGTGACGGCGTGCGTGCCCACAGAGAGGGCTCTGAGTGCCGCCTCTGGCACCCGTGCCATAGGTTCGCCACCACTGGTTTAAACTGTGCTCTTTAAATTTTGGTTATTAGTCATAACATTGGTTTGTATAAATTTGTAGTAGTTTAGGACTGTGCCTTGTTGTATACTGTAAGGTAGTGTGATATCCTGCACAACAAGGCATTATATACTAAAATGCACTGTTGTTAATTGCTGATCATTAACGATGAACTCCTGTTTCACTATCTTTACATGATATGCCAGAATATACATATGGTAGTTATATCCACAATATTTTAATTTCATTTCTTTTCTCGATTGGTGAAACCCAAACCTGAACTTGCTTCAGGGTTTAGGGGCAGAGTTTAAATATTTTACCCTAGGTGGGCAAAGGGATAACAATCCAGAAAATTACCAATACACCAAAACATTATTTGCTGTCCTGTACAAAATCTTGTCCATGAAAGTCTATGCTGGAGTGTGTATAGCTTTAGAGAAGTGAATTAAGTTTCAAAACTAAACTCTTGTCAGTTGTATCGGTTTCTGCATACAATGCAAGCAGTTCTATTGTTCATATGGTGCAAACCAGATATGAGGCTGCTTCAAATCATTCTTCTTCCTGCTTTATCACTTTGATCTGTAACATGGAGACAATATTGACACGAGTGCGTCTGATATGCTTGAGAACAATAGCAGTCCCAATTACTACAACTATTTCTGTGGTGCAGGAGAGATAACAGTAGTTTTAAAATGCTGTTTTCACAAGATTTTTTTTTTTTTTTATAAAGGTTTGCTTTTCAGAAAGCAGCAAAAAAACCCAAACAAACTCTTTAGTGCTACAGCAGTCCATAAAAACCTAAAAAGCATACTTTTCTGTAATATTCTAAAGTCTGGAGAATCTTCTATCAATGTCCCTTCTCTGTACCACTCCACTTTTGGAGAAGGAGCTCCTTTCACCCGACATTCAAACACGACCAGCTGACCCTCAGAGGCCGATATATTTTGCAGCATCTAAAACAAAAATACACATTGTGTTATTTTTAAGATTTTTAAGATTATTACATACAGTAGGTGTGAATAAAGCGAAGTCAGCTTTGAGCGAACTTGCTTCTGGTCCCTGAATGGATACATCTTGTGTAGTTTTCTTTGTCATGATTTGCCATTGGTTTTGGCAGGAATAGGGACTGATTGCTCAGTTTCCTGCTCTGATTTACAACACAAGATTTCAAACATGGTCCCACCCAAGTACTGACCAGAGGAATCCCTGCTTATCTTTTTACGTAGGTTAGCCAAGGTTGGCAGTGTGCTACTTACCTGTTAAAGCTGTCAACGGAAAGTTCTTTCTAAGATAGTAGAACAGCAGTTTTAAGCTACAATATATGCTAGGAGCAACCTGGAATTAAGGAGAAACTTCCTGACAGTGAGGACAGTGGAGGACAATCAACCAGTGGAACAGCTTACCCCCAGAAATTGTGGGCGCTCCATTGCTGGAGATTTTTAAGAAGAGATTAGACATTCACCTGTCTGAGATGGTGTAGGTTCTCCTGCTTGAGCAGGGGGCTGGACTAGAAGACTTCCAAGGTCCCTTCCAGCTTCTATTCTATTCTATTCTATTCTATTCTATTCTATTCTATTCTATTCTATTCTATTCTATTCTATTCTATTCTATTCTATTCTATTCTATTCTATTCCATTCCATTCCATTCCATTCCATTCTATTCTATTCTATTCTATTCTATTCTATTCTATTCTATTCTATTCTATTCTTTGCCTAATCTGGTGCTCTCCAAATGAATTGGAATCTACTATCAATTTTATCTTAGCCGACGTCTCTATTAAAAGATTGGAGATTGTCATCTGGAGAACTTTCTTAATTTGTACAGCAGAAAAATCTAATATTTTCAGATAGGTGTTCTTAAAAATGTACTGATGTAAAGAAGCAATTTTAGGACAGTCATGCTGATGATACAATCGCTGAGCTTTTGAAAGGTATTTTAGGATTGGGCAATGATTGTCTGAGGATTTGATCATCACATCTACGGTACTTGTTTCCCATTATGAGAAGAGCTCATTCAAGCAAATCACCTTGGTGAACACAGGAGCAGCTATTAGGGGTCTTCCGTCCAGTCCTTGTAAATAATTAGTAGGGCTCTGATTCTAATAGTGAAACAAAGAAACAAATGTTAAGTGTATTACATAGGAACAACATTTTTGCTTCTAGAAAAGCTGGTGAACAGAGAGAACTGTATGATCCCCCCCCCCAAACTGTATAGACTTTGCAGGAGAATATCTGTAAGCAGGAGATTGAAGTCTAGCTGATTTGGAACCTAGCCTTGTGGCAATTTTCACAGCATCATTGCTGGATTAGAAGGGAACTTATTTATTTGTTTGTTTGCTTATTTATTTATTTCCTGCTTTTATTATTTTTACAAATAACTCAAGGCAGTGAACAGATCCAATGCACCTTCCTCATGTTATTTTCCCCACAACAACAACCCTATGAGATAGGCTGGGCTAAGAGAGAGTGACTGGCCCAAAGTTACCTAGCTGGCTTTCATGGCTAAGGTGGGACTTGAACTCACAGCCCCCTGCTTTCTAGCCTGGTGCCTTAGCCACAGACTAGAGCAGTGATGGCGAACCTTTTAGAGACCGAGTGCCCAAACTGCAATCCAAAACCTACCTACGTATCGTCGGGTGTCGGGTGGGCGTGGCCCATTGGGTGGGTGTGGCCCATTGGGTGGATGTGGCCAATTGGGAGGGCGGGGCCCATTGGATGGGCGTGGCTGCGGTGGTAACGGCAGACTGGGTGGGACTAAAAAGTTCAATCAATCAATTCCAACTTTGCAAGATCTTTTTTTTTCCCCACGTGAAGTTGAAATTGACTGATTGATTGAACCTTTTTTTTTTTTGCACATGGCGGCGGAGGCCTAAAGCGAAAAGGTTTTATAAAACCCAGCTGAAGGCCTAGGACTGGGGTGACGGTGCGCGTGCCCACAGAGAGGGCTCTGAGTGCTGCCTCTGGCACCCGTGCCATAGGTTCGCCACCACTGGACTAGAGGCTCTCCTTAGATAAACATTTTTCAACATCTGGCTCAAATCCTTGGCCACACATTGCCCCACAATTTAACATGGAACCTGAAGTGTGAACTATTTATTATTCACAAAAATAATTGTTTTATATTGTTATTTCTATCTCATTCTTTTGTTATTAAAAACAATAACAATCTGGAACACCGCTTCCTAAAATAGTTTTAAAATACTGTTACTGCTATTATTATTATTTCTTAAAAGAAGTTTTAAAATGTAAACAATTTCAAAATTCCAAAATATGGACAGTGACCAGACAGGACCAACTTGCCAAAGCAGCACCAATGCATGAAAAGTCTACTTGTCATCCCTGCACGCTGCTCAATGTTCGTGACTCAGGTTATTTACAATATAATAAAATCAGTGAGGACATCCACAGAATAAAGAAACATTAAAACACAAAGCAATAACAGAATTCATAGTAGCTTTTAATTAAAAAAATATATGTTCATTCTCCAAGATTCTCCTCTGGATGTCAGAAGGATGTCATAAAATGTGCTGGACCATATGGCAAAGACACAGTTGGAGAAGAGATAGAATGCTACTTCATAACTGGAGCAGTTAAGGGTGACGTAAAGCTGTGTCAGCTGTGAGTTCCTAGTCTTTAGTAAGATAAAAATGCAAAGGGTCTGGAATTGCTTCTCTAACCCTTCTGAATAAAGTAGAATTGTATTTCTAATAACCAGCTTTCTTTTCATAATAAATTATATTCTTATTCCCCCTTAAATATATTTTTTTTGATCCAGGTACCTTATTTTGATTTATGGTCTCCCATTTTCCATACCAGGATGAAAATAAAATTGTGTTACCGCTTCGACTGAAAACCAAAGATTAAGGAAAAAATGCAAATTAATCCTAGTCTATAGAACAGCTGCTTCTATAACATGGCGTCTTCTATGTATGTTAGCCTACAATTGGCTTCCTCCATGGGATACTCTCCAAGTACCATCCCAGAATTTGTGGTCAAAACCATCAATGGAATGTGCTGGTTTGGAATTCTGAATCTGGCAATCCATTCTGAAATGACTGGATGTCATTCAGAAGATAGCACCTGGGATGACAGCATCACAGCTACACAAAGCTAGCAGCATTTTTGTCCCCTTGAGGGGACAAAATCAGGTATTTTTCTTACCTGATACACAGGAACTGAGACAGCATGTTTCGTCAAAGGTTGTGGTTGAATGGCTTCTTGATGGGTTACAGAAGGATTAACAGGAAGAGGAGCAGTAGGAAGAGGAGCAGGAGGAGGTGTAGTGGATGAGGTCTTAGTCTGGTTTTGGTACCTGGGAAAAAGTCGGAAAAAGCTAATTGACAAAAAAAGAAAACAACATGAGTTTGTGAAAGCTGAAACTTCCTTTAGCCATTGCTTCTGAGTGATTTAAAAAACTAAATGGATTGGGAAGTTCTGTCATACAATTGACTTTAAAGCTTCTCAAAGCACCCTTGCCCCAAAGTGTGTCTCCTTCTTTTTGTCTTTGCCAAGCATTCTAAGGAAGTTCTGTGGTTTAATTCCTTGCTCTGTGGGGGAAACAGGAAAGGTGAACAATTTTTTCCTCTAGTTGAGAGGTGAAAGATGGGATATTCCATCTGCTCCCGAGGAAGTTTTAAAAGTAAGAATGCCTGTGAACCGGATTCAGCTCCAGGTGATGGCATCCAGGTCTCCTCAGAAGCATTATGGCAATAGTTTGCCGTTGCTTTTTCCTCAGATTTCGCCCCCCCCAACTTCCCAGTCCAGCCCTTCAGCCCTGGGATTTTGAGGAACTCCCCTCAATGTACTAATCTAAACAACAGACTGTCAATAATGTTAGAAAGACCAGATATTTTGAGTGTTGCCTCAAATGCTCAGAAATCAGTAGCAGATTTCTTCAAGTGCCAGGCATCCCAGTGGTCCACAAACTAATAAAAATCCTTCATATTTTCCATTATTGTTAATCTGCCTGAGTGGTTCTTTGCAACGATCAAAATATATGTGAGTGTATAGATGGCTATGTTCAGGCATTGAGAATTAAAAAGGAGACCCATTAAAAGTAGGAGCTCATATTTGGGGATTGGGATGAGAATGAACCTTCAATGGCTAAGTCATTCTTACAGTCTGGAAATAGGAATATCACATAGCAGTGACTGAACAGACAGCTGCAGAGATCAGATTTTCTCATTTGCCAGGGCATAACTTGTCACATTTTTGGCAAACATAATACTCATTTTCATTATATGAAGAATATTGAAGTTTATCTAGTGATGGGTGGATCTTTAGTAGCAAGAAAGGGAAACTCTAGTTAATTGAGACCTAATCCTTTATAATCCTGTCTTTTGAGAACAAAAGTTTTCAAAAGTAGTCTATTAATATTTCCTTTAATGGAAAGCAAGAGAACTCAGTTTCTTCTCGTGACTTCAGTGAAGTTTGGGAAAGAGACATTTCTACTTGGCCAGCCTTTTGAAGGCTTGTATTTTATGGATTTTCTGGAATTTTTTAAAAAAAAACTGTTTCAAATGTCGAACAGAAGGGCCAGGAAAACCTTGTCTCCATAAACCTGAAAATAATAATGTAATGATTCCTTATATTTTCAAACTACTGCAATTGGAGAAGACATGTTTATAGTCTATACAAGACAAATATCAATTGAATATCAATCTGAACTGAACTGCCTGTGAAATTATATTGCAGTTTGTATAGATAACAGAATAACAGAGTTGGAAGGGATCTTGGAGGTCTTCTAGTCCAACCCCCTGCTCAAGCAAGAAACCCTATACCATTTCAGACAAATGATTGTCCAATCTCTTCTTAAAAATCTCCAGTATTGAAGCACCCAGAACTTCTGGAGGCACGCCATTCCACTGATTAATTGTTCTCACTGTCAGGAAGTTTCTCCTTAGTTCTAGGTTGCTTCTCTCCTTGATTAGTTTCCATCCATTGCTTCTTGTCCTGCCTTCAGGTGCTTTGGAGAATAGCTTGACTCCCTCTTCTTTGTGGCAACCCCTGAGATATTGGAACACGGCTATCATATCACCCCTAGTCCTTCTCTTCGTTAGACTAGACATACCCAATTCCTGCAACCGTTCTTTGTATGTTTTATCCTCAGTCCCCTAACCATCTTTGTTGCTCTTCTCTGCACTCTTTCTAGAGTCTCAACATCTTTTTTATATCGTGGTGACCAAAACTGGATGCAGTATTCCAAATGTGCTCTTACCAAGGCATTATAAGGTGGTATTAACACTTCATGTGATCTTGATTCTGTCCCTCTATTAATGCAGCCTAGGATTGCGTTGGCTTTTTTGGCAGCTGCAGCATACTGCTTGCTCATATTTAAGTGACTGTCCATTAATCCAAGATCCTCTCGCAATTACTACTGTTGAGGCAGGAACCACCTATTCTATACCTGTGCATTTGGTTTTTCTTGCCTAAATGTAAAACCTTGCTTTTCTCTACACTGAATTTCATTTTGTTAGATAGGTCCCAGTGTTAAGTCTATCAAGATCCTTCTGTATCTTGAGCCTATTTTCTGGTGTCAGCTTGGTGCATCTGCAACTATGATGAGTTCCCCTTCTATCCCCTTCTCTAAGTCATTGATGAAGATATAAGAGTACTGGGTCTAAGACAGAGCCTTGGGATACAGAAAATTTTCTGTTAATCATCATCATCATCACCACCATCATCATTATTATCAGCAGCAGCAGCAGCAGCATCTATTAAACCTGTATGTCATCTACCTCTGAACAACTCTATAGCCTTGGTTTTCCAAGTTATTTTGCAAAGGAAGATGAGGGAGATGGGAATTATTACTATACAGGCTTTGGTTTTGTTGTTTCACAGGTGATGGCATCTAGCCAACCTTGTCTGGATTTGGAAGCTAAGTAGCAAATTTCAGGGCTTCTGTTAGATAGGAAAGTTAAAAAGACATCTCAGAAGAAGACAATGGCTAACCCCTTTGGTATTGTTTTCTGCAGTACCTACATAAACACATTCATTAAGTCACCACAGAGATGTCCCAAAAACCTGCTGCATCATTTTCCAAATAAAATTGATCCACTAGTTGCTTTTTGGCTGATTAATAACACATACCGATTCATATAACTAGCATTTTGAAATGGATGGTATAGATTGGGAAAATGAGATGGGAGAGCAGTTTATTCCCACTCTTCTGATTCAATTCCCCATCACCCCAATTCCTTGCATTTGTTTTTTAAAAGAAATATAACAAGTTGAAAAATCTGATCCAAGAATATAAGTGTCCACGAGTGTCTCAGGTTCACACCATACTTACCGATCCATTTCTTCTTTGCTGTTGTCACTTTCAGATTCTGAAGATGAGGCCCCTGTAGGAAAGCAAAGATTACTTCCATGGGGCACCAAAGATTACTTCCATGATTTACTTATCTGAGTGCAATGTAGACTGCCTGTTTGATGTTTGTTGTTAATATCACAATGGCTTTGTGCAACTAATTTGATTTGTGGGGCTGAATCCTAACATCTTTGGAATCTTTCCTTAGCAATTATGTCCCTATAAGAAATGTGTCCCCTTTGGGAGACACTTTTCTTATAAGGACATATAAAGCCATGTGGTGGTGGTTCTGCTATAGTATTTTTGGACGGATGACAATTGGCACCTAACATTCCCATGCCTTTTTGAGGTCTTCTTCTTACACTCTTCATTCCACTGAAAAGTATAGCTACTTTTTTCAGTCACTGCTGGGAAAACCTACCAGTAAACATCGATTGGATTAGAACTGACCATCAGTTGTGTTGTAATAGAACATTTCACTCTTCAGGGTAGTTGCTAAGTAGAAGCCACATAACATCATATCCATCATGTTGCCATCATACAAATGCATTGATTATGTTGCAATCACATAAATATAATTTTATGATTGTATCATAATGCATAAGACATCACGTCTTCCCTGATATTCAGAGTCCTAAGAGAAATATTTTAAAACATCTGGGAACAGATTCAGATATGAAGATTGTTGCTTAAAAGTTTAAAAAAGATCGGGCAATATCCTCAAAACTGGAGGCCTTTCCATGATTAATTAGGTAAATCAGGTATATGCTATCCATATGCAAATATATCAATATCTACATCTACAATATACCTATAGAATATTTATGTTTGCTTCTGGAATGGATGAAAAAGCACAGTGCTATAAAGAGATTGTAGTCTAGTGAGTTATCACACAAGTGATGGCAGCTAGTTTTAACTCCTTCCAAATTCTGCCCGAAATCACTGCAAAGAACTCTGCAAAGCTGGCTGACAGGAGGTATATATGCATATGCATATAATCCCCAGATACTGAAACATGTTACCTCATCCAAATTCTGCCCATTAATAAGTCTGAATTCTGGTTTTCTTTCCTTTTCCTTTTCCTTTTTTTTTTTTTTACAACATTCATAACATTAGTCTTATTACAGCCCCTGACAGAAAGATCTTAAGGGTCAAAGGACCAGCTTCAGATCTGTAGTACTGTTGTTGCTTCATTTGTATACTGAGATACGGCAACTGGAGGAACAGTGGGAAGACATTTTGATTTTTTTCAAGAGCAGGTGACTGATCTTTGTTTTATAGTCAGGGAGACAACTATCGTTATCCTTTAAAATTAGTGGTCTCATGTACATTATAAATAAGAGTAAGCATTACTTCTTAAATCTTGGAAAACCTGTTTCCATATCTCACGACCTCATTTGAATTAAGAAAGCAGCAGAAATATATATAACACAAGTTCTGTATGCTGGTTTCCCTAGTTAAATTTCAAACTTCTACTATTACCTTCTACATAAATCTCTGCAGAAGTTGAATCTGTCCCATAGATGTTGGACGCAAAGCAGGAATAACGCCCAGTGTCTTCTTCAAAAGCTTCAACAATAATTAGCGAATGCAGTTCTCCTGATTGGTTTATTTGAATATATGGTGAATTTTCAAGCTCTTTGCCTTCACAATACCACCTGCAAGACAAGGCAAACATTTGTCACCTTGACAGATGAATGGGAAGACATATTGCAACGACAGCAATGACTTACGAATCACTCTAAGGAGACTTTCCACTTAAATGAAACTAAAACAAAAGAGTAAATAACGTGTTATATTTAGCTGTAGTTAAAAACTGAGCTGCATTCTGTACCAGGTATTTGGATCTTGTTGAACAATGCAAGGTGGAACCAGGGTCAGATAGTAGTTAGTTTGTTGGAGTAGAACTACAGATTCAAGTTTAAATATGCAAAATGGCATGAAATTCAGAGAATAATCATACTGTAGATCCATTACTATTTCTCAGTAACAGTTCTAGTATGAGCAGATGGATTGGGAAACATTTATGTAGCCTTCCAAGAAAAAGGGATTCAAATTTTATCCTTAAACAAAGATACATACAGGATACATTGACCCTATATACTGATAGAATATGTGTATTTATGATCATAGAACACATACACATATACACATCGATACATATTCTATGGCCATATATACTTAGGCCAGTGGTGGCGAACCTATGGCACGGGTGCCAGAGGCGGCACTCGGAGCCCTCTCTGTGGGCACACGTGCTGTTGCCCCAGCCTTACCTCTCCCCGCAACCCCCTCCTCACCAGCAGCTCCCCTGGAGGAGAGTCACCCCCGAGCGTGGCCCACACGGAGCAGCGCAGCCAAGGACATGGCAGCCAGGCAGTGTAGTCAAGACTCTGCCCTCATGCCCCATCGCGCACAGTTGATGCTGTGGGGCGCGGGCAGAGGGCGTGGCCACCATGGTGCTGCTGGGCTGCCTGGGCGATCTGAGGCGGGCCCTGGAGGCGGTAAGTGGCCCTGCGGGCAGGCAGGGTGGGGCAGAGTGGGGGCGGGGCCAGTTTTTGGGCACTCGGTCTCTAAAAGGTTCGCCATCACTGACTTAGGCTATATTGACATGGAATAACCCAAAATAGCTCTGTATTTTGCGTGTGTTCATTATGATTATCTACATGTAAAAATATACTAGAGAGAGTAATTCAACTGTATTTCACATGCTGGAATAATATATAAGAACACTGAAGGATCTATGCTGAATATAAGTATTTCAGCACTGTTTACTGAATTTTTTTGCTTATGCAAACAATGATAGAAATAATCTGACAGTTGAGATACCTTCTGCATAAATCTGGGTGGATAATTCATCCATGCAGTTTTTAAAAACTCTATCCACACTGTGGTTTAAAAACTGGGGAAAATATTTTTTCCAATTTGACACTGATTTTGAATCCTCTGCTGCACATCTAGATGGTACTAAAATTATTAATTTTTTGAGTTTAATTGTGCATTCCTCCATTAACTGTCCACTTCAAGATAAAACAACCAATAAATGCTAAAAGCAGATGATATAACCTGCAAACGTTATTTCCAATTGTCTTAAACTGAGATTTATTTGCGTGTTTAAGAAGTTGAACAAATAGTGGCACACCTGTTCCATCACTGGCTCTATGGGAGTGGAGATATTTGACTCCTGTTTGTATTAAATCTAAATGGTCATACATGTGTGGGTCACGAATGGCTTGTTAACAATTGTGGTGAGGCAGCTGTTCTTCTCTATCCTTTTATCCTCAGGTGTGAAAACATAGAAAAACACATTTGCTTTTAGATTATCGTGATCTGTGAATCTCACCTTTAGGGCATATTAACCCATGGTTTTTAGCTTAAATGATTTTTACGAAAGACACCAAAAAGTTATGACCTAATGCAATTTAGGGATTTATTATATCTTTAACAGATTAAAAATACTGACTTCTAAATAAAACAAAGAAACAAAAATCCCTGATTTCTGGGGAATCTACCTAAACTTTATGAGAGGGTAGGATCTTTTGGTCTTAGGACTTTTTTTTTTATTATTTTGCCTATGTTGCTCAAAGCTTGTTGATATACTATTGTTTATTGCTCTGAATAATTTAGAAATTTGTTTTTTTTCCCAAAGAAGGGTTCATACCAGAAAGTAAGCTCAGAGAAGTTAATAACTCTTGGACCATATGCAAACATTACGATGCCATGTAGATATATTTAACTACAATTCCTATTGTTATCGGCCACTTTAGCTAATCAAGAAAAGTGCAGCCTGGAACATAAGGAAGGCTCTAAGTTCCATCATTAAGGCTAAAACAATGGTGGACAATTTATCAACAGTTATTCAATTCCGGTGGGACTTTTGGATTCAGAAGCAGTACCGTATGACAGAAAATATAAGTTGCTGAAAAGACAATAAAGGTACTTTTCACTCCCTGCACTGATTGTGGGCATGCTGCAAGTATCTGGCTAAATCCCTTCAGGAACCAAGATACTTTACAAGATGAGTCCTTGACCAAGTAAGGCAATTTCTATATTCTTTTGTGCTCTGGGATGTGCATCAACTTCTATTGTAAGTGAACTGGGGAATGCCAATGGCTCCGAGTAAAATTAAGGGGAAATTCACATGGCTCTCCCATCTTCAGGTTTTCATGTGGTTCACGCCGATAATGAAACAAGGAAAAAGTATATTCACTTGGATGCACTCATGCAAGGAAATATCAAGCATCTATTTTGATCACCATACTACAAAAAAGATGTTGAGAGTTTGGAAAAAATTCAGAGAAGAGCAACTAAGATGATCAAAGGCCTGGAGGCTAAAACATACGAAGAATGGCTGCGGAACTTGGGTTTGGCTAGTCTAACGAAAGGAAGAAATACGGGAGACATGATAGCAGCGTTCCAGTATCTGAGGGGCTGCCACAAGGCAGAGGGGGTCAGGTTGTTCACCAGAGCACCAGAGGGAAGGACGAGAAACAATGGCTGGAAACTGATCAAAGAGAGAAGCAACCTGGAATTAAGGAGAAACTTCCTGACAGTGGGGACAATCAACTAGTGGAACAGCTTCCCTTCAGAAATCATGGGCGCTCCATCACTGGAGATTTTTTTTAAAAAAGGCTAGATAGTCACTTGTCTGAAATGGTTTAGGTTCTCCTGCTCGAGCAGAGGGCTGGACTAGAAGACCTCCAAGGTCCCTTCCTATTCTATTCTATTCTATTCTATTCTATTCTATTCTATTCTATTCTATAATGCATAACACACTGGAAGTTTCAATTATGTAACTGATAAAATAAACACCCATATATTGTCTGCTTTTAAAACATTAGTTGATTTCCCTCTTTACCACCTCTGTTCGCTTAAGGGTGTCTAAGATAATTTCAGAAAAAATAAATTTAATACATTAAAGACAATAGCAATTTCCCCTCCCTCCCCATAATACAGATAGATAAATGCTGTAGGACAGCCATATGCATATTTAAGAATAAATCCATAAACTATAGATTTTAATGAGAAAAATAGGACCTCTTTATTAGAATAGATTTCAGTCTATATCCCTGCACAACAAAATCTATTTACCCAACTACTTAATATATTTAAAAATATATCTTGCAGATTGGCAGAGTAGCATAAAGTATATTGTTAGGATTAGGAGAGATCCAGAAAAATGGTCTTTTAAGCTTTCCCATCTTCATCCATTTTTTCCTGTTTCCTATAAACAGTAGGCAGGGAAACAAAAGAAATGAGTTGCTCCTTCCTTCCTTCCTTCCTTCCTTCCTTCCTTCCTTCCTTCCTTCCTTCCTTCCTTCCTTCCTTCCTTCCTTCCTTCCTTCCTCTGGCATACTGATCCGAGGGCAGTGGTGGGATTCAGCCGGTTCGCACCACTTCGGCAGAACCGGTAGCTAATTTTTTGTTGCCCAGGCCCAGAATGGACTTCCGGAAGCGGCATCCACACAGAGAACTGGTTGTTCACATATTTGAATCCCATCACTGTCCGAGGGGGTGGGTATTCGTTTAAATAGATTAATGGACATGGTCTTGGTCTCTTCCTTCTTTCTGTTCTTTCTCCCTCTTCATTTCTTCCTCTGTCATTAGCTGGCAACCATGGAACCATGTTTTTTTTTTTAAAAAAAACCACACACACAAAGAAAAGATTGGAAAGATCTTCAGGGGGAGTCAAAAAATCAAGATAGTGCCCCAAATCCATTGGAAATGGATGGCTTACAAATTCAAATAAACAAACAAAACTCTATGATCAAAGCACTGCAGCTGTAACAACATAGAAAGATATAGAGTTTTGATCATAAAATCACACAGCCATTTTGGTGTTTTTGACCCCCCCCCCCAAAAATATATATGTCCCTCTACTGTAGCATGAAGCTGCTTACCCTTAATCTTCTTTTAACAGACTTCCTTAGGATCTCCACCTGTAAAATTTCTGGAAAAAGTTTTATTCTTTTGTTAACTCCTTTCCCCCATTTTTTTGGGGGGGACTTTCTTGGTGAGAGGATCCTGGATCTCTGCCCCATATTCTTATCTGCACTATGCAAGCTTTTTGCTCATTCATAATTAGCACCATTGACAAGAAGTGGGAAACTTGCTACGATCAGAATGCTGTACTTGTTTTTGATGTATACACAAACATTTCTCACATGAAACAAAATCCCCATAGTCATATAAGTAATGAATCAGAGATGATAATGTGCCACTTTGACAGGGTGCATTAATCTATGTATCCTCCCTTGAGTAAATGCAGCTAAAGTTTCTGTTAGTCTTTTATCTTACTGATGCAGTGTGCGGACTGGGAAAATAATTAAATCAATGTGATTAGGTACCTGGGGTAATTTGTGGTTAACAGAAAAATGTTTGTGGCATCTAACAACTCTGCTAATAATAGGTTCCATCAATAAATTTGATTTATGCATAAACAAATGTTTGGTCCACATACTTTATTATAGCATTGCCCACAATCTGTTATCTTCCAGATGGAATGCTAATTTTATCAGAATTCTCAACCAATACTGCTATTTGTGAATCAAAACATCTGGAAAGTGCCATGTTGGGAAAGACTATGGCAACTGTCCAACATGTTAAGAAGTTGTTCTCAAACATGACATTGTATCACAAATGTTAGAACTGGGATGATGTATATACAAAGCAAAGATTTCAAACTCCTTCCCCACTGAGTATGCACCTTTCCCAGCATACCAGATCAATAAGAGGATGCAATGACTAAGAGTGCTAATGTCTGAAGTATATAATATTTAATGTTTAGTTAGAAATCATTTTTTTGGTTTCTAGTTACATTACACATTGCAAGAATACAGTCTTGCCACAGAAAAGAAGCATAGTTTTTAGAAAGTCATTTAATTTAGCCGAAGATCTATATTGTCCATTTTTGAAACAGAAGTTCTATCACCCATTGTTTTACTCCACTGAACGTATCTGTTGTCAAGCACCACAGTCATTTTTTTCCTGGAATGCCACTCCATCAACTTGTTTGATGAGGCATCAAAAGAGGATTAAATTTTTTATTAAATTTGGAGGGAAAAATGGACATAATTAAGAGGGTATATTAAATATTAGCAACTGGGCGTATGTTGCAGATATGCAGAAGAAAAACCATGACCTTTGAGGGTTTATAGTGTAATTGATTTTTTTTTTTGAGAATTTAATTTGTGAAAATTCAAATTCCGACAGTGCAGGATTAGATTTTCCATCTCATAATTATTGAATAGGTGAGAAATGACTAATATCTCTTGACACAGGATAATTTCAGTTGCAGCTACCATAAATTGTTTAGCAAAAGTAAATTCAGCAGCTTGGAAAAAATGGAACCATGTGTAACTAGAAGTGACAAGTACAGTCTGGCTCACTTCCAACCAATGGGGAAAATGTGTGAGCTACTAAACTGATTTCAGTGTGACCAGTTATGGAGTAGTAATATTGCCTTTGTGAAAGCCCTTCCATAAATACCTAGTAAAAATGCTTCAGGGGAATATTATTCATGCAGCTGAGATGGAGAAACCTTATTATGATGTTAGTGTAACTGATCACGATGAGCGTAATAATGTCACAGGATTTCTTTCCAAGAATTGCAGTGTTCCCAGTGCTTTACTAAAAACCATAAATCTGGCTTTTCCCTCAAGATAAAAGTAGAAGGAGCAATGGCATAAAAAATGGGAGAATTGTAAATAATAAACAACAATTTGTGATTGGGATACATCATTAAGCTGATCTGAGCCTTTTGCAGATTGGGCTCAAAGATGATAGCAAAGAGGTGATCAGCAGTGACATAGACAAGATACATCTACTTGGGGCGGAGATTTCATGGACATCCACGGTGTTTGGGTGTAGGGGGTAGGGGTGTATATGTGTGTGTGTGTATCAAAAAAAGGACAGCAGCTACACAGTTAAAGCCCCATTCCCCTGTACATGTATTGCATCTGCAATGACCAACAAAGGGGGAGATGGTTAAGTTCGGTAGTCACAATGGACATCTTGATTTCTTTAAACTGTCTTATGGATGCCCCTGGAAGGATGGGAGAACATTTTCAAACATTTTCCCTTTTACTGGAAGGTTTTTAAAATTGGAATGGAGAAAGGGAAGTTGTTGCAAGGCAAACTGCTTCCATTTCCAATGTAAACACCCCAAATGATTTCAAAGTGGATTACATATGCCAAGAAAATTTGGACGCAAAATGGGTGAATTTGTGCTGTATAATTTCAGATTCAGGGGACCTAGAGGGCTTAATATTTGCCTTCTACTCTCTTTTCCACTGTTTTTGTTGAAAAAGAACATCACAAAGCTGAAAAAGAGCCATTTTGCCACTGAATTTTCACAGAATGATCTCAGAATGTTGGGGAAATATAAGTCATGTGAGTCTGGGGTCTGCCCACCATCTCCTTAAAAACAAAGGTGCATGAAAGTGTTTTGCTGAAAATTTGCAAAATGTGGAGACAGCACTAATGGAGATGTAGTTCATAAGTAACTCTTCCTTTTTAATAATCCCCAGAGGAGTAAGTATTGAAACAGAATTATTTATGAGCAATGGTGGGGTCCTGGCAAAGACTTGACCAAATGTTGAGGGTACTTAACTACAGTCACCCACTCCATGAAGACTTATTTTCAATACATAAATAAAATAGGAACATGTTTACCTGATTTCAGGTGTTGGTATTCCTATTACAATGCAGTCCAACTGCACTTTGGTTCCTTCAGAGACCTCCCTGCTTTTCAGTTTTTGAGTAAAATGGGGTGGTTGACCTATTGGCTCCTCAGAATAAATAGGTGCAGCTGATGTCTCTGTGGTTAATTCTGGATTTTCTAAAGTATGGACTGCTTCCACATCTGTCTGTTGAGGATAAGCTTGGTTTTCCAGTGAAGGCTGAATTTGATCTGATTCTTGAGATATTGGAACACAAGGCCTTTCCCTGTTTTCAGATAAATTGGTGAAATCAGAACTAAAATCTTGGTTGGCCTTGTGCTTAGACTCAACTTTGCTCCTGTAGTTTTTGCATGTCCTGGGCCTGATCCTTTTTGAATTGTGTGCTTTGAAAAGAGAAGAAAGCTCCTCAATAAAATCGGCAGCCTTGTTGAGCAACTCTTTCTTTGATTCTGTCTCTGACCCAAATGGCTGTTTCTTCGGATGGTTGCCTGAAGTTGGTGAAGCTGTAGTTTGGCACTGCTGCTTGTTTGAAATAATATTTTCAGAGTTTTTCAACTCGGAGGGTAAAAACACGTGGATCTGCTGTTCTTCTTCTTGGCTGTTCTCAGGTGGCTCTTGATTGATAGCTTGCCTGGCCAAGTTCACGCTCTCATCTAGCTCTTCTTGGCTCAAAAAGGCAGAAAGATCTGGAAGTTCATCCTGGCCAGTTGCCTCATCAGAAGCCCTGGAGGTACATCCAGAATGCAGAGAAGAGTCTGATTTACTCCTTTCACTATTACCTTGATGGCTGTTTTCAGCTAAATAGCTCTCTCTCAGAAGTTGAGTTATTGACGTTGAAGATTCAGAAGTATTGTCTTGCATGCTGTTAACAAAGAGTACAAATAGGACCATAACCTCATAAAATACACATTTTTCTAATACTGAATTAAAGAAACGGACAGAGGTTTTTTTACTGTTGACTTCCCCAATCTAGAACTTTCCAGATGTGTACACACATACCCCCAGGGATAATTAAGTTATATCCAACAATCTGGAGATATCAGGCTGAGGAAAACTGTTCTACTGGAATTGCTCAACAGATATTATATATAATTCCTCTTTTGCTCCAGATTTAATTATGATTTGATATTGCTAGTATCTCTATTATTCAGAAGTACTCTCTTAAAGAATTAAAGTAAATTTTGCTGCACAAAGTGGTATTCTTAACCATTCTCTATTAGAATTTGTCCTATTTACTCATTCATTTACTTTATCCAGATTCATCCTTCATCCATCTAGTCCTGTATTGTCTGTTTGGAGTTGCTATACCTCAGAAAGAGGCATTTATTTGCCCTACATCTGAGATTCTTTTAATCTGAGAGCTGGGTTTGATTTCCTGTATGTATAATGATGCTATTATGCCCTCCCAAATTAAGATTCTGCACTAACCATATGACCATTCCTAGCAGCAAGTGTTCATACTTGAATGCATATATGGCACACAAATATCTTATATAAACAGATGCTCATAATAAAAAAAAATGTAGCTGGAATTCAGTATTTTGCCACGCCTTGATAACAGTTTGACGGGAATGAGAAATTCTAGCAAAATTATCCAGGAATTGATTGATTGATCATCCCTGCTTTTATAAGAAGATCTGAAATCTCTGAACATTAGAATGTTCTTTATTTGCCCTACCATCTCTTCCAATGATTCCTATGTGAGTAGTTCATTTTTCAGTATATTTTTGGCTCTCACCGTAACTCAAAGTTGTATATATTTAATATAGAAGTTGCTGTAGAAAATGTTAGGAAGGCCTGATTTTGAATAAATATGGTCCAGTGGATCTGCATGATTGGATGAAGGTAGTTTGCTCTCTAGGGGAGCAACACACCATTTTAGCACCGAGTCTTATTTCCAGAACTGAGATGAGATAATATCTTATGCTACTTAATGGATCCTGGAGAGACTGTAAAGCACACACAGCTCAGTTCACTCCTACTCATCAACACAGGCTGTTCCTGGTGACCTCTTCATCGTATCTAATCTTAGGGTGAACAGTGAATGACTCTACCACTTAGCACTGACATTTAAGGACACTGCTTAACTTAGTCACAGAAGTCAGTTAAATTAGTTACTGATGTGGGGCAAGAAAAGAGATATACCTCTGTTTAAGACAGTGTTGGGATCAGGCGTGACTGGAATTTTTGCCATAATTTGCAGCTGGAGACGTAACTATTATTTATAACTATTTGTCTTACATAGTTAATCTTCTGCATTTTTAGAAAAGTTTATTTTGTTGCTCTCACAAACATATTCTTTGGTGAAACTGATGGAGCATGGCCAAATACGTGCACAAAGGTCTTAATGTACACAGAACAGAGACTACGATGCTTTCAAGGGTATCTGTGGGGAGGGGGTGAAAAAAAAAGGCAAAATAGTGGCCATACATGTTTGGAAACACACGTAAAAAAGGACAGGGCTTTGGTCACACAATGGTAGCCATATCTTGCCTTTTTTGACCCTTTCCCTGCTGCTACTCCTTGATGTTTCTCAAAAGACCACCATTACTGCCAATTTCCAGCCGAAGTCTGGAAATTTTCCTAAAACATTCTGCCATTTCTTCAAGCAAAATCATGTCCACCATTATCAGAACTTGCCCTCATTTACTAGACACCTTTGGCCTGAGGTGATGAGGCCAGTTATTTTTATGGAAAGCTAGAAACAGTTTGGCTACATGGGATACAAGAAGACAAGAAGATTCCCTCAGGCGAAGTTTGAAATGAACGCATGGACACCATCATGCATGGTGATGGTCTCTTTTTCAGGGGCACGTTTTTCAATTTCTCAGTTTATGCTCCAATCCTGCAACTCCCTATAACTTGTATCTCCTTTCTTAGCTTGCAAACCTAGTCCAGGTCATTGGCTAGGTGCCACATCTGCTAAGCTAGGAAAGTGGGGGGAAAGGTCACAAGTACAATGGGCAAAATTTTCATAAATGACAGCAAGCACAGCTGACCTAATATTTGTTAAAAGAGCAAACAATAAAAGTTAGGATTCACCTAATAGAGGTGAAGATGTGCTCTATTTTAATGATTAGAGTTCAAACCAAATCAAGTAATTGATTACAGATCAGTGATCCAGGCTAAAGAAGACTTACTAAATAAAACCTACATAACAGAGTTATAAAACAGAACGTACGAAATAAAATCAGGCGTACAGGATAAAAAAAACGTACAGTCAGGCTTGCCGTATTTTGCTATCAGCAATATTCAAGCTGCAAAAACAACATTTGCAATGGCAAGAGTCACCTTGTGGTCTTTATGTGCTAATAAAAATTGAACTAAAAAATGAAAGTGAGGTTAGAAGAGGCTTTAGTAGCTCTTTACATACAGTATATTTTGATAGAGGTTACGGTGCTGCAGAACGTGAGCTCACTTTTCAACGTTACTACAGGTAATCTTGACTTACAAACACAATTGTGACCAGAATTTCATTTGCTAAGCAAGGTGATTGTTAAGTGATTTGTGCCCAATTTTACAACCTTATTTGCCAGAGTTAAGCAAATCACTGCGGCTGTTAAGTCAGGGGTCTTCAGACTTGGCCCTTTTATGATTTCTGGACTTCAACTCCCAGAATTCCTCAGCCAGCACGCTGGCTGGGGAATTCTGAGAATTGAAGTCCACAAGTCATAAAAGGGCCACGTTTGAAGACCCCTGCTCTACAGACACCCTGAATGTTAATTTCACACTGAAATTTTTAAAAGTACATGAACTAAATCTGTTTTTCTTGTAAGTTACTGATACTATTCATCTATATATTTTTGTAAAAGTTAATAGGCCTTATGTAATAAACTTTGATACCTCTACGCTTGTACACATCATTTTTCCTCTACAGCACGGATGTCAAACTCGCCATGTCACGTGACATGTTGTGACATATCACAACTTTTTTTGCATTGCCAGAGCTGGGGTGGGCGTGGCCTCCGCATGATGCAACCAGCCCATGGGCCGGCACCTCTACTCTACAGAGTCCTATGTTGCACTCTCCTCCAGCCTTATCCTTCTTACAATTTTGTAAGAGTGGTTGGGTAATGAAATAATTGGCCCAAACTCATCCAATGACTTTTATCTGTGAATGGGCAAAATCTTAATCTTTCTGATTCTACTTCAGTGCTTTAAATTAGTTTCTGCAACAGATGTATCCCATTCACATCTTCTTCAAACCAAGTAGCTTCAATAGCTCTGGAGCAGGGGTGTCAAACTGCCGGCCCACGGGCTGGATGCATCATAGCGAAACTGCCCCCACCCCATTGTCGGCAATGGTAAAAAAGTCGCAATACGCTCCCCATTTTAGCTAGGAATTTTGGGAGTTATAATCCCAATTTATAAAAGGCTGGTTAAAGAATATCCTAAAATTGTAGGGGAAGGAGTGACAGAACCTTGGTGGAGGAGTTAAAGGAGGGATCAGCATAGAATCTCTACCTAGACACAAGCAGACTAAGTTCCACCCCTCTTGAATCCTGTGGATCCTTATCTAACTCTTAGCAGGTTCTAATCATTAGTTGAGATGATTCCTGTACATAGACATGAGTAGCAATGAATCAATTTAATTGTACCTTCATATGTGGATCTGATCTTTTGTTATTTTTTGACAAAAATAACAGAAATTATAACAGGTAATTTCTCCATTCAAATCTCTGCTTAAAGCTAGATAGGTGGAAAAACCTAGGTAACCATATTTTGAATTTCTAGATATGGCTACCTATCCTGTGTACTTGCTTTGGAGAATACAAAATGAAGCATGTTTGGCATATATTGCCTTAAAATCGGGTCCTACTGTTTGAGGGTACATCTCCAGCTCTTAAGTAAAGCCACATGATTTTCAAACTCTTAGATTTTATTCAACTTTGAACATTATCTCAAAGTATTTCTACCTTGTTAATGTAAACATATAGTAATCTAGTTTCTTCTCCTCTTCTTTTCCCCAGACGAACAATCCAACAGTTGTTCTTTTTGTTTACAAATGGAACCACAATTTTGAAAAATGGAGGATAATGCAAAATTTATCTTCACAGTAACAGTTTTAGATCACACATTATTGAATAATGGACTATATGTAACTGCAGATTCTGTAGTTGATCTAATACAAATTGCTTAACAATTGCCCTGCTTAGTAACCATTCAGGTGTTTTGCAACTGACAGGCTTTTACAATGATTGAAGCATCTTACAATCCCATGACCACCATTTGCAAGCTTCACACCCAGCTTCCAACAAGCAAATTCAATACAGAAGCCAGCAATAAAGTCATAACTTGTGGTCATGTGGTATCCTGCTTAATGACTGCAGTAGAAGATAGGTAGTATGTCTGTCATGGCCATGTGATGTCTCACTTGACAATTGTGTTGCTTAGTGACAGAGGTGCTGGTCTACTTGTAAAGCTATAGTAATATGGATTTTGGAATGTTGAGAATAATTTGACATGGAATCCAGTTTAGTTGCCTAGATGTGTGGTGTCAACCTCTTTCTTAGATATAATCATTAAATAGTCTGCATTGGCTTGATATGGTTTATTCTTAATTCTGACCAACTTCCTATTTATTTCTAAACAATACTGTGATTAAAAAAAATCACTGACCTAGTATTAAGGACAGGCTTAATACTCCCTTTTATGAAACAGGGGAAGTAATGCTATTAGTACAAAATTGCAATTTTAGTTGTATTTTCAACACACCCTATCCAAGTATAGCATACTAACACTTTAATTTTTGTCTAAATCCTTTCTATCTACGTGCTTTCATTATTATTTATATGGATCAACTGAGTAAAATATATGAATTACGTCTTTCAACAATTTCAAAAGCATTGTTTGTTAGATGATGCTCTAAAGCTATCAGATATTTTCCCTCTTAGATTAAGGACAAAATAAGGTTTCAATATTTTTCAGAATACTGATGTAATTATAAAAGGTCTCTGATTGCTCTTATTTTAAAAAGTACCCATTTGCTATACAGGTTTGGAAATGTGTCTATCTCTAAAAAGAAAGTTACAAAACTTACTGGCGTTACAATAAGATACTGCGACAGCAACAATAAAAAGATAAGTATAAGAAGCCACATATATTTTTCAGCCTGCACAATGGACATTATGATTCCTCTCTTTAAAAATAGCTGCAAATAATTTATGTATGAGATGCCAATGTCCCTCAATGATTCATTATATGAGAATTCACAATTAATGTATACCCTGCTTTGAGCTATAGTTAAGACAATAGGAAAGTTCTCAACTGGGACAAGATCAGAGGTGAATAAGCACAGACAGACAGACATGTTGAAGCACAATTTGCCAGTTCTGGTCCAGCAGAAAAGTTTGTTGACCAGAGTCTCTCTCGATAAGTGATATGAGCAGCATGTAAATTTAATAAATAAAATAAATGTTAGCATAACATTTTCTATCCTGGTGGCCAAGACCTATTCTGCCCCAACAGTGAGGCTGGTAAGTGGTGCCATCCTTTCAGTTTTAAGATGAAGCATGTTAAAGGAAGTCAGTGGAGTCTTAAGTTTCATTTTATCTCCTACCATCCTCACCTGCTGTCTAGAAAACACCCATCATTCTAATGTGGGGTGGGGCAGGGATGGGTGAGTGCAGAGGGGTCCTTAGAATGGTGAGTTTAGACACCCGTCAACTTGTCCAACTAACAGGTCACAGCTATAGGCGTGCTTCCTGCCTGGTTAGTTAGGTTGGTTAGTTGTGCTGTTTCTAAATCCTGGAAAACTTGGGGTTGACAAAAAGGTGAGCTGAAAGTTCAGAGGCACAGAAGGATGAAGAGGAAAGCAGGAGCAAGTGTGGCATTGGGCTCCCTTCTATTTCACACTGCACCCTCCTCTAAGCCTGTGATGTGCCCACTGGAATGAGAGGAGCAGAAGAAGAACGGGGCAAAAAGGGAGAGAATGACTGATAATGAGCAAGTCCATCCTCAGCTAGTGCTACAAGGGAGCTGGCAGTGAATGGCTGTGGCTGATGGCATCTGGAAGTAGTTCTTGGAACGGGCAAAATGCTGCCTGCCCCAACAAAGGAATAAAACTGTAGCTACATAAAACTCCCTTGTGGGCAGAAGCATTAGAAAGCGTCTAATATACTCATTGGCTGACATAACTGAGAGAAGTTGCCTCTCCCACTTTAAATTGACCTTCTGCATAGCCTGGGGCTAGCATATTCTCAAGAGAAGATCGGTCATGTTTTTAAAACAAAAGTCCAGCGCTTCTTCGAAGAAGCACCCAGAACCTGTGTAAAGCTTGAGAAACAGTCTGTATTAGACTGATCTTGCATTATGTGGACAGATGAATGCAGGTGTCTTGTCTCTCCTTCAGCTGAAGCCAAAATGCTTATTGAGCAGGTGGACCCTCTTTATCCTAAAGCAAAGCCGGATGGATTCCATCTCTGACCAGTTCAGCAACTACACCATTAGTAAAGGCTGCTATGACAGAAATTGTATCAGGGGATAGAAAATATCACAACTGAAACAACTAAAGGTGTTTTTAAGATGCTTTACCCTGGCATAGGAAAGAGATGAGGACAACATGGGGGGGGGGAGGATGGGAGGATGTGCCCTACATTTTGGAAGGCAGAATAAGAGAGAAAGAATGAAGCTCTACATCCAATTCTCCAAAGCCATAATGGCTAACCATAGGAATGCAACAGAATAGCATTCTGCACATGGTAAGTGTTACTCTTTTCTCCAGCTGGCATGCATGTGAAAGTGTTAAGTTTCAGAGTTCACTGGTTTTTATTTGGAGATTGGGCACTGATTATTCCTACTATCAATGGCTACGATACGATATGGATCTGTATATTGAAATATATGTAAAGCTGACCTTGTCATTTAAAACAAGTAAATCGGGGATCTGGGTTTGCCATTAGAATAGAAAAGATACTGACATATATTAAAATCACAAGTGTGGAAAAAGTGGCTTTGTTGTGATAAGATAGGCAAATGTTTTAATTTGCAAGAAATTAAAGAAAACGAGTTAGTGAGCTGCTAAATATACAAGAATGTCTACAGGAGTGAGTAAAAATAAACTCAAAATGGAGGCTGCAATGGTGCAATTAAAATTCCGCCTGTTTTTAAAGTGTGCAATGCTGCCATCGACCATTTCTAACCATATCCTATGGATACTCCTATAAAGATCTGTCCTGGAAGTCAGGTACGGAACTAAGGCCAAATTATCCAGATCAAATAACGCCACCAATTCTAAAAAAACTTGCAGCTCCTGAAATCAGTTTCTCACTGACCTCAGATGTAGGCCATGGGGCATTCCATTGCAGCTGCATTTCTTAGAAGCTTTAGGAAATTCTGCACAGTTGGATCTACTACATCCAGTGCTGGGCAGTTTCTGTCTCATATTTTGCATTATTAAATTGTCTGCTACATGCTGTTCTGCTGTAACGATGCACGTACCGGTAGCAGCACGTATCAGGTAGGATTAATGGTGGAACAGATCTAATGGCACAGTTTACTTCAATATCTGTGTAGTGGAAAAGAGAATCTAACAATATCAAGCAACATTTAATATAGCAGAAGTCTGGTGGCCTTCCTGTCTATGTATTGATAAAGACATTCTTAAATCAAAAAGAAGACTTGGCTAGAAATGAGAAGATATCAAAACTGCTAGAATAATTGAAATAAATATTGGACTTTCCTTGACAGCCCAGCTGCAGTTTTGAATATATTCTGAGCATAGAAAATTCCTTTTCAAGGTTCTTTACAATAATTTTAAAAGAAGTAGTACTGATTTAGTATAATTATTTGAGAATAGACAATTTCTAGAATTTCAATTGTTTTCCAAACTGAAGCAAAAGGTGACTTCCGTTTGTACTAATTCTTGGATTACTGAAGTATTGAACCATTGAACCACCTTGATATGTTGAATAATTACTTGAAGTACAGTGCTTCTTGCATGAAGACATGTCAGAATATGGTTTCAGAAATACATCTTCAACAATTTAGCAATCACAGTTTAGAACTTTTCAGATGTGAACATTTTTGTTGAGAGTTACATTCATAGTCTACACCATAACTGACTGGGGAACTCTGAAAGTTGAAGTCTACAAGTTTTAAAGTTGGACATTCTTGGTCTATACTCTAGTTTTACTTCAGTTTGTATAAGGCTTTTACATAGTCTACACAGTTTGTTTCCTCAGCTTTACAAATCTAGGATTTTAATTTTTTCATTGATGTTTATGTAAAAATAAGAGCTTAACATAAAAGAATTTTTATGTTAAGTGTCCAGTAAGAGATCTGGAAACCTAATCTAATAAAGTTCCTAAATGATCTTCTCTCAATTCATGATGCCGTTCTGCTCTCTGTTTAAAATTGCATGCCAAACATTTGCCACTGACAGTCAAAAACATTTTTTTTTTCCAGAGAGAGAAAGAGAGAGGGTGAGGGTTGAGAGAGTAATGTTCTTCAAGCAAGACTATTCCTGCAGCTGTTGTGTACATTAATCCACAGAGCAGATCTCCAAACACTAAATATAGCCAGCCGTATCATTTTACATGACACATTCTTTCTCTCTCTCTCTCCCTCTCTCTCTTTCTCCCTCTCTCTATTTCACTCTCATGTAAACTTGCACACATTAGATTTTAAACAAGAAGTCATATTAATCAGAATTTAGTGGAATTAAGATAAATGGTCTGTGAGGGTTCATAATTAGGGATGAAGAAACAATAATTTCAACTATGTTAAAAATCATGGACAGAGAAATAGATTTAACATCTGTGCCATTTCAACAAATCAGCATTCTGCTCAAAATAACTAAACATGCATACATGGGAATTTGAAGGGGGAGAATTTGGAACAACTCCTTTCAACACATACGAAGAAACAAGTTTTTCATATTCTGAAGATTCTTCTGTTTCTATTTTAATCTGATTTGACTCTGGGTAATATATCTACAATTATTAGCAATCTGACATATTATGGATCCCACCAACCCTCTGGGCACATGCGCCATTTCATCAAAACACCGTCCACTTTTGAAAATTAAATAGGTTACCTTTTCTAATTCCTCCAGATGTTGAAATCCAACTCTGGCACTCTGGCACAGTGACAATGATTCCTAAGTAAGAGATTAAAGTAACCAAAGTGATGGTGCTTCTTCAGGGTCTTTGGCACTGAAATAACTTGGAGTTCATCAGTCAAAAAATAAAAGTTAACTTTATGTTTTGAGGGAAGATAGCTGTAAGAAGCTGGACAACCTGTCACGACTGAAGCAATAGCATTTGTCACTTTGCAGGTCCCAAGTTATTTTGAGACGTACAAACCATGTGCCTGTGAAACATTTCTCTTCATTGGACAGGGTAATATCGAGCAAAGGGATTTCACTGGTGTAGTGGTGGGGGATTTGAACATTTTCTCTCTCTCCCCCCCCCCCAATCCTGGAATATTTTCCTTCAATGCTTCAGCATTCTTGCAGAACTCATTCATGAGAAAATACAAATTGAGTTTGGTATAGGTTAATGCAGAGTCATGACAAATCAGGTGGTTTTATTTGAAAACAGTAGTTTTATTTGAAAACTGTACAGTAATAGGGTTTCTCTCCTCCTCCTCCTCCTCCTCCTCCTCCACCACCACCTTCCAGTTTGCTCAAATTATATGTGACACCTAACCTTACTATCACATTACTTTCTAAGAGTATTTTCAAAGCTCAGATTGTTTCAATTAGCCTTTTCCCACCCAGCACTTCTCTTTAATGCAGGGGTCTTCAAACTTGGCCCTTTTATGACTTGTGGACTTCAACTCCCAGAATTCCTCAGCCAGCGAGAGTTGAAGTCCACAAGTCATAAAAGGGCCAAGTTGATTGGAATCCTGGCATTTTGGATGCTGAAACATCTGAAAGACAACCAGAGGAGTTTGAAGGAATTTAGGATTTTAAGGCTTCATAACCCTAAATTACATATCCTTGGGCGGCTCACAACATTTTGAAACATTAAAGGTTCATCCACATAGCCCAGTTAAAATACTAGTCCTTCATCTGGCAGAAAACTCTATTGGCATAATATATACTGTTCTCATCAGAGATCCCAAACCTGCCACTGGAACAATATTGACCATAGATACTGTCCTTCTTTACAACATGTAGGGCTGTGATTTGTGGATTCCCTTAGCCTTCTCTTTCTTCCCTCCTACTGAATATCACAAGCCATCGGGAAAACATCCACCAATCTCTCTCCCTAACATGGAATGGAGGATAGGTCTACTATGCACTTAGGTATGGGTCCATACTGAAAAGGTTTAAAAAGCTGATTAAGTACTAGCCTCCAAGAATGTTAAGCTGCACCCATAATCAGCCCAAGCAACAGCCAGCAAGCATGGTGTGGATTGCCTGGGAAATAGTACATAAAGAACTGACATTCTTTCTCCTGTTTCAGTGCACTGTTCCTATCCCTGCTGCCTTTGGCACTTTAGGCAGATTTGCTCTCTAAGCTGGGGAGCAACTCAGAGACTGGCTGGTACGTAGGAGCCATGGTAGCGCAGTAGTTAGAATGCAGTATTACAGGCTAATTCAGTTCACTGCCAAGAGTTCAATACTCACCAGCTCAAGGTTGACTCAGCCTTCCATCCTTCCAAGATTGACAAATGAGAATCCAGATTGTTAGGGGCAATATGCTGATTTTGTAAACCACTTGGACAGTGCTGTAAAGCACTATGAAGCAGTATATAAGTGCTACTGCTATTGTTACAAGAGGGAGACCTTGATCTGAAAGGCCTGGATCCTCTCACTGATCAAAGCAGACAGTAGTAGGAAAAGATATGAACACCAAACTAACATGGCCAGTAGGTGCTGGCTGACTCTAGCCCCAAAATGGTTAGTGAATTATGACAAATTGCATATGTGGCGCAACTTGAGGAGGGGAAAAAACACCAACATAAATCCATGGCATATTGGTTATACAAAAGTAAGAAAAGCTTCTAAGTTTCTTTCTTGTGTGCTCCAAAGGATGCACATCTTTAGGGAAGGTTTGGTTGCTTATATATCCCTTGAAAATTCATCTGACAATCTGTTCGTCTTGTTCTGTTTCTGAGGCAGAAATACAATATCTACTTTACACGCAAAGTTATACCTCTCATTACAGCCTTTATTATTTTTCTTTCCTATTCAGGACCTCTCAGGATGTGATTCAACATCGAGCAGCCATTTTTCAATCTCATTCCGTGGCATCTTCTGAATTTGCATGTTTAAACATGCTGACCTTAAAGAGGAAGATTCTGATTGCCCTACTAATCAATGGCCCTATAAACACCATGGAATGTTTAACATTTATTCTTTATGAACGTACCTTTGATATTGAACCATTTACTTCAAAGGCTTAGAGGGTGATTTTGTTTATTCTGTGCAAGAAATGTAATAAAGCTACATCATTTAATATGATAGGCACCTCATCTCTTCTGGACCAATTTGGCCAGATCAAAACAATGTCAAGAGGGGAAGACAAGTCAGGACATACGTTTGGGTTATGTCCTACCATTTGGGGGATTATGGATTTAACATAGCACTGCCTTGCCAGACGTGTCCCGGTGAACAGAGAGTGGCACATCACCCTCAAATATTACAGGAAGATAATTTTCTATTGACACAATCCAAAAATACTTTTTCTCAAGAATTCACAGCAGATCTTTTTACTTGTTGCTTTTTAGAACATATTATACAATGTAGGGCAGGGGTCTTCAAACTTGGCCCTTTTATGACTTGTGGACTACAACTCCCAGAATTCCTCAGCTAGCTCAGTCACAAAAGGGCCAAGTTTGAAGACCCCTGACTTAGGGTGAAGGTTTTGTTATAAAGGGATTGACATTGAATTCAAAGTTTTTATGACGTGGAGAGCCAGTTTGGTAGGTGGTTAAGGCTTCAGTTGGGAGACCACTTAGGCACAAAGCTAGCTGAGTGCTGGCCAGTCACTCTCTCTTAGCCCTAGGATGGAGGAAATGGCAAACCACTTCCAAAAAAAGCTTGCCAAGAAAACTGTAGGGACTAGTCTAGGTAGATCCCAGGAGTCAAAAATTGACTTGAAGCAACACATATGACATTAGCCATTTTTTAACCTTCTTCTTTCTTGTTGGAACATTCTGTTATGTGATACGCTTACCATTTTGACTTTTGAAAAAACTCCTGCAAATAACCCTGCCAAAACCTATGTCTACAATTTAGTTGGAAAAGCATGGCTATGCCCTCATCTAATAGCGGTAGTTCCTGATATTATAAGCCAAACACTTTCAAAACCAAATGCATAATTTGCATGTTCGAACAAGAACCAGGATAATTCTGTGTCAGGGAATTGCGCAGCAAGTGTCCACAAGACGTCAGAGACACTGACACAAACTTATAGTTTTATATAAATAAACCTATTTTACATTTATATTTACAGCAGACAAGATAGTCAGGAACACAGGAACATCATGAGGTAAATCTAACAGCATATAGAGCATACAGAAGAAAAAAGGTGGAAAAAGGGAAACTTCCCCTTTACACCCACAGCAAGCAACCATAGTGTAGATTGCCTCATGCATGAGCCAGCACTCTCCAGCCAATCAACTACAATTGTGTGTTCTGGCCCATTGTACACTTTAATGTTCCAGCTACTAAATTAAATATCTTAACATTCTGATTGGCAGTGGTGGGATCCAGCCGGTTCGCACCACTTCGGCAGAACCGGTAGCTAATTTTTTGTTGCCCAGGCCCAGAATGTACTTCTGGAAGCGGCATCCACACAGAGAACTGGTTGTTCACATATTTGAATCCCACCACTGCTGATTGTCAACATCAACTAATCAAACTTAGCCTGAAATCCAAAACAATTTTCAGCAGTCAGGTATTTTTAGAGGAGCTGGATCATGCAAATGTGGCTTAAGTCCATGAAAGTTTTTGTTTGGGGTAACATGGTCTCTTTTAAGCTTTTTTTCCTTTATCAAAAATATTTATACCGATCCTTATATTAAAGGCTGAGATTCTAGATTGCTAAAACAAAGCTGATGAATATTTTGAACTGTATGCAAATGCTGGTCTGTCTTTGGGCTCTTGACAAATGGGACTGACACCTCTTTATCTAACAGACATGTTACATGAAATCTGATGGCATCATATAATTATGATGCTGTGAAATGCATTGTATTTTATGTAACTGGCCAATATGATAACCCTATGATTTGCATTTCTCTGAAAAGGAAAAAGTAGACTTCACATTTGCACTCTTCTTAGGAAGAAAAAGAGACCTACATTTTCTATTTTATTAATTATACCATTTGACTCATATGCCATTCTTGGAACTAGGTGCAACATTCCAGTAATGATAAATGAAGTCACTTCTATTTTCAACATCTTTAGACAGTACCTGTGAATTTTATTTGGTGTCTCCGTATGCATGAGTAAGAACATGTATTTAGTGGGGCCATAATGGCAGGAATTTGGGACATTACTCAGCCAAATGAGCCAAACTGTCTCTAAAAGTAAAAGTCTGGATTCCCATATTTTGGAGCAAAAGCTCTAGTATATTTTATTAAGGATGTAGAAAACTCCTCACTAAATATTTTAGGTTCCCTGGAATGTCCCATTTTTCTCCCAGAAACATTCTGATTCATTTCTCTGACAACATATAATGCTCTAGATCAGTGTTTCTCAACCTTAGTCAATTTGAAATATGTGGACTTCAACTCCCAGAATTCCTCAGCCAACAGGACGTTAGCTGTATGATAAAAAGAGAGAACGAAAAAAAAGGAATAGTCACACAGATAGCTGCATTATATTATTATATGTGATTATTTTTATTTCTTTGCTGTTGCTTTGAATGAAATCTTTCTGGCTTTCTGAGATTGATAACTTTTGGATGAAGAAGCTAGTAGTTGTGTAATTAATTATTGCTATTTTCTTTGAAATTAAAATGCAATGGCTCTTTTGTTACTCTAACATATTTTTAAAAATTTCTGATTGCTTGTTATGCTCCCTCTATTGTTCCCAATCATGTATTGCAACATGCAAAAAAAGTTCTTTTAAGTTCCATAATGCAAAAGCTCATAGAAAAAGCATTGCTGTTTTGCTTTTCATGATTTTAATGCTCACTAAAATTTAGTTTCCCCGTTTCAGTATAGAGCTTTCTCAACTATGTACTGTATATGACAGAAAAGTTTAAAAGACTGATAGGTATGGCTAGATAACATGATAATATAATCTAAGATATAATGAGATCAATTTATCAATTGTTGAAGGAACCCGAGCATCATTCTTGACTGATGTTATAGAATTGATAGTAGTACCAATAAAGGAGAATATTTGTAGCTCAGGGTTGAAATGAGGGGTCCTTGGTGCTCTCTGAGCTTGGTTGTTTTCTTGCAAATGTTTCATTACCCAAATTAGGTAATATCATCAGAGCTAGTTAATATCACTGCATTGCCCTCTTTGATAGTAGTATGAAGTTAGGAGAGATGACAAATCACAAATCTCATATGATTCTTTCTTCAAGATTCTTCTAGATACAATACTCATAGAGTTATTACTTAAAAGGTTGCCATGTTGGGATATTGGCAATAGTCACCATCATGAGTTTTTTGGCCCATTTCCTTATTCATGTGTCTGCATGGTGCAGTTTTTTTTCTCTCTACTTCCTTAGCAGATTTTTTTTGGGGGGGGTATGTAAGAAAAAAGGTAGAACAAGGAATAAAGAAAAACCTTTTTAATCACAATCCTCAGTTGACGTCGTCAAAGTAAGAGCTAATGGCTGGAAGAACCTGCTTTTATAGCTATGTTTAATGCTCTGGTCATAGAGCGCGTAACCGGTCTACCCGCCCCTCGTTCCTCCGCAGCTGATCGTATTGCTACTAGTTTTGCCGCGCCTGCCGGTATCTGCTTCAGTTTCGATGATCAGCGGGTGGGGCGGGCGGGAGGAGGGAAAACATCAAAACCGAAGCAGCTCAGTGATTAAAAAGGTTTTTCTTTATCCCGGAGATCAGTAGCTTTATTAAATTTTAAATGAATGTACCTGGGATTCAAGTTTTTAAAATAGTTAAGGATATATATATCTTCATTTAAATAACCATCTTATTATTGACCATCTTAGGTGCTGCTTCCGGAAATCTTGCTAAGAGTTTCTCAAACTCACTGATTCAAAGTTCTATGATCTCAGCAGTTCAATTTCCTCCACTCATCCATCTGGAATTCTCATATCCTTCTGCCCAGTGAATCATTTCTGAGCTTACATTGCAGTCATTTATATGCAGTGTGACCTCTATGAAAAAGTATGCTATAGAAATATTTAATTAGCTTACTAAAGAAAAGCTCCTTTGCTAGTTTGTGGCTGCAGGTTGTTCTTGAGGAGTTTCCCAGATCAACTAATAAGGGGTCAAACCAAGTTTCATATATCTCCTGGGACATGTTGCTTCTCATCTGTATCCAGTTCATAGACTTATCAAGGCAGATGTTTGTAGATATCATGTTATTGTTGTAATCCATAGTACCAGAGCCCAGGAAAGAAGACAATGGATACTTGGGCAGAGGTAAATATTTATCCATTCCCTTTTATCCTTTAGATTGACTTGTGAAGAATTGTTTAATACAAGCAAGAGTATTTCCTTTTGTTCTGCTCTGTCCTCCCACTTTGTCCTGGCCTTCTCTACTTTTTAAAGAATGTCCCCTGGCATATTACCCCAAAGCCAAGCATAGTTGTCATACTGGAAAATGTTACGTTCTCCTGCTTTATTGGGTCTCTTGCCAAGAGTATGAGCAGTATCTTTCCTTCTGTTGATACGGAAAGACAGTGAGGTCTCCCCTGACTCCTAGTGACGTCATGGATTTGACCATGAGGTTTTCTTGGCAGTAAAATAGAAGAGGATTGCCATTGTCAAGAGTAAGATAGGTGACCTTGACAGAAATACATTAAGAACAGGGGGCTAAAGCATTCTTTATGCCCAGAATAACAAGTTAACTTTAGGAAGCACCTGAGGCAGGTGTCTCCCTAACTCCATAATTATAAGAAGGCCGAGAAAATATAACTCATCAGACTTGCAAAATTTTGTTATTATAGCATATCTCAATAAAAGGAGTTTAAACATCCCTGTGGAGTTGATTTCCTAGTCTGGTCTACCTACTGTCTGCCATTTTATCAACATGCCTCAGATTTCTTGAGGTTCCCCAACTACTTTGATTAATATTTTGAGCAGCAGCCAGGTGCAGCCAGGTGCGGTTGGACACATTCCTCGTACAAGTTTGTTGCAAATGTTGGGAATTTCAGACTGCCTGACCTCTGTAATCTCACCTGCTAAATTAGGCCATTTTTCCAATATACATACAAGCATGCTTACATACGCTCACGTTGGCTTAGAAGCAATGTAACTGAGAGAGTAGCGCTAGTTAAACTAGCTTTGCAGGTAGGAGAGCTTATCAGTTATGCTATTGACTTCCTGGTGTTTTAACCTTGGTCCAGTGAAGGCCTGGTTAGTGAAGGCCAGGTATTTTAATAGTAGCTTACAAAGATTCTCAGGATGAACTATGCTTTAAGTTGCTTCATAAAAGCTTAAACTGGGGTATCCAACTTTGGCAACTTTAAGACTGGTGGACAATAGCTGGCTGGCTGGGGAATTCTGGGAATTGATGTCTGCAAGACTTAAAGTTGCCAAGCTTGAACACCTCTGGCTTAAACAGAAGATTTCTGCAAAGATTCAGTAAGGCAATAACTTAGATGAGATAAAGGGAAGCTTGCCAGCAGAAGCTAAACCATAAGAATCATATTTGATGCTTGCTGGAAACTAGTGAAGACAGAGAGCATATAGAGGAGGCATTAGTTTAATGGAAAGATGTGGTCTGAAAAGAATTTTTTAGTGTTGCAAGGGGTCTGTTACTAAGAGTAAGGTGACATATAGCTTACAGCTATGGGCATAAATCCGGGCAGGGTCTGCAGGTGAACAAAAGTTCATCATTAGCACACTAAAAACTCAATAAATGAGCAATTGAGAGATCATGCTGATCGTGCTAACAATATTCTGGAGAATATGTGAGTGCGTTGCGCAACCAGCACACTCAAGAAGTGGTAAATAACCAATGAGTGAGATTGTCCTTCTTTGTAAAAAAAGGTATAAAAAGCTTGATTTACTGATTTAGTGTTCCTATTTCCTTTTTTTTTTGCTGAAGTTTACTGTAAGCTAAGGAGCCCTTCTGTGCAGAAATAAAATGTTTGAATTCCACTTTCCCCAACTCCGCATGAATTGTTGGTTTCATCATGCCTGGTGAATGAACAATAAAGGAGGTTTGTTGCCATCAATACCACCTCAGACTGGGGCCAAACAAAGTTATTGCTAGAGGGAGGTGCTGCTCCAAATGCCTGCCTTGTTTTTTCCAGTACTGATATCTAAATTACATCTGTCTCATCATTAATATATACATAACAGTCATGGTAAAAATCAGATAGCAGTCCCATCAAGTGCAAGGCAGATCTATAAAGTGCTTGAAATAACCATACAGTGTCACTAAAGCCAGTTAATATTAGGCCTGTGCAGAGGTTTGAAGGGCAAAATGAAAATCAGGGAAATGTAGGCAGGTGTATAGCATCTGATGACAATACCTTAAAGGAGCTGCAAGGCCAGGCAAACCTAGAAGACACTAATGCTTAAGCCAGGGGTCTTCAAACTTGGCCCTTTTATGACTTGTGGACTTCAACTCCCAGAATTCCTCAGCCAGGCACACTGGAGTTGAAGTCCACAAGTCATATATATATATTGTTAAGCAGGATTGTTACCTTATGCATACTTTTTTTTATGCCTAGCCTCACTGAAGTTGTCCCTTTTGCATCCCTTGTAATGTAATGTAATGTAATGTAATTAATGTAATGTAATATATATATTAGAAAAAGACTGAGAATTGAAATATTGACTTAAAAGTAAGGTTTCCAGGACTGATTATGTGCCATCAAATTGATGCTGACTGTTAGTAACCACATGAACAGACTTTCTTCAAGAGATATGTGCAAAACCTGACCCTTCAGCTCTTCCTGAATAGTTTGCCCATTGCTATTGTAATCAAGTCCATCCATCTTACTGCTGGTGTTCTTCTTTTTTTCCCCCTTTCATCTTAGATGAGAGCTTAAATCTAAGTGAGCAAAATATAATTTCAGTCATTTGTGCCTCAAGTGAAAACTTTGGATTGATTTGTTTGTTGATCCATTTATTTGTTTCCTTGGCTATCTATGGTATTCTTACAGATCTTCTCCAACATCAACATTCAAAACCACCAGTACTCTTTTTAGCCTACTTCTTCAAAGTCCAATTTTTATTTCTGTAGAGTGTCCTGGGCAAAATCATTGCCTGCAAGTTGTATTCTTGAAAATCCTAACATATTTCCCGAAAGTCTACCAACATTTTGCTTTGCAATGAATACCACAACCTATATCAATTCTTGTATTGATGCCATTTTTCCACCAGAATCTATTGTTCTGTTTCTGGTTGTTGCTTTCTTCATACTGTACTAAGATTGCCAGATATGGTCTTTGGTTAGTCCTAGGGTAACTGTGTGTGAGCGTGTGTCAAAAATGTCCAGATTGGGTCTACAATTGTGTGCTCAAAATCTTGTCCCTTTTTATGTGCAACATGCATGTTAAAAAGAGGCAGAGTTTCAGTTGCATGGTTGTGGACTCAATCTTGCCTTTTTTGACACACCATAGAAACTCCTGGTTGGTGTTACTGAGGGCAAACAAAACTAATTCAGAAGGAAGAAAAACCCTTTCAGCAGAACGTTATCTTCAAGCTTGAACTGATGATTTTGCTAGGGTTGACCGCCAGAAGGAGGTCCAAGGCTCCCCAGCCTGAAAGTGCCCCCCAAAGTGGTTCCCCGAATCAGAGCTGTATGTATCTTTCTTTTCTTTGTTTTTCCTTTCTTCCTCTTCTCTTCCCAGAAGTCCTTTGAAGAAATGATCTTGTTGTGACAGAATCTTGCTCCATAGCAATATTAACCCTTTAAAAGATGCATACTTCTTTCATGAAATAAGACTGGAAAGTATATGTACAAGCTTGTAAAGTTAAGAAAGACTCCTGTTTGTGCCTTTTAATTAGCTTCATGAATCAAATTGATTTCCTAATGTCTAAAGTATGGGCTGACTCACAGTCATTGGGCAAAACAAGGTAAGTCACTGCATTTAAAATATAGCCTCCTGTGATAAAGTGTGTGTTAATGTAAACATTTTAAGACTGGTTAGCACATTAGTTCTCTAGAAAAAAAGACTGTGAAACTATGAAAGTTCCTTTCCTCCCACTAATTTCTTTCACCCAACAAGGAAGAAATTAGAGTAAACTGGACTCCACAATCTTAGAATGAATCAAGGAAACAAACAAAGGGATGTTTGGGTAAGTCTTTGCAATTTTTTTATGATTCTGTCAGAATTCTTTTTTTGTAAATACAGATTGCCATGTTTAACATTATTTGCCACTTCCCGTTAATAGAAAAAATTGTTGCTTTGAAAATATAGTTCTGCTGTTTGATCAAGGTTTTGTTGTGTATGAAAAGTAGTAATAATTGAGAATAGTGCAAAAAAACCCCTGAAGATATTAAGATTGTGTGAAGGAAAGTGAAAAAAAACCCGTTGAGTTTGTTATTTTAAACTGGAAGATGTTCAACTATTTCCATTGTAGTATTTATATTACAAGAAAAAATAGGAAGTATTTTAGCTTGTTAGACTGCCAGTTTTGAGCTCATACGATGTCTTTCTATTGTTAGCTGCCCATGGTGACAGTTGCATGCATTCACATCTTTCATATGGCTGAATACTTCTTTTGATTTCTTTTATAAAGAACCAGGTGGTGGCCAATAGTTCTTTTGTTCAGATTACTTCTTCTTACACTAAAATCTGTTGGGAGGAGTTTACACAGAAAAGGCACTGCATGTGAAAGATACAGCAGAAGTTTCCCTTTGTATTCTTCGTTGGGAAAATGCAGCACTAATGAAAATTTCCATTTTTTTCTTCATTGCTATTGTCTTCTGCTATTGTGCATTACTAGAATTTGAGATTATTGTTAGCTAACTCAACCAGGGGCGCATCCTTACAAAGGATATGCTGGCTTTCCCCAATCTGGGCTCTCCAGACATGGGAACTACAAATCCCAGGATACTGGAGAATAATAATTTGGGGCCAATATGATGCTAAATATTACCTTAAAGAAAGGCTTTTTATTCATTTCACCAGCTATGGGTTTGGGATCATTAAGCTTTATAGCGTAGATATTGATGCCCACGAGAATACAAAAAAAAATCAATTTGCATCTAAAACTATAATGGAAATAAAAGCACTGAACCTGGACCTGTGTGGTTAGTTACTGAAGGAAACCAGAGGATGGTGGGAAAGGACTCCACTTCCCCATCCCTGATCCATATTTCCTAAAAGACCACCAAAATACAGTTGCAAGACTCAATTCTAGGAAAAGTTGTGAAATTGTTTATGATTCACTTAGAATTTTTGGGAGCATTCTTAGAGGTTAAAACTCTGTCATTTGCTTCTGCAGGCCTCACAAACATCTCAGTGCTGTTTAATTATTTTACCATGTGCCCTTTCATAATTCTTTCAGTGTGAGCTTTCTGCTGAACGTTATGGCTCAAGAAACAGCCTAGCATCTTTTTCAACACTGATACCCCAATTAAACATATTCTTCTTGTGCATGGATCTTTGCCTTAGGACCCCATCCCACCCCCAGTTTAATTTCTTACAAAATAAAATGCTTTTGAGAAGAAAGCATAAAATTGCTCTGCTACCAGGAATATTAATAAGGAAGGCTATTATGAAATTATGTCAATGCATTTTAAGATATAGATGCTGTAAGTGATAGAGTTTTGATAGTTGCCAAAAGTATCTTCTTTTTCTAAGTTTTCATACAATTTTCACGGTCTGCTCGGGCTGTCCATTTGCTAGTGCTGTTCATTTGTGATACAGAAATATTTATATTATTCAGAACATTATAGGATACATCCTAGCTTAGGAACATCTTCTATTTGATTGTGTGAGGTACACAAGAAATGTACATGTTGTAATTTCCCATTTCTGCTAAAGGAAAAGGCATATAGAGGCACTTAGCTAAGGCATTTTTTAGGAAAGGAGATATAATAAGCTGGAGGAATAGAGAGAAACTATATACACTGACTTAAAGTATACTTTTAGAATAGTGCACACTATTGTAGAATAGCATATAGCTTATGAATAACATATTATTCAATTTATATAAGGCTTATTCTTTATAACAACTGCTTAGAGTTAGTATTTTAAAGTATAACTATGAACCAAAGTGCAGTGATGTTTAACCGAAGCATGAACTCTTGTTACACACATAGCTTCTAGATGCAAAGCAGGCATTTTTATAGATAAACAAGGGAAGACATAAATCTTTTATAATTGCAATTATTCAGTATGGGTAGCAATTCACCTTGTAGATAAGGCTGTTACAAATCATGTCACAGAAAAGGGACTGAAGATAAGACAGGAACAAAAGTGGCATTTGATCTAATAATTGGAGGATCTGGTAACTGTAATGATTGCTAGGCGGTGGGAAAGCATGTGACCGGGTGGGCCTATCAACTGGGCTCACTTTGGAAGGATGTGGCGTGATGCACGGGACAGGGTATAAAAACCTATGCAAAAATTGATTCAAGTGTGGACTCTGGGATTTGCCATTACCAAGAGTTCCACCGCTTTTGCAAAAGCTTTAATAAAACTTGTTTTGTTTTCCAAGTTGGAGTTGAATTTTTTATTCCTCACAATTGCCTACCACTTTTGAGCACATATGAGACCTTTTTATTGATAATGTAATGTAATGATAACTCAGACATATTTTGTTGTTCATAGAATATAAATGCCTATGAAGTGTCTAGGCCAGATCATCTGACACATTTTACTATTACATGAAGACAGATCTGTGCTTTACAATATGAGAGAAGATCCAAACCCCTTTCAGGAAACATACTCAGATTAGGTGTCCCTTCCATGCTTTCAAAAGCATGCAGATCAAAAATGCATGAATGCCTTTTTAATGGGTGATTCGGTATCATGGAGATTTCAAGATTTCAGGTTATCGATAGTAGTGGGGAACTAATGGTGTGGAATACTCATGAGGTCCAACACAAGCGAACTGTAACCCATCTTTCTTCCTATAATGCTATTACCCCCCCCCCTTCCAAATTGTCCTGATCCTGCATCTTTCTTCACAAATAGGCTCACACTCTTGATTATTAACAATCATTAACAAGCTATTTGAAGTGTGGTTGAGTCAACAAAAGGATGCATAAGAATCTGTTCCCCCAACATAATTGGGCTCCCAACAGCCCATCGAAACAACAGTGCGTGTTTCAGAATATAATTGGAAGACTTGGGCAAATGGAATTTTGAAAACACAGAAGTGGAGAATGGAACTAGTGCACATGTGCTTTCTTGTCTTCTGTTCATTTGTTTAGAAACAATTGCCAGCAAAAGATTTGAGATTTTGTTTTTAGCCAAGGTATATTCAAAGAAAATGAATATCTGTTCTTGCCCTTAAGTAAGCTGAGGCAGAAATCCTACTCCTCTTATATATACGTAGGTAACTTGGGACTGAAATACAACAGAAATCCCATTTCTTTGATGAGGATGAAGAAAAACCAAGCAGGCAGGCATGATGTCCAAGCTTTTGGTTGCCTTTGAAGCCATGTGGTTTTAAAAGATATATAGACTGTTTCTTTCTATCAAGTCAATAAGTCAATTTTGAGGTGTTTAAGGGTTGCAGCCAAGACTGTGGGGTGGTCACATTTAGCTCTGGGCCCCAAGACTTCTTACGCATGCTCAGAGTCAAGGACAAAATCTAGAAGAGTTCCAGCAGTATAATTATGCTCAATGTCTGTATACTGTCAATCCATAATTATGACTGCCACACTATAAACATGGCATTCATCCTATCAAATAAGGACATTTCCTCCTCTTCAATATTTTTTGAAACTTTTAAAATATTTACTTATGTCTATTTTCTTTTCTATTAACTATTTTCAAAGCTGCCAGCAGCAGGAGTAAAACACCATCATAAAGTCAATAAAATCTCATAACTGAAATCTGGCTAAATGAGGCATAGAAATGGTCTCAATTCCAAGTTCAGCTGCAGGTGTCCTTCACGTATGACCATAATGGAGCCTGCTCAAAATGGCTGTAAGTTGTGACAGTCTTAAAGTGGGTCACCCATGTGATCAATCCAATTTATGACCCTTTTGCAGCAATCATTAAGTGAATGCCGCAGTTGTTAAGTGAACTCATTGTTCTCTATGGAACTTCCCCCCCCCCTAAAAAAAAACCTGGAAGTAAATGCTGGTTTTCAGGAAAAGCATCTAAATTATGGTCATGTGACTGCAGGACACTGCAAACAGCCATAAATGAGGGCTGGTTGACAGGCACCCAAAATGCGGTCATATGACTATGAGGGGCAACCGTTGGAATTTTGGAACCAGGTTGTAAGTACTTTTTCAGCAGGGCCTGTCATAACTTCAAATGGTTGCTAAGCAACCCTAGGAGCCACTGTGGATTACCTTTATATTACAAGCCAGCTGAAGATTCAGAAGTGGTACTTAGACTTGGGCTTAAGTCACCAAAAAACCCACTGAGTGATTTTGGCCAATCAGATAACATTAACACAACCCCTGAAAAATGTGATATTTTGTACTATTGCACATTCCACAGACACTTGCTATTCTGCTACTTCCTTTCAAAGAGGTAGAAAAATTTATAAGCACTCATCGGTTTTCCACTGTTAGTCAAGTGAGAAACAAGATGTTGGATTAGTTAACACTCCATACTGGATTTGGAGACACAAAATGCATACAAAAAGTGAATTCCGTTTATTTTGATAATGGTTATAACTTCATTACTTCAAATGTATGAATGAGCTTCATTAATTATATTCACTTGATGAAAAAACACAATTTTCTATAAAATTAGCATTTAGAAACCAAGCAGGAAAATGCTGGTTTCTCGGTGAACCTCAGAATAGTATGATACAGAACTCAAATAATATTATGTACATGGGAAGAACTTGCGATATATTACTTTGGTTGATGACTGTGAGTTAAAGGATGTCCTTTCTTCCATTATAGCTTTAAAGCTTTAAAAAGTAAATAATTTGGGTGACTAGATTCTGCTTCATTATCCAGCTGTTCAGCTGCTGTCCTGTTCTAGTTTTCCTGACACTGTTGTCTCCTACAACAACACACTGATGTTGAGAATTGTTGTCTAATAACCCTGGAGATGTAAAATTAGGGATGGTAGCCCTACACATATCCTCTCACCATTTTATAAACCAATAGTCATCTGATTCCCCCCCCACCTCCATATAAAAGTATTTTTTCCTTCTATCAGAGATTCCCTAACCTAATTCCATCTACTGGATGGCCGTTTTTCTGGAATGGTATAGGGTCTCCTGCTTGAGCAGAGGGTTGGACTGCAAGACTTCCAAGGTCCCTTCCAACTCTATTATTCTACAATCTTCACTGTCATCAAAACAGTCCCCTCATCCTATATTTGACTCTCAAGAAATTTTCAGTAAGGAAGATGGCGGGGGGGGGCATTAAAGAAACGGAGTACATGCAAATAGTTTTCCAAATTATCCAAAATTCTGCATGGGCACCCTTTGGGGAGAGGGAACAAGCATGACATACATTTAAATCTATCAAATAAAAACAGCACCCTTAGAACAAAGATCCGTTTCATCTTTCTATCCCTGCTGTTAAAAGACCACAGGAAAAAAAAAATAGATTCCCAGCCCGGTGCCCACAAGATATATAGAACTACTATGTGGATCATCTCCAAACAATGACAGCATTGCCTGGGAATAATTGACTCATATTGCAGCCCAATTCATTTGAAGGGGACCAGGTTGAGGGAAACAGGATTAAAAGTAAGAAAAGAATTGTGAGGTTAGTTGAGGATACTCAATTAATAATTAAGTGGTCTATCAAATAAGTGTAGCCTTAATTGATTGGCTACCTAAACCAACTTAATTTTTCTGTCTTTGTTTTTAGATGAAATTATTTCCTTCTTTTTGTATCATGTGTTCTTGCCCACCATGGGCACAACACTGTTGGCTTTGGACCACTCTCTTGCTTGTCTGCCCATTACAGCAAATCTGAGACTTCCATCTCCCCTTTTTTCTGTGATGCCAAGTTGCCTTTCCCCAGCCTTCCCTACCGATTTCCAGCCCAAAAGACCCTTTCCCTGTGTTTCTGCTGTCACCACAAGAGCTTCCCTTTACTCCTTGCCAGATCACTGCAGCACACCAGCTTACACCTAAATGGTAATTTCTGGAAATCTGAACAGAAGCCAGCTGAGCTCACCGTGAAGTGGCGGGACCTGCTTGCGCCTGAGCCTGTCCCAGATCTTTCCTCCACGCTCCCTCTTTGCAATCCTCTCGGCAAGCTGCATGCTTCCCGGTTAGCAGCCTTGACAAACTAGTAAGGAGGCTAATTTTAGGTTACTTCATCACAGGAAAGATAAGGTGTCCTTTCCAAATCAGTAGTATTGCCACTGCTGTTTTCCAGAGTGAAGAAGACCTGGGGCCCCACCTTGCTCGGCCATTGGGCGGTGCTTGACAGCTCGTAGAAATACGCCTAAGCCTATAGGACTTGTCATCTGCCCTAGAGGAAAATGGTCAGGAAATAAGGGAACGTCTTTGGTCCTTATAGAGACTTCAAGGCCCAGTTTCAATACTCTTACTTTCATAACTAGATGGCCATCATTTGATCCTCCTTTAGGGGTGTCCTCACAGTATGGTCAAAAATTCAAGATGGGGTTCATGATGGTGGAATTAGCCACACCTTTGTGACCACCATATTCTCCCATTTGACCATACCCCCAGATGTTCCTGCTATGGTTTTACGCATTACAGGAAGTCGACTTGCAACCATTTGTTTAATGACTCTTCAAAAGTTACAACGGCACTGAAAAAAGTAACTTAGCTCTGTTTTTCACATTTGTAGCATCCCTGTGGTCACATGGTCAAAATTTGGACCCTTGGCAACTGGGTCAATTTATGGCAGTGTCCCGGGGTCACTGCCATAAATCACCTTTTGTGATAATCAAAGTGAATAGGGAAGCCAGATTCACTTAACACCCATGTTACTAACTTTAACAACTACTGCGATTCATTTAATGACTCTGGCAAGAAAGGTCATGAAATGGGGCAAAACTCACTTATCAACTGTCTTGCTTAGCAACGTAAATTTTGGGCTCCATTGTGGTCATAAGTCGAGGACTACCATGCCTGTGCTCTCTCTCTCTCTGTGTTTGTATGTGTGTGTGTGTGTGTGTGTGTGTGTGTGTGTGTTTAAGAATGTGTACTTATTTGTCAAATTTCCAAATTGTCCAAATCAATTTGGGTGGTTTCACAAGATTAAAAGACAGCATTATGAATAAAACAAAATATTATAGGAAAGTACAACAAGGATAGGAAGGGAACAAAAAACCAGAACCTATCACTGCATCACTCCATCTAAAAGGGACATCTCCAAACAACCTCAGGTAAGCCTTGGGGAGAGAACCAAGTTTTTGAAGGTAGGCAAAAGGGCAGGGGAAGAATATGGATCCAGGGACCAGTGCAGTAACAGTAGCACCTCTATGACCAAAATAAACAAACAGCAGCAATATATGCGTATACATCAGGCATGGGGGGGAAATTCATATAAAATCTTTTCCACTCCCAAAATTGTTTATTTAGAAAAACATGCATTGTACATAAACCTACTTATAAAATCACGTTTAGCATCTTGCATTCAAAAAATATAGTTATTTTTATAATAATTATAGGCTTTTCAGCCGGTGGCAGCACTAGACAAGCTCACCTGGCTTTCAAAGTTAAGCAGGATTGGGCTTGATTAGTATTTGGATGACAGATCTCTAGGACAGTGTTTCTCAACCTTAGCAACTTTTCAGTTGTGTGGACTTCAACTCCCAGAATTCCCCAGTCATTCCTAGTCAGGAATTCTGACAGTTGAAGTTCACATGTCTTATAGTTGACAAGGTTGAGGAACACTGCTCTAGGGAATTCCGTGACTGTGGACCAGACTGGGAAGCTGAAAAGTATCCCTGAAGAAATCAGGAATAAATCACTTGTGTGTGTTGCTGCTTGTGTCCCTGTAGTTCCCAGGAACCAAACTCAAGTTGAGCTTTTTCTGCCACATTTTCTGACATAGAGGAAATAGATACATGTCTATAGAGATTCTCAGCCATATACATTTATCCATCGACATGTATCTATTTCCTCCATGTCAGAAAATGTTTCACAAAAAGTTCAATGGTTGTAAGTGTAAAAACCGGTCATAAGTTACTTTTTCCAGTATGGTTGTAACTTACAAACAACTATTGTAAGTTGAGGATTACCTGTATACCTCTCATCCATTTTCAGGACATTAAAACTCAAAAAGAGTTTATAATGTTTCTGAAAATAAAATTTGGAAGGAAATGGCAAGCAATTTTGTCAGTTACAAAGAATGTTATCACAATGTATTGGTCCTTAAAAATGAAAAATAAATTGTGTTCACATCTACCCTTAGTGATGGAATCTCTCTGGGTGATTTGGCTAAGTTGCCAAATTCCTTGCAACCCTAGCTATTTCACAGTGTTGCCATTGCTAAAAAATAGAGGAAGCAAAGCCATGAACCTCTGGACAGAAATGTACATGTATTATATTTTGAATTATATTAAATAATTGAAATGCTACATTGTAATGCCTAAAAAAAATAAAATAAACCTGGGGCCGAAACTTTGGCTTCATGGTGTAAGAAACCATGATACAGAATAATACTGTAGACACTTCCTTCTGTGAATATACTGCAACCCTTTATTAAGGAATATTTTCAGCAAGGATCACAGAGGTTGCCAAAAAAAGGTTTGACACAGCTACAAAAAAGGTTCTGGAGGTGATAGCAAAAGTTAATCATCTGTTTACAGATTAGGCTACTGCTCCAATAAAATCAACCCTTAAATATGTTTAATCAGTTACAGAATTAAAAACAATAACAGCAAGTGAGTATTAAACTCTTACAAAAATATAGGTGGAAGGCAGGTTAGATCATTCTTCTAATAGAACACCTGCTGCATATATCAATTGCTCATATTAGAACAATATAAAAGGGAGGGGAATCTGCTGTCAAAATAAGAGTTACTGGGCTCTGGACCTCGGAGGTCTTCTACTCCAACTCTCTGCTCAAGCAGGAGATCCATTACCATTCCGGGTAAGTGGCTGTCCAGTCTCTTCTTAAAAGCCTCAAGTGATGAAGCACCCACAACTTCTGAATACAAGCCGTTCCACTGGTTTATTGTTCTCATTGAAAAGAAATTTCTCCTTAGTTCTAGGCTGCTTCTCTCCTTGATTAGTTTCCATTGCTTTCTGTCTTGCCTTCTGGTGCTTTGCAAAATAGGTTGACCCCCTCTTCTTTGTGGCAGCCCCACAAATATTGGAACACTGCTCTCTTGTTATCCAGTCCCTTCTTTTCACTAGACTAGCCATATCCAATTCCTGCAACTGTTCATGTTTTAGCCTCCACTCCTCATATCATCTTAGTTGCACTCTTTCTAGAGTCTCAGTGTCTTTTTTATATTGTGGTGGCCAAAACTGGATGCCATATTCCAAGTGTAGTCTTACCAAGGCCTCATAAAGTAGTATTAACACTTCACATGATTTTGATTCTATCCCTGTTAATGCAGCCTAAGATTGTATTGGCTTTTTTGGCAGCTGCCGCATACAGTGTTGCTGGCTCATATTTAAGTGATTGTCCACTAGGACTGCAAGATCCCTCCCACAGTTACTGCTATTGAGACAAGTTTCACCTAATCTGTACCTGTACATTTGGTTTTTCTTGCATACATGTAAAACCTTTTTTTTTTTTCTTGTTAGATAGGACCCAGTGTTCAGGTCTGGCAAGATCCACCTGGATCTTGAGCCTATACTGTATTCTGGGCTATTCCTGCCAACTTGGTGTTGTCTGCAAATTTGATGAGTTCCCCTTCTATTCTCTCATCTAAATTGTTTATGAAGATATTGAAGAGTATTGGGCCTAAAACAGAACCTTGGGGTACCTCACTGCTTCCTTCCTTCCATGTAGATATAGTTCCATTAAGGACTACACATTGGATGTGATTTTGTTAGCTAGTTACAAATCCATCTAGTTGTGATGTTGTCTATCCCACATTTTTCTAGTTTAATAAGTAGGTTGTGGTCTACTTTGTCAAATGCCTTACTGAAATCCAAGTGTACTATGTCCACTGTATTTTGCTGATCCCCTAATTAAGTCACTTTGTCAAAGAATGAAACAAGATTTGTTTGGCATGATCTATTTTTGACAAATCCATGTTAGCTTCTGGTTATAATTTTGCTTGCTTCTAGGTGTCTGCTGATCTGTTGCTTATCTTTTCCAGGATCTTCCCAGGTATTAATGTCAGACTGATTGGTCTGTAGTTTTCTGGATCTGTTTTTCCCCCTTTTTCGAAGATGGGAACCATATCAGCTCTTTTCCAGTCCTCTGGTAGTTCCCCAGTGCTTCAGGATCTTTGAAAGATATGGGCCAATAGTTCTGCTGTCACGTCTGCCACCTCTTTCAGAACTCTGGGATGTAATCCATCAGATCCTGGTGATTTGAACTCACCTAGGGTGGACAAGTGTTCTCTTACCATATTCTTGCCTATTTTAATTTGAATTCCTAGTCTGTCTTTTACGGTTCTGTTTTTGGTAGGCTGGGCTACTTGTGTGTGTGTGTTTGTGTGTGTGTGAAGACAGATGCAAAGAAAGAATTAAGCAGCTTTGCTTTCGCCCTGCTGTCCATCACTTCCTTTCCATCTTCTCCCATTAGTGAGCTGATTGTTTCTTTTTTCTTGTCTTTTATAGGTTGAAAGAAACTTTTTATTATTATTTTTGACATTTGTTGCAAGTCTTTCATTCTGAGCCTGACTTTATCTTTGCAGACGGGCTACATGCTGGCTATATTCAAGCTTCAACAAAACTTCTTATTGGTTGAAGAATAAGTATATATAACATTTTCCTACACATAATCTTTGACTTACAACAATTCATTTAGTGAGAATTCAAAGTTATGACACTGCAAAAAGTGACTTATGACCATTTTTTACACTTACAATCGTTGCAGCATCTCCATGGTCACATGAACAAAATTCAGACGCTTGGCAATTGATTGTCTAGTTGCAGTTTCCTGGAGCCATGTGATCACCTTTTGCAACCTTCTGACGAGCAAAGTCAATGGGGAAGCCAGATTCACTTAACAACCATGTTACTAACTTAAGAACTGCAATGATTCACTTCACAACTATGGCAGGAAAAGTTGTAAAATGGGGCATAATTCACTTAATAAATATCTTGCTTAGCAACAGAAATTTTGGGCTCAATTGTGGTTGACTACAATTGTTGTAGTCTACAACAGACTATCAGAACACAAGGGTGTAAGCAGATTTTTCGTTAGCCTGTATTCAGCCAGGGAAAGGAACTCATTAGGCAAAAGGTATTAAGTGCATTGAATGTTATCCAAATACCTTTCCCTGATGCACACTTAAGAAAGAGGAGATTTTAGGATGCTTTATGTTGGTCCAAATGATTCCCACCCAGTTTAAGGGATTTGAAGACTATGGTCATATTTCACTGAGAATCAAAGTTGTTCTGACTATTATGATGCCCTCCAGTGAGCCCCCATATCCAATACACAGGAGTAGCATTACAATAGGTAGGTTGATCAATGGAAGGGAACATTTCTTCAAAATCATGCTTCTAGCTTACAACTTATGCTTGCAAGATACCGGTTCCATCTAATGCAGCGTTTCTCAAACTTGGCCACCTTAAATTGGCTGGCTGGAGAATTCTGGGAGTTGAAGTCCACACAGTTTAGATCAGGGGTCTTCAAACTTGGCCTTTATGACTTGTGGACTTGAAGTCCACAAGTCATAAAAGGGCCAAGTTTGAAGACCCCTGGTTTAGATGGCCAAATTTGAGAAGCACTTTAACATGTTGTTATGCTAGAGATGTCTGTCGCTTGCTTGTAGTCACCCTTTAATCAATCACATCTTCAAAATAAGATTGAAATTTGACTTCCAAGTGAACTTTTACTCCCAAATGGGACACCGACATCATGAGTTGCATTTTGTGGGACAATATCTCTTGGAGAATTCCTCATGTTCAGTTCCGTAGGAAACTTGGGAGTCCCAGACCAACTTTGTTCAGCAATCTGTCCCATCCGAGCCCATATAACCGCTTGAAAGCCCGGAGCTTTCCTGCACAAGCCACCTCCGTAGTGGGCCAAGACCAGCGGACTGTAACCGTATTACAGCTCGTACCCCACGGGGATAAAGCCGGTAAAATCCAGTGCGTGGCCACCAACCGGATAAACACTAGAGGGCAGCGAAGAGCCACCTGCCTGCTCCTCTGGACTGGCATCGGGTGACTCGCAGGGCAGTCCGGCTGGGCAAAAACTGGGTTCCGCGGCGCTCGCCGGCCCCCCAAAGCAGAGCCAGGCCAGCTTGGGGCTCGCAGGGGCTGCCCCGGCCCTCAGCTCAACAGGGCCGCCGAGGATTGCCCGGCAGAAGCGGGAAGAGACAGCGCCCCATGCCGCCCTCCGCCGCCTCTCCCTCGGGCGAGCTAGGAAAGGCGGCCTGCCCCGTGCAGCGCCTCCCGTCCTATCGGGGCCCTCCGCGAATGGGAAGGGCGCTTGCGCGTTACGCGCGCCGTGTCGGCGCTTCTGGGCCTGTTTCCCGCCCGCCCTGCCGCATTTGTAAGGCCGGCCGGAAAGCAGCCTCGCCGCGGTCACTCCCGAGAAAGGGAGGGACGCGTAGCGGCCGCGGTGAGTCCAGCCCGGGCGGGGTGCTTCCCGGCGCGGAGAGGAGAGGAGGCCGCTAGGGAAGGCGCGGGCGGAGCCGGGGCTGGCCGGAGAGGCGGTTTGGGAGGACGGCTCGGCGGGGCGTCTCTCCTCCTTCTGGGGGCTCGGAGTAGCAGTCCGGGGAGAGCTCATCGCCGGCTGCTCCCCTCCTTTCCGCCCCAGCGGGTAGGCCTTCTGGGGAGAGGGCAGGCCGAGCCAGGACTTCAGGCAGCTCGACTCCTTTCCCCCTTTTATTTAAGAGGGGAAGGAAAGAACCCCTTTCCTAAAATTTTGCAGGCCCCGTTGGACCCGCAGACCGCGGAGAGGGCAGGAGTGTGGGCGAAGAGGGGAGCCAGGAAAGGTTAAAACCTGGCTCCCCCCTCCCTCCAATTAAAATTAGAGGAGAAGGCTGTGGGTCCGCTCCTAGCCGTACCCCAAATTCAAAACTAGCAGCCTCCAGTCGCTGGAGAAGGCGAGGGGGCGTATGCTCGTCGCGTTTATCTTCTCTTGGACATGTTTTTCCCACAGGCTTCTGTTTGGCTGCTGGGAGAAACGAGGGATTTGGATGGACGGGCCTTTCCTTTCATTGAAAACGGTCCTGCTTGTGATCGTCTTCCTCCCAATTGGCCCAAAAGCCAGCCTGACTTGTTTATGGGCAAATTCCTGCCTGCTTTCTGTTTTCCTTCCACAAGTAAAATGGCTGCAGAGGGTTGTTTTTTTGGGGGGTGGGGTGGGTGAAAAGTGAAAGCTGAAGAAAAAGTGTAAAGTATCAGTGAAGGGGCAGTATCCCATAATGATATGAAAGCCTGTTGTTTCATAAATCATGTAACCCAACTTTTTTTTAATTCAGAAGTAGGTCACATTGCTTTCAGCAAAGCTTGCTTTTTAAATAAGGGATTGGATTGCAGTTCAATCTATGCACCTGAAACTTTTGCTGGGGACCTGTGTTGTTGTGAAAGATATGAAAGGTGCTGTCTAATATTTCTTCTTGCACTGGCATTCTTCCAAAGTATACAAAACTGTTTTGTATATCATATTACTCAAATAATTGCCATTCCCAAGTCCTATTATACTTGAAAACTTACTTGCACAAAAGTGCATATAGTTGTATAATCTCAGACCTCACTTATCTAATGCTCTTTTTATGATAGAGCTTTCCATTAATATGAAATAATTGAAATTATAGAAATATCCCATCAAAGTATTTTTCTTCCTACATAGGTGTTTAATATATTAAATATTAATATATTGTTCAGAGTGGCTACTGAAATGAGTTGGGTATAGGGTTAGGATCTGTAAATTCAGACAGGAAGATCAAGTATGCTCTAGGTCTTGACTGTTTTTTTCTATTACTATTCACTGTTTAATTACAGAGTGTATATAATTCAACAGAAAATGCAGAAGTCCTTAGAAAAGTAATGGTGAGAATAGCTCTTTTAGATATGTGCCTATGTTAGGAACATTTAAACATATACATGTTGGCTCCATAGTCAGAAAATGCTCACTATAATATCAGCACTCCCAGAGATCTATTTTCTTCAGTAGATACCATTTTTTCTGTGTCAAGAACACTAATATATATCACCCATATTTATATGGATGATCAGTTATATAGCATAATGACACATTTACATGAATAATGAGAACTATTACTCATGTAAGGGCAGTGTTAATTGATGAAATATGCAGAGCTAAGACTTGGGAATGTTGAACAGAAGCTGAAGGTTGTTTGAGGTAGACAAGGAACAAGGAGCAGTAATTTCAAAATAAAGGACATTATGGCTTTTAAAGTAGACAGAATCTGCCTCTTTGCTGGTTTTATCCCAAAGCTCGCAGTTATTTGTTGACTCTCTTACGTGTACACTTTTGCTTCCCAAATTGCCTCCACTTACCAAGAATATATTAATGCTTTAAAAAAGAAAAAGAAAATGTGTAAAATTGTTATTATTGTTATTTTAATAACAATAATAAACTTAAAAAACATCAATACATATATTTTTAAAAGGTGATAGAATGAAGTTTTCATTTTCCTTTTGATCTTACATAATGATATGGAGATTATAGTATTCCTGTTCATCTTGAATAAAGTAGTTACGTTATATGTAAGTGATGTTGCAATAATGATTCATACCACTGTATGCTTCTGGAAAGCTCTAGGTTTATGTAGAAGATTTTTTCAGAATGCTTAGGTGGACGAATGAAATAAATCTGTAATCCCTGGAAATGGAATAGAACTGTTAGATTTATTCTACCTATTATTATTCTTGTTGCTAAGAGATTTTTGTAAATGTTTGGCAAAGGCAAACAAATATTTACAGTGCATTCATAGAGATTAATTCAGTGAGGGCCTTTGTTTTCAGCAGGACTTATTCTTGGATATATATTTTATACTGCATATCCTAACAAAGTTTAACTATTCAAAACTTTTTAGGAGAGAGCATATTCTTTCTGGTACATAGATATGATTTTTTTTTAAAAAAGTGACTATTTTCTACACCAGTGTTTCTCAACTTTAGCAATTTTAAGATGTGTTGCCTTCAGTTCCCAGAATCCTGGGAGGTAATATCCACACATCTTTGAAGGGTTCTGTAACTGGAACAAAAAGAAATTGTTTAGCCTAACTATTGCTATCTCACTTTTGTAAACAGCATTTGTGTCGGGACAAATTTTATGCAAGCATGAGAAACATGTACATGGATGGGATGTACTGAAGGATGGAATAAGGGAATGTACAGGAATGATTGATGTCTTCCTTATGATGTGATGGCTCTGTTGTCTGATTTTCATTGGCTAACAAAGTTTATAAAGCAATGCTACTAACTTTCTAAGGCAGGGGTCCCCAAACTGGGCCACGGCCCACTACCAGGCTGCGGCCGCTTGGCCACCAGGCCGCGTGAAGGGATGGCCAGTGCACACGCACACACACCCCACTCACACTAGTGCCGCCCGGAGCATCCCGCCGGTGCTAGCGCCACCCCGCTCCACCCTGAGCATCCCACCGGCGCTAACGCCGCCCCGCCTTCGAGTGTCCCACCGACGCTTGTGCCACCCTGAGCATCCCGCCAGCACTAGTGCCGCTCCTCCCCCGAGCATCCCACTGGCACTAGCACCACCCATAGTGTCCTGCAGCCCCGTTTGCATATGCGCTTGCATGCAACCGTTTGCGTGTGCGCATGCGCTCACGTGCGGCCCATTTGCACGCATGCGCGCACATGCCTGCCTCCCTTTCAGGGCCGCCAAATCAAAAAGGTTGGAGACCTCTGTTCTAAGGTGTGGCACTTCTGGACATAACTCTGCCAGCGTTCCAGATTGTTTGCCACCCAGCTATTTTATTTGATCAATTAACACACTGTTTCCTCAAGAAGCCTCCGTTTGAGTTGCCTGATTAGACTTTTAATGGTATCTCAAATTTAAGTAAGGGCCAGGGACCTTACATCTTAAAATTGCTAAGGTTGAGAAATAATGTTCTACACCAGGGGTCTTCAAACATGGCCCTTTTATGACTTGTGGACTTCAACTCCCAGAATTCCTCAGCCAGCGTACTTGGCTGAGGAATTCTGGGAGTTGAAGTCCACAAGTCATAAAAGGGCCAAGTTTGAAGACCTCTGTTCTACACCATGCTATATTATAACCCTTTCTTAATCTGAATGGGACCAGTGATATTGATAGAAATTTTTAGAAAATTTGTGTAAGATATTTAAAAATACAGGAATAGATTTTTATAGGTATTATGATGTGGAATTTTAAATACCTTTATGTAAATCTCAATTTACCTAAAACTTCTCTCTTTCAAGAATCCATATATTATTTTTCAACAGGACTATATTTATCTTGTCACTTTTCTTGTTTTTACATGTGTTTGCTATTGCTTCTTAAATGAACTTTGCACTGTATCTTGTCATCATATTGCAAAATTAGTCCTTACTAAGTAGTTTGAGAGTGATGAGTTCTTAAAAATAATACACATGCTATGAGTTGCAAAATGGATTTTTTATTATATTTGATTATTTTTCCTAGAGCTGTGGCACAGTAGTATTACAGTGAGGGAGGAACTTTGTCCATTGCAGTACAGAATAGGGCTTTTTGTTTATTATTTATTATTTTATTTTTTCTAATAAATTTCTTGCTAATTAAATGGAAGTCTTAATTTATCATTTCATTTCATTGAGAAAAACTTTTTTAAAATTCTCTGTTAATCAAAAAGTTAATTTGTAGATTATTTATTTAGGGCTGGACAAATTTGGATTCCATTAATGTGTATCTGTTTATTTTCTTGCAACAGATTAAAATTGTACACGCAGTTGTTGACATGAATGCATAAATACTGCTATGCACTCCTCAAGGCAACGTCATCTTAAATGTCTCCTAAATGTGGTAGGATTTAGTTATTTACTTTCTGTGTTTCAGTCTGAAGCAATATTTGAATCAAGTTTAGTTAGGAATAAATATATAAGATTCTAGATTTGAGCAGAAAGTCATATTTGGAATTGGCTCAGATAGGCGAAATACGTGTGAGTTGTAGGATAGGATAACATTTCCATGTCTCCAAAATATCTTGTTATTTCCGGTATGTTCCCATACCCATTTCTGATTTTAAACTCTCAACTCTAGTCCATTTTCAATTAGCCTGTGCCATATGCAGCATTTCAGATTTAAAATGTAAAAAAAAAAAATTCTACAGAGTTCTTTGAATTATAATCCATTTGAGAGATGAGGAACTCTTAGAAGATTTTTAGGTGAGAATATCTGATGAACTACAGTTAGACCATAGTTGCTATAACCTGTTTTGATTCAGGCTTTATTTTTAATTTTGAAAGTGCAACAGAATTCCTTTTATAAGCAGTTTTAAATTTAGGAAAACTAGTCCATAGCATACCTGTCCTACTCTGTGCCCAAAGCGTGTCCAGGAACACTTCAAAAGTTGCATTGTATTTCCCAAATACTGATTAGCAGTTAGGTGGACTTCAGTTGTGTATATAATTAATAGGCTAGGGAAAAAAGCTTTTATGGGTATTTAATATTATAAATGTATTTGATTTGTATTTTTCCTTGCTGTCTGAAAGAACATTCAAGGCCACTTGTAGTTAAAACAATGCATGTGAAGGTGTGGTGTGCTGTCCCATACACATGCATAAATATAGGTTAAATCATAAACAATTGCCATTTAAAGATCATCTGTTCCTAAAGAAGACAGAATGTCAAGCTTTGCTTCTGAGAAAGTACATTTCCCAGATTGGGATCAGTGCAGGAAAAGGCTGTCTTGGACCATGCTTTGACCATAAATAAGCTTTCAAGGAGAGGAACTTTAGAAGGCTTCCGCCTAGAGATTAATCCCCAAGCAGTTTCATTATGGCAGAAGTGATCCCTCTTATAATCAATCCTAAGCTGTTTATGGCTTTAAAAGTTAATAACGGAAAACATTTGGCTATTCGGGCCAGTCTTCCAGTATAGGCATTTCCCTACACAATTATTTTCAGCGCTTTAACACCAGTTCCCCCAAATTGGATTACATCATTTGAAAATCCTTGAAAAGCATTATTCAAGCTCTGCTTTAACTTTTAATTTGTGATGACTGCCCTATATTCTTACGTTACATTCTTTTTGTGTTCCCAGAGTTTGCTTAGGTATTTTAATAGTTAATATATATAATTAGAAGTTGTAGAATCTAACTTCATGATTTATTAAATTCGTTTGGCTCACTTTAAATATCTTAATTAGTGTTCTGTGGTTTCCTATAATGTTTGAATTCTCGGGCGGGGGGGGGGTTGAAACAGAACAATTGATGCTATATTGTTCTAGAATGATATTTAATGCATGCATAATATTTTTGAAAACAGCTTTGAAAAAGGCCTTTAGAATAGTATTGCATCACTTCTAAATAGCAGTTATTTGGAAGCAGAAATAACCCTTTATGACAGGGGTCTTCAAACTTGGCCCTTTTATGACTTGTGGACTTCAACTCCCAGAATTCCTCAGCCAGTGTGCCTGGCTGAGGAATTCTGGGAGTTGAAGTCCACATGTCATAAAAGGGCCAAGTTTGAAGATCCCTGCTTTATGATAATGCAACTCTGGAGGCTACTTCATCTCTTTGAAAGGACATGTTGTAGAAGTTGTTTTTACTTTTTAATACGACACAAAGAGAAATTATATATGTGAAGAGCTGTCACACTAAACTTACTCAGTTTGTGAAAAGTAAAATGCAATTAAACAAATTATCCTTGGTTTGATCCTGCCTAAGTTTTCTAAGTGTGACCCCTGACATATCCTCTAAAAAAACCCCAATTTACTCTAGCAATAAAATAGCAACCCCACACTTCTGATAGTTACGAGAGCAAAAATTTCCAAATAACATAATTATTAGAAATAGTTAAATAATTTTTTTTTTTTTTGGCTCCTTCAAGTCATTATTAACTCCTGACCACTGTCTGGAACAAATCCCTGTAGTTTTCTTGGCCAGGTTTTTCAGAAGTGGTTTGCTTTAGGTATACATTTGAAAATTCTTGCAGTGTTTTTATTTGGGCTGGTCGTAAAAATTGAGGGGTGAAAGTAGTATAGCTTGATATAAATGCTAACCTTACTGACTAACCTTTTCTTCTGTGACAGTAATGCTGGTGGAACGCTTTTGCAGATTGAAGGCAGAATATTGAAAGGACTTGCAACATGTTATGTTGGGGAAATGCATCTTTTGGACAACTTGGATTGGGCGGTATTGATGAAGAGATTGTCCTGGAACCCAGAAGATGCAGCTTCTTTGTAAACAAAAAAGTTCAAGATGTCGGCTGTGGACTGAGGCATACTGTGTTTGTATTGGATGATGGGACTGTGTATACCTGTGGATGTAATGATTTAGGACAGTTAGGCCATGACAAATCTAGAAAACGACCAGGTAAGATAAAAAATAATGTTGGTTGGATCCTGCATGGTTTTGATTCTAAATTTTGGTACCAGATTTGCACACTTGAAGGCATCTAATTAATGTATAATATCAAACTAATTCATATTTAAAGAGCTTTACCACATTTTTTTAAACCAATGATTATATAGGGATGTTAAGATTTTGAAAATATTACATTTGAGGAATCTTATCTAATTTTTGTGTTTAAATTTCTCATGATGGTATCTTTTATCCTGGACATCATTTTGAAAATTGATAATTTGTACCAGAAAGGGTATATATAATACTCTGAAGGTGGATGGGGTTGATAGAGTTTCCTTTTATGAAATACTTGATGTGAAAGATCCCTCTTTATGTGACTTTCTATTTGTATATGTGCTTCCCAGTACAGTGGCCACATATGTTTTAAAAGAAAGAAAAAACCCCTATTTTTTGTTTATTATACTTGAATTAAATTCAGTAAATTTAAATTGAAAAGCACCTAGACGGTTTGGAAGATCCAGCACACCAGTGGCAGTGATAAAATAAATTTTGCATTGCTTTACTCTATAAAAGTAATCTACCAGTTTCTACAAAATTACTTTCTTGGGAAGTATGGCACATTAGTAGTTCTAGAAAGGTTTTGGCTAATCTGAATAACTAATGGATCCTTAAGAAGACAGACAACTGAGGTTTTGTTAACTTTTATCTTAGTCTCTTGAGTGATAATATTTGAAGAAAATGATAGAAATGACAAAATGCTTTATTATAGCTTGGAAAATTTTGGAAGGATGAATCTTCTATTCAGTTTTGCTTTCTGGGGAGAGTAAGCAGGTATAGTTTTCATTCTTAAATCCTGATGTGTATTACAGGTAGTCTTTGACTTACAACTGGTCGTTTAACCAGTTACAATGGCCTCAGAAAGGGTGCTTTATAGTCCATAAAGCACTTTCAGCTGTTGATATGCCGTGCTCTCTCTCCCCCCCCCCCCGGTTATGTGGCTGGTTACCAAGCACCCTCACCATTTGCAATCTCCTTGCCAGTTTCCCCAGTGGAGCAGCTGGCAAAGAGTCCTGCAAGGACACTCTCTTTTCTTTGCGGCACTGGCTGAAAGGGCTGCCTGCTGGGATTTTCTGAATATTTTAGCTCTAGTCTTGCAGCGCAATGAAGGATTCTCCCCCCCCCCCCAAGTAAATGGAAGGGAGTGGAAATCCTTCATTGGGCTGTAGGACCAGAGCTAAAGTCTTTAGGATTTTAACACTGTTCTTGCAGACCACAGTGAAGGATTTTTCCCCTGTGGATGGAGGGATGGCAGAGGAAATTTTTTGTTGGACTATAGGAATGGAACTAAAACCTTCAGGATTTGAACTCTGTTCTTGCAGCCTAATGAAGGATTGCACCCCTCGTGGACCCTCCCCTGGCCTCCCCCTCCCCAAGGCATCTTGTCCTTACCTGGGATTCCATCTGCTTAACATGCAGGGAGATTGCTTAATGACGCAACCAGGAGTGCTGGAATTGCACTCATTGGCCAAAGCAGTTACATGAGTGTCTTGCTTGCTTAATTACCATTTCACTCAACACTGACATTCCAGTCCCAGTTGTGGTCATTAAGTCGAGGACTACTTGCCTGTGTGTGCAAGTGTAATATTCAATGTTATGTTTTGTGATTATATTGGCTATTGCTGTCCAAGGTTTTAATGCAGAAATTCAGAAATTATAGTCTCTAGAAACAACTCGGACTTTGGCTTTCGATTGTATGAAAATCACTGTCACACCCTCAACCCTTCTATTCCTTTTTACTTTCGGGTTCTGCCATTTTGCTGGGAGGGGGGGAGGCTGTTAGGCCATGCCGTTGGGAGGGGGGGAGGTCGGTCAGTGTTTCCTCCGCTTTGTTCCTCACCCCTTTGATGCCGCAGTGTGTGAACGGGAGAGGAATGTGCCCTGGGCCATCTGTCTTATCTCCACTCCGATGGGAGGAGGCTGTAAGGAAACGAAACCCTGAGAACAGCGCCTGGGATCTGTGCTTATCACCTACCGGTTCCCATAACAACTTCGCACCTGAGGATTGGATGAAATCAAACTCGACATCTGGCCAAAGGGGAGGGGTTTTGAAAGGGATGCTTTAATGTAACATTTTGCGCGGGGGGGGAAACGTTAGATCTCGCTTTGCTCTTCTGCTATCACTAACTCTCAATAAAAGTTCCTTTTGAAACAATGCCTGTTTCAAGAGTTCTGCTTTCTTGGGAGGAATAGCTGAGGCAGGACCTTACAATCACTTCCAGATGTAGTTAGATGTGATGGCTTCCCCGGAGGCCAGCTCAGACAATGAGGAAGAGCTGGCTCTGGGGACTCTGGAGGGGGGGTGCGGAGGAGTGTCAGGAAGTTGCTGAGGGCTCCCAGCCAGGAATGGAGAGGCCAGGCACAGCAGAGAGGTTGCTGGAGGGGCAACCGGACGAACGGCCTGCTGAAGAAGGAAAAGGAGAGGTGCAGTTGCAGCTGGCCAGCGGGGATGAGGAGGATTTGCCGCCTCCACCTGATTTGCAGTTGCACAGGGCTGAGAGAAGAAGGCACAGCGGAGGTCGGCAAGGCTACTGGAGAGGTGACAGCCTCACCTCTCCTGATGAGCTACACAGGCAAGTGCCTATTTAATTGGATGAGAGGAGTTGGGGGTTGTTGGAAACAACTGCCCATTTCTTGCTGTGTGCATGCTTCGCCCTCATGCTCTTGATTTTCTCAGCTCTGGATTGTGTTATGATTGACTGTTTGGACTTGATTAGTTTGTGGGTTTTGGACCTTTGGACTTCAGACTGGACTTGGACTGTGGACTCTTAAGGACTTTACATTTGCATTTGCCCTTGGATTTGGTAGCCTTGTGCCTTGATGGAACAATGTTGGCCTTCTTAGGACTTCCTAGGACTTTGCAAGTGGGTCCAACTGGATTCATATTAGGGGCTTGGACTTTCAGTAAATCCCTTAATACCTTTGTGCGTGTCATGCTTGTGGATTAAAACAGGACACTAGATAAATTCAGGTACATCAGTGTTTAGGATATCTTTTAATTAGTAATGGCTTCAGTCCTCTCCTAATTAATCCGAACTGCTGTTTCTAGCATGAGTGAAATTATTTAGGGTTCTGAAACTTGTCCCTTGGGGATAAAAATTCAGACCTTGCTGGGTGCAATTATCAATAAGTAGACTCGGGGTTCTCAGACTGTGACGTATCTTAGGCCGGAAGTAGTATAAAATTGACTTGATTTGTTAGTTAAAGACACATTTTTTGCTATTTCCACTTTTTAATTTATGATTACAGAGCAAGTTGGTGCCTTGGATGCTCAAAACATTGTCACTGTTTCTTGTGGAGAAGCCCACACGTTAGCATTAAATGACAAGGGTCAAGTCTATGCCTGGGGTTTTGCTGTGGATGGGCAGCTGGGCTTACCTGGCACTGAGGAATATACCAGAGTCCCCAGGTAAGACGAAAATAATCAAATAATGTTTCAAGAATTCCTTAGGAAAATGCTTACTTTTGGATTACTTTAACTGTGTACATTTGGGGCACGATGGCTCAGCAGTTAAAGGCACTGAGCTTGTCAGCTGGAGAGCTGATAATCCCCGCGACGGGGTGAGCTCTTGTTATTTGCCCCAGCTCCTGCCCTCCTAGCAGTTCAAAAGCATGCTATAGGTGAGTAGATAAATAGGTGCCACTTTGGTGGGAAGGTAACAGCGTTCCATGTGCCTCGGTGTATAGTCACGCTGGCCACATGACCACACAAGTGTCTTCAGACAATGCTGACTCCCTCGGCTAAGAAACGGAGCTGAGCACTGCCCCCTGGAGTTGGAAATGACTGGACAGGGGAAGCCTTTACGTTTAACTTTTATGTACATTTAGATTTTTTTTCATATTCAGTTTTCTGTAAAATAATTTGCATCAATATACTCTTGAAAGCTGCTGTACTGTACTGAAGCAACTACTAGAGCTTCTAGTAGTTTTCAGTATTTCCTTAGTTGTGTACTCAAGAGTAGATGGCATACATTTTTTTTGTAATAAGTAAATACACTATTTATAATACCGACATTCTTTATGAGATTCTAATTGGGAATTTAATGCACGTTAAGTAGCACGATAGTTTATTCCTTCTTCGTGGACGTGGACCAAAACGCAGTGTAGATTTGATTGAATTAAAATTAAATGAAATGCTGATAATATCTTATTTATTTAAAAATGTCCCCCCTTGGTCACATTCAGATTTAGCCAGCCATTCAGGCTTTTGGGAGGTTTCTATAAGTGACATCCAAGACATACTGTACTTTTGCTAAAACTGGCTTGTTTTCATTACTGGTAGATGCACTTTTTTGAGTTAAGCATGAGAATGAAATAGCATTGTGAAATCAGTTTCATTTTAGCAGTTGCAAAAAAGCAAGTGGATACTTCTGAGGTTTTAATGATTTTGCAAAATATTTGGAAATTTATTTTGATTTATTAAGCTGCCATCCTTAAACTATATAAATAGCATATTTTCCAACATAGCTTTAACACTCGTGCAGCATTTTCATTCTGAGTATTGTAGAATTGCTATGGAACTTAACATTCATTTATTTAAAAATATTTATATGATATCAAAATTGCTATCAAAATTGAATAATTTGAAGCCCCAACACAAGAGCTGCATGCTTAGAACAATTATAATATATTTGCATTAGTATCCATCATGTTTTCTCCTCAAAAGTTCCCTCTTCTTTTAAGTATTAGGGCCAATTAAAAAATAGTGTGGGGATTTATTGTTTGGACCTGCAGGAGCAAAAATGGTTGGCTGGCATCCAGTATCCAGAGCACAAAGATTTCTCTATTGCAGTTGGCAACTGCTGTCTAGAATAATAGGTAATTTCCAGTACTTAATAGAGCTTTAGGTCACCTTAGTTTAACAGCATTGCTGCATTATGTCCTGTGTGTTAAACTTGGAGCAGGTTTAAAACAGTTCACAGTGCATATAACAGGACTAGAAAGCTACGCTAGGGCTGCAAAAAGAGGGAAGGCCAGTGTGATTTAAATATACTAGTTTGTACTGCATGAATCAAAATGTTTTGGACAATGTGAATACTTGCTTACACTTGATCTTAACCTACAGTTTGAAAAGCTATAAGAGTAGTACTGCTTTAATCTGAAATTAAAGTGTTTTCTTCAATATCTAAACTGGTTTTAACCATATTGATATGTACAGGTGTGGTAAATTTTAAGTCCTGTATTTAGATTTCTGTATGTTCTAAATATAGAACCGGTCCCTCCCTGACCTTTTACATTTTAGAAAGAGATCAGCCTTCGCTCTAGATTTTAAATTTGATGCTCTATCCAAATGTACTCTGAAGGGATTTATTTTAATTCTAATTATTTAAAATAAAATGGAGTCGAGGTGTGTTTTCATACTCTAGTTTCTTCTCTAGCCTGAACAAACTTTGGCTGTTCAAATTGGGGTATTGTAGGAATAGGAAACATTAAATTTACAGTAGCTTCAGAACTGGAAATTTGTCATACCTCTTATTTATATATTGAGAAATCATGTTCTGCGGTTGCTCTTTTGGGGTATTTAATATATACTTTTACAATTTTCATAAAGTATTTTTAACTTTTCTGTGTTTTTTAAAATGCTATTCATTTAATATTTTCTTATTTTCTCGAAGGAACATTAAAAGCTTATCAGACGTTCAAATTGTACAAGTGGCCTGTGGCTACTTCCATTCCCTTGCACTTTCTAAAGGTAAACCATATTCTTAGCTGCATTTATATCTGTCTTGTTTAATTTCAAAATACTTTCACTGCCACTAAGATCATACAAAAGTTTTTTTGTATAACATGATCTGATCATTTGCTAAGGAAGGGTTTCTCGACCTCAGCAATTGTAATGGGAATTCTGGGAGTTGGAATCCATACAGCTTAATGTTGCTGGGGTTGAGAAATACCTTGTTAAGGAAAATAAATATATTAAAGAGCAATAAACACTTTGCTGGATATTTATCCAGCTATGCTCAAATGCACTTACTATCTTCCATGCCTCTTTCTTTTTCTAAAGTATCACCTCCAGTCCATATTTTATCAGCCAATGCAATATGCCATACTCCAGATTTAAAAAGAAATTCTTCTTTGAACTATAATCTGTTGCCCAATCTGTTTTGATTTCAGTCTTTTTTTTATATAATTTTGAATGGGCTTCTCTTTCTCCTAAATCCTCTCTGTTTTGCTTGAATTTTGCACTTGAAAGAAATAATCTGATTCTTTAATTTGATTCTTACAGTGATTTTTAACTACTGTTTGTTTTTGTTTCTTTTCAACAGGAAGCGAAGTTTTTTCCTGGGGTCAGAATAAGTATGGACAATTAGGATTAGGTTATGAATATAAAAAACAAGCATCTCCACAAGTAATCAAATCTTTATTAGGGATCCCTTTTGCCCAAATAGCAGCAGGCGGTGCCCATAGCTTTGTACTTACTCTCTCTGGAGCAGTCTTTGGATGGGGCCGAAACAAATTTGGACAACTTGGTCTTAATGATGAAAATGGTAAGATCTAAATTGCAGATTTTTAAATGAACTTTTATGATTAAAAATGGTTCGGTTTTGCTCAGCGCTCAAATCGTTTGTGTTAAAGGCCCGAGCTCTCTGAATTACGAAACCTCGCTGAAATTGGTTGTGGCTCTTATTAAACTACAGTTCATGACTGGGGAATACTCTGCATTCCTTAATTGTGAGAACAAGAGCACTTTCAAAACAACGGATGAATTGTGTTAAAATATCATTCTGGAATGTTGCTTCCTGATGCCCTGCACTGATGCTTGATGCAATACATTCTGTGAAATTATGAACTTCTAAGTTGCGTCAAAGTTCCTACTGCAGGCAGTAGTCTGTCAAATGAGATCACTTCTGTCTTTTTGTACGTGTGTAACTTGCCACAATTTGTAATTTACCAAATTATTACAATTTTTAGATAGATACGTCCCCAATCTTCTGAAGTCACTAAGATCCCAAAAAATTGTTTATATCTCCTGTGGAGAAGATCATACTGCAGCTCTTACAAAGGTGTGTTCAATCTTCTCTTTGGTTTTAGATTTTGGATTGGGATGCGAGTAAAAGACTTAATAGTTCTTCATGGTCTTATCCCATATAATTGGGTTGCATCAATAATGTAGCCAGAAATACCATGTCTGCCTGTGAAATCTATTAAGCCTATTGCTGGTACTCTGATGCTAGAAAATTGTTACCTTTTAATTACCATGCTTAGGGCACTATGCTTAGGGCCTTGTGCCACCCGAGTTCTGCATTTTCTAATTCCATAGCCAGGGCAGAGGATTGAGTCATGGGCACCCCTTTTTTCTCTCCTTCTTCCACATTTCAGCCCTGATCATAGAGTCAATTTGTATACTAAAGTTGTATTCTCTTTTTGAACCATGTAATAACCTCACCAATGTGGGCAATGTACATAAATTTCCAGAAGGTACGATTTAAAATCTAGACAGTAATTCCACTGTTTATTATTAGTTTTAACTTGCTGCAAAGCAGAATTTGATATACAGGTAGTCCTCACTTACTGACCATTTGTTCAGTGACTGTTGAAAATTATGACAGTTCTGAAAAATAACTTTACAGCCCATTTATGACCTTTACAGTGTCCCTCACTCATGTGATTAGCATTACAATCAGTATGTGTTGTCCTTTTCCTGACCTTTTGTTTTCTTTGCTTTGCCCCCTCCCCCTTGCAAAGCAGAAAGATTGGAGAGAGGTTTTGCAAGAGAGTAAGCAATTAACTCTTTTGCACATTGAAAGCAATGTGATTGCACCAGCGGCAGGCTGGGAACCACAGGTGTCCTATGCAAACAACTTAATAGTGCCCTCTTGAGCTCTCCTCATCTCAGTCCCTCCACTCTGCATAGGGGGCTGCAATACAGTCACATTGCTTTTGATGTGTACAAGAAAGTAAGCAGGCACTTCAGAATTCCAAAGGGTGGGATTATGAGGCAAACAAATGCAGAAGGTGTGAAACTGAATACAGTAGTCTTATCTCTTTCTAGCACAGCCTTGATCGCGTGATTTCCTACTTGATGACTGTTTAGTGATGGAGTTGTCTGTCCCAATTAGAGTCATTAAGCAAGGACTGCCTGGGGACATTCCAAGTTTCTAGGTTGGGAATTGATAGTGAGGAACTCTGCTTAAACTGCATTTTTGCAGGTGCTAATTTTACACCTTTGATTTATACTTGATCAGAGCTGTTTGATTTGCAAATTAGTCAGAATCTTTAAAGTTTAAAGCGATGCAATCATTTTATTTCTTTTTAATTTATATTATATGCCTCAATTGTTTAGAATCTGAGATATATATTTATGATTATAATCCATTTAGGCAATTTTTATTGTTCCTTTATACATATTGGGCAGGTATTTGTATATGTAAAACATAGTGAAGACATTTACAGATTACATTCCAATTTGAAATATCTTTTAGGAAGGTGGAGTGTTTACTTTTGGAGCTGGAGGCTATGGGCAATTAGGTCATAACTCTACTGCGCATGAGATAAACCCCAGAAAAGTGTTTGAACTTATGGGGAACATTGTCACACAAATTGCCTGTGGAAGGTAAGTGTGTTGTTAAATGGAACTGCAAAATCATTTCATTGAGTATCAGTATCTTGGAAAGTATCAATCCTAACTTGACTTTATAGCTATTATAATACATTTTTACGATACATTTTTAGAAGTATTTGTTGCCCCAAATACTCTACTGTGATCTAGTTATATATGAAAACTGCTGGGTTTATGGAATTATGGAATTCTGCCAAATTAGTAGATAGACAATAGAGTGGTGTATGTTGTTGCATTTTTTGAACCTGGATTCATAATATGGATTTACATTTAGGGGACTTGCTAGAATTAACATAGAAAGATAGACCAAGCCTCCTTCAGAAACAGGTAGTTATGTATAGTTCCACCTGGATCTAGGCTTAATATTGTAGTTAAAAACATCCACTGTAATCTGTTTAAGCATAGTTTTATATCTAGCTAGCTTCATAAGATAACTATTTTTTTTTCAAAGTGGGCTTCTCTGGCCCAGCTGAAGTATTAATTATTTCAGGAGCTTTTTTAAAAGCTTTAATATTCAACATTGTTCTTGAAAAGCAGTCAGATGTGAAGTGAGCATCTTGCTCCAAGTTAAAAGTCCATAAAGAAAGAGATTACTAATTTTTCCTAGTTCGTTTAATAAAGGATTTATTTGATGCTCATTTGCAAACTGGTTTAAGTTTAAAATGTTTTAATTTGAATGTGCAGTTGTGCATTCAGTATGTTTACTGGGATTCTGATCATAATTCAGAATAAGGTCATTTGGCAATTGCATCTGTTTTCCATCAACAGCCATGAGGTGACTATAGCTACAGAGATTATGTTAGATAAGAATGCTCTGCCCAAGACTTTTTACTCTACAGTGTTGGTTCTCATCTCTCTGTGCCTTTATAAGGTGGCGTCCATCAAGCACTGGGAGGTTACAAAACAAAGATGTAGGATTGTTGGAACTATCAAGATGGCTTCAAAATGACTTAGCGGGAAACACAATTTAACATATCCAAAGTATAGCCCAGGAAGGTATTTTTTAAGAGGGATGGTTACAACTTTTGTTTAAAGTAAGTTCAATTATGTCAGATTAAACTGACTTCTAAAGGATCCAGATATGCTTTTTGAAGCACTCTTCTAACAGGCATAATAAATTAATAACCACTTTCTCTTATTGTGAAACCTTGTTGGGGGTTCCAGCAATGTGCTGTTACGGAGAAAAGGTTGCTATGATTTAGACAATGTAATAATTCATAAGACCCAAGGGATGAGTTAATTGCCTTAGTACAATGTTGTTCCATAGGCATAATAAGCTTCTATTCACTGGATTGCAAGCTTTGTTCTTTTGGGGGCCATATCATTCCTTGTTGATGTTCTTACGGGATATTGCAATTAACCTGAATTAATTTAAGGTATGGTTTTATTCTGCAAGTGTAAAGGTAGAGGAGAAAGAGAGTCCAAACATTTTTAAAGCTTCTGCTTTCTGAGACAGTGGATTCTGAAGATAAAATAATAGAAGTGATCTCCTCAGCCATGCATCTTTTCTTTCAAGACAAGTGCTTCTATTCCACTGCTTCCTTATTTTGTTCCCAACATTAAATCACGAGGAGCTCGGTTGTTTTGGGTTTCGTGTGATATGAAAACTTATTCCTTGTGGTTTCCAAACCTGTTATTTTTTTCTTCCACTAAAATACAAACAATCAATATATGGCTTAGCCAGACTCAATACAGGTAGTCCTTGACTTACAACAGTTCATTTAGTGACCGTTCAAAGTTACAGCGGCATTGAAAAAAGTAAGTTATAACCGTTTTTCACACTTATCACCATTGCAACATCCCCAGGGTCATGTGATAAAAATTCAGACGCTTGGCAACTGACTCACATCTATGACGGTTGCACTGTCCCAGGGCCATGTGATCATCTTCTGTAACCTTCTGACAAACAAAGTCAATGGGGAAATCAGATTCACTTAACAACCGTGTTACCGACTTAACAACTGCAGTTAATAGCAACTTAACAAATGTGACAAGAAAGGGCGGTAAAATGGGGCAAAACTGAAACAAATGTCTCATTTAACAACAGAAATTTTGGGCTCAATCGTTACAGATCGACTATCTGTAGTACTTGAAACTGGGGACTCGGGTTAGCTAAGTTGCAATAAATAAATAATTTATATTTTGAATGTCATTTTAGAGTAGAGTCTGGAATTTCCTCATTTCTCACTTCCTAGATGTTTCTTTCCTCTTTGTTGCAGGCAGCACACATCTGCATTTGTTCCCTCGACTGGAAGAATTTACTCTTTTGGTCTTGGAGGGAATGGACAGTTAGGCATGGGAGCAACCAGTAATAGGAAAAGTCCCTTTCCAGTTAAAGGAAATTGGCTTCCATACAGTGGCCAAATTCCACTGGATTCAGGTGATTATATCTATTCTTTATTTGTCTGAAGTGTTATTGGGCTGAAGTACTGTTGGAGATACTGGCTGGGTTCATGCATTATTTTACAGTATCATGTGGTTTATTTGTTGGTGTAATCTTTTGCATTTACCTAAGCCATGGTTTATGCTTTGCATGTTGTGCACACTCAGCCAGTTACAGTTTAGTGAACAAATCTGACTAGACCAGGGGTCTGCAACTTTAAACACTCAGAGCCCCTTGGACCCGTTTCCCAGAGAAAAGAAAACACTGGGAGCCGCAAAACTTGTGTGTATGCGCGTGCGTGCGAGAGGGCTGGGGAGCTTGATTGAAGAGTTTATTAAAAAGAAATAGAGGCTGCTGTGCATGAGTTCTCTCTCTCTCTCCTCTCCCCCCTCTCTCTCTTTCCTCTCTCTCTCCCTTTCTCCTTCCTCTCCCCCCCCTCTCTCTTTCCTCTCCCTCTCTCTTTCCTCTCCCCCCTCTCTCTTCCTCTCTCTTCCTCTCTCTCTCTCTCTCTCTCTCTCCCCCCCCTCTCTCCCTCTCTCCGATCTTCTGCTCACCTGCCAAGTTGGCTTCAGGCTCTTCTCCAACAAGCTGACAACAAGCTGGCTCTCTCCTGCCCTTCCTGCTTCCTGCAGAGACGCAGCAAAGGGAGGAGCCCCGCCCAGTAAGCTTGTCGGCTCGTCGGAACAGCGTGAGGCCACTCTCTTTTTTACACAGAGAGAGAGAGAGAGAGAGAGAGAGAAGGGAAGCGCAAGTGCCTCTCTCTGTCTCTCTCTCTCTCTGCAAATGGCAGAGGAGGCTGGGAGCCGCAGGAGAAGGCTCAAAGAGCCACATGTGGCTCTGGAACCGCAGGTTGCCGACCCGTGGACTAGACCATGACTTGGTGGTACATTCATGCCATTGTGATAAATTTAGTTCTTGGTAGTATAATATATATCTTATGAAAAGATCTTTATTAAGCATACAAGTAGTAACAATACACTGCAATACAATTTTTAAATCATTTCTAAACAAGGGAAATCCAGTTCTTAGGAAACTGCCAGCACCAATTTATTCTATAAGATTATAAAAAAATAATTGTAAATATAATACAAAATAGAAACTGTTCTTGTTGTTAAGCCCTGGAATAAAACATGTTAACTGAAGTATCTGTTAAATTAGCTAATGTGTCAGAATTACAGTAGTTACATTCCTTAAATTAATTTCACTTTTAAATAACTAAAGTAGCTAGTCCATTGAAGATATTCTTATTTTAATTGTAGATGGTGAAGATTATTATTGTGTAAAGAGGATTTTTTCTGGTGGAGACCAAAGCTTTTCACATTATGTTACTCCACAGGTATGTTATTTATTTTGATTGATACGCTAGCTTCTGTTTCACTAAACATAAATGCCTAAGTTTGATAATAGATACAGATGCTAGTAGGTTTTTCCCATTTCAGGAGCATAATTGGTGTATCTGTTGTATATTAGCTTGCTTAATTTTTTTTTTCCAAAAAGATTTTCCTAGAATTTAAATTATTAGATAATTGTATGATTTATTGCTTAGTATCTGTGTAATTATTGAATTTGATTATGTGCCATCAAGCTGTTTTTGACTCCTGATGACCATAAAGATAGATTTTCTTCTTGATGATCTGCCCCAGTCTGATCCTTAAGATGCACCATCACCACTGATTCCATCCATCTTGCTGCTGGTCATCCTCCTCTTCTCTCCCACCTTTCCCAGCATTAGAGCTTTCTTTAGAGAACTGTGTCATAATGTTTCCAATGTAAGATAATTTGGATTTGAATTATTATTGTGTAATTATTACATAATAATTTTGCTTTCAAACTGGATGGATTAATCTGGCACTTACCAGTTTCGTGTTTGAACAAGTCAGCCTGCCTGAATTGAACAGAAGCAGATAGTAGTCTATATTTTACTTTTAAAACAATTTCAAAAAATGAAAAGTAGCCAAGAATGAAGTGGCTTAAAAATAATAATATGACAAGTTATAAAAAAAACCTATTATAAAGATTATAATAGAACAACTTAAAAAAGGGATTGTGCTTGGTTTGATCGTTGCTCATTACTGTAAATTGTTTTCATGCTATTAATGATTTTATTATTTAGCGTTGTGTGATAAAATATGGCTGGCTTTAATGCAGGTATAAATAAGACAATAAATGAATTATTTCAGCTCTGAGCCTAGGGGTTTGAAGTTTGTGAAACAATTTCTGGGTGATACATCATTTACCACTTAAATGCAGGATTTGGTACCAGCAGATGACTTCAGATATCCGAATGCTTCAAAACAAATCTGGACTGTGAACGAAGCTTTCATTCAGAGATTAATAAACTATTCGTCTTCAGGTGCAGGGAGACTCCCTGTGGAGATAGCAAAGTAAGAATTATTTTTACTTTAGATCAATCTTATAAACCAGTCTTTCCTAACCGTGGTAACTTTACATATTACATAATCAGTTCTATCTTACCTCATCATCTGGAGCCATAAAATAAAAACTCTGGAACTGAACTCCTAAATGTACTCCTCAAGGCAGTTTATTTGAGTGTCACTAACCCAGGAGATACAAAAATTGGTGATATTGGTGATTTCATTGTTTAGAACAGGGGTCTTCAAACCTGGCCCTTTTATGACTTGTGGACTTCAACTCCCAGAATTCCTCAGCCAGCGTGCCTGGCTGAGGAATTCTGGGAGCTGAAGTCCACAAGTCATAAAAGGGCCAAGTTTTGAAGACCCCCCTGGTTTAGAAAGAAAACTGGGGTATTAATGCCACAAATCATGTGCCGGGGGGGAGGGAGGACCATCTGAACATTGAATATGGGTCATAAATACCCTCCCAGGTCGGTCCCTCAGAATTTTGAATGGTTGCTAAGCAATCGTTCATAAATCAAGGACTACCTGAGGTAATTTATTAAATGTAGAATTGACTTACTGGCTTTTTACAAATCGATAAACACATTTAAAAACACACACAAAAAGGGAACTAAAATGGCAGATACAACAAACCTAGATGGGAACACAAAAAGAAGAAGAAAAGGGTGTTTTAGTCCCACTCACTAATGGCCTTGTATATTTTTTCTTTTTCCTTTTTTTTTTTTTTTTTTGGTAATAGTGAAATAGATGGAATGTTTTCTTCTGCTGGCTGCCTAAATGGAAGCTTTTTAGCTGTCAGGTCAGTGGATAATAAACACACAATTGAATGAAATCCTTAACGTTTGTTTATTTAAAATATAGCAAATGTGTACAAAGTAACATTTATCTTTCTTCTTTTCTGTAGCCACGATGATCACTACAGAACGAGCGCCAGATTCTCAGGGGTGGATATGAATGCTGCCAGGCTTTTATTTCACAAACTTGTACAGCCAGAACACCCACACATATCTCAGCAGGTTGGCCTAAAAATCTTTTCAAGTTCATTTCGATTCTGTTGCGTGCTGCTCTGTGTTATCATCTGCACCGTATTCTTTTTTATTGTGCCGTGCATGGGGAAATTTGAGTTGTCAAATCTATTTTAATTTAATTTTTTATTTCTAAATTGACCAAACGTGTGAATTTCATCAAGATGCTTTACACAGCAAAATGGAATGATAAATAATGTAGTAGAAATCTGGTTTGTTTGTACTTTTTATTCAGGCTTGTGTAACAAACTATGGGTGCTCCTTGTCCCATTTTGACAAAGTGAAGCCTTATTTGCTATTAGCTCCTGCAAAGTCCTCGGGAATAACAGTAAAGAATTTGCAAAGCAGGTGGGTGGATAGAGAGCAGCAAACAAATAAAAGGTGAAGCGAAATACAATTTTCTTCAAATGTGTAATTTTTAGTTTTATGTTTAGATGTAACATACATTTTTGGTAGCATACATTTAGGCACGCTGGCTGAGGACTTCTGGGAGTTGAAGTCCACAAGTCATAAAAGGGCCAAGTTTGAAGACCCCTGGACTAGCCCATCGTTTCTTTTTCATGCCTAAAGTGGGACTAGAATCTCCTGATTTCTAGCCACGTTTAGTATTATTTGGAACAGAAATAAATGGCACAATTATGCTAACTTTATTTAAAAATCTGTACTTTGCTTTTAAAAATGAGTTTTTAAAAGTGCACGAAGAATAATATGCATCTCCTTTGTATTATTCTTACTGGCTTATTCTCCCAGAACATGCTTTTAATTTAAAACTAGATTCTGTCTTGCGCAACGTCCCCAGGTGGCAGCCAGCTTGGAGAAGAATCTTATTCCTAAGCTGACCAGCTCCTTGCCTGATGTGGAAGCATTAAGACTATTTCTAACACTGCCAGAATGCCCCTTGATGAACGAAGCAAACAATTACATGACTTTGGCTATTCCATTTGCAACTGCTATCGTGAATCTAGAAAAAGCTCCATTGAAAGTACTTGGTAAGGTTGGTTTGTTTAATGTCAATTATAAATATGTAGGTGGTACTCTGCTGCAAAGAATGAGTACATTGCAAAGCTCAAGTAGGTGTGTGTGTTCTGCAGTACCTGGGTTGTGGTTGTTGTTTTATTCTTAAACTATTGAAGAGAAGTATTGTTATAAGTTTACTTTCATACGTCTGATACAGTATATAAGTAGCAAAGCTGTGGTTATTATTAGTAATAAAACTGCGTAAAATAGAATTTATTTTTGGGTTTCCCCATATGAAGTTGGGCCACATTGTTAAGAATAGTTGTTAGTGAAGGACATATATTAACAACTAGATAGATTCAGAAGAAGACCCAGTGATGCATTCTGTCAGTGACAGTTTATACCAGGGGTAGGCAACCTTGGCTCTTTTATGACTCGTGGACTTCAACTCCCAGAATTCCAGAGCCAGCATAGCATAGCTGGCTCAGGAATTCTGGGAGTTGAAGTCCACGAGTCATAAAAGAGCCAAGGTTGCCTACCCCTGGTTTATACCCTTTCAACCATTACGATATCCTCCTTGTCCATTAAGTATTGGGGAAGAAAGTTAAGTAAGTATTGGGGAAATTTCATTTTAATATGGTTTGAACAAGACGTCTCAGTGATGAAGTTTTAAAGCCATTCTTGTGAAAAGCTTAACAAAGTTTAATAATTCATTCTGATTTTTTAAAAAAAATCTGGTCAGATGGCAGGAGATGGAAGAGGAGGGTTCACATTTTGCCTTTTTGGTGCCATTGTGATCTCCCAATGGTAGAAAATGGTAGAAGATTCAAGACAGAATGGTTCCTAATTGAAAGTATACTAGGGGCAAATTGCTAAAGCCCTTCCACTTCGTTCCGTACTCCCTGTTTAGTTAGCTGTATTTTTTTCTTTTGGTTTGGTTTGACGCTGTTATGTTTTTTGTAAAAAAAATGAACCAATAGCCCTGTAAACTATGATATTAAGTTTAGCCCTTCAGAGGAAGAGACTGAGCAGATAATCATTCAGACTGAATTTTTTTAAAACATTTAGTGTCAGGTTAGTTGTTTCCAAAACAGATTGGACAAACATTTGACTGGCATGTTAGAAGGTTTCGGCCTTGAACAGGGGATTGGACTAGAATATCTCTTGAGGTCCCTTCCAGCCCTATGATTCTATGTTCATTACAAGATTTTGAGCACTCTTTTGCATTGGTGCTAGTTTGGTTTGTTGAGCACTCTCAAGAGTTACTGTAGGGGGATTTTATTAGCCGTTGTGTTCCTAAGGATCAGTTTTATCCCATTTATTTTTAAGTATGGTGCAGACAATATCCAGCGTTCCGTTTTTCAGCTAGTTCTCTACATAATGTTTAGACATAATAATAGATGCAATGTAGACTAGCAACTTCTTAGATAAGATAGAATTGTAGTAATAATAAGCCAATCTGGCAGCGGAAATACAATTTGTTTCAGGTGACAATTGTGTTTTGACCAAAGGGTTAAGATCACATTTTGAAAGTCCTTTCAGTATTTATTATTGCTTTTTGGAAGATCGAAACTTTTCTGCCACTGGTCTTGCCTTTGACCAACAAGTAATGCACAGCAATGCACGAGTTAATTAATGAGTTAATTATATTCTTATTTTCTTAATCATGAGAACCATGATTTGTTTATAGAGTGCCATTTCTCAAAAAGGAGATCAGGAGCATTAAAATGCTGCCAAACTACAAATCAAAGCAGCAATGCAGCATCAATTTAGAGAACATTTTGGTCTCATCAATTTTCAAATTGGTTTCAACAATTTTGATTGTTGTCTAAAACTGATTAGTGTAGGCCAAGTGTATTTTTTTATTCTGGAAAGAAATCCACAACTGGGGTATCATGATCCAAGAGAGTCTATCTCAAGTTGCAATACTTTGAGCCATTCACACAGTGGGGACATCTCCCCTCTGGGTTTAATTTGTTTGCTATTATTATTATTATTCTTTGGTTGTGTGCTGTTTTTGTGTTGCTCTTTGTTTTTAAATATTTTAACAACTGCAAACTGCGCAGAATCTCTGCAAACCAGGCAGTATGTACATTTAATAAATGATTATTACTACTAATGTTACTGTTACATCACACATGGCTGGAGGGTACTGAAGGAGCTAGCCTTTTAAATACTTGTCATAAGTATTTTAATGCTTTATATATTGATATGAACGTCTTGTAATACATTTGTGGCTGGTGCAGAAGAGTGTTTGGAAATGGCAACTGCCAATGAAAGTCTGTGCTTTGCTAAGCAATCACACTGAGCCTGTAACAACTGCACTGTTTTCCAGACATAAGCCAAAGATGCTTAAACACTGTCTTCTATATGATATGAGCCTCCTCAAAGTTCTGTTTTGCTGGTCCTGAAACCTTGACAGGAACTTTTTCCTAAGAAACTCAGTTGAGAAATTTCTAGGGAGCTGCTGTTGATTCTTCAGTTTTTGACGCTGTCAGTTTCTACCTGTAACTTTAGACACTCTTATTATTTCTGCTCACTGTTTTTAAACTTGGGTTGTCTCCTGTTTTAATTGGTTTAGCATATTTGCTTGCTTTATATCTCAGTATATCACAGAGGTTTCTCGTGATTCAGAAGCAACTGAAAAGTTTTTAGTTACAATATTATAGTAAATGGATGTTCTGTTTGATGTAGAGTTAAAACAGTTGGTGAAATGAGGTCATAGAGAATGTTAAATAAAAACTAATTCAACAAGCTGTAGAATGCTTCAGTCTCATAGAGTAACTGCCACCTTCTCACCTGTCTGTAGAAAACTGGTGGTCTGTATTGGAACCTCCATTGTTCCTCAGAATAGTGGAACTTTACAAAGATGTTGTAGTCCATCTTCTGAAACTGTACAAGTTGGGTATCCCTGCTTCAGAGCAAAGAATCTTTGCAAGCTGCCTACATGCTTCGCTCAAAGTTTTGGAAATATTACATAGGGTACGTCTTGGAAATCTGTATTCTTATTTGCAAGTTAAGGTTTCAGATTATATCTATCTTCGGTGTAATTGATACAAATATTAATTTATAGGTCTAAGATCTTTTCAAGCGCCTTCTTATTTTGTAGACAATTGGAATTTGTTTGGCAACTGTAATTGTCATTGGAGGGAACATTATCTTCTAGTGAAGATACTTTAATAAAGCATCTGAACTGTAAATCTAAACAAATGAATTTATATCAATTTTACAAGTTCAGTAGAAATTAATATTTAAGCCAATTTTTCAAAAAAAACAAAACAAAAAAACAACAACCCACCCCTTATTTTGCTACAATATGCCAAGCCAAAGTTGAAGTGGTCAGGGTACAGTTCTGATCACACTTGCAGACATTTAATTTTGATATCAATTCAAATTAGTGAATACAGTATCACTTTTTTAATTCACTACACCAGGGGTCTTCAAACGTGGCCCTTTTATGACTTGCGGACTTCAACTCCCAGAATTCCTCAGCCAGGCACGCTGGCTGAGGAATTCTGGGAGTTGAAGTCCGCAAGTCATAAAAGGGCCACGTTTGAAGACCCCTGCACTACACAATGCCAGTACTATTTCAAAAATTCAAACAGAATTTTACCACAGTTGCATTCTTTAACCAGTTTTCTGTGATTTAACAAAAAAAAAAAAAATTATACCCATCATTACAGTGCTACTTCGGTACTCAGCGTTAATTACCAAACAAATCATGTGACTTACCATGTGACTTACCATGTGACCTTTGTTTCAGCCAGGAAGAACTTCCTGTTTGTCCCTTTTACTGTGTCACTGACCTGCCCAGCATGACTGACTTCCTGTCCACCCTCTGTGGCTGTCCCACGGTTCCTTTTGCAGCATGGCTGACTTCCTGTCCGTTCCCCGTGACCATCCCCCTTTTCCTATCACCGTGCGTGAAGTTCCAAACAAACAAGTACAGGGACAACATTTTCACATCAAAATGCATTGAATACCAAATTCAATGAGTTTTGAGGCAGTCAAGTACCGAGGTACCACTGTATGACAAAAATTTTAAAATCCCTGTTATATTTATTGAAAAGAAATCATCTTATTCCCCATTTTCTTTTTAATACTATTGTTTAAATAGATCTCCAAAATTCTATTAAGAATGAATAGCAGAGACTGTCTGTTATTGAGATAGATAAAAGTATTCAAAGTGCTGTACGGCAATCATTATTATGTGGTACGGCTTCTGGTGATAATAAAGTTCTAAAAATTATGGTGATATTTTGCTATAACTGCATACAGAAATATTAGCAACAGTTAAATTCTTCTCAATCATTTTATTAGTCAGAAGTAGTTTTATATTGTTATACCATGGAAAAGGGACCTTGTTTATGTATGAAAATGAATATTTTCTAGCTTTTCTGTTCTCATTTATAAAGATAGCTGACATTTCATCTAGAAATGTACATTTCAGGTGGTTTAGAAGGGAAATATGAAATACTTTAAGTGACAGGTTCTCTTGTGTTTTTTAAACTTAGGTGAATGAAAGAGGTGGGCAGATAATACAGTATGATAAATTCTACATACATGAAATACAGGATTTGATTGATATAAGAAATGACTACTTCAGCTGGATCCAGCAGCAGGCATATGGAATGGTAAATGTCTTAATTTTTGCTCCCAGTGTATCTTTAAAGTATGTCGCATGACCGTGAATTGTAGATAGTGCGGTTCTCCATTTTTATTATTTCCAACCATTAGTGAGCACGTTGCATGATTTTGCCCATACAAAATTAGGCTCTGGTGAGAAATATGTGTCATTTTCTGGCTGTGTTTTCTAGTAGGGATTTTTCCTCTGACAAAATACGTCTAAAATAGATTTATGTTGGGATAAAGCTATTTAGAATGGTTCTCAGTTTTTCTGTTATTTCTGTTACATATAGACATAATGTCTATATGTCATATGTCTATATCAGCATTGGAGAAGCTGATATATGCTTTTAAAATAGCTACAGGAAATCCTTGCTGCCTGTGATAATTGGGACTGGGAACTGTGCCATTAAACAACATGGTGGTGAAGCACAATGTCATGCTACTGTGCCAACTTAAGACAGGAGTTCTAGCAGTTTCCGTTGCCATTGTTAAGCAAATCGCACACAGTCATCATGTCCCATGATCACCATTTGTAATCTTCTGCTGGCTTTCCCATTGATTTTGCTTGTTGGAATCTGTCAATGAAGGTGGCAAATGGCAACCACGGGATGCTGCAATGTTGTAATTGGGAGCTGGTTGCCCAGCGCCTAAATCACCATCGTGATTATGAGGATGTTGCAACAGCCGCAACTATGAGACTGGTTGGAAGTCTCCTTTCTTCAATGCCATCTAATTTCAAGCAGAATAAGTGGTCATTCAACAGGAACTGTCTTGTGTCAAGTAGGCGGCGCTGAGTTTAGGCCGAACAGTAAAGGAGGAAGTGACATAAACTGCAGTGAGAAGGATAAGATGCAAAACTTGACCTTGTTCGGTCACTTGTAATTGCAAAGTAAGTGACCCCCTTTGAGCTATTCAAAGTGTTTGAGCTGCATTGCAGAAGATAATAGCCAATTAAGTAAATTTTTAAAAGCCCGTTTATTCTGGGTTTAAAAAGTGAAAAGATGTCCTTGAATTAAGCTGTAATAGGAAAGCAGCAGCAGCAGCAGCACAGAAATAGTTTGCATTCTTTTAGGACAGACATGTCAAACTCAAGGCCCGCGGTCCAGATCCAGCCCGTGATTTCTTTAGATCTGGCCCGCAAGCAGACTAGGAGGAGGAGGTGCTTGAGTAGTTACCTCTTCGCTTCTTTGGGTGTCTTTGTCAGTGGCAGCAGCACTAGCGGGGGGGAGGGGCGTGCAGCGGGAGCCTCTCCAACGTCTGGAGCTGGCATGGGTCTATGGTGACTCAGAGCGGTCAGGTGGGCGTGGCTGGGTAGGCGTGGCCAGGTAGGTGCAGCCGGCCCGGCCCCAGGACAGCTTGATCCGCACAGAACAAGTTGCACCATCTAACTCGACATGGGGACAACTTGGTGCCCACAAGCTCCTCGCCTCCCCAAACTGCCGGCAGCTAAGCGCGTGCACACACACACACACACACACACACAGCATTCCAACTTTGGGGAATTTTATCCACAGAGGAAGGAAAGGTCCTTCTCCCCAAGCCCAGGCATGATTGGCAGCTTGCCAGCTCAGATGTGGATAAAAGTCACCAAACCTGGAATGGTGTGTGCGTACATGCATGGAAACGTTCTTCTCCCAGTCCCAGACAACTGAGCATTGGCGTTTCCCTGTCCGGTGTCTCCTCTGGGAAAGCAGGAGGCAGAGGGCGACGCTGCTGCGCATGGAAGCACGGAATCAAACTTTGCCTTGACAGATCTCTGGAGAACAAGAAGAGGAGGCAGGGGAGCAGCACTCCCCGGTCCTGCACGAGGGAAGTGGTCCCTTCTCGAAAAGGATACTGGCTTGTTGGGGCAGACTTCCTTCACGCAGCTCCCCGCCACCCTTTCTTCTCTCCAGAGATCTTTGTAATTCAACCAAGAACTTTGGGGTGCTGCACGCACGCATACCCCAGTCCAAGCTTGGAGACTTTTATCCACATCTGAGCTGGCAAGCTGCCAATCATAACTGGGCTTGGGGCAGGGGTAGGCAACCTTGGCTCTTTTATGACTCGTGGACTTCAACTCCCAGAATTCCTGAGCCAGCCGTGCTGAGGGGAAAGGGAGAGGTTTCCAAGCTGAGCCATGCTGACTCAGGAATTCTGGGAGTTGAAGTCCACGAGTCATAAAAGAGCCAAGGTTGCCTACCCCTGGCTTGGGGAGACGGACCTCTTCTTCCTCTGTGGATAAAAGTCCCCAAACATGGAATGTGGTGTCTGTGTGTGCGTGTGTGCAGGCACACGCAGTTGGCTGCCGGCAATTTGGGGAGGCAGGTTTGTGGGGCACCGAGTTGTCCCCATGTCGAGTTAGCCAGTGCGACTTGTTCCATGGTGACTCAGTCATCCTGAGTTAGTGGAGCTGGGCCGGCTGGACCTACCCAGCCACGCCCACCTGGCCATACCGGGTCAGCCGCACCAAGTGAGCAGAATCGAGCCGGCCACGTTGAGCTGGCCATGTCGAGCCAGCCACGGCCACCTAGTAGTGGCAGTCTGGTTGTAATCACCCAGCCACGTCCATCTGGCAACCATAATGCTGATGCGGCCCTCAATGAAATTGTGTTCAACACCCCTGTTCTAGGATGCTCTTCTTACACATTTCTGCTTTCCTGGAATTTCATGATAATTTTCCATTTGATTACTAGTGAAATTCTGATTTTGTTCATACTGAGCTTTCTGAACAGAGAAAAGAATCTCCTGCAAAGCATCTGTAGAAAAATTGTAAAGAACATTCCTCCTCCCCCTTCTACGTGGGGCGGGGAAGGAGAAAATGGCATGTAGCTTTAAAAAAAAAAAAAACCGGCTACCATAATGTCAGACTAACAAAACAAATTTTGTTGGGGCGCTTCCTGATCTTCACATTTCATATCTAACTTTGTTTTCTGCATTAAGAAAATCCATCTCGCTGGTCCATTAGAAAACTTGACAGGTATTAATTAGTGTTACATGCATTTTGTATTTAAAAAATGTCAAGTACAAACCTGAATATGAAAGTACTTTTATACTGTTTATAATATGATGGCGGGGGGAGTGATATATCTGGGTTGGAAACGTGATAGATTACCTGGATTGTGAGTGTGTCTTGCTCAGAAATGTTTATCTCAAGTTTCTGGTGTATTTTTTGTTTGAGCTGTCAAGCACTAACTGAGATACTATCCAAGGTCAGAACACGGTCTCTTAGTTTATACTGAAAGTTGTACTAAATCTGAGCTTCAAAGTAAATATTTTAGAACTGCAAAACCTTTGCATCATTAAATGACTTTAATCAAAATGCTAGGACCTTGCTAAGAAGCCTTTCTGCCCTCAAGTCTCTCCATGATCTACTCAGATATGTAGGCTATCCTTGTTTGACTTCACAGTTTCAGTGAGGCAATGGCATCTGTTGTTTCTCCACTTCTTCAGCTCAGCAAAAGCAGGCTCTGAAATCATCACTGCCATCCCGTTATATATGATTGTATTTTTAGATCAGAAATTCCTTTTTCTTTTTTTGGGGGGGGTATTTCAAGTCTGAAATAGTTTTGGAATTGCTTTGGAGAGTAGCCAAGAGGCAATTTAGAATAAATGGAATAGAAATATTGATTGAGAAATATCCTTCTGCTGTTAAATAACTCAAGAAATGGAAAGCTGAGTTTAGATAAGATAACCTTTATTGACATTTTTTTTTACTGTGGGCACAACGGCACACATCAAAAATGAAATTTAGTTGCCCGCTCTCAAAGTGAAACACATACACGACACACACCTAAACATACTATGAACAACATATGTATAGACCCACATCCCTACATATACGTAGCAAATAAATATTAAATACTGTCCGTTAAGAGTGTTATTTTGTCAAAGTCTCTGAGGATGATTGGAGAGAATATTGGGAATAAATGTTCTAAGTGGCTGATACTTTAAAGCTGGAGATCCTTATTCTTCAGCAGCAAACTGGTTTATTGGTGGACACAATCTCATAAGAACATGCCTTCCTGTCTCTGCCTCATCCTTTCATTTAATGATTTTCTGCATGCTCGGCACTTTCAGAAGTGAAAACACTAGAATTTTAGTATTAAGAGCCCAGAGTGGCCAAAGACCCATAAAGAAGAAGAAACCCAAGAAAGATCAAAGGACAAGAAACCCAAGAAAGATCAAAGGACACTCCAGCATAGCAATCTCACAAGGACAGCAATCCCGTTGTTCTTGGGAAGTGGCATAGTGATATACTTGGGGGTGGGGTGGGGGGGGCTGGCATGGAGGTGATAATGCTTATCTTAGTCTTTGCTCATTGTTGGCTCATCAGCTCCATTCCCTGTAAGCATAGAACAAACAGACCAGAAGTACTCACTTCTTGGGGTTTGGCACTGTAAGAAAGTGGAAATTCACATGCCCAAACTAACTGTACCTTTTCTTCTTAATTACTGCTGCCTTTTGTGCATTGTTGTGACTAGGATATCAGCCATGGATTAAACGAGGTAAGTGATTAATTATTGGAGTAACACTTTAGGAACCAGACACAATAAAATTAATTTCTTGGCTCTATTCATAGACCTTGAGATTATACCGATAATACCCATTTGGAAATTATCTGGTCAGATCTGGATTATCAAAGAAGAAACTGCATATAATTAATATATCAATAATAAAGTTTGCTCAACTGCATCTATTGACTTACACGTTTAAACTTAGCTTCTTCTTGTAGCCAACCTTTATTTCATAAATTAAGCAATTTTTTTTTCCAGATTTTTTTTCAAGTAATTCTACCCCCCTCCTTTTTTTTTTTTTTTTAGGTGTCAGATGGACCAGTTACAATTTGCACCTATCCCTTCGTATTTGACGCCCAGGCAAAGACAACACTCTTGCAAACAGATGCAGTCCTGCAGATGCAGGTAAATTAATATGGCTTTAACTATTTTTAAAATGATGTGCAGAGCAAGTACGATTATTCCTTGATTAATTTAACTAAAAAGTGGGTGCTTTGCCTTTACAGAATGTAACTTTTCCTGCATCTTCATTATTTGACAGATGCTTTATATAATCCTATTTCTTATAAAAGGAAAACTCTGGGCACTGGTTTTGGCTGAGGGTGGTGCTTGGCTTTGAGTGGCTGGCTCTAGCCATCACCTTCAAGAATGGGAAGAGAATATTAGTATAGTCAGAATCAGAGCTAAATATTATTTAATTCAATTGACATAAGTAAATGCATACCAGTCACCAGTTATTCCCTTTCTGGGATCAGGAACATTATACCAAAAAAAGTAAGAAATTATAAGCCAAAGAAATTAAGGCAAGAGATGGGGGGGGGGAGAGAAATATTAATAACTTTAGTTTATACTGGCGCTATACCCGTCCATGTCTTTCCATCCTTGCAATATCTTTATTTCTACAGAATCTGTAAACTGCTTTTACACTGCCTTTTTGTATAAACTTTTCACCACTCTTTATGAGGATCTCATCAACTGCGTTCATGATTTTTGAGCCTTCTACTCTTAGCACATTCATTCCTTCTCCTTGTATTTCTTTGTAGTTCAGGCCTAATGGATTCTCTCTATCTGACCAAGCAATCTTAAGTCCACATTAATTCATCACTCATTCATTCTTGATCCCATCTTTTTTTGTTCCTTAAAAAATCGATTTCTGCTGCATTCCACTTACTTTTATGTGTTCCCCAATATTCGATCCACTATATTTTTTTTATCAGCATTCATATGTTCTAGTTTGCCATTTAAATGTAACTTTAGTTGTTCAGTTCATTTTCCTGTCCCAACACAATTATCTCGATCTTTGATAACATTAATTTTCAGCTTAAATCCCACTAATTGCTATGCACAATCTGATATTCTTTAAATCATTAAGATTCTTAGCTACCCACATGGATCACCTGCATTAAAACTATAGCTTGTTCAGATTCCCAGCAACACTTCCTAATATCACTGTAAGCATGTAGAGTATGTTGAAGTAATCCATTCAGGAGGGGACTAAGGTATGAGTGACTGAAAGCAGTGCTTCCCAGTCCAGAAAGGGGCATAGCTGGTGCACAAAGGTGTGCAAAAGCCTTCCTGGTTATGACTACCATCTGCTGTTTGGGTCCAGGAGGACCACAAGTTGCACACTAATTCCATTCCTTGGATGGAAAACTCTTAGACCCAGAGAGTCCTAAACTTCACGGCCACTCAGTTTTGCCAGGATTGAACTGATAGCTGTTCTCCCCATTGAGCCCTCCATGACCTCTAGACATTGAGACAGAATCTCCAAAATATCACTTGGTCAGTCTGGAGTGGAAATGTAAAGCTAGATATCAACACTTCATGTTGATGTTAAATAGAATGGGGAGAGTGTTACGCCCCAAGGGACACTGTAGAGAAGGGACTATGGGCTGGATTCCCCCCACCTAACCCCATCAGCATCAACTGGAACCAACTCTGGCTAATTCCCCCCCGCCACTCACACACACACACACACACAAGTCATCTGATCTTGTTCTTCATTATCACCATTTACCGTCCACTCACATATAAATTCCTGGATTTTTATGTACTCGTAGCAGCTTAAATGACACCAGTTTGTACCTCCTGTTACACATTTTAAACCATTCACATTTATATCCTATATGGATTTATCAGATGAATTCCACAAGAACAGTCCACCTTCATTGAGATCTTTTATATTCTGCCCCTTTCTCTTAGTTTTACTTTGCTAGTTTATCTTAGTTTCACAAATACATAGGTATTTTATTCATTTCTCCATTCATTTTAATTTAGTTTCATTCCTTCATTCATTAATTTATGCCATTTACCATTTTGCATTCTAATCATAATAGCTTGTAATTGCTAATAGATAGGCCCCTAACACTGAGCTCTATTGCCCGATCATGGCTTGAATCACTTGAGTTTCCATGTAATTTTTTTTTTTTTTAGTAAGATATAAAAGGTGTATACCAGGGTACCAGGCTAACTCCAAACATTCTCAAGCTGTTCTGTGCAATCAGGATCTTCAACAACAGAGTATTTTGTAAGTCAATGTCATTGCCTTCATGCCACCAGCTTGGAGAAACATACAAAGTACTGAAGCACCCTCAATATATAGTGCAGTTTAAATTTATAAAACATAAGTTAATGAAATGCAGCCAGTATAGTTTTTCTCACAGTGTTCCTTTAATCACACTGAACATTGCAGTTTAATTAAAAAAAAATGGGGTGTCACATTGATGGAGACTTAAGTCCTTGGGCTTGGGCTTCTGGCTGGGTTCTCTTACATCAGGGGTCTTCAGACTTGGCCCTTTTATGACTTGTGGGCTTCAACTCCCAGAATTCCTCAGCCAGCATGCCTGGCTGAGGAATTCTGGGAGTTGAAGTCCACAAGTCATAAAAGGGCCAAGTTTGAAGATCCCTGTCTTTACATGCTGTATTCCTGTCACTGCAGTTGCCAAACAACCCTTGAAACAACATCATCCTTATTGTTGAGCACTGATGAGGTCAGAGCAAGCTTTAGACATCAAGAAATTTCTTGGTTAGGAACAATGTGCTTGTTCATCTGGGGGGAGAAGATGGGAAAAAACTTTGCTCTAAGGGGCAAATTGCTGGAAATCACCATTAATATAATTTTACTAACTTCTTATGAATTTTCTTCAATGTAAACTCTGTCTTTGTCCCATGTTCACTACTCTTAACTGCTTCTCCTAAGGATTTTACTTGGTTTTTCCCAGATGGCTGTTGACCAGGCTCACAGACAGAATTTCTCATCTATTTTTCTCCCAGTATTTGAATCTGTCAATCCATGTCTGATCTTAATTGTGCGCAGAGAAAATATTGTGGGGGATGCCATGGAAGTTCTAAGGAAAACAAAAAATCTAGATTACAAGAAACCTCTCAAGGTATGTCATGTCGGCATATTTTAAATTCTTGATCCACACATACATCAGCTTAACAATTGTGATTCTCCCTCCTCTGCTCTTTCCCTTCTAAAGGTTCATCTTGGAAATGCTCATTTTGGGATGCCAGCATCTTGAGCAGAAAAACAGCTGGCCCATAAAGGATTTCAGTAGTCCCAGCCATTCAAAAATACTGTCACTGTTATTCATTTTTTTTAAAAAAAACCTGGAGCTTCATTCATGTATTTGAATATCAAAAATTAAGAGCAGTGGGAGATCCGGGACAAATTTGCTTTTTAAAAAATATATATTCCGTTTTCTATGCAACAAATCTGTACTTGAATGTAACAATTATAACTTGGTACGCTAACTTCATTGCCAATGTTAGGTTATTTTTGTAGGTGAGGAAGCTGTTGATGCAGGTGGAGTCCGCAAAGAATTTTTCCTACTTATTATGAGAGAACTGTTAGATCCCAAGTATGGAATGTTTATATATAATGAAGATTCGAGACTGATCTGGTTCTCAGATAAGGTATGTAGTCTGTATGATGGGGGTATTTTTGCTAGTGTGATGGCAGTGAATAGATTTTGGTTTGCCTTGCAAACTGATCCTAAGTGTGGTTTAAAAAAAAGACTTCATTCTAATTAGACCAGTGCACATCAATTATTCTCTTGTGCTTTCTGATGGGATTTCTGCATCGGGCTTTGTGCTTCAGCTTGGATGGGTTACCTTCCCACATTTCTAGGTCGGCAGCTATATCTGATTATGTGCTTTCTGGCTGAGGTCTGATATTTGTCACTTGTTGGGGAGAAGAACATTTGCAATGGGTGGGGGAGCAGGATCTACGTTTTGTACTTAGATATGGGGCTTCTAAGCTGTGATTTGCTTTATTCTAAGAAAACGTGCTGTTTTTCCATTTGCAACATTAAAATTAATATACAGTTAATGGCGTTATATGAAAAGCAATAGCATCAGCAATGTAATTTGCTCATTACAACAATTGTGGAATAAATAGACCTTTAAAAAAAAAAAAAAAAAAAAGCAGATAGTTAAAGAATAAAAATTGGTACCAGATGAGCTTCTAGAAGGATAATTTTGCAACGGAAGGGCCATGCGGAAAAGGTCCTTTTCGCAATCATGATCTGTCCTGCTTCAGAAAATGTCTAAAGCTGAAGAAGAGTCAAGAAGAGAGTATTATGTTGTCACTTCAGCCAGATTGAGTGCGAAAAGGCATATAAACATTTGTCTTAAGCAGCTTTAAAGATTGAAATATCTCAATTTGTGCTCAAAAGTGCACAAAGGAAGCTATTTCACTCACGTTAGACTAGTGCAGGGGTGGCTCAGGAATTCTGGGAGTTGAAGTCCATGAGGCATAAAAGAGTCAAGGTTGCCTACCCCTGCACTAGTGCATATGCAGAATTTCTTTCCTCCAATTTTCTTTTGCAAATCAACAGTTCTCTGGGGCACGTTTATTCTTTGAAGTTAGTCTCTGATCTGGGGGAACAAATATGAAAGCACACACTCCCATCTTCTTCCCTCAACCTACCTCATGTTGTGCCATTTGACTCCTACCCACGTAGTGGCCAATATCAGTTTAATGGATATAATATGGGAGGATTGTCAAAGTAGACAATAGTTATTTTTTCTGAGGGAAAGTAGCTGGTTAGAAGAATCTTTAATAAGGTAGATACCAGTCTGAAACAGATAAGATAATTTTCAATGTTTTGGCTTTCTAAAAGGTTCAAATTTTACTTTGAGGTTTGACATTTACTGAACACACACACATTACTTGTAGAACTTAGATAATATGCATTTCTTCATGGAACAGTGTAGCTTAACCTTATTTTGCTTCGCTTTTTTGTTTTGTGTTCACAGACCTTTGAAGACAGTGACTTGTTTCACCTGATTGGTGTTGTTTGCGGACTAGCAATATATAATTTTACTATTGTAGAACTTCACTTTCCATTGGCTTTATATAAGAAGCTTCTGAATAAGAAACCTTCCCTGGAAGACCTCAAAGAGTTAATGCCTGATGTTGGCAGGTGAACACAGTTGTAGTTAATATGATAATATAGAAATTAAATTATCTGTGCTTTGGCTCGTTTCATTAGTGAAGAGAATTAAGTTCAGTATTGTTAAATCAGGAGATGACATGTTGCTTACTTTGCTCTGCTTAGATCAGTGATGGCGAACCTTTTAGAGACCGAGTGCCCCAAAACTGGCCCTACCCCCGCTCCATCCCCACCCCACCTGCCCGCAGGGCCACTCACCGCCGCCTGCCGCAGATCGCCCAGCAGCGCCATGGCGGCCATGCCCTCTGCCCGCGCCCCGCAGCATCAACTCTGCACAATGGGGCAGAGACAAGAGTCTTGTCTACGCTGCCTGGCTGCCATGTCCTTGGCTGCACTGCTCCACGTGGGCCACGCTCGGGGGTGACTCTCCTCCAGGGGGGCTGCTGGTGAGGAGGGGGTCATGGGGGGAGGCAAGGCTGGGGCAACGGCACGTGTGCCCACAGAGAGGGCTCCGAGTGCCGCCTCTGGCACCCGTGCCATAGGTTCGCCACCACTGGCTTAGATTATTAATACACACACATTTGTGGTTTAATCAATCTTGATTTAATGTTCTTGGTTGAAAACATGAATAGGATGATGAGAAGCATTTGGTGGCGATTCTAAGAAGTCAGTGCTATCAGTTTTTGATTTGAGATCATTTCTTCCCATTGGACCAGCCTGTTTTCTGGCTTCATATTTTTTTCCTGAAATCTGGGTAGAAGAAAAAGAGGGGAGTAAGGGCAAGCACTTTCTCCTCTGTTGTCAAGGTCAGACTTTGTAAGGTAGAAGAAGGTGCTGAATGAAAATGCAAAGTCTGGCTGGCATTTTCATTGCTTCTCCCTAGTTTGGAATTACAGCACAACTCAATTAAAATAAAAACATTTTAAAAAATGAGAATTTTTACTCATACGTATTCAAAAACATATCCTTTAAAACTTTGGAATGAAGGCCGTCAAAATTAAAATGGGCAATGTGACATGGTTTGCCTTAACGATAGTGCCGTCAAGATGAATTTTTGGCATAGTTGAGGAAAATCATGCCATATGTTGGAAATGTTAGAAAAAATGCCGGCACATGCTATTAAATGGTGCCTGGAATTAGAATAGGTAGTGACCTTGTAGTACTGTAAATGACATATTTACATATGGAGTGATTTCAATCTTAATTGTCAAAACAGCATGCACTTGTGAAGAACTATCTTAAGTTTGCAAAAGGAGAAAATATTTTTTTTTTGGGGGGGGGGGCATGAAGGGTTGGGAGGAGACCAGAAAAGGTATCATAAGAGCTGAAAATTCTCAAGGAAGAATGAATGCTGGATAATTGAACTGAGGGGGGCTCCATTCTGCATTGCAATGTTTTCTGGATGTACCTTCTTGTTCTCAGTTTTGATAGAAGAATAGCAAAAGCTTTCAAGTTTGCAGAGTCTTAACTAAATTCTGCTGTTGCTGAAATGAAAGATTAGAATATTTGATTTTCCAGGAGTATGCAACAGTTGCTAGATTACCCAGAAGATGATGTGGAAGATACCTTCTGCCTCAACTTTACAGTAAGCATTACCTGTTAGCACATGTGTCAGTTCATTTCAAAGTGGAATGAATATTAATCTGCAAATAGAATACTTTATTGATCAAGTGTGATTAGACACAAGGAATTTGTCTCATAGTGCAAAAGCTCTCAGTGTACATGCCAAAACAGCAAAGTAATAATATTCATAATAACATAATATATAATAAAAACATAATAACAAAGGATAATCATAATAATGATACAGATAGAGAAGGTAGTGGAACAGATGAGAAGGATAAAAGTAATACATTGTGTGCACAATTATTAGGCAAGTGAGTATTTTGTCCATATCAACATTTTCATGCATATTTTCCACCTCCAAGCTGTAGAAACTTGAATGCTTAGTGGATATAAGCATATCAGGTGATGTGTACTTATGTAATGAGGGAGGGTGTGCCCTAAGGAGATCAACACCCTATATCAAGGTGTGCATAATTATTAGGCAGTTTCTTTTCCTCAGGCAAAATGGGCCAAAAAGGAGATTTAACTCACTCTGAAAAGTTAAAAATTGTAAAAAGTCTTTCAGAGGGATGCAGCACTCTTGAAATTGCTCAGATATTGGGGCGTGATCACAGAACCATCAAACGTTCTGTTGCAAAACTTGGATGAGGGAATTGAAGGGGAACTCATCAAATTTGCAGATGACACCAAACTGACAGGAGCAGCCAACACCTCAGAAGACGAAATCAGGATCCAGAGGGATCTTGGCAGACTTGAACAGTGGGCCCTATCCAACAAAATGAGTTTCAGTATGGAGAAAAGCAAAATTTTTACATTTAGGCAGGAAAAATCAAAGGCACAAGTACAGATTTGGCCAGTCCTGGCTTAAAGACAGTAACTGTAAGAGGGACCTTGGAGTCCTAGTGGACGATCACTTGACTATGAGCCAACAGTGTGCAGCAGCAACCAAAGAAGCTAATACAATCCTGGGTTGTATAAACAAGAGGCATAGAATCAAGATCACGCGAAATATTAGTACCGCTTTATAAAACCCTAGTAAGACCACACCTGGAATACTGCAGCTAATTTTGGTCACCATATCACAAAAAAGATGTTGAGAGTTTGGAAAAAAAATTCAGAGAAGAGCAACTAAGATGATCAAAGGCCTGGAGACTAAAACATATGAAGAACGACTACGGGACTTGGGATTGGCTAGTCTAAAGAAAAGAAAAAATAGGGGAGACATGATAGCAGTATTCCGGTATCTGAGGGGCTGCCACAAGGCAGAGGGGGTCAGGTTGTTCACCAAAGCACCAGAGGGCAGGACGAGAAACAATGGTTGGAAACTGAACAGAGAGAGAAGCAACCTGGAATTAAGGAGAAACTTCCTGACAGTGAGGACAATCAACCAGTGGAACAGCTTACCCCCATAAATCGTGGGCGCTCCATCGCTGGAAGTTTTTAAAAAGAGAGTGGACAATCACCTGTCTGAGATGGTATAGGTTCTCCTGCTTGAGCAGGGGGCTGGATTAGAAGACCTCCAAGGTCCCTTCCAGCTCTATTCTATTCTAAATAGTCAACAGATTTGCAAGAAACGTGTTGAGAAAAAGAGACGCACATTGACTGCCAAAGATTTGAGAAGAACCAAATGTGAAGCTACCAGGAACCCATTGTCCTCCAGTGCTGTCATATTCCAGAACTGCAACCTACCTAGAGGGGACAGAAGTACAAGGTGTTCAGTGCTCAGAGACATGGCCAAGGTAAGGAAGGCTGAAACCCAACCACCACTGGACAAGACACATTAGTTGAAACGGCAAGACTGGGCCAGGAAATATCTAAAGACAGATTTTTCAAAAGGTTCTATGGGCTGATGAGAGTGACTCTTGATGGACCAGATGGATGGGCCCGTGGCTGGATCAGTAACGGGCACAGAGCTCCACTTCGACTCAGACGCCAGCAAGGTAGAGGTGGGGTGCTGGTATGGACTGGTAGTAATAAAGATGAGCTAGTTTGACCTTTTCAGGTTGAAGATGGACTCAAAATCAACTCCCAAACCTACTGCCAGTTTTTAGAAGACAACTTTCTCCAAGCAGCGGTACAGGAAAAAGTCTGCATCTTTCAAAGAAGAGCATGATTTTTATGCAGCACAATGCTCCGTCTCACGCATTGAAGTACTCCACTGCATGGCTAGCCACTAAAGGCCTCAAAGATGAAAGACATGGCTCCCTTCTTCACCTGACTTAAACCCTATTGAGAACTTGTGGGCCCTTCTTAAATGGGAGATTTCAGGTGAAGGAAAACAGTACACCTCTCTGAACAGGGTCTGGGAGGCTGTGGCTGCTGCTGCACAAAACGTTGATCGTCAACAGATCAAGAAACACAGACTCCATGAATGGAAGGCTTGTGACTGTTATTGAAAAGAAGGGTGGCTATATTGGTCACTGATCTTTTTGTCTGAAATGTCAGAAATGTTTATTTGTACATTTTGAGTTGTTTGTTTATTATTCCTACTTTAACAGATGCAAATAAACGAGGGAGATGGGCAAATTTTCATTTTTCCTTTAGTCGCATGATAATTCTGCGCACTAATAGTTGCCCAATAATTGTGCACACGTTGGCATTCTCCTAAGAAAGCCAAAACCTCACTTTTACTCTCTCAAACATTCAGGTTGAAGGTTTATTAGCGTTTTGGATTGACCGAGAGCACCGTAATTGTTCAATAACCCTCCAAAATACAGCTTACCTAATAATTGTGCCCACAGTGTATAGCCATATTACATGAGTGTGTATGTTTCTGTCTCTAGTGAAGATTTGATACGATGCTCCTTACAAAAACAATGTTGAAATCTTCTGCAGCAAAAGCAGTGAGATATCTTGTTCTCTCCTGAACAGATTACGGTTGAAAACTTTGGTGCCACAGAAGTTAAAGAGCTAATTCCAAATGGCGCTGATATCCCTGTTGTCAAACAGAACAGGTAGGTTTTAATAGTGTACTTCATTTAGCATTTCATCTTTCTACTTTTAATTCAAAATTTAACTAAAAGGAATCAAGTCACCAACATACTAGTGATGACCAGATAGCTCTCTCTGGTTTCATAAACTGTATCTTATGAAACTGGGAATGAGCACGGGCCCAGGTTTTCCTTCTGTTCTTAATTTTGGTGCTCTATCTGTGATGTGTATGAAAGCATTAAAGAGGCTAGTGCTATGTTTAGTTAACCTACTTAAGTCAGATGTAACAGGATGTTTGGGCTTAATGTATACCATAAATGAAGTTCCAGAGTCAGGAGGAGAAGCAGCACTTTCATAACTTTTATCTATCCATGGTTTAGCTGAATTAAGCCTTTGCCTGGACTGAATAGTTGGAATATTTTATAGAATATTTTGTTGAAGGAAGAAGAAATGTCCGTACTGCCATCTACCGGATTCTTTCACTCTGTTATTCATGAGTTATATTGCTAAATGGATTGTGTACTGAAAAGGGCTTTTCTTTTAATCCGATTTCAGGCAAGAGTTTGTGGATGCCTACGTGGACTACATCTTCAATAAATCTGTGGCTTCTCTCTATGATGCATTCCATGAAGGCTTTCACAAAGTCTGTGGCGGTAAAGTTCTTCAGCTGTTTGAGCCCAATGAACTGCAAGCAATGGTGATTGGGAACACAAACTATGATTGGAAAGAACTAGAGAAGGTATGTGGGTCTGCCAGAAATTCGCTGCTGTTCCGTGAATTAAGCCGCCTGCTTGCCAAGGTTATTTTCTTTGGTAACAGAGAATGTTTGTTACGAAAAGAAAAGAATATATTTAATACCTCACTATAGACATTGAGCCTTTATTTATTAAACCAAATAATAATGTGGTTGGTGGTAAACTTTCAAAGAGTGGATTAGAAAATGAAAATCTATGTATGCTGCAGTCCTTTGCATGTTTCCCCAGACATCCCATGATAAATATCACTTAAGTTAGTGGAAGATTGTAGCTATAGTTTTTAAATAGCTTATTTAAGCATGCATATTGCACAGTCCCTTACAGTGTCCTAGCCTGCACTTCAATATCTGGTCAACGTAGTCTACCATTTGCAGTGGAGAAGGAAGAAAGAATCCCAGGGAGAATATTCTTTAATAGTATGATTTTGATTTTTTTTTTTCCCTCCTTAGAATACTCAATACAAAGGAGAATATTGGGCAGAACATCCAACAATTAAATTGTTCTGGGAAGTTTTTCATGAGTTACCACTGGAAAAGAAGAAACAGTTTTTGTGTAAGTATCTTCATAAAATGAATACATCTTGACTTAGCTGGGGTCCTGTTTTGCATATAATGCTAAATCTATCCTTCCTCTCCTTCTTTCCAATGTAAGCAAGAGCCACCCAGAAGTATGAGGTTCCACTTCTAAACTGTCCAGAAGGCAGTTTACCTTCTGCTTTTTAACTGTTTTTAATTAATGGTTGATTTTTTTTGTTTTTGTTTTAATTGTGTACGCGATCCAAAATCAGATGCAAGTGAGATGGGCAGCTGTATAAATTGAATGAATGGAGTTGATTTCTTTGAGTGAATGGAGTTGATTTCTTTGAATGAAAACCATTTCTGCTCTTGGAATGGGAAAGTCTCTTTCCCCCTCAGCAGTCCCTGGTACAAGTCATGCAGAAGTAAAGAGTGGGTAATGGTACTATAGAACTGGATGTCTAGTTATGTACTGTTGAGGTCTATCTTACGTTTTATTCAAAGAAGCCTGGGACAGTGATCAGAGTGTATTATCAAACTATAGTTCAGATCAACCAGAATTCCAGGAATCTTGGAGATACCTTTGGGTACAAAGGGCTTTTTCCTCACCTCTTCACACTAGAGCACGGGTATCAAACTCGCCACGTCACGGGACGTGTCGCAACGTATCACGACTTTTTTTGCGTTACCGGAGCTGGAGTAGGTGCAGCCTCCGCGTGATGCAACCGGCCCGCGGGCCGGCAGTTTGACACCCCTGCACTAGAGGAAAAGAGAACATACCAGCCTGAAGCTTACAGCAATATTATGCTGGTAGTACATATGGGTCTGCCTTACAATGTGAGCCGATGTTTCCTATAAAATGTAGAATGTATTATGGGAAACATAAGTAAATATATATTTAAAAAGCTAAGAAGGGGGAAAAATACAAGGTGAATATTTCAAACAAATACTTTTTTTTCCTGAGGACTATAGACTATTTTAAATTTTCTAGGAATCCTTAGTATTCTCTCATTTTATTAAACATAACTTTGTTAAACATTCCTTTTAATTGACAAACAATGCAGCATTCTTTCTTTTTTTACTCTTGGGGAAAAGTCAAAACATTTTTCCTCCTGAACTGAGGGATGTATTTCTTAGCTTATTTTAGAGCTGACACTGAGTTTTGAATATCTGGTCTGTAAGTGTTGGGGTGATGGGTGGCAGACACCATGATAATAAAATCTTCCCTGTGGTTACCCTGATAGAATTCACTTGCTGAACACTAAATTCTTGAGGGTCTGCAGATTTACTGATTGTCTGCAGATTTACTGATTAATATAGATTCCACAAAAGTAAATAATTCTGTGTTTAGCCAAAAGTACTTTAACATAGTATGTTAAAAAAAAAATCTTTATATTGTAGTCCTGTATATTACATAATGGTACTCTGTGATAAACTTTTTTGATATCTGACTTAGATTGTTCCATTTTCTTCCTTTTTAGTGTTTTTGACAGGGAGTGATCGTATTCCTATACTTGGAATGAAGAGCCTTAGTCTTATTATCCAACCAACTGGAGGTGGAGATGGATATCTTCCAGTATCTCATACATGTTTTAATCTCCTTGATCTTCCAAAATATACCAACAAGGAAATACTCAGATCGAAGTTGATCCAAGCAATCGATCACTGTGAAGGCTTCAATTTAGTATAATGCAAAAACTCGGCACCATCCAATCATTTAATTGGGAACATTAAGCCAATGCTTAGATCCGCTTTGCAGTGTAAATGAGAGATACCCAAGTGGTGGTGATTATAAGCTTGTTCATAAACTATATTCAGTGATCTGATTCTTTCACAGGAGCCAAAAATCCTTCTATTAATGATTGTCTTGATGCGAACTGTGGAAATGCATTTTGCCATCTTAACAATAAAAATGCAATGTTGGAATAAACACTAAAGTTTCATAACTAAATTTTAGTATTTCACATATTGCAAAAATGTTGCTGTGTGTGTGAAAGATGTGCTTTTCTTTTCAAATCACTGAAAGTCAAATTAGATTTTAATTTTGTTAAAAGACTTTAAAAAATAAAATAAGCTCTAGCCATAGAGTATTTATTGCTTTATGGAATCGAGGCTGCTTTGTTAAACAGAAAGAGAAAGCAAGTACAATATCTTTATCCACATTTGGAGATGGGTTTGGTGAAAAGACAGTGATTTACCATACCAAGGAAAATTTATATAGCAACCATTTCATCTTGAAACTATTTTTATTTTCAATGAAAACAATCAAGAGGATGTCAGTGCCATTTTTTTGACAATTCCTTCACACGTCCATGGAGTTGTGATTTGTTAATTAAAACTGAAAGAAAAATACCTTTCTTAAAATTTGAGATTTGATTCATGGTAATCCAAATAAAACTGGGATGTTTGGCATAAGTCCAGAATTATCAGCAAATTCTACTTTTTTCTCTTGGGCAGAACTAAGATTTTGTCTTTCTTATTGGAAAGACTGATTATTTGGAATAGCTTTAAAATTTTGGTTAAATTATTTACTTTTTTCCAGAGTTTTTTAAGGACTTGGGTCATTGGAGGTGATGACTGAACAGAGCAGGTGGAGTTATGGGAGGGGGGGGGTCGAGTTTAATTAAATTCCTGAATGTTTACATGTTATTAATAGTACGTGACTTTCAGCTGTGAAATAAATATTTATTTTTTTTAGATTTATAAACTGCGGTGAAACAATTCAAGCATAAAATAAAAATATTTGAATGAAAATGGATAATGTATACATGTAAAAGTCTCATTTTTTTTAACATTATGGAGAAAATTTGCTTAAGTCATGGGTCTAAATTATTTTAAGATGAGCATGTGTACAAATTCATTTGAATCCTGTCAGACATAATTATATATTCAGGTCTGCTGAAATAATGTGTAAAGATATATCTATCTTGAAATGCCTGGAAGGAATAACAGTAAGAACCTTGGAGGTCTTCTAGTCCAACGCTCTGCTCAAACAGGAGACCCAATACCATTTCAGACAAATGGTTGTCCAGTCTCCTCTTAAAAATCTCTAGTGTCGGAGCATCCTCAACCTCTGAAGGCAAGTCATTCCACTGGTTGATTATTCTATCAGGAAATTTCTCCTTAGTTCTAGGTTGGTTCTCTCTGATTAGTTTACATCCATTGCTTCTTGTTCTGCCTTTAGATGCTTTGGAGAATAGCTCCTCTTTGTGGCAGCCCCTTTGATATTGAAACACTGCTATCATGTCACCCCTAATCCTTCTTTTATAAAACTTGACATGAACATTTAAACATGCATATTTATGTTTTATTCTTCATCTTCCTGCTTTACAACAGAAGAACCCCAAACAAGATAGCCTGGTGTGTGATAAAGCCAGGTTTATTTGACTATAGCTAAATTTCTTGTGTTATTTTTAAAATCTTGCTATTATAGGACCCGAATGGTAAACTTGGTTTCATTACCAATAGTGTAGCATATAGACAAAAGAAGAGGGGCATCTATCATTTAATCAGAGAAGCAATAAATTGTGGAAAATTAAAGTTTCGTTTAACAATAACTCTGAACAGGTAGTACAAAATTGTTTCTTTGGAGGGTCATACAAGTTCTGACTTCAGAGCAGCGGTCCCCAACCTTTTGGGCACCATGGACCAGTTCCGTGGAAAAAAAAATTCCAGAGACTGGGGGGACATGGTTGTGTGTGCTACCTAGACCCCATGCAGCACATTCGCTCCCTTGCGTGGCCAGTTCCTAACGAGCCGTGGACCAGTACTGATCCGCAACCTGGGGGTTGGGGACCCCTGCTTTACAGGATATGGTTTGGTCCGTGAGTGACCTTTTATGTGCATATATTAGTTTCATCTGCTTTGTGTTCAGATCAAAGCATATGTATTCTGAGGTCTTCTCTGGTGTGTGTGTGTAGAGGGCATCTGGAAAATGCCTAGGGGTGTTAACTAGGGAAGTAGAAAAAGGGAGGAAATGGTATTCTAAGCTACCTAAAGATCAAGAGAATCTGCAGCCTGCAAATATTTGCAAATCAGTGGCAGACTAGTTCACCTCAAGTATACAGTACCCAATCTGTATCTTCCCCCACTACAACAGATACCATTTAGCCTCACCCCCACCCTCCTAAACCATCAGTGAGTGAGGTACCTCACCTCAATAGGACCCAGAATTTGGAAGTTGTCTGCTCTCATCATCCCTAGTATTTCCTGTTTTGCTAGTATCAAGACCATATATACCTATTGAAGGTAAGTGCATGACGTTATCAGATAGGAGCAAACCACTGGAGGTATAGAAAACCCATACACACCACTGGCAAACAGCATGTGCACAATACATGGCGGGCTCAAGTGTTTTAGAACCAAAGCCAGGGTCTGACCAATGAGGAAAGTAGCATAGCACTATTAAATTCCTGGTAATGATTAAAAAAAAAAATTGGCATAAATTCCATGGAGGAATATTCAATGTAAAAAAAGTAGCTCAATCTACAAATAACTACAAATTCCCTCCAAGTTGCTATGATAATTTCGCTAGATAGATCTGCCATCCTTAGCAGAAATTGCTTGCCAGATGTCTCCACATCCTGAGGGGATCAAAGCTTTTGGCCCGGCCTTTATTGCATCAGAGGTCCTGGTCCTAGACAGATTGTTTTAAAAAGTGACTGGAGCAAAATGGGAGAAGCAGCATATTACTTCTCGCCAACTATATTATTTTCCATGCTTAATAACACTGCATGCAAGACGTTGTACACATTATAACAGCATCCAAAAGTTAACAATTTAATAGATTTAAATCAGACTGCGTATAAAACACTGGTTTTGTATTTCAAAAGTTGCAGGAAGAGAGCTAGGTCAATTTAAACAATCTTCTACAAAACATCTGCCAGTTGGTTACATAAAAGACACTATATACAATATAAAAGCAGAAAATAATCCACACTGTAAAAATAATTTAAAACAAAATATTTCCATTTAAAATATCTCCTATAGCACAAATACAGTTTGACATGCATGCCAAGCTAAACATATTGCATTCTTTAGTGTAATTGTTCAAAGTTCTATTTATAACTTGGACAACAAGAAAACATGCCAACATTTCAGATTTAACACAAAATGCCATTTTTAACACTTCATTATGCTGTGTTATAAATTGGATGTACTGACTGTGTGAAAAGGACAGCTCTATACATATTTCAAAATGGAATTATTAAAGAAATGCAAAAGAATTATGGGCAACTGGGGTAACTATGGATCCAGTTGAAAAGTGGTTTCAAGAAGAAATTAAAAGACCTACGATCAAAGAGAGCACAAAGGATTGAGACAATCTACAGCTGTAACATTTGACACATCTATCTCAAGAGGCAGTTTTGAAGCAGCACTGGAACTCATTTCAGTTGCTGCTTTTTCTCTACATCAATCTACCAAGGAGTGGTAAGAGATTCTCTAAATAGAAGACTTTATGCAGCACACTTTAAAGTTAAAAATAAAATTGAATGTCATGTTTACTGGATGCGAGAGCAGCTCTCATTAAATGTTTGTATAAAAGTACTGAAAAGTATAGAAACACTTTTGTTCTTGGGCAAAAATTTCCTCTATATCTTGAACATTATATATACACCTTCCAACACTTAAATATTCACATATTGGCAGTGTACACAAAGATTTTATACATTGTTTTATACACCAACTTCCTGCACTAAATACTCATGTTAACAGGGTTAATGATTTCTCATCTAATACTTTCTTCCTGTAATTTTGTAAGGCAATAAGCTTTATTGTGTATCTACAGAAAGTTGCTTTATTTTAGCCTTTATTTTAAAAATAGCATTTTCATTTATTTAAATAGTTTTTTAAAATGCTATTTTCTGGTAATCTAAGGAATTTTCAGGTGCTCACTGATGTCTATTTAACTTCTAATATGATTGCATGCAAATATACCCAACATGAAGAGTTCAGAAAACATAGCTGCCATAGGTATTTGGGGAAAATCTTCATATTTAACAACATATTCTTGCAGCAGCAGACTAAGAAACATAAACAGGCTTTAAATAAATTGAAATGTTGCAAAGCAGGTATGAACAATACCATTCTTTGGTCTAGATTAGCTGTTCCCTTTATAATAATATTCTGATGGCTTTTTAAATGGTTCAAAAAGGTGAAATTTATAAAGCAAAAAATATTGTATGTGTGTGAACATACGCACACATATAACACAGATTAATAAAAATGACTGTAGTGACAGTAAAAGATACTTAGTACCTTCTACAAAACTCAAAATGCAATAAAAGTTTAGTGTTGAGGGTGTCAATTGGAAAAGTTAGAAAACTATGCATGAAAATCTACTCTAATGTTTATAAACATCGTTGTTTGCCTTGTTCTAAATTCAGTACAGATTCATTCCAACATGCCCAAATTGCTAATGCTGGTGGAAAAGTTCCTAAAATAAATCAGTAATTATCTTACAACTTGTCTGATGAACTGTCAAATTCTACTGTCTGATTTATAGAAATTGATTCATCAACAGATTCTGGAAGGTCCGTTCCATCTTCCTCAAACCCATTCTCTTCTTCTCTGTCAGGAGTGTCTGCCTCCTCCTCCTCTTCTTCTATGCCATTGTAATAGTCTTCCAATTCACTCTCCTCTTCTACATCTAAGCTTCGGCTCAGACATGACCCACTACCGCTGCTACTTCCACAAGAGCTGGAGGAGATGACGTCGTCTTCAGAGTCTGAATAAACTTCAGCACCATGGAAAATATAGCGATTTGGTGGTGAAAACAAATATTGAGTACCTGAAACAGATTTGATCAACAACAAAGGGGGGAAAAAGGCATCATCAGTAAGAATACAATCATACACAAATGCATGACACTTATGGTTCTAAGTTCTCCATATTTTGTATTTTGTATAAGGAAACATTTGTGTCAGTATACGTAAAGGATTGAGGGAAAACTATTACAATGCAGCAGTAAATCCACCTGCTTTTCTCTCACTCTCTGCTTTCCCTCTTGCGTTTTATAGCTATTTAATGGTAGGATGATGTTTATTGCAATTTAGTTTCAAATGCTTCAGAAACACACCCTGTTCCTTTTTAATGGCTCGTAGCCTTTCTGAATTAACTTTCAATTAGAACAGTCCAAACTTTTCACTATACATTGTGTACGTTACATCCCTTAAAAACGGCTCTGGCCTGTTCTATTTATGGGAGACCAGATTCTACGACTTTTAAGGCAAGGCAAACGTAAAGAAGTATTGATTTGTTAAATTTATTCGCTGCCCATCTAGGTATATTGATATATCACACATCAAAAAGATGGGTGGGTGAAGAGCAGAGAGCACGGAGAAGTGGAGTTTGCCATCAATCTAGCAGTCACCTAAGCTGTTGCAGAAGGATATGAGGTTGAGGGCGGGTCTTACTGTAGAGCGGGGTCTTCAAACTCGGCCCTTTTATGATTCATGGACCAACTCCCAGAATTCCTCAGCCAGCATGCCTGGCTGAAGAATTCTGGAAGTTGAAGTCCATGAGTCATAAAAGGGCCGAGTTTGAAGACCCCTGCTGTAGAGGGTAAGAGGTTCCAAAGGGCGGGCGCTGCAGCAGAGAAGCGCTCTTCTTCTGGATCCCAACAGTCAGAATTCTTTGGCCAACAAGATCCGAAATAGGCCCTCTCTACCAGCATGAGAAGGACAGCCTTGTGCTACCACAAGGGTCTTCAAACTTGGCCCTTTTATGACTTGTGGACTTCAACTCCCAGAATTCCTCAGCCAGCGTGCCTGGACAAAGAGGTTCATCAGATAGGCTGGACCTATGCCATTAATGGCTTTAAAGGTCATAAGCAACATCTTGAACTGCACTTGGAAGCAGACCATATATAATTGCATTATTACATGTGCATTACAAATAGGTAATTATGTAATTGCCAAGATGCGTTTTATGTCCAGATTAAGTCCATTTTTTTTTTATTTCTTAAAATCAGATTCTTCTCTAAAAGATTCACCTAAAACAGGAATTATGTCAATCCAGTCTAAAGGTCTAAATAAATAGAGCCCTAAGCTTTGCATCTCACCATCAAAAACATATATTAAAAACCAGTCGATTACACCACCACAGACTGTACAATAGGACTGCAATAGGACTAAAAGGGTTTGTGCTACAAATATTCTCTCATAAACTAAGCAAGGGGTATGATAAAAAAAAAAAACAGGATTTTTTTTTAAAAAAGGATTCTGTCTTTAGTATACTGACATTTTGAAAAGGAATAAAAAAACTGTTCAATATGAACAAAATGGGTAATATAAGAAATACAAAACACATTCACACATTACATCCTGTAGGCAAAAACAAAAGCTTGTGAATAGCATGCCTGCAGCAACAGCAGCTCACTAAATACAAATACATTACCGTCTTCTACTTCATGCTGTAGAAAAAAGTCGATAGTATGAAGAAAAACTATACAACTCACTTTTTCACATAAGCTAGTATACACTCACATTACAGCCTAAAGAAAAGATTACTTCCAAATTCTTTTTTCTATTTATCTTACAAGAGTTGTTTTAAAGATGGTAACATTTTTCATTCATTTAGACCAGGGGTCCTCAAAGTTGGCCACTTTAAGACTTGTGGACTTCAACTCCCAGAATTCCCCAGCCAGCATGGCTGGCTGGGGAATTCTGGGAGTTGAAGTCCACAAGTCTTAAAGTGGCCAAGTTTGAAGACCCCTGATTTAGACTGTAAGCAGGGTTACATTTATTGAATGCATATTGGTCTGAGATTTTTTTTTTTTTTAAAGAGCCTTTTCTGACACAGCTCCTGCCCCTCGGAACATCTTGCCACAGGAGATAAGATCCACCCTCTCTCTTTTAGCCTTCAGGGAAAACCTGGCTATGCCAGCTGGCATGGGGTCTTGAAGGAGAAGCTGCTAGCTGGAGGTGGTTGGTTCACTAAAAAATAAGGCACCCCCACCTTTTACCTCCAAACTGGTTTTTTTAGTTTGTTTTAACTTTGTAACTTTAATGAGCTTTTATATTTATTACTGTTGAATTTTTGTGGGGTTTTTTTTTTTGTAAGCCACTCAGAGTCACCTTGAACCTTGAGATGGGCAGCAAATAACTTTGATAAATAAATAAATAAAAGTTCTAAGATGGCGGCGCCTGGACTGGCTGCGGCTGCACCGGCTTTCGAAGGTGAAAAGTTTTTGGAGGGATATAAGGGATATAGGCCACACGATCAGGAAGGTTTTAATGTATTTGAGCAACGTGGTGGGACTAAGGTAACATACGACCGACAATCTTTGCTGGCATGGCGAGTTTTTAGCTGTTTCGGAATTGTTGGCGAGACCGTTAAAAGTCGTTGGCGCTGTTTGAAATTGTTCTGCCGGCAGCAAGATCTGACTGCTGGCCCAGCAACGGATTCTATTGCAAATCAGGGCTGTTTCTGAAGGAGGCAGAGGAGGAGAGGTCCCGGGGCTTGTGGAGCGAAGGAACTGGATGGGGCTGTCGGCATGGCCCAGAGGAAGGGAGAGGGGCTTTTGGAGGAGTTGGAAGTGGTGGCAGTGTGCTCCAGGGGTGAAAAGGAGCGAGGCCCCTTTGAGGAAAAGGTAGAAGAGACAAGATCAGAAAAAAGAAAGGAGGCGAGGTTGCCGTGCAGGAATACAAGCTAATTTGAGGGCTAATCCACATGGAGCTCCGTTTCCATCTGTCCTGTTTGCCATCGTTCGCTCCCTAGAGACTAAAATGGACGATCTTAAACTTGAACTGGCCACGAACAAGGAGTGTATGTCGGAGGTGGTGAGCCTTTGAGAGCTGTATGCAAGGAAATTTCATTTTGATGTATGCTGATTGGTGTACATTCAAAGTGACAATAAAGTTATTATTATTATTAAATACATTAAAGTAAGGTTTTAAGTAAATAAATGAGGGCAACATGAGTTAAAACTTTCATTGCCTCCATTTCAAATCCTTCTATAAAAGCGAGAAAATGGCATTTTTCTTTGGGGAGATGTTGCAATGAAATGTAAATTTATCCATTTATCCATGTTTTCCCCAAAATAAGACCTTGGGCTCTGAAATAAGCACTGAGGCTGATTTTCGGGGTAGGTCTTACATTACCAGTAGGCAATGAGCGCGGGGGGGTGGGGCGGCTGCGCATGGGATAGAGATGCAGCGGGGCAGCGATGGGCCAACCTTGGAGCATGGTGGCGGACCAACTACGGTACAGTAAAGATACCATATAACAGAGTTCGGGCAGGCCCTTCTCGTGCCAGCCCAACCCCTGCAGCCCTGGGGTGGCTGTGCTGTGTGGCGACAGGAAGGGCACAAAGACGGGGGCAGCCAGGCCGATGCTCCTCCAGGTGGAGCGGGGGGCCTTTGCTCCAGGGATGCTGGGGGACCGCCTTACTGGCCTGGCCTGGCCCATCTGAGAAGTGAGTGGGGAGGCGGCAGCCCAGGGCCAAAGCAGCAGTTGGAGAGCCGGAGGGTTGGGGAGGGAGTGGGCGTCCTGCTGTCAGTGCCCATGACGCCTGCCCCTTCCCCACCAGAGCTGGAATGCCGTTGTGTTTACCATAAGTGCCGGCACCATAAGTGTCGGTAGATGCCGGCCTTCTTACTGGTGGGCTGGGCAGCTGCTGCAGAGCGACGGGCCCATTTCAGCTCCTGGTGCCCTTAGGGGATTTGCCTTGGCACCTGCTTTCCAGCTCTGTCGCATTTCTCTGCGGCGGCGGAGCTGGAGAGCTTGTCCCACCACCGCTCAGATGCCCTCACTTCCCCCAAGCATTTCTTTCCTTACTTGATTTCCAGCTCTGTCGCGTTCTTCTGTTGCCATGTGCAGTCCCACAAACAAAAGAAGTTTGTGGGTCTAAAAAAAAAAGTTCAATCATTTCCAACTTGCGAGATCTTTTGTTTTTTCACGAGAAGTTGGAATTAATTGACCTTTTTTTTTTTAGTCTCCGCTGCACAACAGCGGAGGAACACAACGGAGGAACATGATGGAGCTGGAAATCAGGTAAGCAAAGAAATGCTTGGGGGAAGCGAGGGCATCCGGGCGATGGTGGGGCAAGCTCTCCAGCTCTGTGACCGCAGAGGAATCCAATGGAACTGGAAAGCAAGTGCTTTCCAGCTCCGGCGCTCCACCTGCCGCTTTGGTGCTCGGAAGGGACTCGGGAGTGAAAGGGAAGAGGGTGGGCAGGTGATGGGAGATCTGCCCCACGGCGCCCCACTTGTTCTGCGACCGAGCCGTGTCACGTCCACCAATGCCGCTGCCAAGATGCTGGGCAGATCCCCACATCTGACCCATGCGGCACCTGTTTTCCAGCTCCAACACAACCCTACCCCTACTCCCCAACCCTACCCACAATGCCTAACCCCAACCCTAACCCCTCCAACCCCCATTCCCCACCCCCAGGGCAACCACAACCACAATGGTAATGTACAACAATCAACATTTATTCAAAAACAGCCAAGGCATCTTCTTCTGCAACATGTTCATAAGGTAACTCTCCCAAACCCCGAACTCCAGCTATAACCTCGTGACTCCAGTTCCTGTGGAACCATTGGCCCCAATCTCTCATGTCCAGCAATAGCGGTCTCCCTAAATGAGCACTTCTTGTCCACGTAGCCTGCTCGTAGTGCATTGGCAACACAGCTGTCAGTGACTTTATCCCATGAATTCTTCACCCAAGTCACGACCTCTGGCAGGCTAGGCTTCACAAAGTTCCCACGCTGATTTCTCTCCATTCTGTGTTCAATGTAGTCATTGATTTCCCTGCGCAAATGGTCCTCGAATGGCTCGTTTATGGCAATATCCAGAGTCTGGAGATAGGCAGTCATTCCTGCAGGAATCATTATTTGGTCTATTCCTCTCTCTCCAAGGAACTTCCTCATGTCTTTTGCACGGTGAGTGCTGGCTGAATCCCAGACTAGCAGACCTCTTTGGCCACCTCTTAAAACAAGTGGCAGCGTTAAATCGACCCACTTCCTTATAACAGCTTGTGTGCACTAAGCTTTTTCGGTTTCAAGGACATAAATGCCTGAAACACGTTCAATTTTATCTTTCTTGCCCTTAAGTGATGATTAGAGGTGGGACTTTTGTTCCATCTAGACGAATTGCAAAAATGCAGGTAACACGTGCACTTTCGTAACCAGTGGAGGAAATGTAGATTGACGAGGCACCCCTCTGATCAACTGTTGTTTGAGATGCTTGGCCCATAAACACTGTAGTCTCATCCATGGCAATCAGGTTGGAGAGTTGGTGTTTTGAAAAGTCGATGCCATCAACAAAGGACATGAATGCAAGTGCATGTTTAATCAAGTTCAACATCCTGCAGCCTGAACAGTGTTGTCGATCTTCTTAGAGAGAGTTCATACCGCTGAAGGAAGCCATCTAGCCAGTGTTGTGGTGCTCTGAATTCTTCTGGGGATATTTCTAACTGTGGTGGCAGTGCAATGGCAAAAGCTTGAATATCAGCCCTGTGCACAACCAAAGCCCTTGCTCTCCTGTCAGTCACAGATGTTGTGTTCGAGTTCAGGAAATAATGGCTGCCTACCTGATCCACACTTTCGCTTCTTGGCATTTCCCTCGTCCATCTGTTGGCTGAGGTTACTGGTATTGTACTCTGCTCACCATTTTCGGACCATACGGAGATCAAACTTGTTCTCTTTGCAGAAAGCTGTAAGAATCTTGCCCTGAGCGTCCTCCATGATTCCTTTTTTAAATTCGACGTACTAGCTCTTTCTTTTTGAACTCATCTTGTCAGGGGTCAAAATATTCCCTTTGAATCTGCCATTAAATTAAATCACCATTAAACCAGGGGTGTCAAACTTGATTTCATTGAGGGTTAGGGTTGGAGTTAGGTATCGTGGTTGTCCTGGGGGGGGGATGGGGGTTAGGAGGGGTTAGGCATTGTGGTTGCCCTTGGGGGGGAGTGGGGGTTAGGGTTGCATCAGAGCTGGAAAGCAGGTGCCCCATGGGTCAGAGGGAGGGGATCTGCCAAGCCTTGTGGCAACGGCATTGGCGGGCGCAACGCATGATGTGGCATCATGCTGCGAGCAGCCGAAACCGGCCATAGAACCAGTGGGGCGGCGTGAGAAGCTGCAGCAGGGTACCAGTTAGCGAGGCATGTGGGTCAGATCCCGCCTCCCCCACCAGCTTCGCCTCGTCGCAGCGGTACTGGCAGCTCCCCCCCCCATCTCGTGTCTATGGTAGCAACCAGACAGAATTACCGGCCGGCCGGCAGCGCAGGGTTACTTTCGGGGTAGGGTTTATATTAGGCCCACCCCCGAAACTCAAGCTAGGGCTTACTTTCGGGGCAGGTCTTACTTTTGGGAATACATGGTGGTAGTGACATTTTTATTCCTAGCTTTCTAGGAGTGTCATAGGAATTGTGCTGGCAGAAAACAGAATGGGATCTCTTGAGCTAAGTGATCTACTAGTGAAAACCAAGCATTTTAAACTTTCAATATTCTGCAAAATATATCTCCTCCCCGCTTTCTAAATTGGGCTACAAGAATAGCAGAAAGTTTGAAGTAGAGGACTTTCTGAATTTATAGGAATCTTGGGCTTTAATTCTAATATTGCCATTATCATAAAGAATATCACTGCACCCGTTGATATGAATGAGGTGAAGTAGATCTTGCAAGCCTGAAACCTGATCACTTCAGCCGTACTTATCTATTCAGAACCAAAGCGCCCTGTCTCAAGATTCCTGCTCCTCTAAACAAACACTGATTAAAAACAACATCCATTAATTTGGAATACTATCCAGAATACTTTTAATTCACTTCAGGTTTTTAATATTATCTAACAATAGTTTAAAAAATGAACATTTCTAATTGATTGGCTCTTTGGCTATAATCCATTTATTTTAGATTTTCTGTTCCTGTTTCTCAAAATGTAATTGGTCCAAGGACCTCTGGGGGTCCCCAAAACCTTCTCAAGGATCTGTAAAATTAAATTATTTGCCAGCCCGTGTTGAACAATAATATTAGAACCCCATCAAGCTATTATGAGAAACAGTAATGGCAGCAATTAATATTTTAGTATGTTAAATATTGATAAATATAACCCTTACAAAATTTGGGGGACCTACATTATTTTTATAATTGGGAAGGGGTCCTCAGGGGAAAACAATTTAAGATACACTGCTATATCATAATTACATGGTAGTCTGAGTTGCTAGTGAAGACTTTGTTTTTTGACCAATGTTTGACTGAATATTACACTGTTACATTGAAGCATTCAAGGCAGAATTATATTTGAATACTCCAGTTATTTTAAAGCATAATATGAAAATATTCAAAACAGTGTTTTACAATAGATTCAGCACTTACCATCAAGCCGCTTGCTAACTTGCTCTTTTGCACATCTATTCAAGCAATATTTTCTCACTGTTTCAACAGAGGTTTTTTCACTCTTTTCTTTGTTTTCTTCTTGATGAGATCCAGGTTCCTTCACATGTTCTGTAGTTTCTAACTGACCATGAGTACTTTCTGAATTTTCTAAAGAGTTGTGAACTTCTAATGGTCTTTCTTCTATAGTTTTTTCTTTAGATGCCAAAGCAACATCAGAATTTCCTGCTTTATATTGACCAGAATGCTCTGAATGTATCATCTGAGAATCTTGTGATGGAATTCTGTCAGATGAACTAGAAGATTCAGAAATGTTTAAAGGAGTGGGTGGTAACTCTGTTAAATGTTTTTCAAACTCTCTGTGAGGCCGTGGAGGTTTCTCTGTTATTTCTGAAAGCTGAACGGAACTATTACAAAGTTTTGAATATTCTCCACCCAATCTATGACATAATTCATTGATAATAACATCACAATCACCAAGAAGCTCCACATCAAAGTGTAGATGAGGCAACGGTTCCCTATTAATCAGAATCTGAGGCACATCATGTGGGATGGAACCTACATATTTAAGAAAAAAAATTAAGTCAATTATTAACAACTGGATAATTTTAAGGAATATATATAACTATATAAATGACTGAATCCTGCCTAATTCTATTGTATTTAAGGTATATTAATATGTACATATTTCTTTTTTCTAACATACTTCCAAATCTATGAAGTTCTCTACATTCTATGGCTTTTGGCACCATTCATCATGATCACTAAATTTAAACTGAAACAAGGACTCTCTGTTATTCCCAATACATACATAGTCAGTACTCACTTGGAATCAATGCTACTGGTCTTACTTTAAGTGAAGACCCAATAACAATAAGAAGATCAACTTCATCTTTGTCATATTTCATGGCCCTGTGAAATTGCTCCGGTAGATTTTCACCAAAGAACACTATTTCTGGCTTCATGATAGCAAGGGGTTCATCAGGTGAACATCTGGGACATCTAGGAACAACCTGATTAAAGAATTTGCATTAGTAGTGTTCATTTTATACAAGTAGCCGAACTTTTTCTAAAAGAATGAAGCAGAACCTAGATTGTCTATTGCTGTGAATTTCTGCACAGGACTATAAAGAGAGAAGCTATATATTTGCAGCTGAGGAACTGGCTAATGAAATCGTATCACAAGAATCTGCGAGAACTGAAATTGCCTATAAAACTTTTAAAATTACAGCAATTGTGTCAGATTATAGTGTAACCAGCCATCTTACTGTCTTCAATCTTCTATACTTTCTTTTACAAGATTCTTATCTCATACTCTAGCTTTGTTATTTACTTGGATACTATATGTGAGTTCACTTCATTTTGTCACATTATCACATACCACCACCACCACCCCCGATTAATTATGTCCTTGTAAAAGGTTGCTATTGTCTTTGGTGCTCCCTGAACTTGGTTTTTTGCTTGCAGATGTTTTATTACTAAGCATCATCAGCGCTCCAATGCTTTGTTCAATTAGTCTATCACTACAATGTTTCTACTGAGAGAGATTGTGACTTTTTATTCCAGCCTAAGTGAAAATTTCCCTAGAAAAAGGACAGATGCAAGTTACTAATAGCTTTCATTAACATGTCACTGGAATATTACTGAAAATCAAAATGAACTCTAGTACAGCTAATAATTACCAGAGCTATTATAAACTCGGTGTCAGACCTGCTTCAGCCTGAGCCTCTAAGTAAGAATGATCCTTAACACCATCGGGTGGAGAAAGGTACAGTTTACCAGAAGCCAAGTGAAATACAGTGGTGTAAAGCCAGAACTGAAATTTGCACGCGAAATTCTGACACTTGGCAAATTTTACATTTGTAATGTTGTAAATTGTGTAATAATATGCAATTTGTAACTACATCCTAGGCCATCTAATCCAGCCCTATCTGATACATGAAGATCAAGAGTTAACTGTTAGTAGTCTTACTTGAAAAGCTTTATTGAAGGAGAGGCTGCCTTTAGCTTTCATTGACTTTATTAAAAAGTAATGTTCAGTTTAAGTGTACTCCTCTGTCATTTAAGGGATTGGTGACAGTGTTTTAGGTGTTTGAAGAATGCTATCATGTCCTGGTCAAGCATACACACTTTCTTCAATCCTTCTTAAATGTATGTTTGACTAGGACATGATCTTTAAGGCGCAATTCCAAAACTATGGTATTTCAATTGATTCGTTTTAAAAATGCAGTACTTTGTACTAGATGGCATTACTCAGTATTGCTATTAAGCAATGAACTATTCTTTGCATTAAACTCTCATGCTCTTTTTCAAATGGAGAACTGATAAGATACAAATATAATTAAATAAATATATATATATATTATGCAACTGTGGAGCCTACAACTGGTTCTTTGTAAAGAAAAATAGTCACAATAATTACTGTATAGCTACGATTCACATATTTAGATTCAGAGAATGCTATATTTTAAATTGTATGGGATCAGTTTTAACAAAAAGATTTTGCATGCTTGCAATTATATTTTCAATGTATTTAATAGTATTTCTAATATATAGTTTTTTTTTCTCTCCACTCAATTCTAAAATAATAATTACCTGATTAAAAATATCTCCTCGTACAACTTCACAATCAACCTTGTATTTACAGATGAGGCAAGAAGCAGTTGCAAAGGAACCTGAAACACACACACACCAGCAAGTAAAGGAGTTGTCAAGGTTTTTTTTTCCCCCAGTCAGGGATTTTATCAGTAATGTACTTTCAGTATTTTCATTGTATGCAACATAGGAAATCCAGCAAGTGGCTGGATAGCGTAGTGGTTGGAGTGCTGCCTTTAAGGAATATGACCCTCAGATTTGAAGATGATTAGGAAGAGAGCACATATGAAAGGTTTTAGAGAGTTGATATATATGTTTTAAAAAGGGTGCTAGAATACATCCCTGTTCCACCCTCTTGACAAGTCTGAATTAAGTTGGAAAGATCTCTGGTTATATCTAAGGCTGGATTTTATTGTATAGTTTATTGATTAGGAGCATGTTGGGAAATACTTGTGCTTGACTTTTGTCTATAAAGGATCTGCTCAGAATGTCCCAAAATCTTACCTTTGAGATATTATCAAAAATTGCCTTAAAATCAATGAAGGCTGCATATATATTCAAGTCAAGAGTGGTTGGTATATTATCTGACAGATGTTGAAGCACTGTTATTAGATTGTCCCACTTGAAACTCTGCTTGTTCAGAGTTGATTATGCCTTTTTCTATTACCCCAGTTTGGAGTTTGCTAAATAGGTACCTGTACTACAGTACTTGACCTAGGACCGTAATTGAGCCTGAGATTATGGATGTAAATCATGCTGGTCGTTAAGTGTGTCATCAACATGGCAGACCCAATTTCAGGACATTTAAGCGAATCTATGGTTGTTAAGCGATTGATGGGTTATTAAGTGAATGCATTGTTCACAATGGGCGGTTTTTTTTGCCAGAAACAAAAGTAAACCTTTTTTGGAGGAGGGGGTCAGTACTAACTTTGAACAGTCACTAAATGACCAGTTGTAAGTTGAGAACTACTTGTAGTGATGCAATAGGCCTATTATTAGCTGGATCATTCCTATCATTCCTTTTATATATGGGGACAATTATGGCTTCTTTCAAGTCCTCTGGGATTTGGCTGTGTGATTAATATATGAAAATAAAGAGGCTAATAATACAGGGACCTGCCAATATGAATTTGATTTAATTAGCTTGGGGGAGCTTTATTACACAAATGCTGGTTAATGAGAGTTCTGATTTCCTTGCATGTGACTGGGGGCCATTGCGATGGTGAGGATAAAGGTTTATCCATCACACAGGTGTTAGCATGTAGATCACAATACAGACCTTGGAAGTAGTGTACCCAGGTACCTGAGGAGATGCTACAATGGAATTGTGTAAAGTTGTTATGTGAACTGTTTGTTATAGAATGCCAGAACAGGGAAGGATTTTTGGACTGTGTGGCTTTGATTAGTTGTGACCATTTTCTCCTTTGATTTTGAGTTTTCTCTTTCTAAGTAGGGCCTAGAAAAATACAAGATGACAATTGAGCCTTTACGACAGGGGTCTTCAAACTTGGCCCTTTTATGACTTGTGGACTTCAACTCCCAGAATTCCTCAGCCAGGTAGGCTGGCTGAGGAATTCTGGGAGTTGAAGTCCACAAGCCATAAAAGGGCCAAGTTTGAAGACCCCTGCTTTACGACAATGCCTACTACATGTAGTCCTCACTTGAATAACCAAAACTGACCCTGGAATTTTGGTTGTAAGTCGTCGTGATCATTAAGCAGTTCACTATGTGATCTGACTTTATGGTTACTAAGTGAGTCACCCTGGTCCTTAAGCAAACCATGTAGTTGTTAAGGGAATCAATTCTCCCGAATGAGCATTTTTTGCCAAAAATCAGCACCAAAAAAAAAAAAAAAAAAGCCATAAATTGCGGTCATATGATTGGAGGACACGGCAACCAGTCATAATGCAAAGCTGAGTGCCAAGTGCCCAAAATGTGATCAGTGACAATGGGGTGGTGGTGGTGGCAATCATAACTTCAAGGACAGGTCCAAATCAACTTTGGGGGGGAGGAACTACTTGTAACTTTGAACAGTCATTAAAAGCAAGGACTACCTGTACCACCATAACATAAACCAATGAATTGATATACACTCCAGTTGCTGTATTCTTGGAGATGTTTGAACACACAATCAAAAACAACAGTACATACCCTCACACACACCCCTAGAAAATGAGATTAGGCTAAGATCAAGACAACTCAGAGACAGGTTAGTCAGGTGATGGAATTACAGAGGGGTGTGAAGATTAAGGATAAGACTTGGGTTACTGAAAAAAACCCCATAAGGGCCTGGACTTCATCGGAATTCTAAGAGATTACTAAACAAAGACTTATAGCATAGGCTACTAGGCTAAGGAAATACCCTAGAGAAACAAGAGGGCAGGAAGATAAATGCTCTGTTCTCCAAAGAACCAATCAAGATACAATCTCAACTGCAGTGCAACAACACAGGAACAGCAGAGTCACCAATAGCAGAAACTGAACAGTATTGGAAGAACATATGGGAGAAAAGGACACTTAACACCAGTGCAAAGTGGCTGCAGGACCTGACAACAAACCACAGCAACATCCTAGAACAGTCACCATCATGGTAGCAGACTTCCAACAGAAGGTCATGAACATAAAGAGCTGGACAGCACCTGGTTGGAACATGATCCACATCTACCAGCTAAATAAATTAATAGTAGTGCATTAAAATCTAGAAGCAGCACAGATGAAACTGCTGCTAGCTGTTCCCACCTAACACAAGGAAGGCCAGTGCTGATCATCAAAAACTCCACAAGGGAACAGCATCACCCAACTGCTGGCCAATAACTTGCCTCCCACAACACGGAAAGTCCTATTAGGCATGGGCCACCACATAAGCACAGCTCAGAAGGGCACTGAGAATAATACCAGAGGGTATTATTGATACCAGTTACTAATTGATAAAGCTATCTAGATTCAAGGTCCAGACATCTAACACATAGTGGCAGGGTGTAAGAGACAAGAACAGCATACACTGAACAACACAACCAAATAGCTGTACAGGAACATCCGTATAGTGTATGAACTAGACCCCCCCCCCCAATTCAGATGGGAGATACCACAGAGGGTCAAGGAGAATAAGAGGGCTAAGATCCTGTGGGACATCAAGACAGAGGCAGGTTCTGGACAATTAACTACACATCATGGTAGCAGAAAAGGATCAGAAGACAGCAGTCGTGATAGATAGTGCCAGGTAAGAGTATGAGAAGCTAGAGAAGCACTAGGGCCTGTAGGTTCACCCAGGGCTGTGACTCCTAAGCAGGGAGAGTGCCTCCAACAGATCCCAGGAACAACATCAGAGCTCTCTGTCCAAAAAAGTGCACTGCCAGGAACAGCTAAGATACTATACAGAACCCTCAAACTCCCAGGCCTCTGGTAGAGGACCCAAGATTGAAGATGCATAGAAGTGAGAAGGGAAAAAGAAATAAGAAATTTTATTTTCTATTATTCTTATCCCATATAATCTTTTATTATAATTCTGTATCTAGGATAGAAAAGAATGTATATTTCACTTACCATGGCACTGGATTATTCTTTGAATTCCTGCAACTTGCTCCAGTGTATCTATGTTCTGAGTATAATTGCGAAGGAGTTTTCTTTCTTTATCCATTAAAGCAATAAATTTATGACAAAGAGATGGCTGAAACTGTCCAGGATATATTTCCTGCAAAAAAAATGCAAACAAGATTTTGTCAATAAACTCTGCAAATGTTACATGGTGGTGTTTAAAATCAGCCACATATACAATTTCAACATACAATAAAGACTGCTATTGAAAAATGCAGCAAATGCAATTTTGCTTGCTGTTACATATCTACTACTTGCTAAGGGAAATGAATTGTTGGCGAGCATAGTTTGGAAATCATGTCTTGCTGCAACTTCCCATTGTTATTGGGAACAGAATACTGAAAGAGCAATCCTGCACATTTAATAGAGCACACTTCTGAGTAGGTAAAATAGGATACCATATATATAATCCAAATTTCAAAATTTCAATCAATATTTAATTTCACAAACTTGAAATATTATTGAAAGACAACAGAATTCTCCCCACAAATATTATTGAGCTGTGAATACACTACACAATATAACTTAATTGTAGAAAATCATGCCCTTAACATTGCAAATTCCACAAATGTTGATTGCGAAGGACAGAAAATTGTTGTAGCTACTTTGCTAAAGGCAAAATAGTCCAGAGCACGATCTATATTAGCACTAAATATGTTAATGCAGTATCAAAATGACATACTGGATCTAGAAAGTATCTTTTCTGTCATAGCACCCCCTCCCATTGCCATAACAGCATCCCTGCAAATACAGACTGCAGCCTCTCATCTAGGGTTTCAAAAAGCCCTTAAAACCTGGCTTTGGTACCAGGCCAGGGAATATTATGTTGGAGATGGGGGATGTCATGCTTTGTTTTAATGACTGTTTTTAGTCTGGTCATTTGTTTTGTGTGTGTGTGGTTTTTTTAGTATATTTTGTAAGCAGTCCAGGGTCCGCCTGAGGAGGTAGCAATAATAAATTTAAAGAAATAGCTTGCTACCACAATTTTATCCTAAATTGTCTATCACCTAACTTCAATGGACCTTTGAGTCATGCATTATGCTGGGGGAAAAACCTATAACGTTTTGCAAATTTAGGAGTTTAGTCTATCCCTGTCTTTATTCATGTTGAACCTCAAGTTGAGGTTGATTGGGTATATGTGGGTTTGTGAAAATAGTAAGGTACACTCCATAAATAGGTGCAGTATCAAACTATTACATCTCTCCTTTGTCTCCTCTCTATGTCTCAAGTTTGTTCCAAATCCCCTCCTCATCCAGGGTAGATTTGGAGGCAAGCAGATATATGAGGGGAAAAATCGATTTTGCTGATGGATCTACAGTATTTCACCAGGACAACTTCACTGGATCTTTCCCAATGTGACCTAAATGGGGTGTTCAAATAAAAAGATTTAGATGTACGAAGTCTGTTGCAAGTTTTTAAATGATTATCTTCCAAAGATTAAAAAATCGAAGAGACAATTAGCACCTTTGCAAATTTGAAAAATGGCCTTGGATCTTTTCTGAAGTATTCTATGTCAAACATTGCTTGAGGATCAGGAAGATCTGGGAAATCAACTGCTAGGCGTGCATATATACCATCTCTTGATCGGAAGTCAGGAATACCACAAGAAACAGATACCTGAAATGGATGGCAAAATATAGACTATATAGCTGACAGTTGCTAATATTATTGCAATTAACAAAGATTCTTTTATCAAGAATGACCTGTGAAATACTCACTGATATACTTAAAAAAAACCTATATGAGAAAAGTCTAATTGCAAAAGAAACACTTGTATTTCTTTAAATCTACATGAAAAAAATGACCATGTGAGGGAATGCTAATATAACTGTAGCCAGAGCACTGAAGAGAATCAAGCATCTTAGACTTGCAAAGTAAAGTAATACTTGCTTTATTTTATTGACGTCATTACCATTCCACAAAAATGAAAACAGGCAGCCTGATTCTATTAAGCAGTAGTAGCATGATGCTCTGCCATGTTTCCTGAAATTCAGACTAATAATACTAGTGTATATAGTCAGATAAGCAGTGAATATCAGGTGCCAAAATATACCCCCAAACTAGGTTTGCATTATCTGTCCATGGGCTTATTTGTTGGTATATACCAGAGGTCTTCAAACTTCGCCCTTTTATGACTTGTGGACTTCAACTCCCAGAATTCCTCAGCCAGCGTGCTTGGCTGAGGAATTCTGGGAGTTGAAGTCCACAAGTCATAAAAGGACCAAGTTTGAAGACCCCTGGTATATATGGTACATACTTTTTAAAGTACCCAAATTTCTCAATATACTTGTGAATAAGCCCATCTGCTGATAATCCATCAAAGTTTTATCCAAAATAGCCGTGAAAAATGTGGGTTGACATCCACAAATGACACATTTTTCATGGTATTTTCATTAAAAAATTGAGTCAGCATATCCACAGATGGGCTTATATAAGAGTATATACAGTACTATTTTCAGATATAGTGTTACACTTTTTCTTATTTACCTTGAGTCACCAGCAAAGAATTTGAGCTACAACACTAAAGGCTGCTGCTACTTCAAAAAGTTACAGAAACTATTACCAATCTGGTGCTTTTCAGAAGTTTAAACTATTGGCCCCAATCAGCACAACCAACAGCAATAAATAAAAAAACTTGAGGGCCCAAAGTTGCCTCTTCCTGTCTAAAAATGGTTACAGCTTTGGCTTCACCCTTATTGCTTTCAAAAGAGGGAAAATATTTGATGTATAAAATTATTCATGCAAATAAAATATGCACACATAAGTATTTGATGCTTTTATCAAAATGACAAAATGAGAACTGCACCATAAGTTGCACTGTAACATATGTGCAATCACAATGATTTGCTCCGGAGTAACAATGATATGGCACAGAGCAATCATTCACATTGCATTTATACTCAATGAGAATATTAAAACATCAAAATATGATATGTTCTCTTTGTAAATACATACCCCAGCTCCAGTCAACACAATTATTTTTTTGCATTCTTGCAGGAGTTTCACAGCATCCTCTATAGTATTAATATCTTTTCTCTTTTTTCTTTTTGGTGGTTCTGAGAGAATATTAACGACAATTTGCCATAATGTCATATTATCCAGTTCAGGAGGAGGAATTGTTTCTGGTAATAGGTCTTTCAGAATTGCACGTGGATCTGTGCCTATCATGAGATGTTGTTGGACAAAGGTGTATGGACCTATTATGGAAAATAAAATAATTATGAATCCTAGATAGTATATAGACAGATTAAATGAGAAAATGAGCACCTAATTATGCTTCAGGTGCTTCTAGATTGAAATGATTAGCCAGCTATAAGCTATTACCCAGGGGAGGCCCAAATTTGTTAACAGCACACATTCTTCAGGGAAGCTTTTAACTTCTACATATTTTAATCTTGTATTTTATATTTTAAATTTCATGTCATATAGTATGCCTTATTTTAATTGTGATGCTTCTGACGGAACAAATGAGAAAATTGTGCAATTTCATCTGCTCTAATTTGAATAGGAAAACACATTGCACTTCATGTTATAAAAAGCAGAGGCAGTGATATTGAGCAACTTTCATTTCCGCAACCCTAAAGCTTCTTCACCTACTAACATCAGGAATCTTATCAGTATAGTCAGGAACATGCAACACCCAGAATCAAAGCCCCGTCATTCTTGCTCTGGATTTCAATTTTCTCCCATCCAGTTGTCTTTTTTAATTGTGTGTGTGTGTGCGCGCTTATATTTTCTAAGCTTTCTGCCAGTCAGAAAGAGCTCCTGAGATGTATCTGTAACGCCCTCATTGCTTCCACAATATAAAAAAGAAATTGCCCTAATAAAATATCAACTTTTAAACTTTGTTTTTAAAAAGTGTGTTTTATAAAGATGGGACCCTTTACAGGTAGTCCTTAACATACAACCATAATGGAGTCTGCCTGTTATAGTTGTTATCCTGTGATGATCATAAATCAGGTTGGTCATGTGACTGACACTATTTTGCAATCTTTTATGCAGCAGTCATTGAGTACCACAGTTATCAGGCAAACCCATTGTTTGCGATGACTATTCTTGCCAATAACTAGCTATAAATTGTTGTTGTTAGTTGCGAAGTCGTGTCCGACCCATCGCGACCCCGTGGAAGCTATAAATTACATATGACCATTTGCAGCTGTGTTGCTGAGTGCCCAAAGTGTAACTGCATGAGGGGAGAGAACTTCAGAACCAAGTCAACTTGCTTGCCCCAGATAGGTCATAACGTTGAATGGTTGCTAAGCGACCAGTCATAAGTTGAGGACTACCTGTATGACATCTTTTCATATGTATACATGGAAATAAGTATGAAAAAAAGCTGATGAGGGAAATATTTCCAATACAAAACAATTTGAGAAGCTTCTTCATTTAAAAAAAGAATCAGAGATCAAAGTACATTCTACATTTCTGTCCTCAACTTTTAATCATGGATTTAAAGTGCCATAGAGAGAATTATTGAGAACACTATAGTTCCATGCCTCTATGAAGGTGGCATTCTTCTGTTCAGCTTAAGATTAGCTGCTATTAAACTCAGGGGAATGGAAATTACAGACATTTCAGAAACAGCAAGTGGCAGACTGTATAAAAGGAATTACCCCAAAGCCCTCAATGTTGATAGGAAGATAAATGAAGAACTGAGGTAATTTTACTCCAGAAGAGGCTGGCTGGAGAATTCTGAGAATTGAACTCCACACATCTTAAAGCTGTCACAACTGAGAAATACCGTCTTAGATTCGCAACTAAATTTTACCTATCCGTGGCCTTGGAGTCCAATCACTGGAACTTGCATGAGAGGCTCTATCATCTTCATCACTGTCACAAGAATGGAAGCCATTTGCAATAATTTCATCACTAAAAAGTATATTATCTGTAAAATAATAATGTTATTGCACAATAGTACCATATTTGTAATATACTATATTGTTTTGCACTATGCCTATATGGAAGTGAAAATATTCTTGAGCTATGGTTTAATAATAGTATTGGGTAGATAAAAATTAGTAAACGTAAGTTTTATTCTGTGTAGAAACAAATCTATGATAAATTTAGTTTTAATTTTGGCATCTTCAATTAATGGGAAAAGTATGGTTGAGAAAAACATGTTTTTTAAAAATATTTTGTATGAGCCCCTTTAAAATCTTCTACACCTTTAGAATGCAAGTGCAGCTTACATTTCTGTTCACTACATAGCAATTACTGTAGATGTACAAGGAAACAAATTTCCAATACATACTCTTATGCAATTATGAATATCTGCGATTTAAACTGCAAGTGTTGAAAATGAATCCTAAGATTCATTTAGAACATTTTTTCTGCATCATGCTGTATGAATATGCTATGTATAATTTCTCTAGAATGTGTTGTCAAAAATGATCTTAAGATACTTTTCAATCTTTTAAACTACCCTAATAATTCTTGCTTTCAAAAAAAACATTCTCCTTAATTTCAAAAGAAGCTTTATCAGTGGCTTCCAATTTCATCGCTATTCAGATGTATTCCATAGGTTTAAACTCACTAAGGTTACAATCCTGTCTGTATTTGTTTAAAAATATATGTGATAGGATGGGCTTTCAAGCAAATATTTATAGAACAGGATATTGAAGCAATTGTTCTATCCTAGATGCTGATACTGATTTAATATTCTGATACATCCATACAAGGTTGCAGTCGAAAATTAAACAATTACTGTCTATGCAAGCCCATTTTGTTAATGGGAAAAATTATCAATCTATTACAAGTATCTTTTAGAGTTTAACCAATTTTAATAAAAACCCTTGCCCTAGGGAACTTCACACAAAGTCGGCACTAACAGCTTTATAACGATTAGTATTTTCTTCACGCATCACTCAAAAGAGCTAACATTTCCCTTTGCAATCTTCAAGTCCTATCCGTCATTAGGTAAAATTCTCGTAAATCCAAATCGTTGAACTGCAAGAGCAGGGGTCTTCAAACTTGGCCCTTTTATGACTTGTGGACTTCAACTCCCAGAATCCCTCAGCCAGGCACGCTGGCTGAGGAATTCTGGGAGTTGAAGTCCACAAGTCATACAAGGGCCAGGTTTGAAGACCCCCTGTGCAAGAGGAATGAAAATAAACTCGCTCTTCAACCACGTGTACCATCAACAAGAAATTACATTAGAGAAGACAGAAGAGCCTGGGATTGCGGGGGGGATTGGGGGCTCTACCGATAGCGATCAGGAAGTCCAGACAAGCAGGAGAGGCGCCGAATTTGGGTGAACCGACTTAACTTTTGAGTAAGCCTGTCAAGGGCCGGGAGGGAGACACCCCTAAGAGAAGCGCCCGGGCCCCAGTTTTAGAGACCGCCGGGCGCCAAGCGGTCTCGCTGTCAAGGCTGACAGGCCGCCTCTCCGGCGCTGTTCCTGGTGGTCCGGCCGGCCTCCCTCCCTCCCTCCCTTCCCGGAGGCTTCTCACCGGTTTGCGGCGCCCTCTCCGCCTCAGCCGCGCCGTTCGAAGACTGCGCCGGCCCGCAGCCAATGGCCGTCTCCGCTGGCTCTCCGGCGGGCACCGCCTCCGCGCCCTCCTCTTGGCTCTGCCCCCGCGGCAGCTGCTGCTGCTGTTGGTGCGGCGACGGCGGCGGCTCCTCTCGGACCAGGCCCCACCACCGGCTCCCGCTTTCCGCGCAGTTCCAGCCCTCTCCTGCCCCCGCCGGCGCGGCCACCTCGCTCGGCTCGCCGCTGACACAGGCGGCGGGGACCGCCCTGTCCCCTTCCACGGCCTCTTCGACAGCCCTTCCTCGGAGAGGCGCCGCGTCCGCCTCTTCGCCGCTTCCCGCCGTCGCCGCGCAGCTCTGGTCAGCCGAAGCCTGGCGCTGTCGCTTGAGAGCGGGCTCGGGGCTCTCACTGTCAGCGGCCGCCACGGCGCCGTTGTTGTTGCCGCGGCGGCCGCCGCTCCGCGAATGGAGGAGTGGCATCTCCTCGTCGGCCATCTTGGAGCAGGAGCAACTGCTCCCTCCCCCTCCTCCTGTTTCCCCCCCCCCACCGTCAGTCGCGGCGGCCGCTCATAGTGGCGCCGCAGATAGAAGCGGCCCCCACCCCCACCGCAGGAAGAGATTTAAACGCAGCACGTGACCTGGCCGACGCCCACGCGGGCAGCAGCCCAGCGTAGCACCGCAACAACAACAAACGGGTCACATGACGAAGCGGGGTTTGAAATAAAAAAAAACGGCGCAGGGGGAAGTAGAGGCGTCTGCTGCGGTCACGTGACGCCGGCCCCTTCGATCGTTGCCGAGTCGCCCCCTTCTCTCTTCGGCGCTGGTCGTGACGGATTCGGGCTGCGCCGGGGGTGCCTCCTGTTTGGCCCCTCTGAACCCGTAGCTGAATCCCGTACTTCTTTTTTTTGCTCCTGAAGGCCTTCCTATGAGGCCTTTCCTGACTCGGATCCACCAACGGGACTGTTCAAGAGCGAGAGGAGAAAGAAGGACGCGGGATAAACCATTGTGTAAAAAAAACAAGTACATTTTACACGTCCATGGCAGTCAGCCACACACGACGATTCGTTGCGTTTGGAGGAGATTTTTAGGGCTGGGGGAAGCTGAAATGCCATAGAGCAGGGGTCTTGAAGCTTGGCCCTTTTATGACTTGTGGACTTCAGCTCCCAGAATTCCTCAGCCAGGCACGCTGGCTGAGGAATTCTGGGAGTTGAAGTCCACAAGTCATAAAAAGGGCCAAGCTTCAAGACCCCTGCCATAGAGGCACAACGCATCGCTATAGGAACTTAATACAGGTCGTCTTCCTTTTGCAAGCGACCATTCCTTGACCAAGGCGATGAAACAATAACTTTGCGACCAATCCTTACATTTGCCACCTTTGATTCTGGGGAGGAAAGCTGAATAAGATAGTAAGCACAGTTGAGATTTCACTCACTGACCACTTCTCTTAAGGACTGAATTGCCATCCCTACTATGGTTGCTGAAAGAGGACTACCTGTAACTACAAGTCATGCTGGCTCAGGAATTCTGGGAGTTGAAATGGACAGGTCGTAAAGGAGCCATAGTTGCCTACCCCTGCCCTAAAGACTAAATAGAGAAGTGAGACTGATTCAAAGAAAAACTGGCTGGATAAGGTGGGAAGACTCATCAATTCCCACAATGGAATAAGAACGGATGATGAAGGGAGTGGTGATGGCAAAATTGACTGTTTAATTAAAGATCTATCTACTTTTGTTTTCACCTGGAAGCCACTTCTAGATTTATGCTCAAAATGGGAAAATTAAATTTTGATTTTTGGTTTTATTGATTAGATCAATTTGGTACCTCGACTTATGGTACTTGTGGTACCTCAACTTATGACCACAACAATTTATGACCAAAATTCCAGGCTCCATTGTGGTGTATGTTGAGGACTACCTGTGTACTCTCTCACTTCCATCATACTTGCCTTGGTAAGATGACCACCTCCTCCATTTTTCTCTCCCAATCCTTTGGTCTGATTGTTTCCTCATTTGTTCCAGCCATCAGGTTGTGCACTGATTTTTCAAGTCAAGAGTTCTCAGAATTTCTATGGAGATTCTCAATCATCTAGATCAGGGGTCTTCACACTTGGCAACTTTAAGACTTGTGGACTTCAACTTCCAGAATTCTTCAGCCAGCCCTGGCTGGCTGAGGAATTCTGGGAGTTGAAGTCCACAAGTCTTAAAGTTGCCAAGTTTGAAGACCCCTGATCTAGGTCATGGTTATCCCAAAGATGCTTTTCCAAAAGTTCTGAAATAGCTTCTTGGATGAGAAGCAAACTGTTTTCAAGGGGGAAAAAACAAGAAAGTCCAGTTGCCTTTTGGAAAAGCACCTTTGGGATTTCTCAGAACTAAAAGCAACAAGAAGGAGTCACATTCGGAAGCAGCATGGAATGGTTCTCTACTGCTGTAGTGCCCTTGTTAACTAACCGTGGGGTTCCACAAGCATTTCAGCCAGTGCTGATATGGTATTCAGTAACTCTTAACTAAAACACTGCAACAAGAGGGATTTTTGTGTCCCGTCATATTTATTTGTTTTATTTTAATTTATTAGATTTTTATCCCACTCACCTTTATTATTTTATAAGTAACTCAAGGCAGTAAACATGCCTAAAACTCCTTCCTCCTTCTATTTTCCCCACAACAACAACCCTGTGAGGTGATTTGGGCTGAGAAAGAGTGACTGCTCCAAAGTCACCCACCCAATTTTTCTGTCTAAAGCAGGACAAGAACAGTCTCCTGATTTTTAGGCCAGAACTTTAACCACTAAACCAAACTGGCTCTCCAGTTTTCAGTGCAAAATATTTACATATCCACTCCATCAGTGTACAACCACTGTGTTACACTGAAGGATGCAACCTGCTACTAACTATACATAACACAATTACTGTGGTTACACACTGCACTGCCTCAGCAAGTCCGCTGAACTGGTTCCATTATGTTGGGACAGAAGTAAATTGCATTCTGTTACACCCAGCAAAGCTTTAGTTTCTTATTCTAATTTAAAAATAAGAACATATTGTTCACAGATACAGTACTACGACATATGTCCATTGTGACTTCTGTTAAATTTGTCTGCTTGGTATTACTTATACTGCAAATACTGCTCTATGAGCGTAAATTTTAAACAGGTGATTTCTTTTTTGAACAAACATGGTGCAAAACATGTTGTCCATGTCTAAGTGGAACTGCAAATATCAGATTTCATCATCGTTCACGTCATACTAGTACCCTAAAGTTGTAAAAACCGCTGGGTAAACAGAATTGTAAGTGATTATTTGTAACTGAACAATCGATAGGCTAACTAGTCATGTGTTTCTTTTCCTAGATTTCTGTTACAGTGAAATCCATTATGTAAACAGTAATAATGTTTCACACTCAGAGGTAACATCAGAATTTTATTTAATTCTTGCAAGAAACACTGTTTACTTATGCATAGTTTGGTTTAGAATTTGAAACCAGCAATAGAATAAACCTGTTTTTCCCCCCAGTTTAGTGTGTGTGTGTGTGGGGGGGGGGAGAATTAAGATTCTATCATCATACATATGCATACATTAATTCAGAAGATTTTAAAGATTAAAATATAATTGAAACCAGAGACTTTTGAGATCAATCGTTAAGCAGCTGGTCAAAAATCATGGAACTTTCTTTTTATAAATGATAATTTCACTATATTCTGAAAAGCAGAAATGTTCAGTTATACCCACAATGGGGAAATGATTGGTGAGTATGATGGAACTTGCGAAGATGACTAAATTAATTTTTTGGCTTAGAGAAAAAACAATATCTTTATGGTTGACTGGAAATCCCTTGTAGACTTTTAACGTACTGTAAAATGGGGAAAAAATGCACTTGTGATTTGTGGTTAGAAACGTGGATAATAGAAAAGAGTGACTTTTATTTTGTAATCACAGAGTAAAAGATAACTTTATAATTGTCCTTATGTTTGCTGCAAAGAAAATCAGATGCTTCTATTTCTTTTCCTTCTTTCTTTGTGCACGTTTGCCTTTTTTTTCTTTTTCTTTCCTCGTTTCTGCTTTTTCTTGTTATTACTTTGTTCATTTTTATGTTCATTGCAAAACTTTCAATAAAACTTTGTTTTAAGAAAATTAGATCAGGGATGGCACACCTTTGCAATGTTTTTTGACTTAATGGTCGTCTCTTGAGCAAGAAGGATTTCTGCTCAGTTTTATCATGTTTATGTGGTTAGGTTCTGCATGATCTCCTTGTACAGGTAGTCCTCAAATTACAACCATTCGTTTAGTGACCAAAGTTACAGTGGCACTGAAAAAGGGAGTTATGAAAGTTTTTCACACTTACAATTGTTGAAGGAAAAGTCTTCATCAGGGTTCACTCCAAGCCAGGAATAAACAACATGGCGACTGCTTTAGAAAGAAGGTTGCAGTTTATTGAAGAGCCAGACAGAAAGATGGTTGTGGAAGAAAAGAGTAAGAGACCACATGTAGTAGGGAGTGGGTTTTTATACCCTCTTGGGCTTTTGTTTGGAGTTGTTTCCTGTTCCTGTTTGAGGCTTTGTATTTCCTGTGTCATGTACTTTGACCTGAGTCTGAGTGTGCCCTTTTGGCATCTGTGGGTTAATCCTATTATGTCCTGTCTTAGAGTTTGGGTGGGGTATGTAGATTTTAGCTGTCTTTGTCTTCCTAAGCTTCTAGCTGGAGGGCTCCAACCTTCCTGAATGGATTATTACATCTGCATTTCTACAGAGCTGGTTTCTGCTTGGGGGAGGGAGACTTGGGACTATTAAGAAAAACTGGGCATGCTTTTCTGCCTCTTTAAAATCCTTTGAGGAAATATAATATTCTGCCCTTTTAATATTTCCTTCTCTGGGGGGGGGGATGACTTCCCACACAATCATTGCAGCATTCCCATGATCACATGATCAAAATTTGAGTGCTTGGCAACTGGCATGTATTTATAATAATTGCACTGTTTCAGGGTTATATGATTACCATTTGTAACCTTTTCAGCTGCCTTCCAACAAACAAAGTCAATGCGGGAAGCTAGATTCACTTAATGACCATGTGATTCACTTAACAAATGTGGCAAAAAGGTTGTAAAATGAGCAAAACTCACTTAATGACTGTATTGCTGAGCAATTGAAATTTTGGGTTCAGTTGTGGTCATAAGTCGAGGACTATCTGTATATCCCACGCAACTGAACACTGAGTGAGATCATTCAGATAGTAGAATAAAATGTCAGCAGCAGCAGATGACGAGAGGAAGCTCTTTCTTTGAGTTATGAAGTTATGAAGAAATATTTAATTTGTATCCTGTCTTTATTATTATTAATACAAAAAAATAACTCAAGGCACTGTTTATAATCGAAAGTATTGGCTACTCAACTTACAATGACTCTTTTTTCTCATTGATTTAGCTTTCTTTCATTATCTGAATTATTTGTACCCATTTAACTACCTAGACAATTAGTTAATTCCATTTACTCATCGACTTAACAGTGATTAAATTGGACTGCCTCAAGGTTCTCACTTTTACTTTAGGTGAATTTATTATAAAGGCTATATAAATGGGAAACAACTAATGGGGTTCATACTGAGTTATGGTTTCTTTATTTGTAGTTTATTGAATAAATCACCACTGGTGGGTACATGCCACACGCAGAGTCTTAAATTATAGGTTACAGTTCACAAACTTCTGCTCTGGTGCTCTATGGGAACAAAGTCATTACCTCTTGGAATAATTCTTGTGTATCCAATTTAATAGCGCAGTCATAAACATGTCAAAGTGGAGAGTTCCTACCTGGAAAATAAGAAATATTAAATTACAGAAGCTTTTGCAATGAGTGTGAAGCTAGAATTAGTGAAGAAAATCAAGGACTTCCAAAGTCCAATATCTTCCTAATAAATGCCTTGTATATTTATTGTATAAATATACAATAAATATAACTTTAGTTACAATGCATCATTGAAGAGAATACTTTATTCCAAATACAAATATGCCACATAAAATATATAATCATTCATATATACATAAAACCAACTTCGAAGAACCCCGCCCCCATTAATTGAAAGTTCTTGGAAATGAAAATCATAGCTGGATTACTTTTAACATGACATGGAAAACTACCTCTCCCATGAAGCTTTGCAGCTGTAGTTTGTCCTTTGTTTTCGCCAATAACAGCAGGCTTATTCAAGGGGTGTAACTTCAGAGTCTCCCGTGACATTTGTTCTGTGTATAAAGCCAACTGCAGTTGAGCTTTAGCATCACTGTTACATCTGTGGATTCTCGTGTAAATATTTTAAATAAGCCTTGGTTGTTCAGGCTCCCTGTTTCTTAGTAGTGAGAAAGCAGAGAGTGTAAAAAAATGGATGCAATATTCAGCTGCAGGCTGGAGGATATGGAAGATTATTATAGCTTGCTGGGATGTGATGAATTATCTACAGTAAGAGAACTTTTAAATTTATATATTCTCTTTCCATCTTTGTCAATTGGTTGAATTGGAACTGTGTGTGTAAGACGAGTGTTTTGCTTTTCTATAATATTCTCAAACCTGTATCTATTATAGTAATCAATCTGTTTAGTCTTTTTTTTTATCCATCTTCTCTAATACTGCTGGGAAACTTTCTCTTGAATTCTGCATTGTTTATATTAGCTGAAGCATTGTGTCATGAAAATAATGAAGTAGTCTTCAAAGAAAAGTTGGGAACTTCTAGAAAGCTATTCATAACACAACACAAGGTCTTAAAGGGATGTTGTTTAGAAAATAATTGCTACGATGCTTAATAAGATTTACATTGGGTAAGGGGGCAACAGAGTAATTATCTGCTATTGTGAATCTTTCATAGGAGATGAATTGTGGAATAGTGACAAACCTTTTAGACTTTTAAGAATGTCTAAAATCTTGTACGTTACTAAACGTTCACAGTTGATTATATGTGATCGACAACCTTAAGTTGTGAGCTAATAGGGCTGTATAGATGGAAATACCTGTTTACTTGAACGAATGGTGTAATCTCTTGTAGTGAAAGTATGTGATTTTTGGAGTGGAGGAGTACGTAGTAACGTTTATGTTTTAAAATGTTGTGCTGCTTGTTCTTTGCCCACTATTCATTTTATGATCTTGTAAACATTGAAAAGCTTTAGTAAATATTGCTGATGGAAGTGGTTAAGAAGAATGTAATTTTAGCTATTCTAGTAAAAATATTTCTCAGTTGACTTAAACAGCAACCAGGTGTTATGAAAGATTTTGACTCTCAAAAATGTGTGATCTCAACTCTGGGTTTTGAATTAAGGTTTCTAGATTTCCAGCTATGATAATGGGGTAGCCAAAAAATTGCCTCTTTTATTGGCTTTTCAGCTGATTATTTTAATTTGCAGCAAGAGTCAATAATTGAGGTATCAATTTGTTTCTTGTAAGTCTAGAAAAGTATTTCAAATGTTTGCTAAAATCATTTATTGTTCAGGGAAAATATAAATAATAGTTGATTTGGCCAGGAAGAATGTTAAACTGAAAACTACTTGAACTACCTTACTTTCCACAAATACGAGTATATAAGACCCCAGATGCTAATCAAAGATTTGATTTTAATTAGATTAATGTACACAAGAGTATCATCGGGTTTTGCAAGATGAGAAAATGTGAAAATTTTCTGAAAACAGAACAATACAGTGTACTTTTGTTATTTTCAGTATGACAATTTATCGTTTATATTAAAACTAATAAAATACAGTATAATAAAAGAGATTGTAACATGTAACCTATGGATCCACATTTTTAATATTACATTTAAGTGGTGATCTGCTACTGCATATCCTATTTTAGGCAGCACATTTTTTTTATTGGGAATTCTGATCTTCACTCAAACCTTTGAGTTAAAATGAAGAGTATGTCAACTCTAAACTGAGTTCCATATTTTACTAGGTAGTGAAGATTTTAATTCCAGTTTTTAGCCTAGAAACAACTATATTAGTCCTCCTCAATTTAATGCTCTCTAATCTGTTGGGAGTGGAGGTTTTCAGACTTGTAAATTCCATACATCTGAGGAGAACCACGCTGGGGAATGCTGCGTTGCTGAATATGTGAACTTTGCATAGGAGTAGATAAAGATACACAACTGGGACCAGCATCTCTGTTGCTAAGCCAGGTGATTGGTAGGTTAGTTCTGCCCAGTTTTATGACTTTTTTTGCCATGGTTGTTAAGCAAATCAGTTCAGTTGTTAAATGAATCACACAGTCGTGACTTTGTTGGAAGCTGGCTGGGAAGGTTGCAAAATGGTGATAACCTGAATTTTGATCACGAGACTGTGGGGATGTTGTGACCGTCATAAGTACGAGGACCGATCCTAAGTTACTTTTTTCAGTGTCATAATTACAAACAGCCATTAAATGATTGGTTGTAAGTTGAGGACTACCTGTAAATAATTTCCTAAACTTAAATAGGTAAATTTCTGTGGTCATAGAAGTCCATAACTTCACACATACAATGGTATGCTAATATCTTGCTTTCTCGCCTTCCCTCGCATGCAGCGAGGAGGTGAGCAGTTCTAAAAGATGCTCAGAAAAAGAAAAACATTAAAAAGAAGTTGGACTCAACTTTCATGAATGGTTTTTGCTGTTTTTGCATAGGTTGAACAAATCGTTGCAGAGTTTAAAGTTAGAGCTCTTGAATGCCATCCAGACAAGCATCCCGGAAACCCTCAGGCTGGTATGTCTTTCTCACTTTCTTTCTGTAAACCACCATGAGGCGGATGTGAATGCTCTTGGGCAAAGCATCCTCAGTAGCACCCAGTGAACCAGAAAATGGGAGTGATATTCAAATGTGTAGTTCTCTCATCATGAAGATTTGGGTATCCTGTCTAAAATAAAGTTAGCCGTCTTGTTGATCAGCTGTTTAATTGCAAGTGTTCAAATCTTAGATCCTGCTAGGCTGTGACCTAGTCTACTTATTTTATGTGATGCCTTTCCAATGTATTGCTTCAGCATTTATACAGCAGTGAATCTGGAAAGGGACTATAGTTGCTTGGTTCTCTAGCCCGATTTTTTGATAATATATATTTAATTGGGAGTTACAAAAATTGCTTATCTGTTTTTGGAACCTTGCTCTTTATTTAAATAAATAGGTGTCGAAGTTTTGAGGTACACTAGGTCAGGAAAGAGATACCACAAGGACAACTGCACTTCTGTTGTTATGGGGGTGTAAAGGATTCTTGAAAGACCTATGGTGTTTCTTCTCCCCCTCCCCCTCCAACCCCTTCTAATAAAGAGAATCCAGGCAGGGAAATCCTGAGTTACTTTCTTGCATATTCCCATTTTCCCAGACTACAATCATGTTTTACCAGTGGTTGCTGCATATTTTCTCCAAGGCCATTTCCATCCTCTTCTATAGCAGGAAAGATCCCTTTGAAGAAGCCTTTCTAGACATAAGCTCAGCTTCCTGATATGTGGAAGATGGTCTTCTCCCAGGTCTGGGAAAAGTCCACTCAGGGAAGTGCATTTGGTTCCCGCTCTCCCAAAGTTTAGGAAAATGGCAAATATGACTCTTTTGTTAACTTTAAAGCCTTGATTTTAATATCTTGTTTATAATTTGCATTTTAATTCTTTAAATTGGCATGGAGTGCTTATATAAGCATTCAAAACAGGACAGAAATTCAATAAATTATAAATGCATAAGTTCTCGTTGGGGGTAAAAGCACATATGCAGATATCTTATTCCAAATCAAAGTTAGCAAAGTAGCAATTTGGAGAAACAGGAAAAGACTTTTTTTAACTCATTGCATCAGCATATATTTATTCTTCAAGCAACATATGTAACAACCAAAAAAAATCAAAGCTGAACCTCAGATGTGTGTGGGTACTGATTGCACTATGGCTATTGTTTATATAATAAATTGTGGTAGAATCATCGTTATTTTTCCCATATATTTTCATGTAAAGCTGGGAATGATTCAAAGGAGAGTAGGACTTTCCTTGTTGATCCCCTTCCTTGAGGCTCTGGATGAATATCTAATCAAGATGACTAGAGATATGACTCTGCTTGGATCTGGATTAATGCTGGGCTACCAATATTAGAAGAAGGGGACGACAGAGAATGAGGTGGCTGAATGGAGTCACTGAAGCAGTAGGCGTGAGCTTAAATGGACTCCAGAAGATGGTAGAGGACAGGAAGGCCTGGAGGAACGTTGTCCATGGGGTCGCGATGGGTCGGACACGACTTTGCAACTAACAACAACAACAACAACCAATATTAGGCTAAGGGGCCCTTCCCTGCTTGCACTTAACCACAGTACAAATGCAGCTTAGTTTTCACGATGTTGCTTTCATCTAATCCTCAGGCTGCGAATGTAAGGGGCCTAAGCCCTCTTTAAGTATATAGGCACCTTTGTCCAAAAACAGCCCCAGCCACATGCATAAATTTCATTGGAGGGAAATTAGGGGGCTACAGAAGCAAGATCAGCAACAGAGAAACACATTTCCTGTTAGTATAGTTTTCAGCTGACTCAAGGCTGGCTGGAGAGCACTTGAGATACACTGGGGGTGATTTTGTTGGATTCACCTAGCATCTAATTGGTGATATGTGCAAAGGGCTTCCTCTTTCTCCTTGTTTATTAATATAAAAGCTTGGGAAGGGGGCTATTTTCAGCAGTGAAAAACCACTGAAGCTATTACATGCCTGCTGTCAATTTGATCCCAAGTGACTCACATACCTTGAGCCCTAAGAGATCTACTGGCAACACAATAAAGAGCCTATCCTGCCCATTAATCTCAATGAATTTCTTTTAAAGCTGTTCCTCTTTTTTAAAAAAATAATTGTTTCTCCATTAACACAAATCAATCAGATTCACAAGACTATCTCTCTCAAAGGTGCTTTTTTTTTTCTTCAAAAGGCAGCTGGACCGTGGATGCGTGGATAAATAAGAGCTAGGGAAAATACTGCATATTAATTAAAATGAATAGTGTGCATGCTTCCTCAAAAAAGCCCCGTCAAATAATTTATGATTCCTGTGCGCGTCGCAAAATTTGCGTCACTAAGAAGAAAAGCTGCCCCTTTCCTTTTGTCTGCATTGCTTCCTGTAGAGGAGCTTTTAGCCGGCAAAATGGTAAGAAGCAATTGAATCGGAAAAGCCATCTCTACAATGTTTGTATCTGTCAGCCCTTGTTAGCATTTGAATTTCACGTATTTCCAAACAAATATCCGGTTTAGTAAACCTGCATAAATGAAGGATCATTGTCGGTGCCACGGAACAGAAAGGTGACTCATAGCTAAAACACATATTTTCATAATCTTTAGAGATACTATTTCTGTTACCAGGAAGACAAGGAAGATTTAAATCCCCTAGTAGAGAGAAAATAGAAAGAACTCACCACCATAATGCAAACCAGCAGATTGGTAAAATGGGGCAGAAACAATCAACTTCCACTCAAATTGTTTATAATAATTATTATTAATAATAATAATAATAATAACAACAACAACAACAATAACAACAACAAGAAGTAATAAATAATAAATAATAAATAATAGGTAATAATAATAAAGTTGGAAAGGACCTTGGAGGTCTTCTAGCCCAACCCCCTGCTCAGGCAGGACACCCTATACAATTTCAGACAAAAGGCTGTCCAGTCTTTTCTTAAAAACTTCCAGTGTTGGGAGCATTCACCGCTTCTGGAAGCAGGTTGTTCCACTGGTTAATTGTTCTAACTGTCAGGAAGTTTCTCCTTAGTTCTAGGTTGCTTCTCTCCTTGGTTAGTTTCAATCCGTTGCTTCTTGTCCTGCCTTCAGGCGCTTTAGAGAATAGCTTGACTCCCTCTTTTTTGTGGCAGCCCCTGAGATATTGGAATACTGCTATCATGTCCCCCCTCGTCCTTTTCTTCATTAGACTAGACATACCCAATTCCAGCAACCGCTCCTTATATGTTTTAGCCTCCAGTCCCCTAATCATCTTTGTTGCTCTTCTCTGTACTCTTTCTAGAGTCTCAACATCATTTTTAACATCGTGGTGACCAAAACTGGATGCAGTATTCCAAGTGTGGCCTTACCAAGGCATTGTAAAGTGGTATTAATACTTCACGTGATCTTGATTCTATCCCTCTGTTAATGCAGCCTGACATGAGAGAGGTTTTGTTTTCTTCTTCGCCCCAGGTGGGAAATTGTCATGGGTGGATCTTACCTGGGCAAGAATCTTGCAACATCTTGTGGCAAACTATTTTCCAAAAGAGTCCTCTTAGGCCTGGCACTAAGGCTATGATAACTTTGTGGTGAGTTTTATTTCATCATAAACATGCAGAAAGTTTTGCTGCAGGCTCAGAAGCAGTGGTGGGATTCAGCCGGTTCGCACCACTTCGGCAGAACCGGTAGCTAATTTTTTGTTGCCCAGGCCCAGAATGGACTTCCGGAAGCGGCATCCACCCAGAGAACCGGTTGTTCACATATTTGAATCCCACCACTGCTCAGAAGCCTCGTGTTTAAAGCAGTAGAAAGAGGACCGGCACCTTGCTTTCTGTCTTGGACACACCTTGGTTTTGATCCACCAAGGGACCTGTTGTCAAACGGGGGTTGGGTTTGAGTCATGATAATAAAAACATCTATTTGCTAAAAATAACCATTAGATAAAAATGTATATACTTGCATAGACTTCCTGGAGGAAATGCCTGTTGGCATCTGCCACTAATGCTGATAGTATATTATCTTCAATTAAGAGACTGAACCTCCGTATGTTAATTATGAGGGATCACCAACCAAAGAACAGTTGTTTCCCTGATCTGTTTACTGACTTTCCAGAGAAAACTTCTTGGCAATGATGGGAACAGATTGCTCGATTAAGGGCATTATCAGAGGCTGCATCCAATCTCTCTGAGAGAAGGTGACTGGCCCAAAGACACCCAGCTGGTTTCATGCCTAAGGCATCATCATCATCATCATCATCA